>CM034147.1:915421346-916071346 GCA_019776745.2 Taxus chinensis | reverse complement strand
AACCCAACTTATAAGATCATATGATCATTTAAATGAAGGCATTTTGGGCCCTACTGATTGCATTGTTGCATGGATAACAACTGAAATCTAAAAAAAATTGTTTCGATTTTGACCCAATGTTTAGGGACCTTTAGTAGGAAATTTAAATCGACGACTTCTAACCTTCAGTATTTCTACATGGTAAATTTTTTCAGCAATTAGTTTTGAGAAAACTAGTGGGGAGTGAGTTTTTCAAGCATGTTTAGGAGACCTCTAGTCGTTTTGGTATAAAACACAAACGTGTCAATACCATAAATTAGCTCCGGAAATGAGGTCATCACTAGAGTTCTAAAATTATTATCAAATCCCTTGGCACAAATTAAAATTCTATTCATATCCCTCAACATAACTTTTGGATTGACTTCAACATTGATCGAATTATTATAACCCTTCTTTAGCTCAATAAGCCTATTTTCATACTTTGACCGCTTACTAAGTTTTGTTGCAAAGTAACTTGGTTAAAACATTTTACTTTACTAAGTGAACTTGTGATTATAAACCTCCTTGAATTGATTAAAATGTTCCTAAATAATCATGTTTATAATGCCAAGACTTAGGGGTAGACAACATAGAATCACCCTCTCATTTTAATCTTGTCTAGTGGATCTAGAAGAACAATGATTATGAATAAAATAAACTAACAATATCTCATGCTCTCTCTCTCTCTCTCTCTCAATAAAATAGAATAAATTAGTTTCAATTGTGCTCTTGGTTTGGTGATATGGTGTACCGATTATGGTGTTGACCGTGAAATTTCAAGTAATATGGTGCAATAATGGTGAATGCAAAGTTTCGTAATCCACAAATATATATATATATATAAGCAAAATTTTAGAGCCATGTAATAATATTGAAATGGAAAAACTTGTCGAATATGTAATTAAACAACCTGATTGGCAAACAATGTTATCATTTGTTACCCCTCAAAATCAAAAATTGAGGTGACAATAAATTATGGTTTCAAATCTAATAAGTAATGTTTATTAATATTAGTTATTTGATATTCATATAATATATATCAGACTCTAAATAGTTAGTCTTATATACATAACTTAAGCATTGTGTTAACATTCCTAAATTCTAGATGAGAAAGTAATGCGAATAATCAAAAGTTATAATGGTCTCACAAATTTAATATGCATTTGGCTACCTAACTCTTAGGATACTCTTGCATAAGATTTCCTTCACATTGTAAACTCTCAGTAATTTACTATAAGATAAATGATGTAACCCTTATGGTAAGGACTAAGAATAATGATTATTGATTCCTTCCACCTACCTTGGGTGAAGGTGTCCTTTGATATCAGTATAAAGACTAGTTAAGAAAAGAAAAAACTAGATTGGTATCGAAAGCTATGTTATTTTGGGGTACTCTTTGAAACTTGGCCCTATCTGTTGTTACTACTCATTAGGGTAGCGAAATTTAAAGTTCTTGGTGTAAAATGGATCCATCCTCTCTTAAAAAAGTAAATTTGTGGATGTTCCTTTCAACCTAATGGATCATTTTTTACCAAAGTTATTGTTGGCTAAAGTTAACATAAATTCCATACTTGAGAAGCGTTTGGTTATACCTTCCCTTCAAGGAAAATGTGTATTGCTCTCTTAAACTCTTGAGTAAGGTATGAATGAAAAAGTTGTGGTAACGCGTCCACATTATAATTTTGTAAATTTCATAGTACCTTGATAAGTTTTGGAAATAATCCCTTTGAATGTATCTTGTTCTCCTAACTCGTTAGATATTCTTTTGGTTACGGTGATAAAGAAACAATATAAATATAAGTAAAATTCTCATATGTATGATTGAATTGAAAATTCATTATTCGTTGTTATCATTAAGTGAATTTGGCTTTGTAAGGATGTAGAAAATGAAAAAATAGTTTTTTCATGGAGAAATTTTTTGTCAAAATTATAAACAATAATAAATTAAAATATCCCTTATGAGTTTTCTTAAGTGAATTTTGAATCAAAATCTAGATGTCCTAGAAAAAGGTACATGTTATGGAACCCTGAAAACAAACTAGATAATCAATCCTAACTCGATGATTGGTTTATATATATATATATATATATATATATATATATATATATATATATATATATAACCAATCATTGAACCATCCTTGATCTTAGTGAATAATGTGGGTGTTAGAACCATATATAATAGGCTCGTGAACCATTTTCTCCCAATTTGAAAGTAATGATGAGCTAGGAGGTGAAAACACACGTAAACTTGGAAAAAAATTCTCTCTTATTGTGTGATACTTGTGGCACCTAGGATGGTTCCCATGAGCAGGATCGTACACATATAGTATGCAAAACTTGTTATCCCTTTTAGAACAACAATTTTATTCCTTTATCTCACCCATCAATAATTTCCTTTAAATATGGACCTTATGTTGAAAATACACTTATGTGGACACTTATAGGCAGCTTAGATAATGATGCAAATGAAACCTTTGAAAGCTATAATTTTTCCTTGATTAATATTCTCCTATTTGAGATATACTTGAATTGGAACCATGTTATATTTGATGAGACATGTTTGTTAAGACACATAATAATAATAATAATAATATAACTTCCTTAAAGTGAACTTGATGTTGGGAATACACTACGTGTGACCCTTTAGAGGTTTTAGAAAATGATGATGATAACAATTTCCTTGAAGGCTATAACTTTATTTAATTAAATTAATCTAAATGAAATAAACACTTAATACATGACCAAGTATAAATTTGTGGGACATGATTGTTATGAAAAACAACCATCTGATATGACATGATACCTTGTGGAGTCATATACCTATCTCTTCCGGTGACTTCTAGGAGGAAGTCTAATTTTAGGAGAGGGGGATGTAGTGCCCACATTTTCTAGCTTCAGTTTATTTACTGACTCTATACTCATATTGATGATTAGAAATGGATTATGGAACCTTGTTGATACCATGTTATGATATATGATCATTTGAGGACATGTATGATGATTTGGGCACATGGCGCCGATTTAGTTCTGACTAGTATGATAGTTCATTTCAGTAAATGTTGTAAATACTAGCATGTTACGATGTTGTTGAACTTATTGGTTATATGATGGACATATGGTTGTGTCGGACATTTTTATATCATGAATTATATTGGTTACTTGATGTTATCATATTTTAGCATGGATGGATATCATTATATGTTACTGGGATAGCTAACACATGTTGAATTAATACGAAATTATTTTCTTGTTAACAATTCATTACTCATATTGTGTTAGCATAGTTAGCATGATTATGTTTTGATTGATTTAATGAGTAGTTAATTTATACATTTTATTGGATAGATGCGTTTAATGTTTGTAATGAGTGTGCATATTACAGGGAACATGAGAATATGGGTTTCAAGGTGGCTACTCGGGTGTGCACAAGCGGCCGACTGGGCTGAGTCTAGCCATGTTAATTGTGTGAATCCTTACTTTGTTGCATGTCATATTTGGGCACCATACGTGACCCCTTAAAGTGTAATATTGTAATTTTGTAAATTTATTATTGTTTAATTTGTTTAGTGTTGTACAAGCTAATTTGGGAACCTAATGGTCCCCACTCATTTTAGAGGTGTATTTGATTAGTTTAATTTTGTTTTATGAGGATTGGGGTCACATGATCACCCTTGGGTGGGCCCCACAACCTCATCTATTGTTCCTA
Organism: Taxus chinensis; assembly: GCA_019776745.2. Classification (NCBI taxonomy): domain Eukaryota; kingdom Viridiplantae; phylum Streptophyta; class Pinopsida; order Cupressales; family Taxaceae; genus Taxus; species Taxus chinensis. Next base: position 916,067,619 of record CM034147.1, on the reverse strand, counting down.
AAATGCCTAACCCAAAATTGGTCTATTTATGGCATTTTTGGAGACCCCTTTTGGTTTTGAGCGTTCTCTTAACAAATGTGTTGTATATTTTGTATATTGTATACCCAAGAGTATTGTACACCTCTTCCACGAGTGTTAGTAGGGGTCCGGGGTTTTCCCTGGTTGGGGGGTTTGGGAGGCCAACGACCCCCCAATCGGGGGTTCAAGGGATGGCCCCCGAGAATTTTTTTTAGAATTCCTATTTTTTTGGGAGTATATATGTATTATTTGTATCTATACGTAAATATGGGTGGTGGCATAATCCATGAATTATGGGGAACCGTTGTGGGTGTTTATTAGCCCATGGTTTGAGTACCCATTGTATTGTAAAACTGCTTTGACGGTTTCTTATTGTTTTGCTTACAAATAGCTGGAGATGTAGTAGGGTAAAGTAGAACTTGGAAGTACATTAATATATTGTAAATGGTTAAGTTAATGCAATAAGAGAGAAAGTTACTATGCTGGGTTTTTTCACGAAAGGGTTTCCCAGGTTAAATCTTATTTTTTGTCATTTATTTTCTTTGATTATCTTGAATATTTTGTTCAGTATAGCTTATTTTTTATTAGGTTATCGGATTGATTCTCTTCATTTGGTACAAGAGCTAGGTTTTAGCTTTTATGTGAAGAGTTAGGGTTTTTAAAACATGTGATAAACTTTTTTGAGTGGGAGATTTGCGGGTGAATTTTTCAAGTAGAATAAAATGACGGGAAGCACAAGGATCGAAATCAAAAAAATTAATGGCCAACATTTTGAGTTATGGAAGCTCAAGACTGAAGATCTTCTTGTGGATAGAGATCAGTGGATTATTGTGTTTGGATTCATGCCTACGGGTATGAAGGTAGAGGACTGGGAAAATATCGATAGGAAGGCAAGGAGTTCAATTAGATTGTATCTGTCCGATTTAGTTTTCTTGAATGTGTCAAATGAGAAATCCGCTCAGGTGTTATGGGAGAAGTTAGGGACTTTGTATCAAAAAAATTCTCGGGTGAACATATTGTTTCTTTGAAAGAAGCTATATTCATTGAGAATGAATGACAGAGACTCTATTGTAGAACATCTGAACGTCTTTAATATTGTGGTAAGTCTGTTGATTTTTGTTGATATTAAGATGGAAGAAGAGGATAAGTGTATTACTCTTTTGTGTTCTTTACATGAGTCTTGGGATAATCTAGTTATGGCTATTACTAGTACTACAACAAAATTATTAGTTGAGGATGTAGTTGTGGCCTTACTATCAGAAGAAATGAGGCAGAGAAATCCATTGAGGATTATCAATCCAAGGATGCCCTATATGTAAGAGGTCGTACTCAAGAGAAAAGTAAGACAAGGCAAGGACAATCAAAGTCCATAAGTATATCAAAGACTACAAAAAAAGATAAGAGGAAATGTTGGAACTGTGGTAAAATGGGGCATTTCAAGAAAGACTGTAGATCTAAGAAGGTAGAAAAGGGTAAATCCTCATACGATGGTGGATCTTCAAATACAAAACCCTCTAATGAAGACTTGGGAGATTTTTTTTTGGCGGCTTCCAACTTACATGCATGTGACAATATATGGTTGATTGACTCAGGTGCCTCCTTTCATATGACACCACATAAGGAGTGGTTCTGTGAATATGAAAAGTGTAATGGATGTGATGTATATCTGGGAGACAATTCAACCTGCAAGATCATTGGTTGCGGGAGAATCAAGATGAGGTTTAAAGATGGAAGGATTAAAACCCTCCTAAGTGTTTTGCACATTCCAGGTTTGACCATAAACCTAATATCTGTAAGTAAGATGAATGATGTGATAAGGCCAAAATATATCTTGTTAATGTGCAATAAATGATCTTATTTTACTCTCTTTTTTATCAAGTTTGACTGCATTTTGTGACTTTTGTTTGATCTAGTATAAGTTAGGATGTAATTGTCCATCTTTTGTTGAATTTAGTTCTAACATCTAAAAAAATTGTAATTCCTAACAAAGTGTGTGGAAATTCAGTTTTTGTAATAAAACAAGTCACAATCATCAAAGAGAATGAAGTATGAAGAAATCAACATGTTTTTGGGAGCATTGGCTTCAATATGGCTTAGTTTCATAACTCCATCACATAGTTTATGAGCTCTATTACTTAGTTCCGAAACTCCAGCACTTAGTTCTAGAACTCCTTCGTTTAGCTCTGGAACTTTCACAGTTAGATCTAAAACAGTCCCCTTTAGTTTTGAAACTTCTCCAAAACTTCGGAACCAATTTCGAAACTTCTCCAAAGGAATCTGTTTATTTTGATGATATCCAATGATAAAGTAATCAATGAGCCTTTCAATTAGGAGCAAATTAGGAGATTTTTGATTCTTCATACTCGAAGATCTAGGGATAACTTATCAGACAATTGTACGTCCAGCAAGGTTCCAAGTTCAACATCTATTTTGGGCACTATTCGGTTCTATCTGAGTATGTAGAACAACTATGGCCGTAAATGCATCTTTGAATAAAAAATATATATAAAGACTTGTAGATAGATTTAGAATATAATAGATACACAGAGATAGAGATATAGAAAGATACAATACGTTTTTGTAAGATAGAACATTTCAGCAATAAAATAGCCACTTCGTTTTGAGAGAATATTACTTTGTCAAATCCTGATTCAAGGTGGAGCAAGGGCCCACTCCTCCAAGAACCAGGATCCTCATTTTATTGGTATTTATATTTCTAAAGCAAATAGTGTAGATCTGTTAATTCTGTAAATGCTTTTGATTCTTTAAGTTGAACTATGTTGTATAATTGTCCCTGCAGGTGTTATAGATTAGATTTTTGTTTCCTTGCAAGCTTTTCACAACATTTTCAACCGTGTTTTTATTTCCAAGAAAAGTGTGTTTACTTATGCATCATGTGTTTATTTCCAGCAATCTATTTACTTTTGTATGTGTGTTTATATCCAGTAATTTATTCCAGCAATGAGTATTTATTTTAGCAAGTTCTTATAGCATAAATATAATAAGGCTTTGGCCATGGAATCCTAAGAAAACTACAAAAACCCCAAGAAAATAAAATAATAAATACCTACAGTCAATTACTAAATCAGTAAGATTCTTCTTGTTATATATAGTTTCAAACACACCCCTGGTTTGAATATGACATAAACTAAAAGTTGATTAAATGAAGGGAATAACGACACCCATCATGATGCAAGTGTCCAGGTAGCATTTAGTAAAGACAGTTGCAAGATGGTTCGGGGTGCAATGGTATTGATAAGAGGCATTTGTACTGGAACACTGTTTAAGCTTGAGGCAAGTGTTATTACTGATGAGTGCAATAGCTCTGTGGTTCTAGAAGAGAAGAAAGCTTCATATCCAACTCTTACATCTATTGTAATGAAGACGATGTTATGGAATCAAAGGATGGGACACATCGAAGAGAAAGGACTTTGTACTTTAAAAGTAAAAGGTATGGTTGAAGGAATTTCTAAGTGTCCTTTAGATTTTGATTTTTGTGAGTATTGTGTGTTTGGAAAGCAAACTAGAGTAAAGTTTCCTACGAATGCTACAAGATCAGAAGGAATTCTATGTTTGATACATAGTGATGTTTTTTACCTGTAAAAGTTCCATCATTAGGAAAAGCCATGTTCTATGTTAGTTTCATAGATGATTTCTCAAGAAAGACCTGACTATATTTTATTCGGAATAAGTCTGAGGTTTTCAATAAATTCAAAGAGTTTAAGGCTCATGTGGAAAATCAGACATAAAGGAAGATAAAGGTTTTGAGAAGTGACAATGGTGGGGAATATTGCTTTAATGTCTTTGAGCAATTCTGTAAAGAGTGTGGAATAGAAAGGTAGAAGACAACTCCATATACACCACAACATATTGGAGTTGTAGAAAGGATTAACAAAACGTTGATGGATAAGTGTAGAAGTATGCTCAATGGTGCCAGTTTTGACAGAAAATTTTGGGTAGAAGCAGTGACAACTACGTGTTATTTGGTTAATAGATCACCGACATCTGCACTTGAAGGTAAAATTCCACAGGAAGCATGGACTAGTAAGAAACCCTCTGTTAGACATTTACGTGTATTTGGTTGTATTGCTTATATGTATATTCTGAAAGAGAAAAGAACCAAGTTAGATAATAAATCTACTAAGTGCATATTTATTGGATACTCTAATGACTTAAAAGGATACAAGATTTGGAATATAGAATCACAGAAGGATTTTTTTAGCCATAATGTAATTTTTAGAGAGCTTAAGGAAATTCCAGAGCAAGAAGCAAAACCAGATGAAGATCATGTTAAAATTGAGGAAGATGAATATGTTTCTGAATTTGATGCGACTACAGAAGATGAACCACAAAAAGAGTTGTAAGGGGAAGATTTAGATGAAGCAGATGATGAACCAAAAGATGTTGAACTAGAAAATCCTATCTTAAGAAGATCATATCGGCTGAGAAGGGCACCTGAGAGGTATAGTCCTCCCGATTTCCATTCTCCTTCTATTTTGTCAGTTTTATCTGTTACTGATGATGAACCCAAGACTATAAAGGAGGCTTTTGGATCTAATGAAAGCAAGTTTTGGAAAAAGGCTATGGAGGAAGAAATGGAGTCCTTATATAAGAATAATACATGGGACTTGGTGAAATTACCTCCTGGAAGAAAACAGGTTGGCTGTAAATGGGTGTTTAAGAAGAAGTATAATGCAGATGGGAAAATAGAAAAGTATAAAGCTCGCCTTGTGGCAAAGGGTTTCTCTCAAGTGGAGGGACTCGATTTTGGTGAGATATTTTCTCATGTTGCTAAGTTACATTCTATTAGATTTCTTTTAGCTATTGTTGTTGATTTCGATTTGGAAATAAAGCAGGTGGATGCTAAGATAACATTTTTGCATGGTGAGATTGAGGAGGAAATCTACATGACGCAACTAGAAAGCTTTAAGATCAAAGGAAAGGAATATTTGGTGTGTAGACTGAAAAAGTCATTATATGGCTTGAAGCAATCACTAAGAATGTGGAACCAGAAATTTGTAAGGTATGTGTTGAGATTTGGGCTCGAAAGAAGTAAAGCTGACCCATGTGTTTATTTTAAACATGAAGGTGAATATTATGTTATCATTGTATTGTATGTTGATGGTATGTTGTTAATTGGTAACAGTAAGAAACTGGTAATTCATGTTAAATCTCAACTCTCATCTCATTTTGATAAGAAGGATCTCGATGCTACAAAATTTATTTTTGGCATGGAAATAAAAAAGATCATGTAAATAGGAAACTAGTGTTAAATCAAAGAAAGTATCTTGAGGTGATATTGCAAAGGTTTCAAATGCATGAAAGTAACCTGTTAGTATTCCTTTTCCTATAGGTCAAAAGTTGTCTTCTGAACAATGTCCTAAAAATGAAGAAGAAATAGAGGACATGTCTTAGGTACCATATGCTAGTGTAGTTGGTAGTTTGATGTATGTAATGGTTTGTACTATACCTGATATTGCACATGTAGTGGGAGTAGTGAGCAGATTCATGTCAAATCCTAGAAAGGAACATTGGATTGTGGTAAAGAGAATCTTCAAGTACCTGCGTGGGACATCTAATTATGCAATTTATTATCAAGGAAAACCTAATGAAAGTAAAACATTAGATCTACATGGTTTTGTGGATTCTGATTGGGGTGGAGACTTAGATATGCGCAGGTCTACTAGTGTTTATGTGTTCAACTTGTTTGGTGGAGCGGTAAGTTGGATGAGTAAACGTCAAAGAAGTGTTGTGATATCCACCACAGAGGATGAGTACATGGCAACTACTCATGCAAGTAAAGAAGTGGTTTGGCTTCGACGAACTGATCTCCACTGTTGGGTTCACTCAAAATGCTATAAGGATCGATTGTGACAGTCAAAGTGTAATTTTTCTAGCAAAGAACCCTAAGTATCATTCAAGAACGACACACATTGATGTTCGATACCATTTTATAAGAGAAATGATGGAGGAGAAGAAGATACTACTAAGTAAGGTGGACACAAAGGATAATGTTGCTGACTCTTTAACTAAGGTTGTGAGTGTTGAAAAAATTTCTTGGTGTAGAAAATTGATGGGCTTGAATGCCTTGAGTTGTTGACTATATGGTAGTGTATCCCCCTTTTTCAAAGTATACAACAAGTGGGAGAATGTTAGAATGTGTTGTATATTTTGTATATTGTATACCCAGGAGTACTATACACCTCTTCCACTAGCATTAGTAGAAAATTTTTTCAGAATTCCTACTTTTCTGGGAGTATAGATATGTTAATTTTATCTATAAGTAAATATGGGTGGTGTCATAATCCATGAATTATGGGGAACCGTTATGGGTGTTTATTAGCCCATGGTTTTGGTACCCATTGTATTGTAAAACTGCTTTGATAGTTTCTTACTATTTTGCTTACAAATAGCTAGAGATGCAGTAGGGTAAAGTAGAACTTGGAAGTACATTATTGTATTGTAAATGGTTAAGTTGATGCAATAAGAGAGAGAAGTTACTACGCTAGGTTTTTTCCCAAAAGGGTTTCCCAGGTTGAATCTTATGTTTTGTCATTTGTTTTTTTTTAGTTTATTAGTTTATCGGACTCATATGGTTTAAGGTGGGGAATGTGGTTCATATGGTTTGAACCCCCTTCACCATCCTTGGAAAGGAAACCTAAGTGGTTTGAAAAGAAAATTTTGTGAATGGGAGGAGAAATAAGGAGGGGTGTTTGTTATGGAGGAATAAGGAGGGTTTCGGAGATGTTATGCATGTGTGCTTCCTATGGTTGGATCACACATTTTGGTCCTTTTGGATTTCTCTTCCAATCTTCCCCATTTTGAGGTTGAACTTGGTGTTGTTGCTCCTTATTTTGGTTGTTTCTTTGTGTTTGGGTGTATTGTTAATGTTTGATTATGTTGTTGTGATTATTTCTACCTCTTCCCTTATTGTGCAGAGTTGAGGAATGCTTTCTCTCTCTCCCATGGGCTTGGAGGGAGGCTAGCATGTATTCCAATATTCAGAAAGGCATGTAATTATTCCTATATGTTGGGTGGAAAATTTGGCCTTTCTCCTTGTTTTTTGAAGAATTTTTGGATGACATGCAAATTGGAGCTTGAATCTTATTGGAGAGGATTGAAGTATTGATATGTGGTTCCCAACTTGTAAAGGTTTCTTCACTTGGGTTTTGTAAATGTGGGTGTAATATCTTTTTTGAGTCTCCCATATTGGGATGTGGTGCATCATAATTTTAAAAGATGCATCATTATAAGCTTTTCCCTACCTTGTAAGGAGTTTGTTTGGTTGCTTTATAAGGAGTTTGAACCTCTCCATATGGGGGAATTTTATTGTGTGGAAACCTTATAACTCTTCTATTGTAGGACATTAACATTATTTTGTACGTGTCTTGTAAATCTTATTTCAATAAAAGTTGTAAAAATGTATTTCTCTTCCCAAAAGAGAAGTGTAAGAGTTAAGAAGTTAAGAGTATGAAGCTTGCACTTTTACTTTGTATTGCAAATAAAATGAGTTGAAATTTATTGTAACTTTAAGAATGGTTGTTGTAATAAATCTTGATGTTTCACATCAAGATGAACATTGCATTCCTTGTTCTTGAAAAGATTAATAACAAAAATAAAAAAACATTAGCTTGGAAGTTAGAATAAACTATCTCCAAATTTATTTGATGGGGTGGGATTGGTGTTGTCAAGTCAGATAGATGTGTGCTTAACCAGCCGTGTTTGAATCCCCCCAAGGAACAATCTTCCTTAGCAGTGGTTCACCAGTAGATGCGACATATTTGCTTATGCTGACGCTGGTGGTTTCTCCTCTCGCTAGTTGCTTCTCCTCTCACTCCTGTCACTGGTGGTTGTTCCTCTCACCGCTGAGGTTGGTAACTACTTTTCTCACTACTGATGTTGGTGGATGCTCCGCTTGCTGTTGACACTAGTGGCTACTCCTCTCATTTTTTAAGCTGGTTGTTTCTTCTCTTACTTCCGTCACTAGTAGTTGTTCCTCTCATTGTTGTCACTGGTAGTTGTTCCACTCACTACGGTCGCTATCATTGGTCGTTGCATCTTCATTATGGATTCATGGTTACTTTAATTGGGTTCTTAATGGTGTTCCCCTTCATTGTAACCTAGGTTGTGGATCCTCTAAAAAAATTCCTAAATTGTACAAGGATGTGGGTCCTTTCAACACCCTCATTTACCCTAATTAAAAAAAAAACTATCTCCAAATTTAAAGAAATTTTGTTTCACTTTGCATGTTGGATGAAGATTTGAAGAACTAAATGAATGATTGTGTTCTCTTATCTTGTTATTGTTATATTGTATTGTTTTTGAGATAAGAGGAAGGCATCTTTATTTGTTGGGTTAATAAAATTAAATTGTAGTTTAGTTTTCTTCCTGTTTTTGAAGGGTATTATTAAATCTAAATTATGGAAAGAAGAGGATTGTTACATTATTAAAATATGTAAATTCTATAAATCTGAAAACTATATAGGAATGAAACTTTAAGCCTTATACAAATCATATGGTTGACTTTATTATTTAAGTTGTAAATAGAATTCCATAGATATCTTTTCTCGAATAATCTGCCTAAAGAAATTGGTTATATCCATGCCTGCATATTCACATAAATTTACGTAAATACATAAATAAATAAATAAATATACATACAAATTTAAAATAGTATGTGAGATTCTTGTACAAATCATGCCACTATAAAATAGAAATATTATCCACCTCATACATATATATATATATATATATATATATATATATATATATATATATATATATATATATATATATATATATATATATATATATATGCATATATATATATATATATATATGTGTGTGTGTGTGTGTGTGTGTGTGTGTGTGTGTGTGTGTGTGTGTGTATGTGTGTGTATACATAGATGTATATATATATACACCGATTTCTTTCTTTTTTCAGAGAAAAAAACCAGGTTTGGTTTTATAAATACACACTTTAATAGGTATTTGATATATATATATATATATATATATATATATATATATATATATATAAGCATATCAAATACCTATTAACTATGTATTTATAAAACCAAACCTGGATTTGTTCTCTAAAAAAGAAAGAAATCGATGTATGTGTGTGTGTGTGTGTGTGTGTGTGTGTGTGTGTGTGTGTGTGTGTGTGTGTGTGTGTGTGTGCATACATGTTATTTAAAAATATACAATAGTTATGTTGAATCAGCTTGGTTCGAATTTGCAATAAAAATATCAAATAGATGAAAATGGGGTTTAATTTTTTCTTTTGGTTTCTTGGATCCAATAATCTGTCCCCCGCCCCAAACCCCCTTCAACACAACCCATTCTTCTCCTTATTGCTGATCCTTCCCCCTCTACCCTACATTTTCACTCTTCCATGCCACCATTGAACTTCCCACTCCCTTCAAACATATATATATATCTACATATATACATACATACATATATATATATATATATATATATACATGTATATGTGTATCATATATATATATATATATATATATATATATATATATATACATGTATATATATATATATGTATGTATATATGTACATGTATATATATATATATATATATATATACATATATATACATACATACATATATATACATATATAAAGCCCTTATATATCTCAAAACCGTCCTGCCACCTCCTCCATTCGAACCACTGAGAGTTGGGCCACGGATGGCACTATAACCAAATCTTGTGCAACAAAAATCTAAACCAAAAAATGTAATGTCTCAAAACTAGAGTATCTCCCTAGAAAAAAAAGAGATTTATTCATAATAATATTAATAAGAAAACCCCCCATAGATCTGGTATAACTTGTACAAAATAAAGAAGGAGAAAAAAATATGAATAAGCTTGGAACCTAGCTGTCATGGCACCACATCGCTCAACCTGTACTAGTACAAAGAAAACAAAAAAAACTCTCAAAGCTTAGGTTACAAACAAAACAAAAGATAAAATCCCTAATTTGTTTAGAAGGTGCGGTTAGGTAAGGCATAAAATATTAAGTTATGGTAAGCTAATTTATACTAACATCTAGCTATAAACGTAAAAGTATATCTTATTTAAAAAAAGAAAAAGAAAAAGAACTAACTTGTATTATATTAAGATATTAAGGTAATATAATATTAAGGTATTAAGGAAATATAATATTAAGGATGATAGGGAAGTAAGTTCGTAATGTTAACTATAAGATTACTATTATGAAAATATCATTATAAATTATTTAATGTGTGTAGATCACATTGTTGTAACAGAATATAAGGCTTAGACAATGTATTACACTTATTAAATTTATAATGCGTCATTACGCACAAAACTACAATATTTATGCAAATAACAATCGCAACGCATTTAAGGGATACCCTATAATGAAATTTAAATATCATGATGACCGTAATAATATTATAAGATTATATGGTTACAACTTGTAATAATGTTTATAGGTGAAGTTAATGGGCATAAAGGAATCAAACCACGTACATGGCGTATAATACTTTCAAAAAAAAATTACTGATTTTTTTGTAGCTTTAAGATGTATTTTAGTGCCGTAAAATTATGGTGCATTACACTACCATAGTGTTGGCCAGAGGGAGGATCCCTTCATCTAGATCTGTCATCATCCTAAGGGTAGGGAGGGTCCCCTCAACCATCTCCACCACTGAGCCGCTAGAAAACACCACCGGTCTGTCACCGGGGACAGGAGGAACTTTGTTGAGCCTAGGTGTGGTACTGTTGCTGAGAACCTTGGCCATGAGATCTAAACTGGGAGGAGGTGGCTACCATCGCCATGGCGGAGAAGGATGATGTGGAGGAGATGGAACTTGACTGAAGGAGCAAGGGGTACTATCCCAGTAGGCGAGAAGATCGTGCACATGCTCCACCTCTAAGCGGAATTTCTCCACGTGGACCTGGATTTGAAGCAAAATATGAGAAATAATTCTAGTTTTAGCATACATATAAAAATCCATGCTAAGAGAAGTTTGATTAAAAATAGATTCATTTCTAATCTTCCACATTTCAAACAAAATTTCTGCATGAAATATTTTCCAAAATTTGTCAAATTTTGCATGAAACAAGGTTGAGTGCCCCAGCAAGACAATTTTCTAGGTGAAGGGTTCATGGAAAGGCTAGAAGAGGGATTAAATGCACTTCCAGGTAGACTATGCTTGTGGGAAATACCAAAATAAATGCATAAGAGACTCGGGTTGTCAACAAGCAAGACATAAGGGATTATAAACCCCAAGATGTTGAAGACGTTTGCCAACTGGTAAAACCTGATAAAGAATGCACTAGCTAAAATGAGCCTTTTTTGGTTTAATGTGAGATTTCCAAATGGTATTGAATTTATGTTTCCAAACCTTGTGAGGGGATTTAAGATTCTAGTAATTGTTCAATTTTTCATATGGAATGTGGGTAGGAGCTAAAATTTGATAACCAAGTCAGGGTTTGTACTGATTGAAGGGATTCTTCGTAAGCCAATGCCAATCATGCCACCAATGAAGCGGAGGAGAAATCCCAATATTTTGAAGCATATCCTTAGGTATGGCATTATGAATTTCCTAAATAGATTATTTATCTCCATTGTTGAGGTTAAATTGTGCTTTAATAAGAACCCAAGGCTTCCAGGAACGTGTACCCTTGCAAAATAGATCCCCATACATTTTGATTTCATGCTTAAAAATCCCAAGTATTTTAATCCATGGAGCCATAACAAAGGAAACATTGAGAAAATTAATAACAAGATACCACCATAAAGAGTGTGAATTGATGGAAATCCCAGTTCTGAAACCACCCCCCACCCAAATAGGGTGAAGTTTGACCAGCTCCCATGCCTTCTAGATACTCTTCATGAAAAATTTTACTCCAATTTTAACTGGCATAGGGGATAGCAATAGGATTTAAAGACATAAGATTTCCAATATTTTTTGACAAAATGGGATCCTTGAAATATACATTGATTGTAAACACAAAATCACGCACTTGGAGTCATTATTTAGTCCTGGTCTCATACTACTATTCATATGGTTATCAACCCATGTCTTTGGCAATTTTTACATTGCTTGTTATCAAATTTTCTATCTTACACCTGCACTTTCCCAGTCTGTATTATTATTCAGTGTTTTTCATATTTCTGACTGGGGTGCCCAGCCAAGATTTGGGCACCCCAGGCACCTTGGTCCCCTCTGGGGCGCCCTAGTCCTCTTTGCACTTTACTCTCACCTTTGGGCACTTTCTAGCTCTTTGAGATTTATATCTTATTGGTGGTTGGCCTTTTCAGGGTTAATTATGAAATTAGAACAAGAGAATCATACAAATATAAAGTTATGTGACCATAATGAGGGACCAAGCACTAAGCATCTACCATCACCATCTAGAGTTACATCCATCAAAGGAATATAAAGCTACACTTGCATCCATCAAACTCCATCAAAAGGTACACAAGGTTGTTCATATGCATCACACTTCATAGGAAGGGAGTCTATTGTTTCCATGCACACATTTACTAAATTCTACATCTATTTATTTTCTCACTACCTCACAAAGTTTGACTAGCACAAGAGTAACCTAGGGTATGATTCACACACACACACCTAGAAATACATTGGGTCTGAGATGTAGTGCAACGCTCAGTTAGAAAGTACACCATTGTGGCCGCTGAGAACAATCAGACCCCTTTATATGCATATTTCTTTTTTTAGGGTTTTGTAGGTGATTCTTCCATATCCTATTTACAAAAAAATCCGGTGCAGTTCATAAAAATTTGTGTGATAGGAAGTGAACACATGCGAACATCCAAATACATCTCAAAGGAGGTTTTCTAGCTAATTCCGTAGATCAGGACACCCAAATCTTAGACCAGGGTGCCCTTATCCCTTTCCAAGTGCCTCAATCCATTTAGATATCTAAGATTTCTATTATTTCGGGGTTCTGTGAAGATGCTCCCTCCTTCTATTCACCTAGTATCCACCACGACATAGTTAGTTGACATCTGCTAATCAACTAAGGATCTTCTTAACCCTTATTACACACTAGGGTTTTATATTTTCTATCTTAGTTTGCTTGGGTATATTTACCATATTTTATTATTCCATTTGTTCAGTCATTTTATTACTCCTATAGCATTTAATTACACTAGAATAACCTTATTTTAGTTAATCATGTTGGTGAACTCAACATGACCCATAAGATCATCTCTGATCTTTTCATGTAGCATGTTTGGACTATGCGGATGATCATACCACACTCGCTAAGATTTTTCCTCGTAGTTTACAAGATTACACAATGTGTTGGTTTTATGACCTACTTGTCCATTCGGTAACATCTTTCACGCATCTAGAAAATAATTTTCTCACTCACTTCTCTATCAATATTGGCTCTAAGATCTCTTATTACCAACTTGCACAACTTAAACAAAGATCTACTGAACATTTAACAGATTGTGTCTTGTGTTACGAAAACAACTTAATTAAGATTTCAAATGTCCTTGCAGACGCTGAGTTTTAGGACTTTTTCATTCAGATTCTCTTACCCCCTCTCTAAGAGAGTGATCTCATTGATAAATCTCCTTATTTCGATCAGCTTTGTCATACTCTTAAGCTCCGTGAAATAAAGATCTTAGCCATAGGAAAACTCAAATACTAAGAGAAAACATTGTCTTCTGCACGTTTTCAAAATAAGCCAAAATTTAAACCATCTATAACTAAACCAACAAATAAAAAACTTATCGTCAACATAATATCTACTACTAAGGATCTTCAATCATAACCATATTGCCATGTCTTCACTAATTTTAGTGTACCTCCGCATATTTTACTACCGCAACTTGTTAATAGTAGCCTCATTACACTACCTTCTCCACTAAAAATAGATCCATCTCAACCAAAAGGATGCAATTTTGATAAAAATTCCCATTGATATTATCATTAGTGTGTAGGAAGCTCCACTGATCATTTCTTCCGATTTTGATTCCTCATTCAGGGTTTGATCGATAGTGGTGAAATAAAGCTTCTGGAACCTACAGTTTCTTCACCTATTAGTGAAAATCATAAGCTCAAGATATTTAACAACCCCCTAAAAAAAAACATGACACAAAAGTGGTTGAATATTTAGCTAACTATTTTTATCATGCAATACCTCCACCCGCATCAGGGGCTCTTGACTTTTCCCCACCTTTTCGAATCTAATTTCATGAAAATTTGAGCCCTGCCATGGAAGAAATTCATGTTTTAAACTCCTCAGATGCTTTTTTTCATTTCCCATGACATTTCTAATCAAAATTCCCTCAATCTACTACTGTTAAAATGTTTTACCTATTTTCAATGGATGGGAAATGATTTTAGTTCTTCTTTTATGCGTTTAGAATGCGTGGGACCTTGCATCTTTTATTTTTAACCTTTTGCAAAGAAAGAAATTCTTTATCGGGAGAAAAAATGGCATTTTCCCGTTTCCTTCAACTTCCTACATTCTTTTCCCCATCAAATTCTTGCTTGGAAAGGTGAAGCTACACGTTTTTTTCCCTTTGGATGTGGTCGGGCGGGTTTCTTTTTGAACTTATCACTTTTGGGGATTTTGGAGCAAATATCATATTTTCCCCACATCCTCACCAGTCCCTAATTTGTTGGAGCAGTTTTGGTGGAAGTTCAGTGTAACTGATCCATTTTATTCTCTAAGGCATTACAACGAAAGGATGAAAAGTTCTCAAATGACCCACAGCCCCGCCTTAGCAAAAGGATAACTTCTGAGTTGAAATCTTCAGTAAATCAGAAAGGGACACGTGTTCATGTTGAAAAGTCAATGGCAGAGGCATGGATTTTTGGGGGAAAGGTTGGAATTTTTCCCATTTCAAAACCAATAAAAATAAAAGCATGTCCCCATAACCATTCAGGTGATGCCATGTGTTAAAGAATCAGAAAGGGACACATGGCCATTTTTCAGTTCAAGGGCACTTTGGCGGACTAGCGGAGGACTTTGGAAATTTTAGCAATGTTTCCACAAAGGGTGAAAAGTTCTAAAATGGCCCATGTCCCTGCTCATGTGAAGGTAAAATTTCTAAGTTAAGGGCTACAGTAGATTAGAAGGGGACATGTGTTCATGTTGAAAAGTCAATGGCGGAGGCATGGATTTTCAGGGGGAAAAGTTGGAATTTTTCCCCTTTTCAAAAATAGATAAAGTATAAAACTGAAGCACATTCCCGCACCCAGTCAAGCGATGCCACATGTTGAAGGATGAAATTGGAACAGTGGGCCTATGGGGGGAATTGATAATTTGAGCCTTTTTCACCAAAAGGTTAAAATGTTGCAAATTGAGCCGCGACCCCTTTTTCCAATCGTGGTGTGCCACATGTTCACGTTGAAAATTCAAAGCGGGCCAGCGGAGGTTTATGATAATTTGAGATTTTTGTTAAAAAGAGTTTAAATGGAAGATTTAAACTACATTTCCTCAGCCACTCAGATGGTGCTACGTGTCTAGCTTTTGGTGGAGCTGCGGGAGGGCGGAGCAAAATGAGAAATCACACTTTTTCTCCCAAATGTCAGGAAATGCAGTTTTCTTCCCTAGGGCCATCTTTGTTTAGATCTTGCCATGTGTAGGGTCCAAATTTGAAGGAAAAAGGGGGAAAATATAATTAAATACACTCATTTGGTTTTTAACGCCATTAATGAACCAGAGCTTTGTAAAACGCAAAAATGGATCTTTCTTCTTTTTTTTTCTCTGTATTCTTGTCGTTTCCCCATGAGATGAATTTTTGGTTTATTATGGAGCAAATTTGATAATTTTGAAGGGATGTAAAGTTTAATCATCAGAAAATGGAGTTTATTAGGCATACGTGATAAAAAAGGGAGAAAACTTACTAGTAAGCACTTGAGTGCTATGAAAGTGTTTAAAAGGTGGAAATGGTAGGACCACATGAAGAAGAAAATCATGAGATGCCCCCTGCTAAAAATAATCATGCTCAAACTAACAAAATATTTTGCTTTTGAACCTCTAGTTTTCATGAGTGCATTTTTTTCATGTCACTTTCCAAAATCAGATCTACAACAAACATTATTCCTTTCGGATATTCTTTTCTTGGGGAAAAAGTATGGATGTATACGAATTTTTATAAGAACATGGTTTTTGCCATGGGAAAAGGATTCTAGTTTTCTAAGAAGGTTTTAAATTCTAAAGTAATTCAATACAAAATTTCTTTCTTTTCTTATTTTCCTTTGTTATATCTGTCTCTCCTGGCTCGATTCAATGGATCATTTGTTTTGCATTCAATAGAAACTTTGTGTTATGGTCTGTGTAATCCTCAGGACTTTTTGTCTACAGATTTTCATCGGTGGTGAATTAGTTGATCCTTTTCTATATTTTCTTTGTTCAATGTAAGGATATACTCTGCTATCGATATTTCCCAAAAGTATTGTTTTTTTCTTCCTTCCCCCATCTCTATATTCTTCCATTCCTTCTAATCGATAATCTTTTAAGTATGAAAACACTCCAGAATATAAGGGTACAAACATTGAGAGTTGCATATCTGTATATTATTTTTTCCTTCTTTCAATAAGGGAACCTCTCCCATTAAAGAGGAGGTACTTGTTGTCCCCTGACTGTGGTTTTAACCCATGTTCCATTCTGAAACCCAACAGTTTTTTACGATTCCACTGGGGAATTCATTGCAAATAGATTCTAGTCTTTGAATAACAACTTCTTGATCATCTTTGATCTGGAAAATCCAAGATACACTTAGGGTAGAAGAACCCTTGGGGAAGAATACCCTCATTTCCAATTTCTGGATCATCAAGGTTTCTCTCTCCCTTCATCAATAAGAAAAAGAAGAGGAACAAGGTCTGTAAGCACTCCTTGTGCTAGAGATAGAACTTCTGGGACTGACATCCCTCAAGATCAAATCAGTCCTAATTTGCATTCTTTGATTCTCGTTGATGTTTCAGTTCCTCTCTAAAAAATATTTCCAAGGATGGTCGCTCCTCTACCTTGGGGCCAAAGGGTTAGGCCTCTTGGCCTTCCCCAACCATTGCATGAATTTCCTAGAGGAAATAGAAAGAATTTCCCTAAATTCAGAGGTGAAGGGAAGATTCATCCAAATGAACATATTGTAGCCTTCATTGTTTCTTTTGGTGTTCTCGGATTTAAACATGAGGATATCTCCGTTATACTTTTTATGGAGACACTGCAAGATAATGCTGCTGTTCGGTTTTACCATCTCCCTGCTAGGTCCATCACCAATTGGAACACCATGACGACCCATTTTGAGCAATGTTTCAAACCTGTTGAGGATGTACATGTCCTCTTGGCACAAATTTCTCAAATCAGGAAAGAGTCACATGAGCCCATGAGGGAATTTGTGGCCAAATTCAACATGTTAGTTAATAGGATCCCAAATAATACACGCCCTATGGATCAGATTAAGAAATGTTTATTCCTTAATGCCCAACTTCCTAAAGTGAGCTATGCACTTAGGAGAGCCAATCTTGCCACTTTATATGTTGATCAGAGATTTGTTTTCAGTGTTGAAGATGATCTGATCATGTATGGTAAGATAAGGAGAGATTCATCCAAATACAAATCATCTCCTTCTTCCACATCTACTCCTGGATCTAATGCAGATCAGTTGGTACAAAAAATTGCTAATGATCTTATTGCTCTCAAGAATCAGTTCACCCAGTATGCTCCTTATTAGGATGTTCCTAGGAAGAAATTTCAGCCCAGGAATCAGTTTCCCTCTACTCAGACCACACTGGAAATTGAAGGCCTACATGTTAAAGTTCCAGTCAATACAACATGTGAAGTGCTAGAGCCTAATGACGAGGAGGAAAATGAAATTTGTGAAGAACATCAAGAGGAAGCTGATGAAGAATTAGAAGAGTTGAGTGGATCTCACATCCATTTTCTCACCACTAAAGGTATAGATGAAGAGGATGATTATGAAGAAAGAGTTACAGATATGAACAATGAATCATATGTTGTCATGACTCGTGAGCAAGCCAAAAAGAAGGAGAAAGTGGTGCAGCCTGTTAAAAGATCTAAGGATCCTCCTACATTCATTCCAGTGATTTCAAGGAGAGGAGCTCCTATTCCAACTTCTGCCACACCCAAGGTAAGTTTTGTTGTTCCTCCTCTATTTCTTCTCCTAAAAATTCTTGCCCTTCAAATAATAGAGTTGATAAGTCAAAATTTTCATCTACTACTATCAATGATGCTCCATCTACCTCTGGTTATTTTGACATTATTGACCATCTCACGAAAATAAGGTTCAGATCTCATAAGCTAAATTCTACCAAACCCATCCCAAGGCCTTTGCTAAGATGGTAGAATTTGTAAACTCCAAATCAAATCCTTCATACTCTAGTTATAAAAGTAACTTTCCCACTCCTTCTCCTTCATCTCAACGAAGCCTTGTGGCAGCAGTCACTTCATCTGATGGGAAGATCGAACCATTTTATGTTAATCTACTCATAGCTGGCCACAAACTCAACAATTGTGTTATTGATTCTGGTACTTCAGATAATGTGATGACTGCTAAGGTAGCTCATGCCCTAGGCTTAACCCTAACCCATGCTTTTGGTCCATGTTACTAAATGGAAAGTAGAGAAGTACCATTGGTTGGGAGGATCAAGGATGCACACGTAGTCTTTGTTGCTTTTCCAGAGAAGAGAGTTTAGGCCACCATTTTGGTAGTTGATATTCCCCATTCCTATGGCATGCTACTGAGTAGAAATTTTTACAAAAATGTTGGAGGAAAAATCATAATGGATTGGTCAAATTCTCTTATTCTAGTGAATGAAAAAATGAAGAAGCCACTGCCTAAGAAACAAACTGAATATATCATGCAAAAAACAGATGACCCAAAGGCACAAATACTTTATGAGGACATTGGTCATGGTAACTACATGATCATGTCAAAAGATGAGGCTAACCATAATAAGGAATTTTTTCTTGATCCTAATGGCATTTGGATCTTGGAATTTGATGGAAGTTGCTCCTCAGCTAGTTTTAGAGCTAGTGTGGTGCTTATTTCTTCTGAAGGGAAAATTCACCCTTTCTCTTTCAAGATCCAATTCAAAAACAAAAATAATACAGATGAGTATGAGGCTCTCATCCTTGGTTTAGTCATTGTAAAAGAGATGGGGATCAAGAATCTCCTTGCTTCTGGAGATGTAGAGCTGATTATCAAACAAGTCAGAGATCTTTTTCTAGTGAAGAATAGAAGGTTGAAACATTACAGGAATCTAGTTTGGGATTCCATTGATTTCCTTGATGACTTTTCAATTGAAGCCATGCCAAGGGAAAGAAACACCAGGGCTGATTCCTTGGATTTATCGGGGTCTCTACTGATCCCTCATCCATATTTATCCCAAGATAAATTCACCATTTAGATGATTCATAGGCCTAGTTTGCCTGAAAATGCAAACAATTGGTAGGTATTTAATGATGATCAACACTTTCTTTCCTTCCTTGAACTTAGAGATAATTTTGACCAGCTATACTTTGAAGGAAGTGGGAATCTACCTAGAGAGTGTGTGCCCCCAAATGAAGAAGATAACAAAGAAGAAATGGATCATGATGGCTGCATAAAACTAAAAGGTAATAAGATACCTAAAGGGCTTGTAAGTTTGGAAGAGTTATTTGATAAACATGATAGGTACATCAAGTCCAAAACTTCCAAAGGATCTTAGCAGTCTGCTGAATATGAAAAGATAAACATTGGGAGTCTTAATGAACCCATTCTGGTAAACATTGGAAAGTGATGCACACAAGAGGAGAGGAAAAATGTAGCATATCTGTTAAAAAGGTATGTTGATGTTCTTGCATATTCTTATGATGATCTCAAGGATTTTCATCCAAAAGAGATGCAACATTTCATTCCTTTAAAGCTTGGGATCAAGCCCTTCAAGAAAAATCAGAGGCAGTATAACCCTAAAATTGCTAATACAATATTTCAAGAGATCCAAAAGTTATTGAAGGCTAAGATCATTTTCCCCATTCACCATTCAACGTGGATTGCTAATATTGTTCCTATCATGAAGAAGAATGGTGAGATCCAAATTTTTGTTGATTTTAGGAATTTGAATCAAGCATCTTTAAAGGATAATTATCATCTCCCCATATTGGATCAAGTGTTGTAGGTTGTTACAGGTTCAGAAATTTTGTCCATGCTTGATGGATTCTCAGGATATAATCAAGTAGAAGTAAGTGCTACAGATCAGCATAAGACAACCTTTACCACTCCTTAGGGCACCTTTTCTTATATGAGAATTCCTTTTGGCCTCATCAATTTTTGTGCCACCTTTTAGAGGGAAATGGACCTAGCCTTTGGCTGTCTCAAGGGAAAATGCATAGTTGTATACCTTGATGATCTGACTGTGTTTTCGAAAAATAGAGCTAATCATTTGCAACACCTTGAAACCATCCTACAAAAGTGTAGAGATCATGCAATATCCTTGAATCCCAAGAAATCTATCTTTTGTGTCACCAAGGAAAAATTATTGGGACACATTTTCTCCAAGGAGAAAATCAAGATTGATCTAGAAAGAGTCCACATGATTCAGCAGATCCCTCTCCCCACAAGTAAGAAGGGTGTGCACTCTTTCTTTGGTAAGATCAACTTCTTGAGGAGATTCATAGCTAATTTTTCTGAACTTACTTTGAACATATCCCACATGATGAAAAGGAAGCATACTTTTGGTTTGTCCTCTAAAGGAAAGGTTACATTTGAAGACATCAAGAAAGCTATAGGAAAGACTCCAATATTAGCATGCCTTGATTATAACAAAGACTTCATTATCTATTGTTATGCTACTGAAAGTACTATAGTTGTTGTGTTAAACTAGGATAATTTTGAAGTTCATGAACTCCCCATAGCATTCATGAGTTATATTTTGAAATCCCATGAGCTGAAATACACCATGATGGAGAAATATGCTTTTGCACTGGTAAAAGTTGTGAAGCAGTTTTGTTTCTACATCCTCAACTCTCATTCTATTGTGCTTGTACCTGATACAACTATTAAATCCATTCTTACAAAAAAATAATTTGGAACTAAGAGAGGCAATTGGGTAGCCAAAGTTCAGGAGTATGATCTTGACATCAACCCACCAAGCTAATTTGAGGAAAGGGCTTATGTGAACTCATTGTTGAAGGAGCTGATGCCAAATTGTCCAAGGAAGAAGTTGATATCCCTGTTGTTCTTTACCTCAGCTCAACTGATGAATGGTATGATGACATCGCACACTTTCTTACTTAAGGAGAATGTCCATCTCATTTGAGTGTCAAGGATAAGAGAGCCATCAAATTAAGTTCTGCGTAATATATGTTTTGGGAAAATGCATTGTTCAAACGAGGGATAGATGGAAGGTTTTTGAAATGTGTTGACAAAGAGAAGCAAAATAAATTGTTCTTAGCCTTTCATGACCAAGCCTGTGGAGGTCATTGCTCTTCTGATATCGCAGCCCACAAAATTCTCCATGCTGGATATTATTGGCCTACCCTGTTCAAAGATGCATAAAAGTGGGTAGGCAAGTGTGAAGCATGTAAAAACTTTTTTGGAAGACAAAAATTGGCTACTTAACCTCTAAAACTAGTGGTGATTGAGGAACAATTTATATAATGAGGTTTGGACTTCATTGGGACACTCAATCCACCTTCAAGTGCAGGGCATACTAAATTTTTGACTGCCACTGATTATTTCACCAAGTGGGTGGAAGCAATTCCAGTTAAAAGTACTACTTCTGAAGTAGTATGCAAATTCATCAAGGAGCACATCTTAATAAGGTTTGGGATACCAAAAAATATTGTCACTGAAAATGCTTCCAATTTTTCTTTTGCTGAGATGATGGATTTCTACTATGGCTATGGAATTTCCCTTTCCCACTCTTCAGAATACTATCCCCAAGGGAATGGGCAAGCAGAATCAACTAACGAGAACTTGCTCACCATTTTTCAGAAGCTTGTTAGTGACTCTCAGAGGAATTGGCATAATAAAATATATGATGCTTTATGGGAAGATAGGATTACACCTAAGAGAGCCATTGTAATGTCTCCTTTTCAAGTTGTATATGGATTTAAAGCCCATCTACCAGTGACATTAGAACTACGAGCCTTTCATTTGATGAAGGCCATCGAGGATGCCAAATTTACCAATTCATTGGACAAAAGAGTTATGTACCTCCAGAAGTTGAATGAAGACAGATTGTAAGTGGTTGACAGAATATCAGCTCATCAACTCAAGGTAAAGGCTCTATTTGGCAAAAAGGCTAAACCTAGAACTTTTCAAGTGGGAGTAAGTGTTCTTATTTGGGACAAAAGGCATGAACCTCAAGGTAGCCATGGTAAATTTGATTCCCTTTGGCTTGGTATTTTTAAAATTAGACATTTTTCTGGTGAGAACTCTTTTTACTTAGATTACATGGATGGTTCTCCTCTCCCACTTCCTTATAGTGGGTAATTTTATAAGTTGTTCAAAACCTAGGAGTTTTGGCGGTCCCTCTATACATTTTGTATAGCGTTTTGCTTCCCTTGTTTTTGTTTTGGTTGTTTTCCTTTCTGTGTTCTCTTTTGTGTTGGTATTTCTTCTTTTTGACTCTATTGCCCATTGGCTAAGACATTGATTCAATCTGATTACCAAAAATTATCTAAGATTGTTGATTTTTCCTCTTTCCTCTGCCAAATCATCCCTAGAAGGAGCCCGTTATTGTCCTCTCAATTTTCCCCACCCTTTTGAATCTAATTTCATGAAAATTGAAGCCCCGCCATGGAGGAAATTCATGTTTTAAACTCCTCAGATGCTCCTTTTCATTTCCCAAGACATTTCTAATCAAAATTCCCCTATTCTACTGCTGTTAAATTTTTTTACCTATTTTCAATGGATGGGAAATGATTTTAGTTCTTCTTTTATGCATTTGGAATGTGTGGGACCTTGCATTTTTTTTAACCTATTGCAGAGAAAGAAATTCTTCATTGGGAGCAAAAATGACGGTTTCCCATTTCTTGCAACTTCCTACATTCTTTTCCCCATCAAATTATTTCTCAGAAAGGTGAAGCTATGCATTTGTTTCCCATTGGATGCACCTAGGTGGGTTCCTTTTTGAACTTATCAATTTTGGTGATTTTGAAACAAATTTCAGGTTTTCACCACATGGGTGCTGGTCCCTGATTGGCTGGAGAAGTTTTGACAGAAATTCAAGATGACATATTCATTTTATTCTCTAAGGTATTACGGTGAAAGGTTGAAAAGTTCTTAAATGACCCACGGCCCACCCAAGTGAAAAGATAAATTCTGAATTGAAATCCGCAACAAATCAGAAAGGGACACATGTTCATGTTGAAAATTCAATGGTGGAGGCATGGATTTTTGGGGGAAAGGTTGGAATTTTTACCTTTTCAAAACCAATAAAAAGTGAAGCATGTCCCCACAACCAATCAGGTGATGCCATGTGTTGAAGAATCAGAAAGGGACATGAGGCCATTTTTTAGTTCACAGGTGCTTTAGCAGAACAATGAAGGACTTTGGGAATTTTAGCCTTGTTTCCACAAAGGGCAAAAAGTTTTAAAATGGCCCACGGCCCCACTCATGTGAAGGGAAAATTTCTAAGTTAAGGCCTACAAAAATTAGAAGGGGACACGTGTTCATGTTGAAAATTCAATGGCAGAGGCATGGATTTTTGGGGGAAATGTTGGAATTTTTCCCCTTTTCAAAAATAGATAAAGTATAAAACTAAAGCACATTCTTGCACCTAACTAGACGATGCCACATGTTGAAGGATGAAATTAGAATAGCGGGCCTATGAGGGAAATTGAGAATTCGAGCCTTTTTCACCAAAAGGTTAAAATGTTGCAAATTGAGCTGCGACCCCTTCTTCCAATCATGGTGTGCCACATGTTCACGTTAAAAAGTCAAAGCGGGCCGGTGAAGGTTTTTGAGAATTTGAGCTTTTTGTTAAAAATAGTTTAAATGGTAGATATGAAAAACATTTCCTCAACCACTCAGATTGTGCCACGTGTCAAGCTTTTGGCAGAGTTGTGGGAGGGCGGAGCAAAATGAGAAATTGTGGTTTTTCTACCAAATGTCAGGAAATGCATTTTTCTTCCCCAAGGCCGTTGTTGTTTGGATCTTGCCACGTGTAGGGTCCAAATTTGAACGTAAAAGGGGGAAAAGATAACCAAATGTACTCATCTAGGTTTTAATGCCATTAATGAACAAGAGCTCTACAAAACAAAAAAATGGATCGTTCTTCTTTTTTTCTCTATATTCTTGTCATTTCCCCATGAGATGCATTTTTGGTTTATTATGGAGCCAAATTGATAAGTTTGAAGGGATGTAAAATTTAATCATAAGAAAATGGAGTTTATCAAGCATACGTGATAAAAAGGGAGAAAACTTACCATCAAGCGCTTGAGTGCTATGAAAGTGTTTAAAAGGCGAAAATGACAGGACCACATGAAGAAGAAAATCATGAGATGCCCCCTGCTAAAAATAATCTTGCTTGAACTAACAAAATATTCACCTTTTGAACCTCTAGTTTTCATGAGTGCATTTGTGTCATATCACTTTCCAAAATCAGATCTGTAACAAACATTATTCCTTTTGGATATTCTTTTCTTGGGGACAAGGTGATGGATGTATACGAATTGTTATAAGAACATGGTTTTGGCCATGGGAAAGTGATTCTAGTTTTATGGGAAGGTTGTAAATTATGAAGTAATTCAATAGAGAAGTTCTTTCTTTTCTTATTTTCCTCTGTTATATCTCTCTCTCCTGGCTCAATTCAATGGATCATTTGTTTTGCATTCAATAGAAACTTTGTATTCTAGTATATGTAATCCTCAAGACTCTGTCTGCAGATTTTCATTAGTGGTGAAGTAATTGATCATTTTCTATATTTTCTTGGTTTAATGTGAGTAAGGAGATACTCTGTTATCTATATTTCCCAAAAGCATTGTTGTTTTCTTCCTTCCCCCATCTCTATATCCTTCCATTCCTTTTGATTGATAATCTTTTAAGTATGAAAACATTTCAGAATATCAGGGTCCAAACATTGAGAGTTGTATATCTGTACATTTGTTTTTTCTTTCTTGTAATAAGGGAACCTCTCCCATTAAAGAGGGGGGACTTGTTTTCCCCTGACTGTGGTTTCAACCCATGTTCCGTTCTGAAACCCAACATGATACACTCTCATTTATGGTTCATTCTTGACTGCTGAGGGCGCACAATAAATTAACCTCACTGAATAAAAATCCATTCATTCGGGGACACGTGACTCCTATCATTCACTATGCATTCTATTCCATTCCATCCATCCACAACATACTACATTTTATGGATTACATTTACTTATGCTTGCAATTTCTCTTACATGTTCACTTTAATACATATGTTAGATATATCTCTTGTATTTCATTATCCTTACCATACACACATGTGCATTCACATCCTTTTCTAGTTGTGATCGCAGATACAATGCTTCTATAGGAAGTGTATATGCTTGATACACTACCTAATTGAGGGATCCACATTCACACACTACAAGTTCTATTATTGCATTTTATACTTAGTAATTTCCATTATCAGGTTATACATGCTTTGACATAATTTATATTTTCTATCATGCTAACGGGTTTTTTCATGTGAAAAATTTGTTATATAGGGACATTTTCTTCCATACTTGATTGTTACATTGTCTGTCATTGTTTTTTATTGTTTGCAAAATTTTCCCTTTATCTCGTGCCATGTTTGAAACCTACTTTATGCATCCTACATTATCTTCATGGGTTTTTACATTATATTCTTATGTTCTAGTTTACACATTTTTGTTTTTTCTTACACTTGTTTTCTACATGCATGTTCGTACTAACACTTATTTTCCATATCCATTTATTTATGTGTGCCTTATTATTTACTAAGCATATTCCCTTACCCTTGCAGGGAATACTCCTAGTTATGCAATTGGTCCTCTTTTGGGGCCACATTCTCTTATCCACGACATCACATGCACCCTTAAAGAGGGGGGGGAATCATTTGGGTTTACACACTACACAACATAGTACCAGTACAATTCAATTTATAGTTTTCATCCATGACACAAAAGGTTATACAACGAGTGGGTTCATACCAGTCTACGAACCCCATACATAGTGGATTTTACAGGGAAGATTGTCCTTAACATTCTTGGGGAGCATTTACAGGTTGGAGGAACATCAGAATTTCCTCCCTACACTTCTTCGGCCCAGTGGCGTTAGATCACCCAAAAAAACATGACTATACAGAGATCTCTTCACCAATCTCAGGGAAGAAGTTATAGGTTGGAGAATAACACAATTTTCTCCCTAAAACTTCTTTGGCCAAAATGGTGTGATATTGCCCAAAAAAATTTCACTTCACTGATAGTTATAGGTTATCCTTTCTACACCCATTTTGTCTCATCACGGATCAGGTGTACATGTTCCTTTTTCATTTTCATTTTCGTACTATTTTTTACATGTTTATTTACATATATACATGCATTTTTACACATATATATGTGTATTTGACTACTTGATCATCTTCTCTTTTACAGGCCCATTTGTATCAGAAAGAAGAAGAAGTCAATAACAACAACACACACATGGTGGGTACATCATACATACAATACTAACCATGAAGGGTACACTAAACATATTGGCATATACACACACACTTCTGCCCTAGGTTCACTCTCATCACTTGTTACACTTTTGCATTTGTAGTCTCCATGCTCTGTCTTTTTTGTCACTCCACGCTTTGTCTAGTCCTTTGGCATGTTTGCTACATCACTCTACATGGATTATTAGGTATGCATCTCTATCTACTTTTATGTTACCGAGATTTCAAATAACCAACATAAAGTGGGGGAAAATTTAGACACAAAATCATGTACTCTGAGTCATTATTTAGTTCCAGTCTCATACTACTGATTCCTATGCTTCTTAAGTGAAAAGAGTAATAATTAACCCATGTCTTTGGCCATTTTTTACATTTCTTTCAGTCGTATTTTCTAGCTTACACCTAAAATTTCAGTCTGTATTCTTATTATGTGTTTTTTCCTATTTCTGACTAGGGCGCCCCAAGTGGCCTGGTCCCCTTTAGGGCACCCTGATCCTCTTTGCACTATACTCTCACCTTTTGGGCACTATCTAGCCATTTGAACTTTCTATCTTTTTGGTGGTTGGCCTTTTCGGGGGTTAATTACAAAATTAGAACAAGAGAACCATATAAATTTATGTGACCATTTATGGTGACCATAATGACTCACAAGGATGGTTCATTTGCATCACACTTCACAAAGAGGGGATTGTATTGTTTTCATGCACACATTTACTACATTCTACATCTAGTTATTTTCTCACTACCTCACAAAGTATGTCTGGCACATGAGAAACCTAGGGAATGATTCACACGCACACACACACACACACACACACACACACACACACACACACACACACACACACACACACACACACACACACCTAGAACTACATTGTGTCTAAGATGTAGTGTAGTGCTCAGTTAGTAAGTCCATCATTATGGCTATCTTAGGATAGTTTGACCCCCCTCATATGCATCTTTATTTTTTTAGGGTTTTGATGCCTTATTTGGGGTTTTGCTAGGTGATTCTTCCATCTCCTATTCATAGAAAATTCCAGTGTAGTTCAATGAAATTTGTGTGATAGGAAGAAGACACATGCAAACATCTAGAAATCCATTGAATTGTATCCCACAGCACCTGATAAAAATCACACAGAAATCCATCAATATCAGGAGCTTTATCTATCTTCATTTGCATAACAACTTCCTTAAGATCATCGGCAAAAATGGGGACAATCACAAGCAATTCTTTAGGACTCTAAAATCATACAAGGAAACTTCCTGGATATCCTGTAAAAAAGTAGCATCCCTCTCTGGAGTGTATGGTTCCACTGTAAAGACACCATAGTAGTGGGTGAAAAAATGTATGCAGGACATCCGAAAGGTCAGTGATTTGACCGTCAGCGTATTTGATCACCCAAATTGAACTGGTGGCATGATGAGGTCTAAGGAAATAAAAAAATTATTTGGTTACTCTATCACTAATCTCGAGCCAATGTATCCAAGATTGAATTTTATCCCTGCAGGCCTGATAAACTTCTTCCATCCTAAGTTTGTGATGCCATTACGTCACCTCGGTTTGTAGGTGAGTGTTGAAGGGTGAGAAGTAAAGAGCTCTAGAAATTATGACATACTCATGAGAAGAGGCCTTATGCACCCTCCTTCTGAATATCGCAACATGTCTCCCAAACATATGGAGAAAATAAGTAACTCTGATAATGGCAAACCTGCCACAAGAAAAATTCACCTGGCTAAACTAGAAGGGCACTCAACTAGGTTCCAAATGCACAAAATGTGTTCTAAAGTTCTTGTATGCTATAGGTGAGTAGTGTAAAGGTATAATTGGGATCTCCGAGGTTTGACAGGATCCATATTCCACGTAATTTATAAAAATAACTGGTGAATGTTCTGAGAGAAAGGCCCCTTCCCAAACAGAAACAGGTCTTCTAGAATGGGTGGAGAAAGAAAAAATCTTTTGGTCAGGGAGGAATGCACGATCAAGTCATTTGATAACTCTTTCATCACATTGTCTAAGTTTAGACCAGGTAAACTAGGGTGCATTGGAGACATACTGAAAATAGTGGTTGGGATCAAAAATTCCAAGCTTGTTCCACATGTAAAACCATGCTTCTTGCTCACCAACACACCACCACATAGGAAGACGACCCACTTTGTCATCAGAAGACTCCACCATGTTAAAATCCCCACACAGGATCCAATGCACTTTGGGCTAGCTCATCAACAAACCATGTCTAGAGTAAATATCGTTAAACAACATTGAATTGGAAGCATAAAAGTTAGCACTAACAAAAATTTGATTTTTTAAATAAAAAAGGATCCACACAACCCGATGTGAGGGGTTGGATCCCCAAGAAATAATATATTTATGCATAGAAGGAGAGAGAAGAGTAAGAACACCCCCTTTCCTAGGATTATTATTGGAATGATGATAGATGACATCTAGCTAGATAGTACGAGCTGTAGACTAGAGAAGAAATCTAGCAAGCTTAACCTCCTGCATGTGACCAAAATTTTGACAACCCTCCCCAACCATGTATCAACGGGTTAGTTCAATCAGCCCACAAACATTCCAAAAGAACACCATCATTGTTAACTATCAAGGTTCATGCAAAATTCCTTCTCGAGCCCCCCCAAGACGATGAACTGGTTCACATAAATGGAAGAGCCAATGATTTTTGAAAAAGGAACATAAGCACCTATTTGAAAAGGAAATCTCTATGGAGGGACATAGTTACGATCCTCTAGAGGAGAGGGGATACAAGAACACGTGCACACAGAATTTTTGCTAGAAGTGTAAAATTTTTCTTTAGAATGAGGTTGTGAAATCACAAGCGTTGGCACAATTGAGGACACCGCAAGTAGCGAATGATGGACTGGAGGAGGAGCCACTAGTTTCTAATTATACGAGGGATCCAGAGTTGAAGAGAACCCACCAAAAAGTTGGTAAATAGACTATTGGTTTTAGGTTTTTCTTGTTGGTGATCACTGTCTAACCCTCATCAGAGGAGGATGGTTTAGGAATAACACTTTTCTTTTCATGGTAGGCAGGGCAGAGGAGGCCATTAGTGGGAATTCCTAAATCATATGATCAGAAAATTGACAATGACAGTAAGTATTAAGAAAATTAATATAAAGGAATTGCTAAGAGAACTAGGTATCACCCACTTGGATATTAATGGATTCCTTGAGGTATTTGGCTAAATAAACTTCCACACAGACCTAACACTATGCGTGGGATGCATAAAACTTATTCAGTTCATGGAAAATGAATGGACCAATGGGTTTGACCAATTCTTCCAAAAACCTCCATAGGGGTAGCGACAAACTAGGAAAATCCACCCAAACAGGAACTTTAAGATTAGCATGTTTAAAAACTTGGAAATCATGCATCCATGGAGAAAATATGACTGGCATGTTCCTAATAAACCAAGGTCCATGATTCACAATGGTATTGTAGTGCTCAGGGTTGGAAAATAGGAACAAAAAAAACCCTTGGTAAGATTCTGGACACTATCAAGTTTGCACCATGACCTTGTCAATGGTTATGAACCCATTATTTGAGGATACTCTTCGGGAGGACACTACCAATGAAATATGAAACCAAAGTAAAAGATTCAAGCCAAGAGAAAGTCTTTTCAAATTGAGGTAAATATAAAACAACACCAGGCTCAGGAAGAGGAGGGTCATTACCTTATTGTAAACCTTCAGGATAAACTTGTGAGCTCATTTCTTTATCGGAGGCTTAATCATTTGAGATCCTGTCAGCTAAAACTACATCAATAGATGTAGGAATACTATATTCCAACATTAAAATAGGTGATCACCACTGCCCAAAGGGAAAAGAAATCAATTAAGAGCAAGAAACCAATAAATAAACTCCTCGCCTTGATAAAAAAAAGGTGGTGTCACTCAAGCATAACACTCAAACCCTAGCAAAGCACTCAAAAGCACCCTATATAAATCACCACTTCTTTGAATAATTGGTATCACAAATTTGTATTTGATGATCTCCTCTTCAATTTAATTCTTCTTATAATTGGGGAAAGCTTATTTTTAAGTTAGCCATTTTTTCTTAGAGTAGCATCCATTTTTTCTGAGACTCATTTGTGGAAAATGATTTTTTTTTTACTACAAAAAAAATACAAAATGGTATTCAAAGTAGAAAATTCATAAGAGTTTCTTTATTAGCATGAAGATGTTTATAGTTAGAGTTGCAGTTTTGAATGGTTGAGATGTTTGAATCTTTACATATTGTTCTCCTTGGTTTAGTTGAGTTAAAAATGAAAAGAGGCCATGAGTGTTTTTATGATACTCTTTTAAAAAGTATGTTTTAGTTACAATTTATTTCAATATGTTAAATAGGGAATATGTTGAAACTGAAATTCTAAATCAGTTTCAGTGATTGATTTATTTGATTTAGCTATAAACACGTTATAATAATGAAAATGCAGTTCCCTGGCATGAGAAATTTTACTAAACATATATTTTTAGGCAAGGTTATGTTATTTTGAGATGGGTTATGAACGATGTGAAATAATTTCATGGGAAAATTTTCACATTAATGTTTTATCTTACATACACACTGACATTAGTTCAATAGTTGTAATTCTAAAGGTGATGAATCAATAGGAAAATAAGATTCTAATTTCATATCAAAGTATGGTATAACATTTTAGGAAGAAAAAAATATATGTTACAAGTTTATCCAAATGCATTTATAGTCTACAATATCCTTTTTTTTAAATTAACAATCACAGATGAATAGTGCAATGGAGGATTCAAGAGGGATGTGTCGAAGAACTTAAATTTGAAGGATTGGAATATTGGAGTAGGGAAAATGTTGGGGGGAAAATATGCACAAATCTTCTTTCTTATAATAAGACACATATGAATGAGGTGTCATTTATGTCAATCGTTTGAAGGAGATAGGGCTGGTGCACAATCATTGATCTAACATAATTTGGAGATATATCGAAATGTAAGGCCATATCTATCAATAATCACAATGTCAATATTTTTTGTGGATAGCATGAGAACACAAAACATTCAGGGGAATTCAGTTGCGCATGTCAAAGGATATTTTAGAGATAATGACATGCGGAGAATTGACATTCGATGTTGAGTTGTTGTAGTAATTGAGTTTTATAACCAAAACAAAGGTATGTCAGGATGTTTTGCACCATATTTATTGGGCATTATCTAAGGCCATTCTCCATGCTTACAGCCATAATAAAAAATATCAACTGCTAGAGTTTTTTTTTTTTATGTGTATTTGACACCACCTCCTCACCATTCCAAGTTCTTAACACTATCATATACATATTTTCTATATCAAATGGATTTATTTCATCACATTAATTTTTTTACACATGTCTATCACTTAAATTGATGGGATGTTGTATATGAGGCATCCATTAGAAATGGTGTAGTATATTGGCCATAAAAAATATAAATGATGGAGAGGGGAAAGTACCTTCCCAATGGAAAGCACAATGACCTACGCCAAAGGGGGAAACCTCAAGTCGATTATGTAGCACACCACACCAAGTTTGACGTTTCCTCCCCTCAACTATTGGCTACCTTCCATTACATCATACTACAATATTTACTTATTTCCTAAATAAAGTGGATTTCGTATAAATAATAGGAAGAATCCTATTCACGTTAGCAGACCTACAACAAAACTACAAATTACAAGAGCAACAACAAGGTATTTGTGACAATTTTTATGTAGAGGGATAGTGAAAGTTGAACAAATATGGGCTCCTAATTCTATAATGAAGAGAGGATAAGAGCCTTCAAAGGGAAAAAATTGATGACTTGTGCTAAATGGGTAAAGCTTGAAGTTGATTACATGACACATAGCACCATGTTTTAGTTTTATATTGCTTAAGTTATGGCTCCCTACCATTGATTCATGCCACAATATTTTCTTATTTCATGATGAGTTAGACATTATTTTTATTTCATACCATCCTCATAAGCATGTTATCGCCACATCTATAGATCACTTGAATAGTTTTTTTCCCCTCATTTCCATGATTCTACAAATGATTATCACTTGGTTCTTGGATTTTTTTTTTTTAGGTTCAATCTTGCATTATTAGTTAAAAAGTTGGCTTTTCCTTGTGAATCCTTGTTCATAGGAATACTATGAAAAGTCTCCTCAAAATATTAAAAATGTGTGTAAAAGACCACAAAAATAAAAATCCACGATCTAACATATAAAGGTTCCACATGGGGTGATGGGAGAATACATTGCTATATATAATCGAATGTCATTTATAGCTTAGTTGGTTAGCAAGTAGTTGGAATATTGAAGAAAAAAGTGTGAAGGAGGAAATGAAGTGTAAACCCCTATATGTGGCATCAACATAGCCAAACAAGGACTGAGTTAGGAAATATAATAGAAGGTGCATTCCAAGGTAGAAGGAGGGACGAAATCCACAAAAATGTGACTAGGAATATGAATACAAAAGTGCAACATTTTAAGCCCATGGGATATGAAGCTATCATTAAAGGTAATGGGATGTTTCAACCTTCATGTGACACCAACTGGCCACCCAAAAGGTGAAAATTCTTGTGACACAAGATCTTACTTTGATTAACACTCCAACTCAAGAAAAATCTCCCCCCTCTATCGGTGTATGTTAATTCAACAAACATTATATAGTATTTCATATATATTTTTAACACTGTATAAATAACATTTATTTGTATTTATGAAGGACAGTATAAGAAAGTTACCATCACATAAAAAATGTTTGATATACATAAGTGGCTGTCACATTTAACACCTACAAGAAAAAAATACAATACAAACATGCAGGGAAACATATGTAAAAACTAATGGGACCATTCACAATGTATATATAATATATGTTTAAATAAAATACCTTTATCCCAACATATACATAATGGGGCAATAAATTTTTATGCATTTTAATGGGCTATAAAATAAGATGTCGACCAGTACCAACCATGACCACTACAATTAACATTTTCTCCTCTTTTTCATGATAATAATCTTTCTAAAATTGTGTATTAATAATATTCTTGTGATAATTTATAAGATATTATGAGCACCTACGCACAATGCATGAATTATTAACAAATAGAAAAATCATGGTATATATTTCCATATAAAATCTAAAACATTGTGTATATCTAGGGGGCACCATATATAGTCACTCTAATACTATTGTAAGAAATATTTAAAAATAACGATAAATAACTTTATATTTTGTTAATATATTACATAATTTTTTATTTTTTTATTAGATTAGGCAAAAAACAGGGATCGGCTCATACTATTATTTTTTTTTATTTAATTTATTTATTTTATTACATGATATTTTATTGAAAAAGACTGAGGTCGTACTATTTATTTCACTCAATATTGGGTCTCTATTTACCCATAAAATAAAATACTAGAAAAGGAAATCCCCTACTAGCATCACCACTAAGATCTCCAAGTTTTGATTCCACTATAATTCTCACGTAGAGCTTTGTATTGGACTATATTTCAATTTAATACATTGAAGATAAATTTGGTCACATTTCAACTTCTTGTAGGTAAGTTTGTTAGGAGTGACCCTATAAGCCCATCTCTAAAGTGAAACCACTTGGAAGCATCCCATCCATCACCCTTCACATTGCCCCAACAAAGAAAAATATATGTTTCATTTATTTTTCAACTCAAATTATAAAGAGAGAAATAGATTGTCGATTGAGAATTTTGAGAGAAAATTACATACCTTCATTTGTATGAAAATGAAATCTTGAAACACATTTCCCTCCATATGTGAATCGATTGAAACGACGTCTAATGGTAATTTCCTTAATCACTCGAGTAGCTCCATTATTAGTAAACTTGTAGAAATCTAATCCCAACCGCCTACATCAATTGTTCATCCCCCAAGTAGGATTTTTTGATTTCAAATTTTAAACATCCACATTTAATGTGGTTTAAAAAGATTGGAGAAGACATAAAATAATTTAAAATGGAAAAAGGAATGTTCAAAAATTTTGCATTCGTATAGAGGAAATCAAATAGAAAAAATAAAATAGAAGAAATGTGAGCAGCAACATCAATTTTTGCAGCAACATAAAGAAAATAGAGGAGAAGAAAAGTATAACAGCAATTGTGTATTTTATATGTGGATATCCAACAGTAGTTAAAGGAAAAAATAAAATAAATACACAAAGGATAAATGCAAATATAAATACAACAGTATCTATAGTTTTTGTAAATCAGTTTTTTGTTGATAATAGAAGAAAAAACTTTCAGATTTATAGTTGTCCTCTTCTGTTGTTCTATTTTATACTCTATGTTTATTTTATTTTATTTTATTTTATTGTGGGTCTGAAAGTGCTTCTCTATTTTTATTTATTAT
Organism: Taxus chinensis; assembly: GCA_019776745.2. Taxonomy (NCBI): domain Eukaryota; kingdom Viridiplantae; phylum Streptophyta; class Pinopsida; order Cupressales; family Taxaceae; genus Taxus; species Taxus chinensis. Next base: position 916,032,547 of record CM034147.1, on the reverse strand, counting down.
TATGTCTGCAAAATTATATTAGGTTCTCCTTCCTCCTTCCTCCAAACAACATTGTGGTATCGGAGTCAAGGTTCTTGAGGGGGGAGTATATATATTTTTATTATTATGGATGGAAATGAAAGCAAACCATGACAATAACCTTCCACTTTCGATGGGAGAAATTATGATGTATGGTCCAAGAATATGAAGAGCATTTTGATTATAAATGATTTATTGGATTTAATTTCAAATGGGTTTGTAGATGTGACTGATAATGTAAGTTGTGCATCTTTGAAAAATGCATAGAAAACCTAGTTAAAGGAAACCAGAAGAAAGGATGAAAAATATCTCAACCTCATTGAATGTGCAATGGAAGAGCCAGTATTTCCAAGCAGAGCAGAAACTAAACTACTCAAAGGAATCTCAGGTAATCCTTCAAAATACATACAAGGGTACAAACAAGGTAAAGCTTGTTAAACTTAATTTATTAAGAGAGTTTAAAACCATTTAGATGAAGGAATAATAATGTATTATTGATTTTCACATCATGATTTATGGGTTAATAAATCAATTGAAGATAAATGGTGAATCCATAGAGAATCAGAGGATTGTTGAAAAAATTCTGAGAAGTTTTCTTATAAGATTTGACTCGATTGTTGTAGCAATCAAAGAATCCAAGGATTTATATCAAATGATAGTTGATGGGTTTCATTCCAAACCCATGAGAAAAGGATGAATAGATCATCTCCTCCTTCTTTAGAGCATGTTTTTAAAGCCCAGAAAAATTTATGAGGCAGGGGGAAAGGGAAGAGATAACAGAGGAAGAAATCCCAGAGGTAGAGGAAGAGGTAAAAGAAACCATGGAAGAAGTTCAAATTACCCCCAAAAAGGAGTGAGAACCTCACAATCAGACTCTCAAGACAAAAATAGAAGCGAAAAATTAAATCAGAGGTATGACAAAATTAATGTTCAATGTTATTATTATCACAAGTTTGGTCATCTTATAAGTGAATGTAGAAAAAGGCAGTATGACTAGTCAAGACAAAGTGTTAATGTGGCTAATGAAAAGACAATTGATTTTGAACCAATGTCAAATTTGTTCATTATGTGTGATTTCTTGAACAAAGTAATGTTGAAGTATGGTATTTCGTTAGCAGTTGTAGAAACCACATGAGTGGTAATGTTAGTTTATTTTCATTTATTGATAAACATGCTAAGTTTGAAATCAATATGGGGAACAATAATTGGTTCCAGTTTTAGGCAAAGGAGTAATAACCATACGCAGCAATCAATGAAATAATTATAAGGTAATATCAAAATAGTGTTTTCACATGAATTTTTGTGTATTATTTTGATAATTTACAATTAGAGCATTAGAGAATATGGTTAAGAAAATTATTTAGAGTAATTTGTATAATCATGCAACACTGGAGAATCTCATAATATAAGATTGCACTAACAGGTAATATCTAATTTTAAGATGGGAGAAGTGTTTAATCGATACTTTTAGTAATGAAAATATAAACTGTGCAGAGTTTATTCTATTTTTCAGTATAAGCTGACTCACAAGCTGTACCTGTTTCATATGTCTGAAGCAACGAATGAACAGAAATACCCCAACTGGTCCCTTTCATTACTGTACCTTCAATTATGTATCCAACCAGTCTGCCATCTCAGCGCTGAATAGAAACTCTGAAAATGATTGAAATACTGTATTTAACTTACAAACTCATACTAACGTATTGGGCCTCTCCAGTTCCACAATGCCAAATGAGATTTTTAGATGTGTAGTTGCATTAACTACTCATGCTCATTCCTGAATCCTGCTTAACCCTTTTAAGTACACTATACAGCACACAATAAGTTTCCCTGATTCAATCATGTATGAAAGCCACTGGAGGGACTACTTAAGCATGTATTAGAGCTGTGAGATGCATTTTTAACTTTATATTTGGCCCTACAAAACTTTCTGATTCAATTCTCGTATAAGAGTATATGTGTGTACAGTTAGTTCCTGTGCTCAACAATCACGTCTTCATCTGATCATTACTAGCAGGAAGACTCCAAAAGATTGTACTTCATGGTTAGCAAAACCAGATGCCCGCGCAGTCTCCCAATTTCCAATTAAATATTCAAACGAGCTTTGAGCTAATCTGATTAGCCACGTGCCCCACTAACTGGTCATGAAGGTCTGTGGGAAGAACTGAAATGAGGTCATAGACTCATACTATCTGCGCAAATATAAAGTTTTAATTGTAAATCATAGTATAAGTACTGAAGTCGTGCCACAATAAATGGCAGGCGCAGCAGGCTATAGGTAACACTAACACCGTAACAGTTTTGCCAGTTTCGTGACTCCGTGAGCATCTGATTCTAGACTTTGGCAATGGCATTCAATACAGTGCGCATCCAATTAATTTTTTTTTTAATGGCATTTGCACATGGGATACAGTTAGAGTTAATGTTTATTGGACTTTCAGGCTCCAACTGTGGATGGTGTCAATACAAATCTTTAGCAAATTACAACACAATGTAATTGGATTCAACTAGCACTCTCATCTTTGTCAACAGGTGTCTACTGTCACGACTCACGACTCACTGTCCCTCCAAAGCCGTGTTCAAGGCTTCAAGCTACTTAAAACATTAAATGTCATTAGCTATCTATGGCTATGCAATAATGCAACTGCTGTAACCTGTTCTTTGTCAATGGCGTGACGCGTCCACTGTCACTTTCCCTCCAGGCTCCAACGCTAAATGTCATTGCTAATAACTATAAACGTGGTCGGTGCCACTGTGCCAGCCTGCCAGGGAATTAGATTCATAGGAATCTGCGCTGAGTGAAGTATCACACTACACTGTGGTTTAGATTGTAGAATGCACACTTAGCAAAAATGTTATCATTAGTATAGATGTTTATTTCATTGAATATATTTCATGGGATGGCACTATTGATAGCTCCATGGGTATTACAATAATGATACCAATAGGTGAAATAGAAGGTAGCCATGAAGGAGAAAATTCTAGTAGTGAAGGTGTAACAATCACATCCCAACAAGATGCAATTATAACAGCTCCTCCCTCTTCATCAACATCACAAAATGTTCCACATACAAGCACCTCCATAATTTCAAGATACCCATTTGATGAGAGCTCGGATTGCACTCTAGCATCTCTTATGAAAAGAAAGACAAAGAGCTTGAGGGAGATTTATGACATCACAAGGTATGATGATTTTGAAGAAAATATGAATTTTGCATTATTTTCTCATAGTGGTCCATCATTTTTGAATAAGTTATAAAAAATGAAATTCCTTGATGTCATGGATGATGAAATAGATACAATAGAAAGGAATAATACATGGGAGCTAATTAATTTTCCTTTAGGAAAGAAAGTAATAGGAGTTAAATGGATTTATAAAATAAAAGTACAACAAAAGATGAGATTAAAAGACATAAGGAAAGGCTGGTAGTAAAAGGTTATAAGCAACAACCAGGAAGAGATTTTGATGAGACATTCACTCCCGTAGAAATAATGGAAACCATGCAGGTTATTTTGGCAATAGCTATAGACACCAAAATTAGGTCGTACCACCCTTATAACCCCATTAATTAAATTAATCATACCTTACATATTCATATCCCATCGTGCACATGATTAATTGAATTAATTACTGTAATTAATTTAATTAACATCCTCACTTAACCACCTCACCTAGCCACATCACCTAGACACCTCATCATGAAACTATTCTTAGTATGTTTCTTTTAACTAGGACTCAATTTCTACTTACCTTAACTAATTAAGACATAGTCTAATTCTAACATTAGATTCTTATTCTTTCTCTAATAGCATACCCACTTATCTAAGTGTAAGAAACCATTTTAGACCGGGACCAATAGGATGAACTGGCCAAAAGATAACAAGGATTTGTTATTTTGGAAAACCTAGGATTTCCCACTGTAACCGACGTCGGTTAACCCTAAACCAATGCCGGTCACCCTAACCATCGTCGGTTACCATATATTCATTTTGGAAACCTTGTTCCAGAGGTTGGAAATTTTTAGAGGTGGACAATTTTTGAGTTTGGAGAGAGGGAGATCTGCATGCAAGCACAAATCAGAGTCTTCTTGAGCATCTAAATGTCCCCTAGCAAGCACCAAGACTGATCTAAAGGCATTTCCATTCACAGTAACATTCTAGTAATGGTTTCCGTGACACTGGTCACTAGTTTCACAAATCAACCATTGCTATACTCCACCAACCAAGCCTGCTAATACAAGTAAGTGTGTTTTTTATCTGCATCATTTTATACTTACTTAGATTATAGTTTATTTATCTTTGTTGAATTAGATCTTATTCTCCTTTTCCTTCCACCATCCCCACTTTCTTATTAATCCACCCATCCAACCACCCACAACCGTTTATCTCCCCATACCTGACTCCTAGGCATTCCCGAGCCTTCCTAGTATTTTTAGGAAACTAACCCTCCTTACATTCTCTTTGTAATCACAGAGAAAATCCAAAACCAATTTTATTTGATTTACACCATTCTTACCCTACTGACACCGATCACCTTGACCATCATCGGTTTCCCCTTACTGGCATCAGTCACTAGACTGATGTCAGTTACTTTGTCTCCTGAAATAATATCACTAAGTTGACCTTAACACACCAAAAATCTCACAGAACCTTACCCAAACCTAGAACCCCACCTACAATCCTACCTCAGACATTCTCAACTCTCTATGCAGACATAAAGAGAGCCTAGGAATATTTTTTTTACATTCTACCATTATCCTCCCTAAACCATCATTAGTCACATATACACTGTTGTCGGTCATACCCTGACTAGCGTCAGTCTCTATGTCTGAAAACCCAGCTCAGGATAGCAAGATGGTACCCATTCCCAAACTTCCCAGAATCATTTGTAACCTTTTTCTAGACCTCTGTCAGACCTGTAGAAACTCAAAACCATACACCCAACCTCCAGATCTGAACATAACCCAACCTGTTAGATTATATTTGCATATTTTATTTGAATGAGATGCCTAAATCGTATCAACTATAATAGGATTTTATTTATTTATGTTATTTTTTGCATTAAATTGTATTAAGCAGTGGATTGACAACCATTTAGGAAGTATCACACTTCCCATATCTAGCACATGCTAGGCAGTCCATTGATATATATCGTTTAATATTCTTCTGTGGTCTTATTTTACATTTTCAGGTATTTCCTTCTAGCCAAAAGGAAGTTTTGTTATCCAAAATTCACCCCCAAGGTAAATTTTGATAACATGCATCAAATTCTTTAGTCCCAAGCAATTATATTGATTCAGGGTGAAAAGTCATGTTTCTAGGGTCCCCTCATATTTTTCTAACTCCCCTGTCCAAGTAGAAGAGAGAAAGTTATGAGGAAAAGTAAGAAAAATTGCAAAAAATAGGCTAGGGCTAGAAAAAATCATGAAAAATGGCTAAGTCCTAGTCCTCACAAAATTCGGGACGCGCGGGACAAAAGTACGCGAACCGGCCGAACCGGGCGAAATGAGTCAAGGCAGCCCGAAACAGTCTAGGACGCGCGGGACATCTGGGCGCGAACCGACCGAAAGGCCACCAGGTGGTCTACGCAACATTTGGGACAAAGGGACGCGCGGGATGCGCAAATCTGAACTGGCTGAAAAAATGGAAAAATTTGACTAACTGTTGAAACAGGTAGTCTGGGACATCTGGGCAGTGAGTACACGGAGGATGCAAGTCGGCCGAAAAGACTTAAGGTAGCCCGGGACAGTTGGGCTGAAGGTATGCGTACGCAAACCAGCCGGATCGGCTAAAATGAGAACTTAAAGTCTGGGACAGTTGGGACAAAAGGGCGTGAACCGGCCGAACCGGGCGAATCGGGAAAATTTGTCCCAAACAGTCTGGGACAGTTGGGACGAGAGTACGCGAACTGGCCGATTCAGCCGAAACAAGGAACTTCAGCACTGGGACAAATGGGATAAAGGGACGCGTGAGACGTGAAAAGCCAAAGCGGCCGAAGGCAGAGAAGAAAATTCAACGTTTGGCCCGTGAAACTTCAAACGGCCATAACTTTTGACTCCGAGCTCCGATTTTCACAATATTGGAGTTTCTAGAATGAGCACGACGTCCTCTACACCACAAAAATTAGATTTATTATTTTTGATGAGGGTATATATATTTAAATAAGAGAAATATATTCGGCTCCAGTCAGTCGATGCTCATTCCCGTCAAATGACAGAAAACGCCTGCCAGACCCAAAATAGCTGCCCGCACTCAGAAGGCCATAACTTTTGCATTTCTCAACGAAATCACACAAAATTGGTACCGTTGGAATCATAGTTCCGAGTCCAATGTACAAAAATCAAGAAATTCCATATTTGATTAGAAATTGATTGAGTTTTTTAAGAAAACGTGGCCGGGTTTAGAACAGTGTTTTATTTGGTAGCTGGGAGTGCAATTAAGAGGCATGGTCATCATTCTTTCTCTGCTGCAGCACATGCGACAGTATGGGGAGCCTTTTGCAAGTAATGTATAACCATTTCACTCAATTTAATGCCTCTTATAGGTGGTTGAAGGACAGATTTCGGGATTTCCATTTTCCCTTCTCTTTTCCTTCTCATTTTTCTATAAATTGGAGTGTTGGGCTCATTGTAAAGGAGAGAGTTTTTGGGTAGCAAATCTCTACCAAAATTTCTTTGTGAAGCTAGTGTGTTGCAGGCCCTTGTAGTGGACTCCTTGCATGGTGATCCAAGCCCTTATCTTGTAATAGATTGAACTGTGCATATCATGAAGCAATAAAATACCAGTTTGTGGATGTATCTTCCCCTGCTGTGTCTTCTTGCATCATTCTTGCCCCTTTGATCTTTCTATAAGAATATTGTGTCTATTTATTATGTTCTTGCAGGGATTCATTATCATTGTGTATGCTTGGAATATTTTTGTGAATGCATTTTGCTAGATTATGGTGAACTTTCATCACCTCTTCTAGTGTGCACTTTCCCTCTGTATTTCACACATTTGGAGACTACTCTCACACCCTCCTTTTCTGGTGTATCACCGCTTTAGTGTGGGATTTCATTTTATGCATTATCTCTCCCTGGTCCCTTAGAAATTTAGATTAGAACAGTTAGTTTATCCTGCATTAGAGTAGATTGTGGCAGGTAGTTTAGGAGCAAGAACCAGCTTTCTCTGGAGGTCTATCTCAAGTAGCAAGTCCCACAACTTGGAGATAGTACCCATGTTATCCAATCACACCGTGAGTTCAAGTATATCTCCAGGGGTGCTGTGATTCGGTGATAACAAGTTCTTCACGGTCATCTTGAATCAGAAATCAGAAACGCATGCATAACCTTAAACTGACATCACAAACAGGTATTCCTCCTTGGCCTATTACCATCTATCTATTTCATTAAATCTGTTAAGAATCTAGTGAAACATTTTGACATGCCTGGTGGGACCCTCTCTTGGGTTCATTGCATTTTCTTCATATAGGGAAATCTTGTGTGTCTCTTTCTTTTTGAAAAATACACATTTAATCTTCTCCCTGATAACATTATTTTCTTCTAATTGTCTAAACAAAAGTTGTGATTTGGTGTTTAAAATGAATCATTTCTTTTTTCCTACATTTGCATAGTAGTGAAAGAGCATGGGTTCTTGACGTATTCATCATTTTCTACATTGAATATAATTGTCGATTTGGGTTCTACATTCTATTGCATTTCATCCTTGTATGTTGCATTTTAGCTCACATTAAAAATTGAGGGCAACCTATATGCTAGAATTCATCTCCAGCTGATGGTTGGCATAATTGAATCATATAAGCACTTTCTCTTCTCTATCTCTTTGCCAAACTACACAAATAAAAATTCACACATCTTCTTGAACAACACCTTACCAAAAATAAGCTATCGATGATCACATAATTAGAGGATTGAAAGTGGGCACCCAACTAGTTTCTCTGTCCAATCATTATCTCATAGAAAGGACCATCCCCGCCAAAACATAACTTGAAACCACCCTTTAGAATTTTCCTTTTTATAGGATGCCTTCCCAACCAAAAAACTTTGTTTTGAATTCACAAGTCATTCTTAAATAACATAAGATGAACACAAAATTCACTTATAGGATTGCATTTTTTTCTTAGCTTTTTCATCTGTTGAGTTTTGAGTTGTGAGGTTAAATTCTCCACTTTCCTCTTCTATTCACACTCCAAAATCATATTTGGAGTATTTTGACTATTTCTGAGTGTGTTAGGGTCTAATACTATCATCCTTAGACTTATGGGTTGATACTCCATCTGAATCAATTCATAAAACCAATTTTTCTTCACTTCTTCAAATTTCACAATAACTGGCATCGGTCCCAGTGACCGTCACCAGTTTCCATGTGATCATCATCAATTTACCTAACTAGGTGTCAATTTCTAGCTCTTTTGGTTATTTTACCCAAAAAAACATTCATCACCTCTTATGTTCTATTTTAAGTTCTCAAGACATCATCATATCCCCATAATTCTAATATCATTTTCATATATAGTTTCCTCATTCCATTTTCATCATTTTTTGGCCTCATTTTCTAAAACTACTAATTTCCCACACTAAACAGTATCGGTTACTATAACCATCATCGATCCTCCTTTAACCATCAGCATGGTTATTTAAACCATCATCAATTCATCTGTTATGATTTTTTTAATTATAACACTGACTTGTTTCACCTCCTGGAATATATCCTTCTCCATTTATATTTTATTCTATGTTATTTACAGAGTATGGTTTTACCAAGTATACGCTAAGTCACATGGTGTTGAATCACAGCCAAACCAATACACTTTTGTTTCACTCTAGTCTTTAGTCACTTCTACCTAGCCTATCACCCCTTCTATCTTGTCACCTATGGATCCAAATCATCCCATCACCATTAATACCGATGAGGAGGAGTTAACAAGATTCCTTAACTAGAATCCCACTGCACTACAATAATATCTCACCAACTCATCTACCCAAGACACCTCAGGATAGTTGGTATATGGCATGCCCGTGCCTATCCCTCCTGCCCTCGCCCCCACTTCCACATCAGCTACCACTAGCTCAACATTTCCTTCATCCACCTTACCACTTGTGGTGTCTCAATTGGACCCCACATCCTCTATAACTACTACACCAATGGAATCTATTACTCCCATGGCGTTGACCATCCCTTCATCAACTACCTTAAGAATGGCCCCATCTGCACCCTTTACCTCATATATAACAATTGCATCACTACCACCACTGATTTTGGAAACCCACACCCCATTTCAAAACCTCATCCTTTCCATCCCACAATCTCTACCCCCAATTACCACGAGATTCGTTACGACTACCCCACCCACTTACACGCATCACCAATAACCCCCAATATCATCTATCTCTTATTTAGGATATCTTTCGCCTACATCTATTCCCCCTTCCCAATTCTCATACTCAGCACCCCCATATACTCGGATGTCATCCACATCATACATCCACCATCAACCTCCCTTCAATGTAGGAGTCACCCATTCCTAAAAAAAAACCAATGACCTCATTAGGAAGATGATGGAAAATATGTAAACATTAGAAAAATCATTTTCCATCTCTCACAACTAATTAACTTATGATGAAATATGTAATGAGCTTATTCATCCATCTATCCCCATTCACACGTATCTTGTACATTGGGAAATTCACAAGTTCAATCATTTCAACATTAAAGAATACCCGCAACAACACTTATGGTCATTCAAACATGGGTGTTATCTAATTTCCCTTGACGATGCTTTACTCCTACGGACATTCCCCATGTCCTTGACAGGACCCACCTTATATTGGTACATTGGTTTACCCAAACATTCCATTAGTCCTTTAACCAAGTGGCTCAAGAATTCTTGGACCACTTCTCAATCAATTTCATCAAACAGGTCACCATGACTAATCTATACTCAGCACGACAATATGAAGATGAATCTACCGCAGATTTCATTAGTCATTGGTGAAGCCTTATCAACCAATTAACATTCCACTTACCTCAAGTTGAGCTTATAGAGTTGTTCACTAGAGCTTGTGTTAGACACATCTCACCAACTCTATAGGTATAAACATTTTGTACCTTTGACGAAGCATTTACCATGGCGCAAAAATTAGAAATTCGTGTCATCAAAGAGAAGAAAATTCAGCAATGTAACAAAAACATCACATTCAAATCAAATGACACCTCTTCGTCTTCATTTTAAATAATTTGCCCCAAAGCAATTATTTAAAATCCAATGGATTTGCTAATGCACTAGTTCTCAATGCTGGTCCATCTCATCCATCTAATCAATCCAAACCTTCCTTCAATATTTCTTTTGTTTAGACTTTTCAGTTCTGGTAGGAATAACGAAAGTATGCTCCAATTAGAGAGCCCTATTCTTCAGTCTTGGAAAAGCTTATTAAGGTTGGTGCCATTGCACTTCCCCCCATAAAACCTCATACTAGTTTTGATCCCACTCGTCCTATTCTTGCATGGTATAAGGAACATGATTATTGTAGTTAGCATTGCATCAAAGGCCATAGCAATGGAAATTCCATAACTTTTAAGAACATTGTCTAGGAAATGTTAGATAATGGAGATCTCGTCTTGGACAACCTGAATGCACTGGAAAATCAAAACTTGCGTATCTTTACGAATTCATTTCCTAGTCATACACCATCCTCTAATCAACATGGTGAATCTTCAACGAATGACAACAATATCATTGAAGTCCACGCTATTTTCGATGTAATACCAACCATTCCTCAATTTCCTCATGTCTCCTCCATCAAGGAAATTCTATCATGAGCTCCTCTACCTAGAGATGATCCTAACTCATCTACTCTCTCACCCATAGAGGAGTCCTCTTCATCTCCCCCCTAACCTATGGAGGAGTCCACCATTTTTGCCAATGCCATTTCACCACTCACCTCTGAGCCCAATGAACAATAAACGGTATTAACTCTCCTATCCACAGGAGAGTCATGCTCGCCTTCCCCTCCATTTAAAGAGGAGCATACCTCATATCACCCATCATCTCCCCTATCCATGGGGGACCCTTTAGAAGCGTCATTTCCTTTCGGTGAAAATTCTCCATCAGTCTTTAAAGATCATGTTGATATTTTCTTGGTTCTCTTACCCACATAGTCCAAAACCAACAAATTCCCTGTCTCGTAGGCATACTTTATAGGGATTGCTACTAAATCAACATCAATCTCCTCTTACAGTAATTTCATTTTCATGCTTGGCCAGCCATTTGGATTGCGTTTATAATTTCATGCTTTGAGGAAACCTTCAGCTCCCTTTTTTAACCCAAATGCAAATGTCCCTTACTAATACCTCCACAGTCTATCTAAAAGTGTTTCAAGTGACCAAATCAACCATGATTATGCCTGTTGAAATGAATTCTTATTTTCCACCCTTGTCTACATCTAAACCTTTACCCATGACTAAAACCATTCCTATGCCTAAGAACCTACCTACACCTACATCTTCACCCATATATAGACCCATCATTACCTTGGAGTGTCATGTCGATGTCAAGCCTTTCCCATCCACCTGTCAAATTGGTTTTAGCCACTTCTTCCCAAACTCACACCAAAATTATTTCTCCCCTTAAAAGGAAGACTCAACCTTCTAGGCCACATACACTAGTCTCACCCACCACGCCTTTATCACCTTCACCCCTTATGTCCATCCTAGGACCTCACCTATCCACCTTGGCCAAACAACCCCCTACCCAAGGCAAATCAAAAGTGAAACAACTTGCTTCTTCATCATGATATTTTTTTATACCCAATTTTCCTACACAAAAAACACCCCCACCATCACCCGTATCTTTCTTACCACCTATACCCCCACCAGTTACCATAAATTCATCACTACCTATGAAAATTTTGTCAATTCAGCCCATACTTTCCACCCGACCTCTACCAACCACTTTCACCGCACCTCCATTAATCCCCATGGATAACCTGTCCTCATCCACCATCTTATTTCCATAGTACATCACATACTCCCACCTCACGTTTACCCAAGAAGGTGCAATTCAAGGACAAGAACCCACTACCCTCCAACAGGTTAGTTAAACCAACAACACCTTCCATTGCTAGTTCATCTACCATAGCTTTACCCAAACAAGTACCATCAAAACCTAAAATAATATCACCTACCAAACTAGTGGAAAAACCTATTCCACCTCCTATAACACCTCTTATACCATAATCATCCACACATTTACCAAAACCCAGACTCACTTCCCACCGTGATCTATTAGCAGGGTCCTATGCCAACATTTAAGCTAACCTCTTAGAGACCTCGGTCATCACATTACTGCCACTTAGACCTTACGAACCCCTCAAACCCAAACCGAAAGGGTTTGATGAAATGAAAATTTGTGCCTAACATTATATGCCAGGACATGATGTAGAGGGTTGTAAGGCTTTCAAAACTGCTCTCCTCCAATTATGCCCCCTTGAAGAAAATTTTGGTGATGATGATCTTCTAGATGAGGACTTTATTCAACCTTCACCAATCACCATGCATCTTCATCCACCACTTATTCAACCACCCGCATCTCCACCTCCACAAACTTTTTATCCACCTCCAACTTTTGAGATCAACATGGTCTGTATTTTAGAGTTGGCCAAACCACAACCTAAATGCAAATGTTCCCTACTTATTTCAAAAGGTTCTTACCCCACATTAGTCATTTTTTCCATCATGTTGTTACAATAATCATTACATACCGTCTCCATCCACATCTTTTCCTCATATTAACATGATCTAAGTTTCCACTCACGCCAAAAAAGAAAAAGGAAAAGAAAAAGCCAACAACCCATCCACTAATCATGTGCCTAACATACTGACTTCACCCACACTAAAAATCACCATTCGAGGTCCCACATACCCTATTTTTGATAGGGTCACCCATCATACAATGTTAAAACAATTACATCAATCTCATTTAAAAACATCTTTGTATGACCTCATCAAAACCTTTGAATCTCACCAACAAGCCCTCATGGAGGTCCTCCTATCCATTGAGGTTTTACCTAACAAACCTACACCTGTGGCCTCCATTATTACCCCTCATCACCTAGCCTCTCTCACCAACTCATTCCCTTCCTCTACGCCTCCATCTACTCACCAAGTGGCTACTATTAGCTTTTATGATGATGAAACTATACTTGTCTAATCAGACGACCCTGATCCCACCCTTTTCATCTCCATCTATATCAATAATATATGCGTATGACACGTTATGATTGATGATGGCACCAACATCAACATCATCTCCTCCCATGCATACAACTAAATGTGCATACCTTCCAATTGCATGGATAATAACCTAGTTATGTTGCACTCCTTTATTATGTCATCACTTCCATGCTTGGTACCATCATTATCCATGTTCATGTGGGCCCTCGTATTGTCCCAGAATTGTTCTACGTATTAGAGGGGGAGTTCTAGTATAACCTATTACTTGGTCAATCTTGGATTCGTGTCATGGGTTGTGTTCCTTTGACTCTACACCAATGTGTAAAATTTTAACATGAATGACATAACTACACCATCTTAGCTGACCCATCACCATTTAAAACATGCAACATGTTGTACTGACCTAATGATGTCCTTTTACTAGTTAAGGAATCTACCACCGTTGTCACTTCTCCTTCACCCATAGCCCCATCCACCGATGTTGCTGCTACCTCACCTAAACCTACCTCTACTATTCCCACTGCTTATGCGGCCTCTACAGTTGACCCATCTACTAACCCATCTAGTTGTCAACCAACTAATCCTTCTCCTTCCCAATCGCCTATTAGTTTTTCTATTCTGGCATACACATATTTACTATTGACCCATTAGAAGGAATTATTTAATGACTCACTCTAGGGGAATACCTCCTCTATAATATAAACACATTTCTTACTCCATAAGAGTATCGTATCCTACGACAACATCCTCATTATGACCATCGCATAAGCAAGGTCTTCCCTTATGATCCTACCCGCCTTCGCACCAACTTAACCTATGGGGGACTTGATACTTCCACCTATTCACCCGAGCCACCTTCCTAAACACAAACATTTTCATCTGACCTCCAATCTCTCACCAAATTTTGCTTCACCCACACCTTCCTCCACCACTGTGGTTGGAAGGGCTTTGACTTTTATTTTTAGGAACAAGGTTTTCATATCATCATCCCATGTACCACTCGTAAACACAAAGAATGTAGTGGTATCAGATTCTCTGAACTATCCTCTAAGAAGCCCCATGTCAACCTTATTGAGGATGCCAAACCTTCTCTACCCTGTTTACCCACGTCACCACCTTCACCCATGAAGTCTAAAGATCCTGAATCTATTTCTCCTAACTTTTTTTTCGTGAACACCATTTCCTTGGGACCTATGGCTTATCAACATGAAGGAAAGGCTCCCTCTTCTCTTCCCTTCCTATATCCTGACATGATCAATGATGATACACCATCCATTAATGTCATTCAATGCCTGGATGATGAGTCTATCCTCACCTACCTTGGTGCAAAATATTCTTATATTCCCCAGTCATTTCCTTCTTAGATGCAAACAATGTTGAATGAATTGACCATTGAAGTCAATATTAACACTCAATACAATCCACACATTCTAAAGATAGGCCAATCTTTAGATGTTGCTGAGTAGGAAGCTTTTACTTATTTCCTCTATGATCATAACAACGTGTTTTCTTGGTCCTATGCTAATATACTCGGTATTGATCCAAACATATTGGTCCACAATATCGTAATTGTTCCTAAAGCCAAGCCCGTAAAACAAAAGCTTTAGAAAATGCATCCTCGCATTTCCATTCTTACCAAAGAAGATCTTCAGTGCCTTCTCTTGGTTTCCTTCATCTTACCCATTGACTATCCCTAATGGATTTATAACATCATTCCTATCACAAAAGAAACAGGGGGGACTCCGCATTTGCATAGATTTCTATGACCTCAACCTAGATTTCCCCAAAGATGACTTTCCTCTACCTAGTATTGACCAACTAGTTGATCTTATCACTAGTCATGAGATGATATCACTCATGGATGGTTTCTTGGGTTATAACCAAATATTACTCACCCCAGAAGATCAACACAAAACTACCTTCATCACTCCTTGGGGAACCTTCTACTATCGAGTCATGCCTTTTGGCCTTAAGAACGCTGATGATACAAATCAGCAGTCTATGACTTATATCTTTCATGACATCATGAATTGTATATTGGAAGATTACGTAGATGATATTCTTTCAAAATCTAAACATTGGACTAAACACCTTATAGTCCTGAAGGTCATTATTGATCGTCTCATCAAGTATTGTGTTTAACTTCAACTAAAGAAGTGTGTATTTATTGTTCTATTAGCCAAGCTCCTTGGTTTTATCATTTCTTTACGTGGCATAGAAGTTGACCCTGTTAAAATAAAGGTTATTCTTGAAAGGCCTCCACCTAGTAACCTTCGCCAACTGCAAATTTTACATGGTAAGTTATAATCTATTCGTCATTTTATTTCACAATTTTCCAACTATTGCCAACCATTTCACCACCTCCTAAAAAATGGCGTCTCCTTAAAATGGGATGATGAATGCCACAAATCCTTTGATGCCTTAAAACAGTACCTTCTCTAGCCACCGGTGCTCATTCCTCCTAAAGAGGACCAAGCATTTTACTTGTACCTTTATGCTACTGATCATTCCTTAGGTGCCATTCTTGCTCATTGTGGTGAACAACATAGTGAATAGGCGGTCTATTATATAATCCATACACTTCTAGAATATGAAACTAGGTACACCCATGCCGAAAAACTCTACTTATCCTTAGTTTTTATTTCCACTAAACTTTGTCATTACCTACTCAATCACAAAACCTTTGTCGTCACCAATACTGACCCCTTACATTACATGTACACCAAACCCTACCAACGTCAACATGTTGTGTGTTGGCTAATGCTTCTTACAGACCTTGACCTCGAATTCATCCATCCAAAATATATCAAATGCCAAATCATCACTGACCAACTTATAGATGCACCCCTCTACAAAAATCAATCATCTAACTTTGATTTCCCAAACGATTCCATTGTTACCCTCTCTTTGGATGATACAATTTACAAAATGAACTTATTCTTCGATGGTTCCAAATGTCAACATGGGGGTGGTGCAGGAGTTATACTCATTCCTCTTTATGGTAAATCTATACCTTTATTTTTCAAAATAGAGTTTTATTGTACTAACAATATCACCGAATATGAAGCACTCGTATTAGGCCTTCAAACTGCCATTACCTTAGATGTTAAATCAATTAATATCTTTGGTTATTCCTAACTGGTTGTAAACCAATTCAATGGTATATACTAGTGTCATAATGAAATAGTTCAAAAGTATTAACACCATGTTAACATAATTTTGACTATCTTTGAGCATTATGAAATTCACACCACTCTGCGTTTTACTAACAAATTTTCAGATACCATGGCCTTCCTGGCTTCTCAGATACCTGCTTCGCCTGCCAACTCCAAAATATACTTCACATTACAAAGTTTGAAATCACGTTCTTATTTATTTCAAGATGTCAAATGTTTTGGAACTGTTGCACTTGACCCATGTGACCTTTGGTATAAGAAGTTTGTAGAATACCATTCCCTTTCCATTATGCCTTCAAATCTTACTTGTAATGGAAAAATTTCCTTTCTCAAAAGTGTCTCTTACTATGTCATCATGGGTGGTATTCTTTATAAATGCAGCTTTTAAGGTATTCTCTTACGATGCCTTACAAGTTCTGAGATTCCTTATACCATCAAGGAAGTTCACAATGGAATTTGTGGAGGTCACTTCAGTAGCCTAGCTTTCACTAAACGCATCCTTCACCTGGGATATTATTGGCCCACCCTGAACCGTGACGGTTTTGACTATGTAAAATGTTGTGTGAAATGCCAAGAACATGTTAATATTCATCACACACCTAGTCATGCCTTACACTTCACACGAGACCTTTGGCCTTTCTCTCAATGGGGTTTGGATATTGTCGGAGATATCAATCCTCATTCTTCACAATGCCATCAATGGATTATAACTGCTACTAAATATTTGTACTAAATGGGTTGAAGTCATACCTCTTATTTTTGCAAAATCTAAGAAAATATGTGAATTCATCAATCATCACATCATTTATCGCTTTGGCATTCCTCACCGTCTCATCACCGATAGTGAAAAATAGTTTTAAAAACAAAACCCTACAAAAACTTTGTGATGCCTTTGGCATTCAACTCAGTTTCTCTTCGCCTTACTATCCAAAAAAAAATGGCCAAGAAGAATCAACCAATAAAACCTTGAACAAAATTCTTATGAAAGTAGTTGATGATACTATAAAGGATTGGCATACGCACATTCCTTTTGCCTTGTGGGCTTACCATACTAGTATTTTCACCTCAACTACTGCCAAACCCTTTCTCTTTGGTCTACGGTACCAATTCTGTCTTACATCTCAAAGTATAGATTCCATCTCTCAGTATCTCACTCAAAGACATGCTCAATGATGATGACTTTCGACATGACCATTTTGTACAACTTGAGTTATTAGATGAACTTTGTTTTAATGATCTTGATCATCTCCAAATATACCAAAAATGTATCAAACGTTCCTACAAAAAAATGTCCACGAATGAACTTTCTAGGTTGGTGACCTCTTCTTCAAGGAAAATCAACATGTAACCAAAGAGGAGAAAGGTAAATGGGGAAAATTTGCTACTAATTGGTTTGGACCCTATATCATTACTCATACCTATGGATCAGGTGCTTATAATTTTTCTTCACTCAAAGGTAAACCCAAAGTTCAAGCCCTCAATGCCTTACATCTTAGACCCTTCTAGTGTTGAAGAAAGTCCTATATCACGTCTTGTCTATTAAAATGTCATCCCTTGAGTGTCATTCACCTTCCATTTTACCTATTTTTGGGGGTCAACGACTAAACAAGATAATTTTCATCTTTTTCAAGATGTAATCCCATGGTTTTTCATCACTTGAAACCATTTATTTTATAGTTAACCTCTGTGCGCTATGGTTTTGTCTTCTAGACAAGAGCCTAATCTTCCTCTATAGTCTTTTCCATGACTTAAACTTCCAAAATAAAAATAATTTCAAAAAAACAATAGGATTTAACTCCTTGAGTCAAACTTCTAGCAAAGAGATGACTCCCTCAAAAGGTACATCTCTGCTCTCTATCTCGCCACACTAAATAGAATGCTCCCTCGAAGGAAAACTATACAAAGCTATCCATATTGCACATAGTCTATCATAAAAAGGGACTATTCTTGCAAAAAAAAAAAAACATATTCAGAAGATTCCCACATTCATTAGCTTCATGAAGAACTCAAGGAGATAATATACTCATCCCACATAGACTTCTCACATCGATCAGTCTATAAAAAAATAAAAAATATAAAAATATAACCTTTTTTCATGGACTTGCCTATTTTGATCTTGGGTCTCTTGCCAAGTAGGCCCGTTGTCTCACACCAGCTTACACTAAAAACCAAAAAAAATTCACCTCATTTCCTTTTCATCCTAGTTTCCTACCTTCTTAAGGGACTTTTAACAAAAATGAAATTTCATGATCATGTGACTTTCTTCACCCTTAGCATAGTGAATCATGCAACGCCTTTAGGGTCTTCATAAGCCCACCTTTGGTATGGTAGACTTGTTATGGTTTTTCCAATTAGGAGGCTCTTTTGGTCACCTCTTACCCTTCACCTTCTTCATTACTTTTTGATTCTTCTATACATGATTAGACCATTGAAACCTACACTTTAAGAATTCCTCAATCACCTAAACACAACCATGCCTAAATGACTTAGACTCAAAACTTTCCTAAAACCTACCAACCCATTCATCTATCCTCATCTTATTCTTCCCTATCTTACGAGATAACTACATCAGATTGAGGCCCCTTTCTGCTAGGGCTATGTAGGAATCACTCCAATGGCATGGGGCCCTTGGAGGTTAGCTTGACCACATCTTACCCTAACCAATTTTCCCCCATTTTTCTATTTACATTCTTCCTTAGTTTTCCATTTTACACAATAATTGGAAAATTAAAACATACAAACATACATACCTATCATTTCATAACATCATACATCAATCAGTTAACCATTCCAAGATATAAAACATTTGGAAGTTTAAACCATAACAGAAACATACATCATCATTTATTTTCTATAGTACCAACAACATGGAAATTAAATCAAGCCCAACAACATGACCAAATCATACCTAACCTGACCTAAAACTTAGCCATGTCTAACTGACCTAACTCAATCATTCCTAACAAACCTAAAATCCCACGATGCCTAACTCACATAAACTCCACCATGCCTATACATGACTCAACCATGCTTAAATGACCTAAACTCAACCATTCCTACATGACCTTGACTCAATCATGCCTAATTCACCTAGTTTCTATCAATACACAATAACAATAGAAATTAAAAACATAGGTACATCATCCATCCAATAAACACCATCAACTATATAATTGGGAGAGTTTGGGTATCAATACATATATACTTAGATACAAATAAATACCAGTATCTCAAAAAATCTTAGATACATCTGTAGACACTAAAATTAGGTCACACTCCCCTTAGTGCCCTGTCAAATAAATACCTTGAACACATCCACCTAGCCATGGCCCCCTTCACCCCACTATAATATTAATTTAATTTAATTAATTAATTATCCTCACAATATTTATTATTTAAATATTCTAATTGGGATAATGCTCACCTAGACACCTTATCTAGCCACCTCATCCTAATGCCTATTCTTAGTAAGTTACCATAAATATCTAAGACCTACCCAAACCCTAAAAATCAATGCCTACATTCCCTCTAACCACATTCCCACTCGTTAGAAGGAGATTTCAATGCTAATATGTAGGGTAAACAAAAAGAGATCCCAGAAAATCAAGGGGATCTACCTAGTTTAGTAAACCTAGGAAATCCCACCCTAACCGACGCTGGTTACGCTTAACCACCACCGGTTAAGCCGAAAACATTGTTGGTTACCATTTAACTCCCAAAAAAATCTTATTTTGAGGTTTGCACATTGTTTTATAGGTTGGCACATTTCTGAGAGAGGGAGACATCTTCTGAGAACAAGTGATGAAACCAGAGATGCATGTAAGCAAAACCAACATCCGTACAAGCATCATAACACCCATAACCAGTACCGGAAGCAATCACATAGCCACCTGCCTTCATGGGAGCATCCAGGGAAGTGAAAGCATTACACCAAGTTCATTTGGTCACCCACCATTACCAACCAGACATCAAGCTTGTACAAATAGTAAGTTTGTTAACCTACATTGGTTCCTTGTCATTTGAATAGATCCTTTAAAATTTGTTATTAGTTTCTATTTTCATTTCCATTCCTCACCATTTTACCTCCATGCAAACTTGACCATCCTTTTTCCCACACCATTGAACTATCCATATCTAGACTTTCATCATTCCTGTGCATATCCAAGATCCATACGAATCTCACCATCGCCCTTCCACCTTCATATAATCCCGGATCTATCACCCAACCAAGTTTTATTGAGTTTTTTGTACCCCAACCATACCGATTCCGGTCACCAATAACCATTACCGGTTAACCTAAACTGACGTCAGTCTTTGTATCTTTTACCAGAAACCTAGATCAAATCCTAAAACCATCACCAAATACCCTAAACTAACAAGAATCTGACCCTAACCAATAACAGTATGCTCACAGTGACCTTGACCTTTAGATTTAATCATAGCCTAGCTTGTTGTGAATGAATTTTCTTATTATAGATGAATGAGATACCTAAATCATTTTAAGTACAGTAGGATTTACTTTATTACCAGCATCAAGTTGTTTTTAATAGTGGATTAATAGCCATCTAGAAAGTATCACACTTCCCAAATCTAGCACACGCTAGATAGTCCACTACATATATTGTTTAGATTTTATTTGGTGGTCTTGTGTTCCATTTTAGGTAGTTCCTCCAAGCAAAAGGGAATCTCTCATGATCAAATGTGTATTTAAAAGTCATACGCACGCAACAACCTATCAACCATCATCTCAATAGGTATTCCTCCTATGCCCATTACCCTCATTTGTTTCGTCATTTTCTAAGAAACGTTCTAGAATCAGGTGAAACATTTTGGCACGATGCCTATACATGACTCAACCATGCTTAAATGAACTAAACTCAACCATTCCTACATGACCTTGACTCAATCATGCCTAATTCACCTAGTTTCTATCAATACACAATAACAATAGAAATTAAAAACATAGGTACATCATACATCCAATAAACACCATCAACTATATAAATGGGAGAGTTTGGGTATCAATACATATATACTTAGATACAAATAAATACTGGTATCTCAAAAAATCTTAGATACATCTGTAGACACTAAAATTAGGTCACACTCCCCTTAGTCCCCCATCAAATAAATACCTTGAACACATCCAGCTAGCCATGGCCCCCTTCACCCCACTATAATATTAATTTAATTAAATTAATTAATTATCCTCACAATATTTATTATTTAAATATTCTAATTGGGATAATGCTCACCTAGACACCTCATCCAGCCACCTCATCCTAAGGCCTATTCTTAGTAAGTTACCATAAATATCTAAGACCTACCCAAACCCTAAAAATTGATGCCTACATTCCCTCTAACCACATTCCCACTCATTAGAAGGAGATTTCAATGCTAATCTGTAGGGTAAACAAAAAGAGATCCCAGAAAATCAAGGGGATCTACCTAGTTTAGTAAACCTAGGAAATCCCACCCTAACCGATGTTGGTTACGCTTAACCACCACCGGTTAAGCTGAAAACATCGTTGGTTACCATTTAACTCCCAAAACAACCTTATTTTGAGGTTTGCACATTGTTTTATAGGTTGGGAAATTTCTGAGAGAGGGAGACATCTTCTGAGAACAAGTGATGAAACCAGAGCTGCATGTAAGCAAAACCAACATCCGTACAAGCATCATAACACCCATAGCCAGTACCAGAAGCAATCACACAGCCACCTGCCTTCATGGGAGCATCTAGGGAAGTGAAAGCATTACACCAAGCTCATTTGGTCACCCACCATTACCAACCAGACATCAAGCTTGTACAAATAGTAAGTTTGTTAACCTACATTGGTTCCTTGTCATTTGAATAGATCCTTTTACATTTGTTATTAGTTTCTGTTTTCATTTCCATTCCTCACCATTTTACCTCCATGCAAACTTGACCATCCTTTTGCCCACACCATTAAACTGTCCATATCTAGACTTTCATCATTCCTGTGCATATCCAAGATCCAGACGAATCTCGCCATTGCCCTTCCACCTTCATCTAATCCTGGATCTATCACCCAACCAAGTTTTATTGATTTTTTTGTACCCCAACCATACCGATTCCGGTCACCAATAACCATTACCGGTTAACCTAAACCGACATTGATCTTTGTATCTTTTACCAGAAACCTAGATAAAAGCCTAAAACCATCACCAAATACCCTAAAATAACAAGAATCTGACCCTAACCAATAACAGTATCCTCACAGTGACCTTGACCTTCAGATTTAATCATAGCCTAGCCTGTTGTGAACGAATTTTCTTATTATAGATGAATGAGATACCTAAATCATTTTAATTATAGTAGGACTTACTTTATTACCAGCATGAAGTTGTTTTTAATAGTGGATTAATAGCCATCTAGGAAGTATCACACTTCCCAGATCTAGCACACGCTTGATAGTCCACTACATATATTGTTTAGCTTTTATTTGGTGGTCTTGTGTTCCATTTTAGGTAGTTCCTCCAAGCAAAAAGGAATCTCTCATGATCAAATGTGGATTTAGAAGTCATACGCGCGCAACAACCTATCAACCATCATCTCAATAGGTATTCCTCCTATGCCCATTACCCTCATTTGTTTCGTCATTTTCTAAGAAACGTTCTAGAATCAGGTGAAACATTTTGGCACGTCTGGTGGGACCCATTCAGGGTTCCTTGCATTCATTCATTTCTAGGAGAAAATTTGAATGTTTGTTTCCTTTCTATAAGGTTCTCACATTAAAATTTCTCCCTTGGAATCTCCTCTTATTTCTATTGTCTCAAAGCAATCGTGTTTTGGTGCTTAAAAATAACTCTTCTTCTATTTCATTTTGCATTGCATTAGTGAAGGATCATACTCTCTCCTATTCCTCTTATTATGTCATCAAATTCCATATTTCAAATTGGGTTTAAAATTAACTTTATTTCATCCATCTTTTCTACATTAGCTCACATTAAATGAGGGAAACCTATACACTGGAATTCATGACCAGTTGATGCTTGATAAACAAATAGTAGAAAAGCACTTATTTCTCTTTCTCTTTCTCTGAGTCTTACCAAACCTCACAAAACTTGAAAATATAAAAATTCTTGAAAAACATCTTTCCTGGAAGAAGCTGTAGGTGGTCACATGGTCATGGTACATTGGGCACCTAGCTGGTTGCTCTGTCGATTCATACTTCAGAGCAAAGACTACCCCCGCCATAACATACCTGAAACCTCTCCTTGTAGATCTCCTTCTTCATAGGAAGCCATCCTCACCAAAAAACTCTATTTTACAGTTCATGAGTCAGTCCTTAAAATAGCATAAGCTAAACAAACATAATAGAAAGGAACGCTTAGGATCATGTTTTCTTAGTGTTTCTACTTGACTTGCATTTTGAGGTGAGAGGTTTCGCTCTTCATTTTCTTATTTCCCTTACACACTCCTCATCACAGTTGGTGTATTCCAGCTTCATCTGAGTGTGCTTGGACCATATTCTCATCATTCCTAGAATTCTGGGTTTGATTCCACATCAAAATTTAACTCACAGTCATATTTTCTTCATCACTATTTCAATTTCACAGTGATCATTATCGGTCCAGTGACCGTTGTCGGTTACCCTCTGACTGTCATCGGTTATACCCAACCGGCATCAGTTCATTGTTATTTTGGTTGACCTACCCAAAAGGACACATATTCACCTTCTTTGACTATTTAGAGTCCCTGTAACTCTTATGGTATCCATTGACCTATTTAATTTCATCAGTATTTGGCATACATGGAAAATTTGGCCTTATACCTTGTTTTTGACAAACTATCCACTTTCCACAGTAACCATTAGTGGTTACTTGTGACCAGAATTAGTTTAACCTAACCGACATTAATCAGTCTATGTCATTTTCTAACTGACATTTGATTTATAATCCACCTACTACTGCCTATCTCTCCTATTTTCTGCTGTATTTTTGTGTCATTTACAAAAAATAGTCCAACTTGATCAGTACCTGTTCACATGGTGTTGACCTGAATCCAAGTGAATGCCCTCATATTCCATGTCAGTTGTCAACCACTCCCACCTAGTCCTTCATTACCTTCTATTTTATCACCCATGGATCCTACCCAACTTATCACTATTGCTAACAGAGACGAGGAGTTCACATGACTCCTTGACAAAAATCTTGTCACCTTACAGTTTTACCTTTCCCACTTGTCCAATCGAGATGCATCGGGTCAGTTGATATATGACATGCCCGTATCTATCCCCTCGACACTCGCTCCTACTCCTACATCATCCCCGTATGGCTCCGCTCTGCCCACATCTACCTTACCCTCAGTTGTTTCACAGTTAGGTCCTATACCTGCTATGACTGCCACATCTGTTACATCCATTGTACCCGCCACATCCACTATACCTTTACCAATCACCCTAAATACAATTCCATCCACGCCTATTGTCTCTCATATACCTATAGCTACACAACCACCCCCAGTGTCAGTGACCCCTACCCCTTTTCAAAATGTCATCCTTTCTATTCCGTAATCTTTAGCCCCCATTACCACTAGGGTCACCATGACCCTTCCACCTTCATATACATACTATTAGCAGCCTCTTGTTTCATCTATTGTTCACTCTGGGTATGTACCCCCTATTTCACTGCCTTCTTCTTAATCTACCTACGCAACAGAACCATATAATGGAATGCCACCCTTGTTGCAGGCTCAACACCAACCCTCTTACACTACAGGAGGCACCCATCCATCATAACCTACAAACGACCTAATCAAGTTAATGATGGACAAGATGCAGACATTAGAAGAATCAGTTTCTGGCTTACGCAACTCTCTCACCTATGATGAGATTTGTAACCACCCATCCATTCCTATTCGTCCATACCCCATGTATTGGGAAATTCCTAAATTCAACCATTTCAATAGTAAGGAAGACCCACAACAACATTTGCGGTCTTTCAAACATGGGTGCTACCTAATCGCCCACGATGATGCTTTGCTCTTGAGAACCTTTCCCATGTCTCTAACTGGGCCTGCATTAGATTGGTATAGTGGGTTACCTAGACATTCTATATTTTCATTTAATCAAGTAGCCCAATCCTTCTTGGATCACTTCTCCATTAACATTGTTAAGAAGGTTACCATGACTGACCTATACTCCACGTGTTAGTGTGATGACAAATCTATCATAGATTGTTTTGCTCATTGGGTTAGCCTGATCAATTGAATCATATTCCAACTACCACAAACCAAAATCATCGAACTCTTCACGCGGGCTTGTGCTAGGCATATCTCACCGACCCTGTAGGTCTAAACCTTCAAAACCTTCAATGAAGCATTCACCATGGCATGAAAGCTTGAGATTCGGGCCATCGAAGAGAAGAAAATCCAACTACATAATAAGAATTTGGAATTCAAGTATAATGATACCTCTTCTTCTTCCAAACCACAGAGCAATTATTCAAAGGCCAAGGGGACCGCTAACATTGTGGTACTCAAAGCTAGCCCAGCTCATCCATGAAATCAAGCTAGCCCCTCATCTAATCTCTCACCCGTTCAGACTTTTCAATTCAGATAGGAAAAATAGAAATATACCCCAATTGGGGAACCTTATTCTTCTGTCTTAGAAAAGATCATCAAATTTGGGCCATCACCCTTCCTCCTATAAAACCACACACTGGTTTTGACCTTGCTCGCCCCACACCCACATGGTATAAAGAACACGAAATCTGTAACTATCATCGAGTAAAGGGTCATAGTGATGGTAAATGCATCACTTTCAAA
The DNA here is from genome assembly GCA_019776745.2 of Taxus chinensis. Classification (NCBI taxonomy): domain Eukaryota; kingdom Viridiplantae; phylum Streptophyta; class Pinopsida; order Cupressales; family Taxaceae; genus Taxus; species Taxus chinensis. The sequence goes on along the minus strand of CM034147.1, from coordinate 916,006,330 downwards.
AACATTGTCCAAGAAATGCTCAAGAAAGGTGAGTTAACCATGGATAATCTTAAGGAACCTACCAATAAAAACCTACACATATTCAAGAAACCCTTTCCCAATCATGCCCTTTTGTCTGATCAAACTGGAAAAACCTCAACTCATGATAGGAATACCCGCGAGGTCCACATTATTTTCAGCGATGCAATCATTGCTTCCCAATTACCTCATATTCCTTCCATAGAGGAAATTATAGTTTGAAGTCCTCCTTCTACATTGGAACCCACCTCACCTATTCCTCTACCCATAGAGGAATACCCTTCACCTCCTTTCTTACCTATAGAGGATTCTTCCGCTAATATCAAGGTTGTTTCACTTTTGGCTTCTCCACCTAGGGAACCGTCACCCATAGTACTTCTTCAGTCCATGGAGGATACTTTTTTACCTCCTCTACCCATAGAGGAGCACCCATTTTCTCCTCCACCCATTAAATATCTAGTAGAGATACCTTTTCCTCTTGGTGACCATTCTCCATCAGCTACTCAAGATCCTACAGACCTACTTTTGACTCTCTTACCCACAGAAGCTGAGGCTAGCAATTTCCTCATCTCTAAGATACATTTTACAAGAATTTCCATTAGGTCCTCATCAACCTCACCTACAGACGTACCATTCTCCCACTTAGACGATCGCTTAGATTATGTGGATACAACCTTACTTTGGGGGTGTCTTCTGCTTCTTGTCTCAACACAAATGCAGATGTCACTTGCTAACACTTCCACTATCTACCCCAAGATATTTTGACCAATCGAACCGAGCACAACCACCTATATCACAACTTCTTCCACGGCACCCATCATAGCTCAACACACAACCTTACCCATAACCAAACATACATCTAAATCTAAACCTACACCTACACCATCTTCCTTGACCAAACCTATTACTACCTTAAGGGTCACCCCAACCACCGGCCTTACTCATCCACCTATCAAAATAGATTTAGCTACATCCTCCATAGTCAAGACCAAACTTACTTCACCACCCAAAAAGAAGAACAAAGCCCATAGAACTCATACTCTGGTTGCGCCAATCATACCTTCATCACCTACACCTTTCCATCTATCTTAGGACCTTAACCTCCCAACATGGTCAAGAAACCTCTACCCGTCAATAAACCAAAAACACAACAGCCCATTCCTTCCTCACAAACCTCTAACATACCCAGGTGCCTAACATGACTTACACCTGCACCTGCAACATCTTTACCACCCATACCTCCAATACCCTCAGAAACGTCTTCACTACCTACTACACTTTAGTCTCTGTCCCTCACACCCTCTACATGATCCGTATCATCTACCTTCACAGCACATCCGTTATCCCCCTGGGTAATTCGCCCTCTTCCCCCATCCAATTTTCCCTCTAGATATCATATACACATATCACCTTTACCCAAGAAGGTGCAACCCAAAGACAAAAATCCTCTACCATCCAATAAGGTAGTCAAAACAACCATACAACCTCCTGCCCGTTCATCTACCATACCCATACCCAAGCAAACATGACCGACACCCAAGACTACTCCAGCACCCAAAACCATAACTTGACCCACTCCCCCTTCTACAAAGATCGTTCCTCAACAATCAGCTGCACCTATGCCTAGATCCACTTTCACTTCCCATTGTGACCCGGTAGCAGGGTCCTATGCCAAAATCTTAACCAACCTCCTTGAGACTTCTGTCATCACATTACCACCAATCAGACCTTATGAACCCCTCAAACCCAAGCTAAAAGGGTTTGATGACACTAAAATTTGTGCCTACCATCATGTGTCAGGGCGCGATGTGGAGAACTGCAAGGCTTTGAAAACTATCCTTATCTAGTTGTGTCCTCCTAAAGCAAAATTTGACGATGAGGACCTTGTTTCACCAACACCTCTTTCCATAGTCCTTCCCTCATTGCCAACTCAACAACCATGACCTCCACCCCCACAACTCTTAGAGACACCCCCAAGATTCAAAAGTAACATGGTTTGCATCAGAGAACTTGCCACACCATCACCTAAATGTTGTTGCACCCAAATCACTTCACAAGGCTTTTCTCCCCGAGTAGGTTTTTTCCCGTCATGTCATTATACCACTCATCCTAAAACTTCTCCATTTTCCAACTTCCCTCATATGAACATGATCCACGTTACTACCCATGCTCAGAGAGACAAATGCAAGGAAAAGGTAACTGACTCACCAACCAATCCTATACCCAACATATCATCTACACCCACACCTAAAATTACTATTTTTGGCCCCAAATATCTTATTTCTAATGGGGTCACACATCGTGCCATGCTCAAACAACTACACTAATTCCCCCTCAAAATTTCCTTATATGACCTCATCCAAACCTCAAAGTCCCATCATCAAGCTCTCATGGAGATCCTATAATCTATTGAGGTTTTACCCAATGACCCTACACCCATTGCCTCCATTATCATGTAGCCTCTCTCACCAAATTACCACTGTTATCCACACCTCACCCTACTCACCAAGTAGCCTCCCTTAGCTTCTCAGAGGAAGAAATCACACCACACCAAATCGATGACCCTGACCTAGCTCTCTTCATCTCTGTCCACGTCGATGATATATGTGTATGACGTGTAATGATAGATTGAGGCACTAGCATTAAAATTAGTTCATCCCATGCATTCACTCAAATGTGCATACCTGACAATTACATGCATAAACATCTTGTCATGTTGCATTCATTCAATGACACTGTCACCTCTACACTAGGCACTATCACCCTCCACGTTCGAATGGGCCCCCACATAGTTCTAGAGTTATTTTATGTCTTGGAGGGGGAATTTGAATATAACCTATTGCTTGGTAGACCTTGGATTCATGTCATGGGTTGTGTTCCTTCCACTCTGCATCGTTGTGTAAAGTTTGAACATGAAGGACACGCCTATACTATTCCATCTAATCCTTCACCTTTTAAAACATACAACATGATTTACCGACCCAATGACATGCTTATACCCATTAAGGTGTCTACCTCCATGACTGCTACCACTTCACCTACTCCTCTGCTTACCAGTATAGTCACTACCTCAACCGCTCATACCTCCTCCATTCCTACCAATGTCATGACCTCCATGACTGACCCATCAGCCTCCCAATCCGTTAGCTCCACCTCTACATCGACCTCCGACACATCATCTATTCCAGCTACCCACATACCAACAACCAATCCCTTAGAAGGTAATTTTCAATGCCTCACTCTAGGGGAGTATCACTTATATAATGTCAACACATTCCTTACTCCACAAGAGTATGGAGGTCTTCACCAAAGCCCTCACTATGATCACCACATAGGAGAATGGATCCTTTATGGTCCTCCTCACCTTTGTATCAGTCTCACCTATGGGGGACTTGATACTACCACTTACACACCTGAACCACCATCGCAAACCCACCCATTTTTCACTGACTTCCATTCACTCACTAATAACTGTTTCACCCACACCTTCCTGCATCGATGTGCGTGGAAGGGTTTTGGTTTTGGATTTTACAAGCAAGGCTATCATACTATTATTCCATGTACTACTTGTAAACATAACGACTGTAGTGGTATAAGCTTTGCTAAACCACCTACCAAGTAGGCTCGCATTGAATTTATCAAGGACATCAGCCCCTCCCCACCCCTCTTCACTCGCTCCACCTTCATCACCGCCTTTTCTGACGGAGTCAGTGGATCTAGAATCTATCCCTCCTAACATTTTTTTTCATAAACACCATTTCCTTGGGGCCTCTGACTTATCACCGCGAGGGCAAGGCTCCTTCCTCTCTTCCCTTCCTATACCGTGAAATGATCGATGATGATACACCTTTAATTAATGCTATTCAATGTCAGGATGATGAATCTATACTCACCTACCTTGGTGCAGAAGACTCATATATTCATCGGTCATTAACCTTTGAGATGTAAACCATGTTAAATGAATCGACTATCAAGATCAACATTCATACTCAGGATGACCCACACATCCTAAAGATTGGTCAATCTTTAGATGTTGTTGAACAAGAAGCCATCACTTCTTTTCTCAAAGATCATAACCACGCTTTCACTTGGTCTTATGCAGACATGCCCGGTATTAACCCCACCATAGTGGTCCACAATATCGTAACCATTCCCAATGTCAAACCTGTCAAACAAAAACTGAGGAAAATGTGCTCTCGCCTTGCCCTTCTCGTCAAAGAATAACTTCAACGCCTTCTTTCAGTTTCCTTCATATTACCCATGGATTATCCCCGTTGGATTTCTAACATTGTCCATGTCACTAAGGTGACAAGGGGACTCTGCATTAGCATAGATTTCTGTGACCTCAACCTTGCCTACCCAAAAGACAACTTCCCTCTACATGGTATTGACCAACTGGTTGACCTTACTGCTGGTCATGAGATGCTATCGCTTATGGATGGCTTCTCAAGTTATAACCAAATATTTCTTTCCCTACAGGATCAACACAAAATCATGTTCATCACCCCTTCGGGGACCTTCTGTTACCGAGTCATGCCATTTGGCCTTAAAAACGCTGGTGCCAAATATCAGTGGGCTATGACTTACATTTTCTATGACTTCATGCATTGTATATTGGAAGATTACGTGGATGATCTCATGGCCAAATCTAAATTCCGTTTCGAGCACCTCACCATCCTAAAAACCATTTTTGACCATCTCATTAAATATTATGTTCACCTTCAGCCCAAGAAATGTGTCTTCATGGTTCTCTCAAGAAATCTCGTGGGATTTATCATTTCCCTACATGGTATACTAGTTGACCCTGCTAAAGTCAAGGCCATTCTTGAGATGCCTCCACCCATTAATCTTAGGAAACTTTGTAGCCTGCAAGGTAAGTTGTAGTCTATTCGCCGTTTCATTTCACAATTGTCTAATCAGTGTCAACCATTTCATCACCTTCTCAAGAAGGATGTCTCCTTTAAATGGGATGATGACTGCCACAAAGCTTTTAAGACCTTAGAACAATACCTTATCCAACCACCCATACTAATTCCACCTACAGACGATCAACCTTTCTACATATACATCTCAGCTACTGATCACTCCTTGGGAGCCATGGTCACTCATGGCGATGAACAACACATGGAGTAGGCGGTTTATTACATAAATGTTGGTCATCAAAAAGGACTTCAAGGAGAACAACAGTCAGGATACAAGAAGTCCCTCCTCTTTAATGGGAGAGGTTCCCTTATTTAAAAGTGAAACCTATTTACATATGTACAGAGCATAGTTTTACTGTGGAACTTGGATATTATGAAAGTGTTTTGAAAATAAAATAGATCTTCAACACAAAAGCATAGAGGAATGAAGACATGGAAATGAGCAGAAAAGCATTCTCTAGAATTATAGATGACAAAATAATTCCTTACGCGTGCCAGAATATAATGAATTGGAATAAGACCATTTGTGCTTGAATTAATGAGATGCAATTGAAAAGACACACAATTCTATAAATAACATCCACAAGAATACAAAGATTCTTGGCATAATGTAGACGAATGATCTAAAAATATTCAACAGATAACCATGAATAAAAGAATCAGATGGACCAATAAGGAAAATCCTTTTGTATTGATTGCTTTACTATTTCTTACACTTTCAAAAATAAGCCAAGTTCCCCTCTCTCAAAAATGGCGAAGAGAGACCATTATATAGTTTTACAAATTAGTTACCCTTGGTAACTACTTCTTTTAATTAATGTTTAGTTAAAGGGCTGCTTAAAGCAAAATCCCAACTAATTACAATAAATCTGAGATGAGGAAAGAAAGAAGGGAGAAAATTCAGGAGGAGAAGACAAGTGTTCATGACTGAAAAGGGCCCACTGATTTGAGGATCTATTGTCTAAATATTTTTAATGCCTCTGCTATGTCTCTGCCACGTGGAACTGATGTGTTAGCAATGGATTGAGTCCAAAATTTGAGACACTTCTCCATCTCTTTGTTAAATTCGACGTGTGTATGGTAATCCTTGCTCGCTTCTTCAATAGTAGACTGGAGAGAGTAGTTTCCTTCACCTTTTCTTTAGTGATAGAATCCTCTTTGAACAGATTTTCTTTGAAAAAAGCTCTGAATTGAGCTTTAATTTCCTGCAAGGAGAGAGGCACACCTAAGGTCTCATCATGGATGTGGCAATGGATATCGTTAAAAGTAGATACCACCAAAGTCTTGAAGGCCTCACCCTTCTGCTTGCTATTTCTCAATTCTCCCAAAGCCTCCTCCAACACCTTGATTTTCCATTCCACACTGTATACCCATGATTTTGAAAAATTATCTTTTGCATCATCAAAGATATTACTTTCCATTAAAATATTTTCATCAGCCTACCCCATAAGGTGAAGGTATACTATACAGCTACTCCAGAGTTTGAGCTCTTTATCTATATTTCCAATGGTGGAGGAGAGTTTCTGTTGTAGATTATTTACCTTCTCATTGAGTTTGAAGGCTTCACCAATGAAATTCAACCCTGCAATGAGCATATCATCCACCATGGCCTCTATAGCCCTTCCATAGATGGAGTATCTATGTATATCTTTAATACTCTGGACTTCCTCTTGGCTGAGGGTCACAGGTGGTGGAAGAGTAGTCAATGGGGGTGGGGTCTAAAACTTTATCTTTGGACAACAATGACTTTATGAAAATTGCAAGAACCTGAGCCTTCTCTTCCAGCTTCTCTATAGTTTGTTGCCCTTTTTCCACTCTCCCAATGACCCTGGTGACTATTTCTTGAGCAAGATTTTGAATCTCACCTACAACATCAAAGTTGGGTCCCGAGATCCGAGAGGAAGAATTCCTCTTCCTACTATCAACGAAAGGCTACACCCATGTGAAGGAGGAGGAAAGAAGAAGGCGAGGCAAGAGGACCGAGAGAAAGAGAACTCATGGAACTCAAAGTGTGCACTATTGTTGCCTCTAGTTCAGATATGATTGGGGCACTTGAGGATTCTGGTACAGAGAAGTCAATGGTTCTCGGAAGCTCAGTGCTTTGAACTTCCTTCTCTTTATCCATTGGGGCTTTTGGAACACCTACAGAGACTGGAACTTCACTCTCTTCACTTTCACTGAGAACAATAATGTTCTCTGGTCCTGAGAGCAATTTTGAATGCTTCATCAAGGGATCTTCTTCAATAGGCTCCTTCTTGACCTCCTTGATTTTCTTCTGATATACTTGGGTGGATGAGGAAGGAGTGAAGGATGTAGGCTCTTTAGTTGATGAGGAAGGAGGAGTCTGTAAAATTTCTTCCGAACTGGGTGTATGTGCCTCCTTCCTTGGTGTTGAGGTGTCCTTGGAGGAGGACTCCCCTGAATGCCTCCTAAGCTCACGAACTCTCTTGTCAAACTAGATTTTGGTTCTTACCAGGACAGGGGCTAGGATTTCAGCCAGATCATCCTTCTCCTTTTTGAACCAATCCAAATCCTCCAAGGGAGTGTGTTTGATCAAGGTATCATATTCATAAAATAACAAGTCAGAGTTATCACCCTAAAGCCCTTCAGGAATTTTATATAGGTTAAGCTCCTGAATTAGTTGGAGAGAAAAACCTACCATAATGTCTCCTCCTTGCCTCAAAATCATCAGCACAGTCAGTCCTATAGTCTTCTGTGTCTTCCCTATGAGGGTAATTGATTCTGAGATTATGTTTGATAAATTTATTCAAGTCAAAACAAGTTCTGAGCCTGAAGAAATGGACAGTGATGGAAGCTAGGGCTCTCTCTATGTTTTGTGCATTCAAAGTTGTCTTGCAGGTGTAATTTCCCAAGGATATGGGGAAGTGCAGACCAATGATTTTCTTATCCCTGTAGGTTTTTTGCAACTTGTCCAATTTCCTGCATACCTCGATCAAGGCCATTTTATCATTATAGAACATAGGGAGCTTGAGCAGGGTACTCTCATAGCCTACTAGCCTGATATAAGAGAATTTCCTGAACTGGACGAAGTAGGCACTGTACTTCACTATTAGGCTCATGGCTTCATCAGAGAACCTCCTTGCAATGTCACTCTCCAAAAGTCTTGCAATGTACATGGTGAAGGCATCATTCAACCTCCTGAAGTTGTGATTACTAGTGTCCAGGGTGAATTGAGGACAGTGAGCATATATAGGATCACCTTTATGAGCATCAATATATGTGAAGCCAAACCATTGCCTTGATGCTACTAGGTTATACATCAGATAAGAATTCATGTAAAACTTCTTGGTTTGTTGTGCATTCGACAATTGTTCTGCCAAGTTCATGCTGATGATTTCTACCCAGTTGATGTTCTGAGTACCCTCACACACCATGTTGATAAATGGGCACATCCAGAAATGGAACTCATTGGTAGAGGGCAAGCCCATGACCTGAGCTAATAAGATTATTAAATCTGATATCTCCTCATTGAAATCGGCATGAAAAATAGGTTTGGATAGACAGGACGCCCCCTTTTTAGGGTTTTTAAGCCAAGACTTTTGCCACCCTTGCCTTGTATTTTTCACTTTCCTGGTCGAAGAGTGCCTGTGCCTGGTTCTGAGAGATGACTATAGAATTATCCATTTCAGGAATCCTTAGGGTAGTGCTTAATAGCAGAAGCATTGAGCTTGGTGATGAGCTCCCCATGCACATTTGTTAGTTTGCTCGAGTCAGGATTGAATTGAGCACCACAGGTGAGTGCCATGTCTGCACATTGTACTGAAATCAGGAAACTAGTGGCATACGCCAAGCCACTATCGTTAATCATTTGTGCCATAGGAGAGGGATTCGGGTCTGTCAACCTAGTCCAGAAATCTCCAAATTCCAAGTGCCGAACTTCACTGTCCCCGATATCGGGAACAACAGACTCAAGTGGTGAAACCTGCACCTGACCTTGGAACTTAATCTTCATGTTGATAGCAAATGGAAAAAACAAAGTCACAGCCTAAACTCTTGATGAAATTGCAAGGGGAATGGGTACGTGCATAGAAATTTTGATTGCGAGGGTATGAGCAATTGATAATGAGAAAGAAGTGTGCAAAAATGCGTAGGGGGGTAGCTTGTTAAATATCTTTTTAGGAGATAGAAAGGTAATAAGTGTGCATTAAATACACATCTACCAACTTAAAAAGCAAGATATTTAGGAAGAGTAGGAAAAATTAGCCCAGATGGCCTTTGGTTCATTTGGGACACGCGGGATGTGAAAGAGTGACTCAGCCGATGCGGCTGACGTCTGGGACAAAATGCACAAATGTTTTCATGACATGAGGGATAAAAGTATGCGAAGTGCGTGATGCGGCCGACGGTGAGAAAAAGGTGAACAACGAGCCTGAGTGAACTTGAGACATTTGGTATAGAAAGTTCCGATGGGCCCACGAGAAAATAGATTTTTTTGTAAAGCAGGTCGATCGGCGAACAGGGAGCCCAAAAGAACTTGGGACACATGGGACAAAAATGTCCTGATAGACCCGCAAGTCACACAGAATGACTCAAAAACACAGATTTTTCCAACTTCTTGACTTTTCCCTTTACCAGAACAACAAAGAAGGTGTTAAAAAAAATTTCAACTTGGAACTTTCTCAAAAGAGGGGAAATTTTGAGAGGACAACAATAAGTCGTACTCTTCTAGACTACGAAACCTGATACACCAATCCTAAAAAACTTTTCTTAGCCTTTGTTTTCATTGCCAAAAAACTCCTCCATTACCTACTCAACCACAAAACCTGATGTTGTGACCAACACCGAACCCTTACACTTCATTCATGCCAAACCTTATCAAAATCAGCATGTCGCACGCTGGCTTATGTTTTTAGCTAACCTTGACCTCGAATTCATTCATTAAAATTCCATCAAGGGCCAATCTATCACCGACCAATTGGCTGATGTCACCTATTTCTGGGGATCAACCCTCGAATTTTAACTTTCCAAATGAGTCAATTGTTACCCTTTCCCTGGATGAACCCACTTACCAAATGAGAATCTACTTTGTTGGTTCTAAGTGTCAATGTGGGGGTGGGGCTGGTGTTATCCTCATTTCACTTGATGGTGAACCCATGCCTTTGTCTTTCAAACTTTATTTTTATTGTACAAACAATATTACCGAATACGAAGTGCTCATATTGGGTCTTCAAGCCACCTACGCCCTAGATGTCAAATCAATCAACATATTTGTTGATTCTCAATTGGTTATAAACCAATTCAATGGTATATACCAATGTTTTAATGAGATAATACAAAAGTATAAACATCATGTAGACATAATTTTGACCACCTTTGACCGTTACACCCTCCAAACCATCCCCTGTTTAACCAATAAATTTACAGATACCATGGCCTGCTTGGCTTCTCAAATACCTGCTTCAGTTGCTGATTCTAAAATATTTGTCACCATAAAATGACTCCAATCACCCTCGTATTTACCTGGCGACATTTACTCCATTAGAACTGTTACCTCAGACCTGAGTGAACTTTGTTATAAACAACACTCTGACTATCTTTCTCTCTCCATCTTACCTCCTGATCTCACCTGTAATAGACAACGCACCTTCCTTAAAAAGGCATCTTGTTACGTCATCATGGGGGGCCTCCTCTATAAGCACAAATTTGATGGTATTCTCTTACGATGCCTCACGAGTTTTGAAATTCCTTATACCATTAAGGAAGTTCATGATGGCATATGTGGAGGTCACTTCAATGGCCTTGTTGTTGCTAAGCATATTATTTGCCTAGGATATTACTAGCCAACCCTTAACCATGATTGTTGTGACTACATCAAACGTTGTGTAAAATGCCAACAACATGTCAACCTTCATCATACACTTAGTCACACCTTATAGGTCACCCGTGACCTTTGGCTCTTCTCTCAATGGGGTTTAGATCTTATCAGAGAGATCAACCCTCATTCTTCCCAATGCCATCAATGGATCATCACCACTACTAAATACTACACAAAATGGGTTAAATCCATACCACTCATCTCCACGAAAGCTGAGAAAATATGTGAGTTCATCAATCATTACATCATTTGTCGCTTTGGTGTTCATCATCCCCTCATCACTGATAATAGAAAACAATTAAAAAACAAAACATAGTGAAAACTTTGTGATGCCTTCAACATTCAGCTAAGTTTCTCATCACCTTATTACCCACAAAAAAATGGCCAAGCCAAATCCACTAATAAAACCTTGAACAAAATTCTCATGAAAGTGGTTAATGATACTGAGAAGTACTAGGCATATGCACATTCCTTTTTCTTTGTGGGCGTACCGCACTAGTATTTGCACTTCCACTACCACTACACATTTTTCTTTGGTCTACGGTACAAAGGCTATTCTACCTCTCGAAGTCCAGATCCCCTCACTTCGCATTTCTCTCCATGAAATGCTCAATGATGCTGACTTTCATCAAGACCGTTTAGCACAACTTGAGTTATTAGACAAATGTCGTCTTAACTCTCTTGACCACCTTCAAGTTTACCAAAAATGTATCAAATGTGCCTATGATAAACGTGTCTATGAACAAACCTATCACGTTGGTGATCTTGTCCTAAAGGAAAATCAACATGTAACCAAAGGAGAAAAAATTAAATGGGTAAAGTTTTCTCCTAATTAGCTTGGACCATACATTGTGACCCATACCTATGGATCAGGTGCTTATCATTTATCTTCACTCAATGGTAAACCTGAACCTGAGCCCCCTTAATGCCTTGCATCTTCGACCATTATACTATTGAATTTTAGTCCTACCTCACCTTTTGCCTCTTTTCATGCTCATCCCTTGAGAATTATCCACTTCTTACACCTCACCAATGATTAAACAAAAATCATGTGCGTATCCATCACTTATTGTCTTCTCTTGAATATGTGTACCACGATGCTACACATAGCATGATTCTCATGGATACTTTTTGTCTACCTTTAGATGAGATCCCATAGTCATTTCACCCTACTTTCTGAACAAGAATCCTATTCTTCACCGTGGTCTTATCCATGACTTTAAAGCCCTCACATGGGACCCAATTCCTTGAGTCAAAATTCTCATAAAAAGATGAATCCCTCAAAAGAACATCTTCCTCTCTACAATCACTGCTATAAATAGACTACTCCCTTGAAGGATAGCTATGCAAAGTTCTTTAAAAAAAGTGAGAGAATCTGAAGCTTCCCGCATCAATCAGCTTCACAAAGACCTCAAGGAGTTAATTTCCTCATCCCATATAGACTTCCCGCATCAATTAGTCTATCTCAAATGTCAGTCAACACAGAAAGCCTTTTAGTCATGGACTTGCCCATTGTGACCTTGGATCTCTTGCCCAAAGAGCATGCTACCTCTTACCATATCGAAATTAACCACCTTTCACCTCTGTCCTCCTTCGCACTTTGATTTCTTACCACCTTAAGGGATCTCTTGGAAACTGTGCCATTTGGTGATCATGTGACTACTTTTCACCCTTAGATCAATCAATCATGCAATGTCTTTAGGGTCTCACGTTCATCACCTTCTCCAAGGTATGACCTACTTGGTATGATCGTAACCAATCAAGTGGCTTTCTTACCCCCTCTTATCTTTTAACCTTCTTTACTATTATGTATTGATTACCTTATACAGGACTTGGTCCTAGACGCTTACCTTTGGGGTAATCTTCTTCTTCTACCACACTAAAATAGAATATACCAAGTTTCCCACAACTCACCCACACCTAATAGACCTGAACCCAAATCATGCCTAAACCCTACCAACTCATTTTCATACCTCCTCATATTCTTCCCTAGCTTATGGGAGAACTACATTGGCCTGAGGTCCCTTTTTCGTTTGGACTATGTAGGTAGTACTCCGAGGGCATGGGGACCTTGGAGGTTAACTCAGCCACTCTCTACCCTAACCAATTCATCTTTCATCTTCCTAAATTACATTCTACCCCACTTAGTTTCCTTTTTATGTCAAAAATTGGAAATTAAACCAAAAATACAACAAGTTGCTTAACATTTTTATCATCATCACAACATACATTTATTATGACTACCATTCCTCTATCGTCATCGTGCATGTATTATAAAGCATATTAAACATGACCCATCTCATCATTCATTGCATAAATTAATGAATCACAACTTCAACCAATTTAAATTCAACCCTGCCTATGACTTGACTCGATCCATGCTTATGACCTAACTCAACCATGCCTATTACCTAATTCAATCATGCCTAGACCACAAAATTAACTCAACCATGCCTATTACCTAACTCATTCATGCCTAAGACCTGACTCAATCCATGCCTAAACAAACACTAACTCAGCCATGCCTATGACCTGACTCAATCTTATGCTTATGACCTGACTCAATCCATGCCTAAGTTCTAACTCAACCATGCCTATTACCTAATTCAGCCATGTCTATGACTTGATTCAATCCATGCCTAAACCAACTTGACTCGATTCCATGCCTAGACCAATTTGACTCCATCATGCCTCACTCACCTAGTTTCCGTTCATATCACGACTAAAAATTAAAATTCTCATAAAACACCAAAAAATCATCAGAATCTCATCCATCTCTTCATATAAACAAATATGTGTGTATCTATACAATATACATGGATATCCAATCATGTACATCTCTCAAAATTGTTGGCACGTAGGCTGATGCTTAATACAAAATATCATCGGCACGCAGGGGTGGTATCATATACAATAAAACAATAAAACAATAAAAAAATCTCGTACATCCTCACTCTCATCAGCACACAAGCTGACATATGATAAAAAAATAGAAAAACTCTTGACACACAGGCTGATATATATCAAAAATCAAAACTATGTAAAAATTGACAGCCATATATCTGGAATCATCGCGGTAGACATCCTCCATATTTATCTCGCCTATCCCCTCTGCCTCCTCGGCCCCTATCTGGTGACTTGCTAACATCTCCCCACACATCATAGGTGGCGATTGGGTCTATACTTGTACATCAACCGGAACTGGCCTCCAGGAACTAGTGGCCTCACCCTGACCATGTCTTGGGGCTCGATGGCCCCCTGTACTCTCCACGTTATGGGTGTGTGATCTGGTCCTCTTGCTAAAGGCCTGTTGTGCCCTGTACTCAGCATATGATAAACAATCTATCCCTATCTCCATCAGCTGGTCCTAATAGTACTTGTCCTCCTCTCTCGCCTCCCACAACCTGGATATGGGCACTATTTATGGTGGCCCCATTGGCCTCTGACCCTATACCTATCCTGTGGGACCCTATCCTGGTGGTTGTGGTGGTGTCATCGGCCCTTGTTCCTATGCCTATATCTTGGCCTGTAAAGCCCTAATATGTGCCTGTACCATGGCCAACTAGCCCTGCAACCTTGTGACCTATGTCTGTAGGGTATCCACCTAACCATCATCCCCATCTCCATCTCCATCCCCACCCTGAGCCATCTGGGCCTGAAGAATGACCACCTGTACATGTAACTCGGGTCACCTCCACCTCTGAACTAGATAGCTATCCCTACACCATACCCAACTGGGTAATCAGGGTTACCACCTTCCCTTGTAGGGCATCCCTCTGCACCAAGATGGTGGCGAAATACAGCTACCATGGCCTGTGTGGTAATGCTCATAAATGAGTTGCACACCACTATCTATAACCTCGACATCATTAATCCTCCAGTCTACCACCTACTCCTCCTACCCTGTGGGCACTGTCAGCTATGGTAAAAGCAATGACCTCTCCACGTCATCTCTCTTGTACTACAGGAATGGTGGAGGTATGTCATATGGTAGTCCAAACTACCATCTAACCCTGTCCATCGAGGTCATCTTGTGCTCCCTAGCAAGGTGCCCCACTATCCATCTCAACAACTAAAGACCATATAACTCATCATGCATCCATCAGTGTGAGGGATAACCCACATACGGTCTCCATATGATGTCCACTCCAGACAACCCCTATAATAAACGTCTGTAATAGGCTACATCATGTAGCCTTATCCGATCACTGCTCTCCAATCATAGGTACCCATTGCCTATACCCCACCCACACCAATCTCAGTGGAAATACATCTTCTCGGGGCATCCCTACTAGCCACACACAAACTATGTGCTCATTGGCCTAGCAGTGTAGTAAAAATATGCAACACAAGCTGAACCTGCGCAGACGCCCATATTCCCACAACTCTCTATATAGCTACACTAGGAATGCTAGCACCCAAGAAAAATGGGTTTGATCCATCACCATGTCATGTAGTACCCCCATTAATGAGTGTGGAAATCTCCCTCCCTCTACATCTGGTAGTGTAAAACAGCACACTGCCTCCATCAATAAAATAACTAGCCTCGTCTCCTTTGGACAGGCTGTATACATCCCTCCATAACTCATACCAGCACTATGGAATGTCATGTCTGCCAGTCCCTCTCCAAACACTATCAAAATCAAATCCTCTGAGGCCTCAGAGGAGATTGAGTACACTTGTGGTCCCCAGTATCAGTAGCCGCAGGATCCTAAACACGTCCTCTAGGGTGACTGTCATCTCACCCATTGATAGGTGTAATGTGTTGGTCACTGACTCCCATCTATCGATGAGAGCGACTATCAGGTCCATCTGCCAAAATACATGCCAATAGCGTCGGACCCCACTTAGGCCCACCTCCTGCACATGTTGCCACTCCTCATCTGTCGTCATGCCTCGCACTCTCAAGAGTAGGGATGGTACCCTGTCTCTCATCCATAGCTAGTCTCTCCCCTGCATCCAATACAAACATCAAATTAATCCACCTCCATCACACCAATACTCACCCACTATCATTTTCCCTATACCCATTTTCCTCTCGCCTACACTAGGTTTTTAACCCACATACCCTCTTTTACCCCTACCCATCTCACCCACCTGACCTGTGACACTTTTGGCCCCTTTTTTCCCCAAACCACAACGGATACCAGTTATTTCTAACTGACCCTAGTCTCCCCTAAACCTGCATCAGTCACCTGTTTTGTGACCAATACCGGTCGTACCCCACTGACGTCAGCTGAAGCTCAACCGATGCTGGTCACTGTCGCGGTGAATACTGTGATGCCTAAACCCTCCATTATTTAAAAAAATCCCCCTTTCCCTCTCTTCTACCCACCCATCCTCACCTAAACCTCCTCTCATCTCCCTCCACCCCTCCTTCACCCACTAACCTCTCTCCCCGTTCCTATTCTACACAATTTACCCTACCACATTTCAAATTTCATTTTCCCCCCACCCAAAAAAAAAACCCAATTTGTCAAACCCTGACCCATCACCTAATCTATCTAATAAAACACAACAGAGAGTTGATTCTTACCTCATCATGTTTTCGTCACCATGGTAGCACGTCTAGCCATGGCATCGGTGGCCCACTTGATCCCTCTCTAGTCTTTGTCACCACCACTCACTAACTGCACCTCCAAATAATCAAATCATGTAATCTGATCCCATGGACCCACCTCTCCATAACCAATCACCCACCATTTGGCTCACCAACTCAACTCTTCATTCCATCTAGACACTTTCCCTCTTTCTCTCTCTCTTATGTCACTTTCCCAATTCGCAAGATGACAAATGATTTGTAAAAAATGTAGATTTTTCATTTTTATAACATCCCCGACCTAACCGATGCTTGTTTTACCTTCACTGGCATCGGTCATGTTCCATACCGTACCGTGATTGGTTACCCTATACCAGAATTGGTTAGCCTTGACCATCATCGGTCACTATCTCTTCCACATTACCTAAAATTTTTCCCTATTACCCTACCCATCACTCTTTTTTCCCTCACCCAATGTTCACCTTGACCACTCATCTTAACCTTCTGACCTCATTATTTACTACCTACCCTTTTCCTCATTTTGGGACTCGTTATTTTACCCATTCCTTATCCCTCCCATGCCATGACCTAGATTCTTGGACCTGGAACATTGCTAGTGACCCTTGACCTCATGTGTTCACTATATCTTGTGGCATTGTCACCTGTGTTGATTCACCTAATGACCTTACCTTGCTTCTTGCCATGACCATTTATCCTAACCCTACCTTTGGTGTACTAGAACACACCTAAATGTTCCTACACCTGACAAGCGTCGTGTTTCCTGACCATATCCTATACCTTGGATACCGTATTCACCTCAACCTTGTTTGGATAAACCTATCGACCTTAGACAATGTAGAGTTTGCCTACTCTTCAACTTGGTACTGTGCTATAGTTCATACGTGTGCGTACGTTTGACTGTTCCTACCTTTGACCCTGGCCCATTACCTAGATTACCCGATTGGACCTTTACCCCTTTACCTCCATTGTCCACCTTCCTCTTAATCAAATTCACCTTTTATCAAACCATTCACTGATTCTTCCTTCTGCCTCATTAGTTCCTAGTTTGAGGGGGATCACCTTCACCCACACATGGGGCAACCACATCTTATTTTTGTCAATGTTGCTTACCAATACAAGCAATGCAACAAAAAGTGGTAAAATGTAAACACTAAAATTAGGTCACACTCCCCTTGGTCCTCCGTCAAATAAATACCTTGAACACATCCACCTAGCCATGGCCCCCTTCACCCCACTATAATATTAATTTAAATTAAATTAATTCATTATCCTCACAATATTTATTATTTAAATATTCTAATTAGGATAATGCTCACCTAAACACCTCATCTAGCCACCTCATCTTAATGCCTATTCTCAGTAAGTTGCCATAACTAACTAAGACCTACCCAAACCCTAAAAATCAATGCCTACATTCCCTCTAACCACTTTCCCACCCGTTAGAAGGAGATTTCCATGCTAATCCATGGGGTAAATGAAACGAGATCCCAAAAAATCAAGGGGATCTACCTAGTTTAGTAAACCTAGGAAATCCCACCCTAACCGATGCCATTTACCCTTAACCACCACCGGTTAAGCCAAAAACATCGTTGGTTACCATTTAACTCCCAAAACAACCTTATTTGAGGTTGGCACATTGTTCTGGAGGTTGGCACATTTCTGAGAGAGGGAGACATCTTCTGAGAACAAGTGATGAAACCAGAGCTGCATGCTAGCAGAACTAACATCCATACAAGCATCAGAACACCCATATCCAGTACTGGAAGCAATCACAAAGCCACCTACCTTCATAGGAGCATCCAGGGAAGCACAAGCATTACATAAAGTTCATTTGGTCATGCACCATTACCAACCAGGCATCAAGCTTGTACAAATAGTAATTTTGTTAACTCGCATTGGTTCCTTATCATTTGAGTAGATCCTTTTACATTTGTTATTAGTTTCTATTTTCATTTCGTTTCCTCACCATTTTACCTCCATGAAAACTTTACCATCCTCTTTCCCACACCATTGAACTTTCCATATCCATACTTTCATCATTCTTGTGTATATCCAAGATCCATACAAATCTTTCCATTGCCCTTACACCTTCATTTAATCCCGAATCTATCACCTAGATAAGTTTTATTGAGTTTTTTGTACCCCAACCATACCGACGCCGGTCACCAATAACCATAGTTGGTTAATCTAAATTGATGTCAGTCTCTATATCTTTTACCAGAAACCCAGATCAGAGCCTGAAACCACCACCAAATACCCTAAACTGACCAGAATCTGACCCTGACCAATAACAGTATTCTGACATTGACCTTGACCTTCAGATTCAATCATAGCCTAGCCTATTGTGAATGAATTTACTTATTGTAGATGAATGAGATACCTAAATCATTTTAACAACAGTAGGATTTACTTTATTACCAACATCAAGTTGTTTTTAATAGTGTATTAACAGCCGTCTAGCAAGTATCACACTTCCTAGATCTAGCACACGCTAGGCAGTCCACTGCATATATTTTTTAACTTTTATTTGGTGGTCTTGTGTTCCATTTCACGTAGTTCCTCCAAGAAAAATGGAAGCTCTCACAATCAGTCATGGATTCATAAGCCATACACACGCAACAACCTATCAACCATCATCTCAACAGGTATTCCTCCTATGCTCATTACCCTCATTTGTTTCATCATTTTCTAATAAATGTTCTAGAATCACGTGAAACAACATCCTCACCATCTTCGGCACATAGGCTGGATTAAGATCAAAATCTCAAAACTCTCATGTACATCCTCACTATCTTCGGCTCACAGGATGATATATATATATCAAAATCTCAAAAACAATAATCATACCAAGTGGCTAATCATCACCCCACCTAAGACCCTCAGCGCCAGTCTCTCCTATCTCCTCCTCTCTGCTTATCTGGTGCCCTTCCAACATCTCCCCACCTCACATGGGTCTCGGTCTAGTCTTCGCTTGGCCCATAGTTGGGTCTGGACTCCGTGAACTCATAGCCTCACTCTAACCCTGTCTCTTCGCTAATCATCCCCCTGTGATCTCTGAGTTATGAGTGTGAGAGATAGTCCTCTTAATCAATGCCCATTGTGCCCTATACTCAACATATGAGGGTACATCTATCCCTACAGTTGTTAGATGATCTTGGTAATACCACGCCTCATTCAAGGCATCCCTGAACCTCGCCATAGAAACTGTCTGAGGTTGTGCCATTGGCCTCATAGCCACCTATCCACTCTTCCCTACTACCATTGGCCCTCATGGCCACCTGCCCCTATGTGTACCTATACCACATGACCTTTTCCTGATGATGACCCCCTACAAGATAGGACCATTTCTTGATGCCTATGTTTATATCCTTGTTGCAAACCTGATCCTGTAAAGCCACCACCTATGTCTGGGATGTGTCTAGCTACCCCTATAACCCTATGACCTATGCCTGCAAAGCTGCTATATGTCCTTCATCTTGTATAGGATCCTGACGCTGTGCATTGTACCTGTACCTGTGTTTGGGTAGAAGTCAACTTCCCTTATAGTATAGTCACCCACCCAGTCAATGTGGCTACCTCTTCCTATGCTTCTATGAACTACAGTTCCAGCACTACACCTTTCCCTATAGTGCATCTCTCTGCACTATCATAGTCGCCAAAATAGCCTGCCCTGGCTGTGGTGGTGCTGCCTATAACTTTATTCCCCACCAATGTCTATATCCATCAGATACCCCTGCATCATCCATCCTACCATCCACCAGTAACTCCTCCTAAATTTTCTGGATCTGTGGAGTGAGGTGGAGATAAAGACCTCTCAACATCCTCCCGCTGATACTGTGGAAATGGTGGTGGCACATCCTACACTAGTCCGAACTACCATCGGACTCTGTCTACTGGGATCATCTTGTGCTCGCTAGAAGATCTCCCCTATATCCATCATACCAACTGTAGCCCTTGTAGTTCTCGACTGATGCCTCGTAATATTGGAAAGTTGATATAAGGCCACCATACTATGTCTCTTACATATAGCCCCTCTAGCTCCCACCTATAATGTGCCACATCATGTAACACCTCTACTACTTGTGACTGACCTCCTGGGACCACCCATCGCCTGAACTTTTCCCTTTTCCCCCCATGATTCCATTCTGTTACTAGAAGTCCTCATGGCTGCACTACCACAATGTGCTCATAAGCCCAACAATGTAAAAGGAAGGTACAACACAAGCCATATTGCTACATCCTCTGATAGCCCCCATAACTCCCTGTATAGTTTTACCAAATAAGTCGGTACCCCATGCAAAGTGGACCTACTCCTTGATTATGTCTCATAATACTCCCATCAGACCTCTGGGAAAATGACTGCCCTCTAGATCATGAAGTGCATAGCAACCTACTGTCACCATCATCAACATGGCTAGCCATGTCTCCTGTGGGTGTGTGGCATACATATCCCCCATACACCAGGCTCATTTTGTGCTCAGTCAGCTCACTAGCCATCTCTGTGAACACTCCAATCATCACCTTGAATGTGCCATCCAAAGATACACTATAAATTAGCCCCCTAAAAATTGGCAGTTGTAGAATCCTATAAAAATCCTCCAACATGATCGTCATCTCACTGGTAGGAAGGTGGAATGTGTTGGTTGTTGCATCCCATCTATTGATGAGAGCAACCATGATACTAGCATCCCGTCAGATCTGTCTGTATCACCTTACCCCGATCAGCACTACCTTCCAAATGTAGGCCCACTCCTCCTTGGTCACATTTTGCCTTAACTCCCCTAGTAGGGGTAGTACTCTATCTCACAACATCAAGTGGTGACATGCTTGCAACCAACCAACTCAAAAATTGTAGGGCCTGAATTCATTTTTGATCAACAACATAATTCTACACCTGGTAACCCCATACACATTTATCATGTTTCTACTTTATCCACGGCGACTTATTTATCCCATTCCCACTTACCCAAACCCCATACCCACCATGACCTAAGTCCCACCTATCCCCTACCTATGTTTACCTACCCACAGCTTCACCCACCTACTTTTCTCCCTCCTCGATTCCTATTCCCTTCATTTCTTATATGTTTATCCTACCCTCTCTTTTCCACCTCATCTTCACCCTCTGCATCTAACCTATTTTGGCCCTGTCACTTTTTACAGTGACTGATGTCAGTCACCCATGACCACCATCAGTCACACCTAACTAATTTCGGTCCCTTATGACCGCCATCGGTCATGTTTTCCCCTACCGCCGCCGGTAATACATAATCGACGTCCACCGACCCCAAATCTCTGTCTCTGGTTCAGCCCTAAAATCAAACCCCCATGGCCCTCAAATTCTTAAATTGACCAAAATAAGCCTAAAATACCCCCATTCTACCCACACCTCACCCAAATTTATTTCCCAGCCTAATTATCCTACATTTTACCCTCCCCATACCCAAATCGGTTCATTTTATGCACAATTTTGAATTTTGAATTTCCCCGCATTTTTTCATTTTACCATAAAAACCAATTCAAAAAACATAGTAGGGGTTGGAACCTACCTCATTCTACTGCCTCCTCCTCACTAGCACCTCTGGTCTCTGCACTAGTGGTGCTTCCCTGCTCCCTCCTGCTGCTGCCATGCCTAGAACTGACCTCCCGATCCTCCAATGAATCAACTCGTTCCACACGATCATGTGGTCCCGTCTTCCTCACTCCAACAACCACTCAAGTCCCTCCACCTCAGTCTCGTATAATCACCTTGTACTCTGATCCTTGAAAAAACCACACACTCCTTGCTCATCACTTTCAAACAATATGAAATGTAAAATGAATCCATAACTATACGTATTTTTTACTTTTTAACCGCAGCCTAACCCAACAGACATTGGTTTTCCCATATTGATAGTGGTCAAATGCCCTAGTCTACTGATATCAGTTTATCGTGACCGATATTGTTCATATTCCTTATACCCCATTTTTTCCCTTCTCATCATTATAAATACCTTCATACACTTTTACCCTTCACCACCTTCACAACTAAGCCCAAGGTATTTTCTACCACCTAACCACCCAACTGGTACCTCTCATATTTTTCCCTTCCACCTCTTTCTCTCTATATCGGCCTTACCTAAAACCTTACTTCCCAACCTCCATACCACCCAACATTCAACTCTGCCCTCACTCTTGCCTCTTGACCTCTCCACTACTGAATTTTGGCATTAACTCTCAACCCATGACATTTTTTACCTTCCACCCACCCTCATTTTCCATTGGGGCATATTTTTGTCCCTAACATGGCCTTACCTACGGGTTTTCCTAGCTCACCCAACCCAACCTTGACCCTCGTGACCCTCACATTCATGTACTCATTATCTCTTGCAATAATTATACTCAGGTTGTTTAGCTTAATGCTCGTACCTTACCTAAATGTCATGTTGTTTATCCAAACCAACCCATATCTTTGGTGTATCTTATCATACCTAATGTCTTACACCTAACCTTGTTGTGATTCATAACCATATCCTATGCCTTCGATACCTGAATCACTTCACCCCTGTGCGATAAACCTACCGGCCTTTACCAATGTAGAATTTATGCACTTTTTAACCTGGTACCTTATCGCAATCTATATTTGGTCTTTACTATAACCCTACCCATTTTACCCTAACCATCATCCTAAATTACCCCTACATTTCCTTAATTATGTTTAGGGATTTGTTATTTTACCTATACCTTTCCTTTACCTGTGCCACGACGCATATACCTTGACCTAGACCACTTTTTGGGACCTTTTGAACTTATGTACTTGTTATACCTTGTGATTTCATTACCTATGTTTTTTTAGCCTAACAATTATACCTTTCCTATTGTCGTGTCATTTATCCTGACCAAACCCGTGGTGTACCGAGTCATACCTAAACGGTCCTGCACCTAACCCAAATTGTTTTTTTGAACCATATCATATGCATTGGATACTTGAATCACTTCACTCTTGTTTGGATAAACCTATTGACCTTAGACAATGTAGAGTTTGCAAGCTCTTTAACCTAGTAACGTGTTGTAGTATATACATGTGCATGCATTCGACTTCCATTACCCATTATCCAATTTAACCTTGGCCTATTACCTATTACCCAATTTGACCATACCCATTACCCAATTTGACTATCACCTATTACCTATTACCTGATTTGACCATTACCCATTACCCAATTCGACTCTAGCCTATTACCTATTACCCAATTTGACTATTACCCTTTTCCCAAAGTACCCATACCCTTCCCCACATAGCTTCACTTACACCAAATACACATTTATCAAACCACTCATTGAATCCATATAAACACCTCATCAGTTCATGGTTTGAAGGGGATCACCTTCGCCCATACTTGGGGAAACCCCATTCTCACCCATACATGGGGCAATCACTCCATGTTTTTGTCAATGTTTCTTACCAATACAAGCTACATGACAAAAAGAGGAAAAATGTAGACAACAAAATTAGGTTGTACCACCCTTAGAACCTCATTAATTAAATTAAGCATACCTTACATATTCATATCCCATAATGCACATGATTAATTGAATTAATTGCTTTAACTAATTTAATTAACATCCTCACTTGACCACGTCACCTAGCCACATCACCTAGACACCTCATCATGGACCTATTCTTAAAATGTTACTTTTAACTAAGACTCAATTTCTACTTACCTTAACTAACTAAGACTTATTCTAACCCTAACATTAGATGCTTATTCTTTCTCTAATAGTATACCCACTTATCTAAGAACAAGATACCATTTTAGATTAGGATCAACGGGAAGAACTGGCCAAAAAATAGCCAAGATCTACTATTTTGGCAAACCTAGGATTTCCTGTTGTAACCGACACTAGTTAACCCTAAACCAATACCGATCACCCTAACGATCATCGGTTACAATATATTCATTTTGGCAACCTTGTTCCAGAGGTTGGAAATTTTAAGAGGTGGGTAATTTTCAAGTTTAGAGAGAGGGATATCTACATGTAAGCACAAACCAGATTCTTCTTGAGCATCCAGATGTCCCCTAGCCATTACCAAGACTGATTTGAAGGAATTTCCATTCATGATAACATTCTGGTAAGTGTTGTTGCGGCACAAATTGCCAGTTTCACAGATCAACCATTGTTATCCTCCACCAAACAGGCCTACAAATACAAGTAAGTGTGTTTTTTATCCGCATCATTTTATACTTACTTATATTGTAGTTTCTTTATCTCTGTTGAATTAGATCTTATTCTCATTTTCCTTCCACCATCCCCACTTTCATGTCAATCCACCTATACAACCACCCACGACCATTTAGCTCCCCATACACAACTTCTAGGCATTCCTAAGCCTTCCTCGTATTTTTACGAACCTAACCATCCTTATTCCATTCTCTCTATAATCACAGAGAAGCTCTAAAACTATTTTTATTTGATTTCCATCATTATTCCCCTACCGACATCGTTCTAGTGGTTATATTTATAGTGATTGGGAAGGAAGCATTGATGACAGGAAGAGTACTTCAAGGTATGTATTCCATATGGGTTAAGGACCCATTTCATGGGCATCCAAGAAGTATCCCATTGATTCTCTTTCTACAACAGAGGCTAAGTACATAATGAAAAATGTAGCAGCATGTCAAGTTGTTTGGTTGAAAATGATACTTGCATATTTGGGTGAAGAACAAAAGAGTGCTAATACTCTATTTTTGGATAATGTATCCTCCATAGATTTGACTAAAAATCTAGTTTTCCATGGATGAAGAAAACATATTGAGTTCCTCTATCATTTTATCAGAGAATTGTTGAAGCATGGAGAGATTAAGATCCAATATTACAGATCTGAGTTGCAGCTAATTGATATATTTACCAAATCATTACCAAAATTTACTTTTAAATGCCTAAGAGAAAGCTTGGGTGTCATGGATTCAACATAAGTCAGATCCGAATGAGTTACAGTCAGCTTTGGACCAAGCCCTAGATTAGTTACATCAAGCTCGAAATGAAGCTCCAAATGAATATCTAGACAAAGCTCTAGATAGTTATACAATGTAAGTACAATCCTTTTTGTTGGGGGTTGTGATTAAGGGGGAGTGGTGGAAATCTAATCCCAACCACCTACATTAATTACTCATCCCCAAGCAGGATTTTTTAATTTCAAATTTTAAACATCCACATTTAATGTGGTCGGTTGGAGAAGCCATAAACTAATTTAAAAATGAAAAAGGAATGTTCCATTTTTTTGCATCTGTGTGGAGGAAATCAAATAGCAAAAATAAAAATAGAAGAAATGTGAGCAGCCATATCAATTTTTGTAGCACCAAAAAGAAAACAAAGGAGAAGAAAAATATAAGAGTGGTTGTTTATTTTGCATTTGGATATTCAGTAGTAGGTAAAGGCAAAAATAGAAGAAATATACAAACGATAAATGCAAATATAAATACAACAATATTTATAGTTTTTGTAAATCAATTTTTTGTTGATAATAACATAAAGAAATTTCATATTTCTAGTTTTCCTCTTCTATTTAAAATGGTTTCTCTATTTTATGCTCTAGGTTTATTGTATTTTATTTTTGTGGGTCTAAAAGTGCTACTCTATTTTTATTTATTCTTGTGTCTGAAACATTATATTGGGTTCTCCTTCCTCCCTCCTCCAAACAAGATATTCTTATCTTTACTTGGTAAGGAATGTGTTTATATTTCTCTAAAGTAGCCTTATGGATTTCATAAACTATTGAGCTTGCACAATTTATAATATGCATTGATTTATGCAATGTTTGATTGTGCTCCTCCGGTTGAGAAATGCAAAGCTTTAATTCACTTAAATATTTTGTAGCGTTTTCCAGTACCAAATGCTTGTCTTTTTTTATTAATAGTAAAAAAGGGTTGAGGGGATCTTTCCTTGTTATAGTAAGTACCAATGGAGACAATAGTTTATCAATGAGGATCACAAAGGGCTTTCTCTACTAGCAGAAAAGAGGAAAAACTAAGACAATCAAAACAACAACACACAAAAAAAAAAGGTAAAAAAACCAAGCCCTGAGAATCCTTCCCATGGGATCTTAAATGCATCTTGAGGAACTCATTAAAAAAAAAATATTTCTTCCTTCTACTAACAGTAGACCAATCATCATTAGTATTCAGATTTAAATTTTTGTTAGTATGAACTGGTATGATCATTTCAAATTTATTCTTATCCACATTATTTTAGATCTCCATGGAACCATGAGGAGGAGGCATAGTCCACAAAATCTCTAAACTTGGGGTTGAATTCTTCTCTTCTAGAGAGGAAGGGATGACTACCTCATTCAAAAGAACTGCATCTTCCTCATTTGTAAATCCATCTTCAAACTCACTATTTGAAGGATTGTCAACCACTAGATGACTAGGGCCATAATTTTTCTACCACAAAGTTTTACTTTTGACTTATTTCTTCACAAATTTACAATCTATAGCTAAATGCCCAAGAGAAAAAAATTCCTACATTTGAAGGGGAAGCCTTCATAGTCCAAGTTTTGAGTCAAGATTTTTTCCTCAACATTACAATCAATAGATTCCAAAAACTCCACGGAAGTGTTCATGTCAACCAAGATGTGAGCATAAGTGGTATACTCATATAAGATCGTCTTTGGGTCAATAGCCCAGATTTTTCCCAAAGTATCCCCAATAGAAATCAAGCATTTCTCACTCCAAAATTTGAGATTCAGATATAACAAATGTATCTAAATAGGTTTAACTTGAAAAGTTTTAGTAACAATATTGAAAAGAGGAACCAAGATTTCATAAGCATAAAATGGGACCGATAATCCTAAACTCAACTAAAAATCAAATCTCTATCAGGGTTTTTATCAAATACAACAATGAAAAAAAATCTTTTTGTGGGGTAAATGTCCACTTTACCTTCCATAATTGGCCTCCACATGGAAGAGATCCATTCACGAAGTGCAGGAAGACTTGGGCACAGATTATTGAATTTGGAGATGAGTCCGTTTTCTTTGAAATATACCTTAAATTTTAGGACATGTGCATTAAAAAAATACTATGGGGGAAGACTTTTCATGCATCATAGGTGTGGAAGGTGGATGAACAAAGGACCTAGACACATCGAGGAATCTCTTGTTTCCAAATATTTCATTCATTGTTTTTCCATAACTGACCCCCAAATCAACAACCCCATCACCCACAGAACTATCCACACCAAGAGTTATAGGACACTATAAAGAAACCTTGACAGAAGCAACCGCCGCCAAAGAAGAGCCACAGATATGGGCAGGGGAACTAGAGTCGACAAGGGATACATATCAGAGAAAAAAGGAATTTGTCATGGCTCCATTGACTATTATTTATAAGAGACATACAAGAGACCCTGCACGAGCCCCATAAACACCCAGTTCATTAGTGCCACCACCATCAATAGGAGGTTTAGGGTCATTGTTCTTTGATTTTTACAGAGGAGATAAATCCACCATATTCTAATAAAAATTAAAAAACAACAATGTAATTAATAATTTAGAAGCAGTACAGTTGCAATGTCCTTTTGTATACTTTCTACTTTGAATGTTATATAAAGGATTTTCCATGTCATTTAGTAAGGTATTTATGCGAGTTTGCTATATTTTGGTTGTTCCTTAAAAACATGATTTCCCTATTAGTCACTATTTACTAATTATTTATTTAAGAAATGGACCACTGTAATATTTTTAAAAAAATTAGAATGTCATAACATTATTAAACTGTAGAATATGTCATTTTTAACATTAAACAATTTACTATATGAGTTACATGTTAAAAAATTATTATAAGACTATAGAATAAGTAATTATAAGTCATTCTCTCTTTTAAGAATTTTACACCTTTTCATAACATTATTAATCTTAAAATATGGAATTTTAATATTAAAAAATATTATTTTATTTTTAAACATTGCTTTTATGGTTGTAGAATAAGTAATTGTTGCACAAATAATTTTTACGCTTTTCTAGGAAAAAATAGATAGAAGGTAACTGGTTAAGGAGGAATACTTATGAGGAAAAGGTGGACAATAGAATGCGTGTTTTGTTGACGTTATCCAAGCTGATCGTAGAGAAATCATTTTTTTCTGGGAAGGACTACCTATAGATGTAAATTAAGACCAAAAAAGAGTATTAAATAGCATATGAAGTGGATTGTTTAGTGTATGCTAGATCCATGAAGCATCGTGCTTCCTAGAGAGGCTGTCAATCCATTGTTTAATAACAATTCAATGTGGATAAGAAAATAAAATAAATAATTCCTAATTGTAATGTAATGATTTAGGTTTCTCATACAAACAATACACTATATTTTATGCTAGATGTAAAAATAACAATAAATCTAATTAGTACCAGGGTTTGTTTAGGTCAGAAAGGTCTATCAAAGGTCTGGTAAGGGTCTAGGGATGATTAGTTGTGGTCTAGGTTGTTTTTGGGTGAGTGGGAAGCTTGCTAGTCTGAGAATATAAAATGACACAGAGACCAATATCGGTCTGGTGACCGATGTCGGTATGGAGACTAAAATGACTATGGTCAAGGAAACAAAATCAATAGGGGAAATAGGTAATGAACTATTTAAAAATGGGTTTTTTTAGGATTTCTTTGATTACACAGAGAGTGAGGGTATTTTTTTCTAGGTCATAATAGGGATAAGAGGACTCAGGAATACTAAGAAGGAGGTTTAGAAGGGTGAAAAGACTTGGGGTGGTGGGAAGAAGATGATGTACGAGTGACAGAGGAAATAAAATACCTAAAGAAGCAAGAGATCTACAATGGGATAAGCATGAATGATTAAAATCAAAGTACTTACTTGGTATTTTGTAGATCTTGTGAGTTGAGATGGTTGATCAAAGAAGAGGTGCTTGAGTCCAGTGTTGTAACAATATAACATGTGTGCTCTCGTGAGTATTCCAATGCCTTGGAAAGAAGACCAGATGTTTGTCTTGCACTGTGGTTATGTGTTTTTTTCGTCTAGATGTAGGAGGGATTGAAGAT
The DNA here is from genome assembly GCA_019776745.2 of Taxus chinensis. NCBI lineage: Eukaryota > Viridiplantae > Streptophyta > Pinopsida > Cupressales > Taxaceae > Taxus > Taxus chinensis. Next base: position 915,976,967 of record CM034147.1, on the reverse strand, counting down.
TCATGCTTGAATGTAGTTAGGCTCCAATAACTGAATGAACAACCTAGGTAAAGGGTTATAAAATTCTATATAAAATAACCGATGGCGGTTTAGGTGACAGACGTCGGCCAAGGATAAATCGGCATCGGTTAGGGTGAAATAGTCCAAGTTACCAAAAATAGCATGATCTTTACTATTTTTGGCATTATTTTTATTGTTGGGTCCGCTTAGGGAAGTGGAGTTTACATGAGAGAAGGAAATATGATCTTAGAAGAAGTCCAGTTAGGTTTAGGAATAATTCTTAGTTAGTTAGGTCAAGTAGTGACTCGGCACTGGTAGTGATGACTCAATGTTAAGAGTGATGACTTGGTCACTGTGAGTTAAATAACCCTCGAATGGGTCTAGGGTGAGGTGTATTGATGAGGTGGAGGTGTGAGGATGAAATTAAATTAATTAAAATAATCAAATTAATTAATAATGTGAGGATGAATATTAATATGGGATGAAGGGGTCATGATTAGTTAAATTTGTTATGTTAATTAATTGAAGGGGATCAAGGTGAGTGTGACCTAAATTTGGTGAATACGTTTTCCCCTTTTTGTTACATAGCTTTTATTGATAAGCGATGCCGAAAAAACATGAAGTCGGTGTTCCAGGTATGAGTGAAGGTTAGGTTGCCCCAAGTGTGGGTGGAGAAGATCCCCCTCAAACTAAGAACTGATCAGGTGTTAAACGAAGTCAGTGAGTTGTTTGATAAATGGGTAAGTGATGAAAATGAGGGTAGGTTGGTTGTAGGCAAGGGTGATTTTGGCCAGGTAATAGGCAGTGGCAGTTTATTACATGCACACATATAGAATGGGATAAGGTACCAAGTTGAAGAGCTTGCAAACTCTACATTTTCAAAGGTCGATAGTTTTATCAAAACAAGGTTAAAGTGGTTTAGGTATCCAAGGTATTGGATATGGTCGTAAAACATAACTAGGAAAGGTTCTATAAAAGGCAATATGTTTGTTCTAGGGCACCAAATGTTAGGTTGGGATAAACAACATGTCATTAGGCAAGGTAAGGCCAGTTGGTTGAAATACACAAGTAGCAGCATCACAAGGTATATCGAGTAAATGAATTCGAGTGTCAAAATGTTGGTCAATCATAATCTAGAACTTAGAGAAGGAAATATAGAATGTTCACACAAAAGATAAGAGCACATTCAAAGGCGCGGAACTATCGGAAAGGATCGCGTGTGAAGAACAGAAACATGTTTAAGACTTAGTTGTTTTCATGATGAGGATCTATTTTTGGAGATAGCGTGTGGAGCACACAAACCAGTCAAAGACTTGTGCAACAAACATTGGCTCTTTTTGGAGGATCAGCTACGAAGTGCTTCGCATGGACATAGGTTGGGAATATATCTACTATTGTCAGTTAACTAAACACATTCTATTGTTAGCACACTTGTATATGTGGATTTTTTGTAATGATGTGTGGCTAATAATAGCATGTGACCTATTTTGGGATTAGATAAGCAGTGAAGGGAAAGTTCCCACCCGTATAAATATGTATTGAACTGTGCAAACATAGAGAGGGAGTGAGAACTATCTTATAGTGAGATTATGCTGCCAAATCTGATATGCGCATGAGCGTATGCTACTATTACTATAAATAAGCTTATGTGTATTATTGAATTTAATAATGGAGATTATGGATTGAATAAAGGTGTTATCATGGTTATGGTTTAGTATTGCATGCTTGATTTTATCATGGTTATCTTTTAAGTATGCTATTATCTAGATCTAGATATGAACATGCACTGCAAAATGATATATTAGTCATGGATCTGAATGCCTTAATTCTTCATCATGCTAACATCCTACAATAGCAACCCTAAAGAGGGGATTGGTACCTTTTTGTGCTTCGGGTGAGTGCTTAGTCTAGGCTGAGTGATGTGCTAGCACGCCTGGGCTTGTATTGGTGAATTCTGGGCTGCATAATTGGTTCTGTTATCGAGACCTCTTTTTTAGTTGTTTTCAAGATGGTTTTTGATGAAGACATACCGGATGACCTTAGAAAGTGTTGAGGAGTGGATACACAATCTGGAAGAAGAATACGTATGTCTGTTCAACATTGGATCTGAGTTTAATGCACGTGTGTGGGTGGAACAGAATCTGTATGACAGTTTATATGAGAGATTTTTTGATATCTTTCTAATAGAATTGTACAATTGGCCAATTTATTACACATATAAGAAGAATTGGAGGTATTGCACACATGTCTGGACGTAGGAAGAATTTCAGGACCTTTATGATGCTGATCTATTTTGGGACTCATGTTGTGGATACGTGGTTCCATGGTGTTTTAACAGTTATATCTTGGAGTACTCAATTTCCACTTATTCATTCCTAGAGGTAGCTGAATTCTAGATTTTATGATATCCAAGGGGAACTTACTTACAAGGAATTCCACTGACGATCAAGATCCTGATGGTAACTTTGAATTTAGAGAGTAAACTAATGGCTAACTAAACCCCACCATGTGCAAGGGTAGGAGCAGGTTTGGTGAAGGATGAAAGACCTAGAGGCAGAAAGATAGAGAGAGGAATGACGGCTTAAGTATAATGAGGCATGCAATAGGGAGATAGAGAAGTAATGGGAGGTTGCAGAGAAAATGGTGTTGTGGAGAAAGATAGTTTGGGAAGGAGTGGAAGTTCACGCAGAATACATGGAACCTGAGCCTCAAGAACTCCCCCATTTGGAAAAACATGATAGGGAACCCTCATAGGCCTCACATATAAGTGTGCGAGAAAAGATGACCTGGGCCATGGGTGCGCATCTAAATCCACCTGACAACCTTGCCCTTGAGCGCTTGGTTTTTCCATCATCCAGTACAACAAACATTCATCAAGCTAATTCAAGCACTGGGAGAGCAGGAGTGAGTCTTATAAGAGGCACAACAATGGCAGCACAAACAACTTCATTATTATATGGTAGTACCTTTGGGGGTGTGTCATCAACACAAATTTAGGAGCATAGATTTTTGGACTATCTTCCGAGAGTAGTAACGCTTGCAGACTGTCAAGGTACAATTTAGTTCTACTGTTGGGACATATGGAAGTACATCTTCTAGTCCGACCCCCAGCTACAAGTTTCTGCATCAGGAGGCATAGGTTTCTCTAGATCCAATGGATCTGGTGGTTCTAGAGGTAGAGGAAACACGGGAGGCTTTGGATCAGGTGGGAAAGGTCTGCACCAACCCCAAAATATTTACATGGATATGTCTCTTCATCTTCCAAAGTATAGGGGCATAGAAGATGTTGTTGAACAGGTGCATATATGTGAAATAATGTGGTGCGAAAAAGGAATCACAGCTTCTGAGCATAGGGAAATCCAAATTTGCTACTACATTATAAGGATGTACACACAGCTGGTACAGAAAGTTTGACCCTGATCAAACTTGTTGTAGACTATACAACTTTAAAAGATGCATTCCTTAAATAGTTTCACATCCCCTGAGTTTGAGCAGAAGAGTATAATTACACTCAAGGATATTAAGCAAGGCACTACTGAAAGTGTCAAAGAGTATGATGTCCATTTTAAAAGATTGTTGTCTAAGCTTTCTTATGATATACATGCAAGCCAACATGCACAATGGTTCGTTGGGGGCCTGATCACCACTTTTAGGAGGGAATTATCACATAAGACATATAAAGATCTGCGTGAAGCACTTGAATCAGCCTTACACGTTAAGGGAGTTGGAAGCATAGACACTGGGGTGAGCCCATTTTTAGAAGTACAGATTGCAGCTATGACAAAGTAGTTGGAGAAACTATTGGTAAATTCAACACATGATACATGCACAAGGATTTAGTGCATAGATTTTGAATTAGAAGGTCATACAAAGGATAGTTTTCCCCACATAGATTGGTGCACTCGTTGTTGTTGGATTGTGAGATATGCCATTTAAACCATGATGTTATCCATTTCCCATTACTTCAATGCGTGGTAAGAAATAATGTTTCATGTTACTATAAAATATGCAGGTCCATGACTCATGACACGGAAGATTGTTGGCTGATTAGTCAGATCCATGATGCTATAGATATTGGTGTAGGACAAACAGGAGTTTCATATAACTCTAAAGGAAAGAATGAGCATCAGGATCAGGATCACAATCAAGTGCGCTATGATAGGAATGAATGGTGTTTTAAAGGTAGTCATGGCCAAGGTTGAGGATACGATGGTGGATTTGGAGGATGAGGCCATGGTGGTGGAAGAAGTGAGTTCCCTCACAAAATGTGTTATACATGTGGATCTCTTGACCACAACAGGTGTGAATGCCCTTAGAATATTATATGTTCTTTCTGTGGAAAGAATCATAGTTATGAGGAATTCCTGAACTTGTATGAGCATCTTAGCAAGCAGCATAAACAAGAAAATAAAGGCATGGGGATGGTTAGGACACAATGTGCTATGGAAAATTAGTGGATGCCTAAGTTGGAAGAAGAGTCTAAGGCATTGCGAGTAAATATCATGACCCCCGTTGAGGTAGCATGCACCAAAGACACATTGTAGCAGAATCCTACAATAGTAAGGAAGAGGTTTTTCATGCATGGTACCCAGACCATGCCCATCAGAAGGAGGTTTATTAGGAAACCATGGAGGTACTCAGGAATCTTCAAGTTGAAATACAGTATTTAAAGGATCAATCATGAAAGATGGAGCAAAGGAAAGCATCAGAGATTTCCCAAAATGATATAGATTACTTGAGAGAAGTGTGCAAATTGTTATGCCAGGATAATATGATTCCACTATTGGGAAATTGGTTAAAAGTAAACACTACATGCGCAAGTACTGAGACTAGCAGGACAGATCCTGTATATAGATATTCCCCCTTGTAGCCTAGATTATGATAAGAAAATAACTCTTGAATGTTGTTTTGGATGGGTGAATATTGAGTAATATACTGATTGATACAGGCGTGTAAGTCAATGTTCTTACTTTAGATGCATGGGTACAAATGGGGAGACCTCCATTGCAACCATCCTATAATGTATTATTCATGGCTAATCAGACTAAGGCCACTCCCATTGGAGTATTGAAAGATGCATCCATTACCATATAAGGAGCCAAGTTCACAGGAGACTTTGATTTTTTAGCACCGGCAAAGTTAGATAGCTTCCCAGCTCTATTGGGGAATCCTTGGTGCTATGAAAATAATGTTGATCTTTGGTTCAACAAGGGTTATATCAGTTTTGAAAACAAGGAGGAAATAGTTATTATCCATTTACAAGATGGAAAATATATGCCCTATGTTGAGCCCTTAAGTGAAGAAGATCTGAATAGGATTTATGTACGTGTCATCCAAGATCCAGAGGTGCTTAAGCCATGTAAAGAATGAATCCTTTAGTGCGAGGATGTGCAATCTATTAGTGATACTATAATTGTTTCTTGTGATAATTGGGCTCAGAGCACCTATGAGTTGGTAGGGCGCAAAGTAAAGAGGATATTTCCTAAGGGTAGTAAACCACGTTATGTCAAGAGAATAGGTAATAACTCGGTACCTTGTTACACTAGAGAAGGATATCATATGGTGTGCCTGCACGTAATTGAGGAATAGTGGATAGACCCACTGGAAAGAAGAAATTTGCTAGCATATACACTACCTGGGACAACAGCAACGCATTGGTGGGTGGTCTATCAGGATAATCTTATAGGATGGAATGAAATTAGGATTGCGCTTACTACTACATTCTTCAGGAGAAATGCACCTACTCAAATCTGCACTTATCTTGGTAATCAACATGTTCAGCACCATGTTCAGAAGTGTGAGAGACTCTGGACATAGGGGCAGGAAGCTTTACCATATTTTATTTGGGTGCACAAGTTTTATTCCACTTTACACGGTTACTCATGTCCTTGGTATGTATATGCAGAACTCCATAGAGAAAATAGAAATTGGCTGGATTTAATTGCAAGAATGGCACAAACATTTGACTTCTTCTCTACCAAACCTCCGGTGGAAGAAGCATTAAAAGTCATAAAGTGCTTAACTATGGGATATAGTGCCAAGGCTGAAAAAATCCTTCAAGAGTTATTGAATGAAGGAAACTCAGGAGCACGTCTTGTTGAAGAAAATGAGGCCAATGCCACACTACTTCAGTGAGCTTTCCTTGAGAAAGAAAAAGGAAAAAATGGTCTACTTAGTTGATGACGAAGAAGTAGAAAATATGGATGTAAACCATTCATCAAGTAGGGATGAGGTGTTGGACAAGTACAAATAAGGCCATGCGTGCCTATCATGAACCTATGAAGTCTAAGAAAGTAAATATTGGATCAGATACTGAGCCTAAAGAAGCCATAATTGGAAACTATTGGTCAGACTCCGAAGTGGCAAAAATCATAGAGTTACTAAGGGATTATCAAGACTTATTCCCTAGGGGGTAGCATGAACTTAAAGGCATGCATGAATCATTAGGGGAGATGAAGATAAATCTTAAAGATTCACACACTCAGTTAGAAAGAGACCCTACAAGATGAACCCCAACTTGTGTGAAAAGGTCAAAGAAGATATTGACAAAATGTTGAAGTCTAGAATTATCAAGCCCCTTGATGAGTCAGAATGGGTTAGTCTAATGGTGATTAGTATCAAGAAGGATGGTAAGATTAAGATTTTTGTAGACTACAGGGAACTAAATTATGCATGTGTGACTGATCCCTTTCCTATGTCATTCACTAAGGAAATACAAGAAGGTGTTACAGTGTGTGAAATCTATTCATTTACAGATGGGTTCTTTGGGTATCATCAAGTTAGGATTGCCTAGGAGGATCAAGAAAAGACTACTTTTACTACTGAATGGGGTAGCTTCACCTATACTGTAATGCCTTTTGGTCTTAAAAATGCGCCTGTTGTATTTTCATGCATATTTTTTCAAGAGTTCAAGGAATTTATTCACAAATTCTTACAGGTTTATTTGGATGATTGGATGGTGTATGGATTAGTTAAGGATCATTGTGACAATCTACGTTTAATGTTTGAAAGATGTAGAGAGTTGAATATCTCTTTGAACATCAAGAAGTGCATATTTGCTACACCATTTGAAATATTGTTAGGACACATAATCTATAAGGAAGGATTGTTGGTTGATCCAGCCAAGGTTGCAGTTATTATAGACCTAAGAGAGCCTACCAGTCCGAGTGAGGTGCATGGATTTTTGGGTCATACACGATACTACAGAAAGTTTATTAAAGGATATGCCAAAGTTGTCATACCTTTAGATGAGTTACTGAAAGGAAAAGGTACATTCTACTCAGGAGAACCACAATAGTGCGCATTTGAGACATTAAAGGAGAAACTTACTACCACACCTATTATGGGTTTTCCTTCATTGGACCAAACACTTCATGTACATGTGGATGCCTCTAGCATAGCCATTGGCACAGTATTGGCTCAGCCTGGAGAAGGTATTATAGATAATCCTATTTGTTTTACTAGTAGAAAGTTGACTCTTACATAACATAATTACTCAACTACAGAGCGCGAAGCTTTGTCAATGATCTATGAACTTCATAAATTTTGACAGTGCCTGCTAACTACATCATTTGTATTTTATACAGATCACATGGCATTGAAGTATTTAGGAAACAAGCCCATTCTACAAGGGTACATATGCATGTGGGTACTCTTATTTCAAGAATTTTATTTCACAGTTGTGAAACCAGGGAAAAGTAATTCTAAACCAAAATATTTATATAGAATACAGTCAGGAGAAGAAGCACAGGAAATTGAATATACCATGCCAGATGCAAATTTATATAGATTACAACAAGCCCCATTAGAACTAGAGGAAATTTTTGTCTTTCTACGAATAGGCATGGCACCAAAAGGCATGAAACCCTTGGAGAAGAAATAACTTTATATACGTGCAGCCCCCTATATGTTAATTAGTGGTGACCTGTACAAGTTAGTCTAGGATGAAATATTGTGTCGTTGCATACTGGAACATGAGTGCACAACTATCATGAAGGAAGCTCATGGTGGTATTGTAGGTGGCCACTATGTCAGGTGATGCCACTACGCGTAAAATTCTACTTACTAGATTATTGTGGGAGACCATGTATAAAGATTGTAAGGAATATTGAGAAGCTTGTGATCATTTTCAAAGTCTTGGGAAACTAGGTCAATGAGATGAAATGCCTCTCAGATCTATTACTAGTGCAGAACATTTGAGAAATGGGCTATAGATTTTTTGGTTCCTATTTCACCAGCTACACACAAGACTGGATCGCGCTAAATCATAACTTTCACAGACTATCTGATAAGGTGGGTAGAAGTAGCACCTACAAAGGATTGCACAACAGCTATAATAGTCAGAGTTCTATGGGAAAATATCATTATAAGGTATGGATGTCATATAATTTTGACTAGTGATAGGGGCACACACTTTCTGAATGAGACAATTAGAACTTTATTAGAGGAATTCATGATTCACACCATAAGACTACACCCTATCATCCACAAGTTAATGGTACTGTTGAGGCTTTTAACAATATTTTGAGCCAGACATTGACAAAAATTTGTGATGTTGGAAGAAAGGATTGGGATGATAAAGTATCTGCAGTACTTTGGGCATATTGAACAACGTATAAAAGGTTGAATAAAGTCACACCATTTCAGTTAGTGTTTGGTGTAGAAGCAGTTTTTCCTATAGAATTCGTGCTACCTTCTTTACATATTGTGCTCGTTGGAGGTCTTGCTAATGAGTAAGCATTAGAAAAACATATTGAAAATTTAATCAAGTTGGATGAACGACAAGCCATAGCACGTTGGAGTCAAAAACAAGAGAAGGCTAGGTAGAAAGCATGTAGCATGACAAGCACATCAGGGATAAACATATTGAGATAGGACAGATGGTGCTCCTTTATGATTCTAAATTTTTGTGCCATCCAAAGGTACATTGCTTGGGGTCATATGTTATCACTCACATACTTGAAATAAGCACTTGTCAATTAGAGGCACTTGTTGGAATACGGTGACCCGGTTACTTCAACGGGAGTAGGATTAATCCCTACTATAAATAAGTCTTCTTGGTGTTTGTAATAAGGCAGTGTTGTCATTTAGATTAGGTTTTAAATTCTACATTTCCTTAATGTGTCTCCTTCTTTGTCGCTATGCTTTGTCAATTTAGTTGATATTTTGTGTAATAAGTACGTTTACTCACCAAAAGCTAATTACCATTTGAAGAATTTTTACATGTAGAGGATTGCACATACCCTTAGTGTGGGATATGTTATTGATCCAAGTACAGCAATGATGAAAATAAGTATGCATGAAAGAAACTATCTATTACGGGTGTTATTCAAGGTTGGAGAATTGAAAAAAAAAGATTTGCTTCTGGAAACAAGGACCATAGATGGAGATGAATGAAGAAATAAGTATGGCGTAAGGTAAGTAGAGGCCATGAATAATACCAGTGGAAGGCATAGTAATAAGGTACTCAGGTGCATGGAAAAAACACTGAAGAAAAGTCTACAACCAAAAGTTAAGAGGTTGTGTTAGAAGGTTATAGCTTGGGCCCGAAGATGTATCACACGGAAAGAATGAAAATGGTCGATTAATGAGAGGATTATTGGTAAGTGGAGGAGCAATAAATGCACTAAATTTTTGAAATTCTATATAAGGATGGGATTTGAGTTCATTTTTACCATTGCAATTGAGAGAATTTTAAAATGGCTAAGTGCGAATGAGTCAAAAATTGTATTAAGGTGCGAAGAGTGTGAAACCAGGCATGGAGAGAAGGTTTGTGTGCAAGAGAAGCTTGTGTTCCCATGGGTGAAGTGTTTGAGAAAATTAGACACATTACAAACAAGCTAGGGCACGTGATTTCCACTAGGACATGGAGATTTGAACTAGGGTTTCAACTTTCTTGATTACAGAGGGAAGAAAAGAGAGATTTTTCAGATGGCACCAAAGAAAGCACCCGTAGCAAGAGTAAAGGGAAGAAGAAGGTCGAAGTGGAAGAAAAAATTTCCCCCGAGAGTAATTTCTCAGAAACACAATATCCAGAGGGCATGATTGTGGGACAAGAATGGGATTCCCACATCCATCAATGTAAAATAAATGATTACAACCATCGAATATTAGATAATAAGAAGGAGATCAATGCATTGCTGAGAACAAAAAAGAACAAGCACATAGTAGACAATATGTCAGTATACGATGACACTAGTGAGAAGTTACTAAAGTAGAATGGAGTCTACTAGTTGGACAAGCTGCCATACTTTGGGAAGTATGAACCATTGTATCGATGGTTGATGAGAAGATTCCATGAGGACTTATTCTACTTTGTCGAATGGAGGGTTAGAATCACAGCTGCCTTGATTTCAACAGTAACAGGACTAAGGGACTTAGAAGCGGATCTGAGATCAATTTAACTAATAAGGCCACAATCCTAGAGACAAGGAAGGAGTTGGGGTATACCAAAGGTCCGCACAGCATGGACATCAAAAAATTGAAGAAGTACCCAGTAGTGTGGGTAGTTACACATCTTGTAACAAAGTTGAATGACAAAGCAAGATGGTAGCAAGTAAACACAATGTGGCTACACATCACAAAGAAGATGTCTCAAGGATTGGTCTACAATATCATAGATCACATATCAAAGATAATCATTGAATAAGTGCGAATAGGTGACAAAATAATTTTTGATGTTGTTTTATTGTCTTTGGTGTTTGTGGAGATTGGAATTCCCGATTGGCCAAAGCAGAAAATTTGGGAGTACCCCAAGGAACACAAGTCACCTGTAGAAAGATTTATCAAGTACTTGTGTGATGGATCAATGAGTGGACCATTAAAATAAAGGGAGCAGATGTGGTATGATAGACTCCACATGATGTTTGAAGAAGAGTGGCACATACCCAAGGATTTTCCTTTGGTGGTGGGTAAGGCAGTATAGTTTGCAGTCTACCAACATTTTTGCATCACGTGATTTGTGATGAAGGACAAGGCTTGGAGCCCATGTTGCAAACTACCATATTCCTTCACAGTAAGATATTTTCATGACTCATTTCACTAGTTTTCAGATGTGCACCACCTAACCTTCAATGCAGACAAGGTAGATTGTGACTACCACACTATGAGAAAGAAATATGTATATCCAGGGTGGAATTCCTACATTGAGAGGCTTATCTCAGATTTTATAAGTATGAAGCCTGTAAGCTTGGCATTTGGGGACACCAGAATAGTGCTTGTATACCTACAACTCAAACCCAAGCTGAAGAACACTATGTGTAGAATGAGTTCACGCTCCCAGGGCCGCTAAAAGGTAAGCATATAGTGGAGAATGTTCCAGCACCTAAGCCCACAAAAACAATTCAAGTAGATGATGAAGAAGAAGAGCATGAAGATAGTGGTGGTTTGGAGCACAGAGGTATAAGAAAGCCTCCAAATAAAGAAGAAGATGAGCGCATGATTACACCACCTCAGCCACAAGAGGGAGATGATGAGGACTTGGATGCAGTCTAAGGAGAGTTCCTTTCAAAAGATTATTCAGGAGGAACTGAAGAAATCAGACCAAGCATTGAATATTTATACAACCCCAAAAGCTGTTATAAGAATCAGGAAAATTTTGGAAGACAATGAAGTCCTGAAGGCCATGAAAGATGAGACATTGGGCCACACAGAATGATTAGCACTTATTAAGCAGAAGCACGAGGCCCTTACAGCAGTTCAAGAACCACACAAGGAAAGGTTGGATGAACTTGGGAAACTCATCACATAAATATGGACTTATTAGAAGGGTGAATAACTGTCATTTCCAGCATTGTATTGGTCTTTTAGAATGAGAAAGGGGAGATTGTTAAAGACAAGTTAGAGTCAATTGCAGTGGATATCCCAGAGAATGTAGAGGTCACGCTCAATGATTGGTAGACTCTAGAGGTATAAATAAAAGAATAATATCTAGAATTGATTCTTCAGGTTGAAGCACAGGATGTTGTAGGGTAAAGAAATTATTTTATTCCTCAAAACTCTTTCTATTCTTCTATTCATATTCTTTGATTCAATTTGGAGACAACCATTTTCAGGGTGGTAATGCAACTAGTGTGGGGTAATGTTGGTCATTCAAGTATGGAACTTAGTGAAGAACATATAGAAGGTTCACGTAGAAGAGAAGAGTACATTCAAAAGCACGGAAATATTGGGAAGGAATCGTGTGCGAAGGACAAAAACAAATTTAGGACTTAGCCATTTTCATGGTGAGGATCTATTTTTGGAGATAGTGTGTGGAGCACACAAGAAGGTTAGAGAATTGTGTGACATGCATTAGCTATTCTTTGAGGGTCAGATACGAAGTGTTTTGCATGAATGCGGGATAAAGATAGAATTGTGAACTAATAGTTAACTAAGAGAGATCTATTATTAGCATTCTTACATGTAATCCTATTTTTGTAACGGCACATGGCTAATAATAGCATGTGACCTATTTTTGGATTAGATAAGCGCTGAAGGTAAATTCAACACCCTTATAAATATGTAGTGAACTGTGTTTCATAAGAGTGTTTGTGAGAACTAAGTTATAGTGAGATTATGTTGCCAAATTTGATACTTGCATGAGCGTATACTACTATTATTGTAAGGAAGCTTATGTGTATTACTGAATTTAATATACTAGAGATTATGGACTGAATCAAGGTGTTATCATGGTTATAGTTCAGTATTGCTTGCTTGATTTCATCGTGGTTATCTTTTAAGTCCGTTATTCTCTAGATCTAGATCTAAACATGCATTATAGAATGATATATTAGTCATGGATCTGAATGCCTTAAGTCTTCATCATGCTAACATCCTGCAACAACAACCCTAAAGACCAACTACGGTGCACTAGGGCACATGAACGATGTCATTTTATGGAAACCGACATCGGTCAAGTCAGATTTGGGATAAAAAGGTAAATACCATGAATTACGGATTCATTTGTGCTTTTCCATTTGTGAAAATGAAAAGCAGAGAGGCATTTTTGTACCATTGATGAGAGTGATTGTGATTGGGATATAGTCTAGGCCGATTTCAAGAGAGGTGAGTGGTTGGAGAGGTGTAGAGGTGGGCCTATGAGATATTTTGATGTGATTCAGCTAGTGGAGAGACATGGGTTTTTATTCAAACATGGCGGCAATAGGAGGAGGTGCGGGAGGACCACCAGCTTGGAGACCAGAGGATTCTAGGGAGGTGACCCCAAAGTGTAGAGGTAGGATTCAATCCTTTTTTGTTGTTTTTGATTGAATTTTGTAGGAAAAATTGAAATAAAATGGGGGGAATTAAAATTCAAAATGTAGTTAAAAAAATAAGAATTTGGGTATGGGGCAGGGTGTAATGTAGATTAATTAGGTTGTAAAATGGAAATGGGTGGGGTTGGCTGGTTTTTGGGTAGGTTTTAGGCTTGTTTTTAATTTTTTAGAAAATTGGGGGGTGTGGGGATTCAACTTTGGAGCTGAACCAGAGACCGACGTTGGTCATGTCTCGGCCAATGGCGGTCCTGACATGCCGGCATCAGTGGGAAAATATTTTGACCAATGTTGGTCAAGGGTGACTCAGTATCGCTCAATGTGATCGATGTCGGTCACTATGAATTGTGACATAGTTTGAATAGGTTAACTTGAAAATGCCAAAATGAGGGAGAAAATGAAATTGGAGGGTAGATAGGTAGTGAATGAGGGAAATAGAGGGGAATAAGGGAGAGAAGTAGGTGGATGAGGGTAAATATAGGTAAACATAGGTGGGTAACAGATGAAGATTAGGTCACAGTGATGGAATGGGTATGGGAACTTGGTAAGGTAAATTAGAATAAATTATAGGCTAGGGAAGTAGTTAGGAAATAGATAGGTGGGGTAATTAGGTTGTAAAAAAATGGGAAAATTATTTTAGTCCTTGACATTGTTGAGTGATATGGATGTAGGAATGACACCAATTGATGATGCGGGACCGTGTCCCACTGTTATTAGGGAAGATGCATCCCAACGTTACTGAGGATGATTGGACACATATGTGAGATGTTAGATTAGTGGGCATTAGGTGCTATAGGTGAATATATGAAAAGATCAAAGTCTCATGATTGTGCTCATCAATAGATGGGATGTAGCAACCAACACCTTTCATCTACCCACTGGTGAGATGACCATCATGCTGGAGGACTGTAACAGGATTTTGTTGCTGCCTATTGTTAGTGAGCTAGTATATTTGATATCAAAAAATGGAGTATTCGAGGATATGATTGAGGTATTTATGGAGATGGCGAGTGACCTGATAGAGCAAAGCTCTAGTATTGTTTATAGGGCTTTGTATGTTGCACACCCACATGGGATATGCGGTTAGAAGTGTTGATGATGGTGGAGGTGGGGTGCTATGGAATTCCTGATTCATAGGGTGGTCAGTTTCCCAGAGGGTTGATGGGAGTATTGTGAGATATGATCAAGGATCGGGTCTTCTTTTTCTGGGCACCTGCATATTTAGTGCAGATATATTCAAGGAGTTGTGGGATTACTAGAGGATGTTATGCTATGGCATCTATTATACGTTCCTACTGCACTACTGGGCATATAAGCATATTGTGGTAGTGTAGCCACGAGGACTACCGGGGTACTAGATTAGGACCATGGGGGATAGAGGGAAGGTTACAAGAGGTGGGTGGTTATAGGTCATCATCATCGAGTAGAGGAGGCAACTCATGATATAGTATACTACAGGAAGGAGCTGGAGATATTATAAGCAATGGACATAGTTTGACGGCCCTATGTCAGTTTTTTAAACTTTTAGAGGGATGGTATTAGGAGCTACAGAAGTTACAATTATTGTGGTGGATATAAGGTAGATGTGTTGATGAGCACAAGATGATGCCAATCAAATAGATTCTGACGCAATTTTGGATTATAGCAAGATGTGCTGCCACCCTTCCCATAGTACCACAAGGATGATGTGGAGAGACCTTTGTCTCCACCCCAGCCCACAGACCCCATAGAATAGGAGGAGGTACCATTAGATATGAGATTGGATGATGCAAGGACCACTATCGCATATAGACGGTGGTGGGCAGTGGAGTTACAATGAAGCATCACAATGGCCAAGTCACCTAGACTTATCCACAATGATGGTTCATAGGGATGCCTTACATGGACAGGTGACCATGCTGGGAGTTCAGTTGACAACAGACATAGGCTAAGGTAGTTAATTTTACATGGCATGTGACTACATTACAGGGCTAACTGACTGCTACCCATGCACAAGCACATGTACATGTACATGATCTTATAGGTGATGGTACATAAGTAGCAATGCTACATGTGTAGGTTACTAGTTTACAAGGACAGTTGGTAGTTGCACATGCATAAGTTACGACCTTATAGGCCCAGGTAGCTACAAAGGTACTAACATAGGCACCGAGGACAAGGTCTCATAGTAGTGCAGAAACTGGAACCATGACATGGTTCTCCATTGGTAGGGTAGAGTTCACAGGTGGAAGTTAGGCCAATGGCACCGCCCCAGACTGTATATATGGAAAGGTTTAGGGATGCCCTGAAAGAGGCCCATTATTACCAGGACCATCTAGCCATTGCAGGTATTGATGTTCCCTCATATGCCTAAGCACAAGGCCCAACAACAAAGCTAGTGAGAGGACCAGTTCTAGGACTCATAGCTCAAGTAGTACATGGGGTCATCAACCACAGAGATAGTGTCAGGGTGAGGTTACCATCTCTTAGAGACCGGGCCCAGTAGAGGGCCAGGGGTAGGAGATGGAGGTCAGGAAGGGACCAGGTAGAGGTTGGATAGATGTTGACATGGAAATTAATGGGGAGAGAGGAGGAGATAGGTGAGAGTGGAGAGGAGGGCCTCAGGTGGGGCTGAGGTATTTTGTGATATTTTATATATAGACATGCTGAAGATTTGATATTTTACATTTTGATTATTTATCCCTATGTATATATGTATTAATACACAAACATTCTTGTTTATATAGTTTATGATTATTATATTGATGGATGAAGTACTCTTTTTAATTTCCATTATTATTGTGTACCATGGGAACTAGGTGAGTTAAGCATGATTGAGTTGAGGTATTTTAGGCATGATGGAATCAAGTATAAGCATGGTTTGGTCAGGTACAGGCATGGTTTGGTCTGGTATAGGCATGGTGGAGTCAGGTATAGGTATGGTGGAGTTAGGTATAGGTATGGTTTGGAGTCAGGGTAATTTCCAAGTTACTGATTTTATGGAAATAATGTGTTGTATGTATGTTGTGGTTAAATTTCCAAGTAATTAATATCATGGAAATATGAAATGATTTAAGTATAATATGGTCGTATTGATAAAATGGTAGGTATGTATGTTTTTATGATATATTAATTTCCAAGTTTTTTGTTAAATGGAAACTAACTAGGGTAGAATGTGAACATAAAGGGGGAAAATTGGTTAGGGGTAAAATTAGCCAAGCTAATCTCTAAGGGCCCCATGCCCTCGGACTATTGCCTACATAGCCCTGGATGAAAAGGGCCCTCAGGTTGATGTAGTTCTCCCATAAGCTAGGGAAGAATATGATAAGGGAGATGAATGGGTCGGTAGGTTTTAGGCATGATTGAGTCTAGGTCATTTAGGCATGGTTGAGTATAGGTTGAATAGTCATGTTTGTCATCTAGGTTAAATAGGTGTGGGTGATTTTGGTGGGAGAGGGATTCCCAAAATGTAGGTGTCGAAGGTCTAGTCCTGTGAAGGAGGATCAATAATTAAGAAAAGAGGTGAATAGTAAGAGGATACAAAAATATGCCTAATTGGTAAGAACCATTATGAGTCTATCATATTAAAGATTGGCTTATGAATGTAAGACCCTAAATGTGTTGCATGATTGACTGTTCTAAGGGTGAAGAAAGTCACATGATCACAAAATGTCACATTTTTGGCACATCTCTTGAGTAGGTATAAGATTAGAAAGGAAAGACAGTGAGGTGAAATGGGTTGTTTTAGCGTAACCTTGGTGTGAGACAACATGCCTCTTCTGCAAGATACCCAAGATCAAAATAGGCAAGTCCATGATGAAAAAGTTGTCTCTTTTCTTTTTTCTTTTATTTTATAGGCTGATCAATGTGGGAAGTCTATCTGGGATGAATAACATATCTCCTTGAGGTCTTTGCATGAAGCTTATCAATGCGTGAAACTTCAGAAAAAAAATTATTTTAATTTTTATAGAAATAGTCTTCTTTTTGTGATAGATTATGTACAATAGGGCTAGCTTTTTATAGATTTCCTTTAAGAAAGTAGTCTATTTATAGCATCAAGATGGAAATATATATGTCCTTTTGGAGGGAGTCATCTATTTACGAGAAGTTTGACTCAAGGAGTCTAATTTTGAAAATCTCGTATATTACTTTTGATTTTCTTTTCTTTTTTGGACTTTTAGGTCATGGAAAAGACTATAAAGGAGTATAGGCTTATTTTATGAAGACAAAACCATAGCACAGAAGAAGTTAGCTATGAAAGAGAATTTTTAAGTGATGAATGAACTATGGGATTCCATCCTAAAAAGGATGGAAAATATCCATGAGAATCATGCCATGAGTAGAGCCATGGTACTCATATTGAAGATAAGGTTGAAAGGTGATGGGTAATCACATGATTCTTGTTTGAGTCATTGATCCTTAAAATAGGTAAGTGGAAGGTGAATGTTGTCTCAAGGGACGAGCATTTAATAGATAGAAGGTGATATAGGACTTGATTCAACAATAGAATGGTCAAAGATGAAAGGCATTGAGGGGCTCAGGTTTGGGTTTACCTTCAAGTGAAGATAAACGATAAGAACACCCGATCCATAGGCATGAGTAACGATATAGGGTCCAAGCCAATTAGGAGTGAACTTTCCCCATTTACTTTTCTCTGCTTTTGTTACATGTTGATTTTCCTTCAGGATGAGGTCACCAACCTTAAAGGTTCATTCTTGGACACGTTTATTGCATAGGAATTTTTGATACGTTTTTGGTAGATTTGAAGGTGATCGAGAGCATTTAAATGATGTTCGTCTAGAAGCTCAAGTTGGGAAAAATGGTCTTGGAAAAATTCATCATCGTTGAGCATATCTTTGAGTGAGATACTGAAGAGATGGAATTTAGAATTCAAGAGGCAAGAAAACCTCTGTACCGTAGACCAAAGAGAAAGGCATGGAAGTGGTTGAGGTCCGAATACTAGTGCGATAAGCCCATAAGGCAAAAGGAATGTGTGTGTGTGTGCCAATCCTTACCCGTATCGTCAACCACTTTCATAAGAATTTTATTTAGGGTTTTGTTAGTCGATTCAGCTTGGCCATTTATTTGAGGATAATAAGGTGAAGAAAAATTGATTTAAATGCCGAAGGCGTCACAAAGTTTTGGCATAGGGTTTTGTTTTTGAATTATTTTCCATTATTAGTGATGAGGCAGTGAGGAACACCAAAGCTGAAAAATGATGTGATGGTTGATGAATTCACATATTTTCTCATAGCTTTTGTAGAAATAAGAGGTATGGCTTCCATCCATTTAGTGTAATATTTCGGGTAGTGGTAATAATCCATTGATGACGTTGGGAAGAATGAGGGTTAATCTCTCTGACAAGATCCAAACCCCATTAAGAGAAAGGCCAAAATGTCTCGTGTGACCTATAAGGTGTGGCTAGGGGTGTGATGAATATTAACATGTTACTGACACTTCACACAATTATTGACATAGTCACAATAATCACAGTTTAGGGTTGGCTAGTAATAGCCAAGATGAAAGGATGCACTTAGCAATAACTAAGCCACTGAAGTGACCCCCACAAATCCCGTCGTGAACTTCCTTGATGGTGTATGGAATTTTAGAACTTGTAAGGCATCGTAAGAGGATACCGTCAAATCCATGCATTTATAGAGAATACCACCCATGATGACATAACAAGAGACACTTTTGAGGAAGGCTCATTGTCAATTGCGAGTAAGATCTGGAGGTAGTAATTGAAAGGGAAAGGTAGTCAGCAAAATTGCTTATACCAAAGGTCATGTGGGTTAGTTTCAATGTGTCCTACAAAGTTAATGTCATGTAATAAGTAAGAGGGGGAGTGCAAACCTTTGTACTTATGACAAATATTTTCAATTCAGAGGGACGAAGAGGGTATTTGAGAAGCAAGATAGACCATGGTGTCCATAAATTTATTAGTGGAACATGCAGGGTGGTTTAAAGTTCATAATGGTCAAAGGTAGTCAAAAGTATGTCAACATGATGTTTATAATTTTGAAGTATCTAGTTATGACACTGGTATATACCATTGAATTGGTTCACAACCAGTTGAGAGTCATCAAAGATATTAATTTATTTAACATCTAAGGTTATGGTGGTTTGAAGGTCTAACATGAGTGCTTCATATTCAATGATATTGTTAGTACAATCAAAATCTAGTTTGAAAGATAATGGCATAGGCTCACCATCAAGAGGAATGAGGATAACTTCTACACCACCCCCACACTGAACATTTGGAACCATCAAAGAATAAGGTCATCTAGTAAACGGTATCATCCAGGGAGAGGGTAGTCGATGGATTCATCAGGGAAATCGAAGTTAGAAGATTGGTTTCTGAAGAGAGGTGCGTCTGTGTAAGTTGGTCAGTAATGGTTTGTCCCTTGGCAGATTTTTGATGGATGAATTTGAGATCTAGGTTTGCAAGAAACATGAGCCAATGTGCAACACGTTGATGTTGGTAGGGCTTAGTGTACATGTAATGTAAGGGGTCATTATTGGTGACAATGAAGGTTTTTTGGTTGAGTAGGTAATGGAAAAGTTTAGTGATGACAAAAACTAAGGCTAGGTAGAGTTTTTTAGCGTGAGTATATCTAGTTTCTTAGTCTAAAAGTGTACAACTTATATAATAAACCACTTGTTCCGTGTGTTTCCTGTCATGATGAGCGAGCATGGAACCCAGGGAATGATCAGTAGCAGAAATGTAAAGGTAAAATGGTTGGTCATCCTTAGGTGGAATGAGCATAGGTGGTTGGAGGAGGTATTATTTTAAGTTGTTGAAGGCTTTGTGGAATTCATCATCCCATTTAAAGGAGACATACTTTTTGAGAAGATGATGAAATGGATGGTAGTGGTCAAAAAGTTGAGAAATAAAGTGATGAATAGATTACACATCTTTCCTTGCAAACTATGAAGTTGAATGAAGGTTAGTAGGTGGAGGCATCTCAAGAATAGCCTTGATTTTAGTGGGATCAACTTCAAGGCCACACAAAGAAATGATAAAACCAAGGAGATTTCTAGAGAGAACATATGAAGACACACTTCTTAGGTTGAAGGGGAAACAAGTATTTGATGAGATGGTGAAAGACAACCTTAAGGATGACAAGGTGTTCAGCATGATGTTTAGATTTGGCAAGATGATCATCAACGCTAATCTTCCAATATTCTATACATGATGTCATGAAAGATATAATTCATAGCCCACTAATATGTAGCACCAATGTTTTTAAGGCCAAAGGGCATGACACAATAGCAGAAGGTCCCCCAAGGAGTGATGAAGGTATTTTGTTGTTGATCTTTTGGGACAATTAATATTTGGTTATAACCCAAGAAACCATCCATGAGTGATAGAATCTCATGGCCAGTGGTAAAATCAACCAGTTGGTCAATACTAGGTAGAGGAAAGTCATCTTTGGGGAAATAGGTTAAGGTCACTGAAATCCATGCAAATGTGGAGTCCCCCTATTGCTTTTATGATAGGAATGATGTTAGAGATCCATTGGGGATAATCAATGGGTAGGATGAAGGAAAATAAAAAGGGCATTGGATTTATTCTTTGACAAGAAGGGAAATACGAGGATGCATTTTTCGCATAGCTTCTATTTCAAAGGTTTGGCATCAAGGAATGGTTATGATATTGTGGACCACAATGTTTGGGTCAATACTGGGCATATCAACATATGGACCAAGAAAAAACATTGTTATGATCCTAGAGGAAAGAAGTGAAATCTTCTTATTTAATAACATCTAAAGATTGGCCTATTTTTAGAATGTGTGGGTCATCTTGAGTGTGAATGTTGATTTTGATGGTCAATTCATTCAACATGGTTTGCATATCAGAAGGTAACAAATGATGATAATAATCTTTTGCACCCAAGGTAGGTTATAATAGACTCATCCTTCTGAAATCAAACTACGTTAATAGAAGGTGTATCATCATTGATCATGTCAGGATACAGGAAGGGAAGAGAAGAGAAAACCTCACCATCACACTGATAATTCAGAGATCCCAGGGAAATGATGTTCACAAAAAAAAAAGTTAGGAGGAATGGATTCTAGATCCATAGACTCTATAGGTGAAGGTGGAAAGGTAGGTGAATGGGGTGGGGAATGTTTATCGTCCTCAATGAATTCGACTTGGGCCTTCTTAGAAGGTGGTTTGGACAAATCCAATACCACTATGGTCTTTATGTTTATGAGTGGTGCAAGGAATGATAGTATGGTGGCATTGTTCATAGAAACTAAATCTAAAGCCCTTCCAAGAAAAATGATGGAGGAAGGTGTGGGTGAAATGACAGTTGGTGAGATATTGAAGGTTGGAGGAAAATGTTTAAGTTTGGGAAGGTGGCTCAGGTGAGTAGGTAGAAGTATCAAGTCCCCCATACGTTGAGTTGGCGCAAAGGTGGGGAGGACCATAGGGAAAAAAATTTCCCATGTGGTGATCATATCGGGGATGTTGGTGAAGGTTACCATACTCTTGAGGAGTAATGAATGTGCCAATTTTATAAAGGTGGTACTCCCCCAAAGTGAGACGTTGAAAAACACCTTCTAATGGATCAGTAGCTGGTATGTTGGTAGTGGGAATGGATGAATCACTGTACAGTTGGGAAGAAGAAGCATTGGATGTTTGCAGGAGTAGATGGGTTCGCTGATGGGTCAGCTATAGAAGTTGTGGAAATATTGGGAATAGAGGATTTAGTTATAGAAGATGTAGTGGAAAAAGTGGTGGATGAGGCAGCAACTGAAAGAAGAAGTGACTACGGTGGTAGATTCCTTAACTAGTATAAGGACATCATTGGGTCGATACCACATGTTACAGGTCTTCAAAGGTGAAGGGTTCAGTTGGAATGGTATATTTTTTCCTTCATGTTCTAATTTTAAACATCGGTCTAAGGTTGAAGGAACACAACCCATGGCATGAATCCAAGGTCAGACCAAATAACATGTTGTACTAGAATTACCTCCACTAAGACATATAATAATTCAAGAATGGTACAGGGACCCATGTGAATGTGTAGAATGACAATGTTAAGGGTGGAAGTCATGGCATCATTAAATGAATGCGCAAATAACTAGGTTAGTATGCACGCAGTTGGCAGGGATGCACATTTAGTTGTATGCATGGGAGGAAATGATGTTGATACTGAAACCTCCATCTATCATAATGTGTTGAATGTGTATATTATCAATGTAGACAGAAATAAATGGGGTGGGTTCTCAGGATCATCCAATTGGAGAGGTACAATCTCGTTGTCAGAGAAACTGAGAGTGGATATTTGATGAGTGTTAGCAAGGAGCAGAGGAAGGGGAAAAAGTGGTGAGAGTGGCAACATGGTGAGGAGTGATAATAGGATGCAACAAGCATCGGGTTGTTAGGTAAAACCTTAATAGATTGTAGGACCTCAATGAGGGCCTGATAATGAGACTCGGAGGTTTAGACAAGGTCATACAAAGACATTTTGAGAGGAGACTGGTGTAATTATTTAAGAATTGTATGATGGGAAACCCTATCAGAAATAGGGTATGTGGGTCCACATATGGTGATTTTGGGTGCAGGTGCAGATGGAATATTGGGTAAAAGAGTAGTAGAATGAGTTTGTTGTTTTCTCCTTTCGTTTGTCCTTTTGGGCATCGAGTGGAAATTTGAACCATATTGATCAGTAGTAAAGTATAATGTGAGTCATGATAGGTGTAGTGACAGGATGAGAAAAAATATGGTGAGGGCATATACTAGTTTTGTGAAAACAATGAAGCACATTGGCATTTTTGCAGGAGGTTTGGCTAGCTCTTTTATGCAGACCATATTGATCTCAAATGTTGGAGGATGATAAAAGGGTTACGAAGGGGGAGATGAAGGTGGATGAATAGGTAAGGTATGATGGAGATGTGTGATGATAGGGGCAGGTGGAATAGGGTCCTCATCTAAAAGATCATCATTATTAAAGTTTTCTTTGAGAGGACATAGTTAGAGAAGAATAGTCTTACTAGCCTTATATTTTTCCACATCATGCCCTGACACATGATAGTAAGTGAAAATTTTGGTATCATCAAACCCTTCTATTTTAGGTTTGAGTGGGTTATAAGGTCTAAGTGGTGGCAATTTGATTACAAAGGTTTCCAAAAGGTTTGCTAATATGTTAGTGTAAGACCCTGCAATTAGATCACAATGTGAAGTAAGTGTGGGTCTGGATGGAAGTGTGTGTGAATTTGGTGGGTGAGGTGTCACTGGAGGTGGAATCAGAGGTTGAGTAAGTTTTGACCACTTGTTTGGTAGATAGTATGGTTTTAGGTTTTTATTCCACCTTCTTTGGTAAATATGTAGCAGGTCAAGTAGTTGTTGAAGGTGGTGTAGGTTTAATTACCTCTTTAGAAGGTAGTGGGTTCTTGGGATTTGATTGTACATTCTTGGGTAAAGGTGAAGAAGAAGTGTGTGATGTAGAAGGGAAGGTAGGTGGTAGAATGGTACGAGTTATCCAAGGTGATAATGGAGGTGCGGTGAAGTTTTTGGTAAGAGGAAATGTGGAAGGTACTAGTTGAGGGGAAGGGAATGGCATGGGTAATGATTAGGATACTAGAAGTGGTGTAGGTATAGGAGGTAGAATGGATGTAGGTGAGGTCAAAGGCATGAGTTGTGTAGGTAATTTGGTTGTAACAGAGAATCATGACAAGGTGGGTTGTTGTGTTTTTGGTTTACTCTGGGTAGGAGGCTGTTTGGCCAAGGTTTATGGGTGGGGACCTAAAATATATGGAAGTGGTGAAGGTGACAGAGGGTTAGTGTGCAAAGCCAGTGTATGCGGCCTAAGGGGTTGGGTATTCTTCTTAGGTGGGGAAATAGTATTTGTGATGGCTTGTGAGAATGTAGACAAATCTAGTTTGACTGGAGGATGGAATAGACTTGATGTCAACATGAATCCTAATGTGGTAATGGGTCTAGATGGGAGGAAGGTATAGGTGCATGTAATGTTTTAGGCATAAGAAAAAATTCATTTGTTAGTAAAGGTTTAGGCTTTGGTGAGGGTGATGGAGAAGGGGGCACTACAACTTGCATGGGCATGGTGGGTTTGGTTGTCTGAAACACCTTTGATTGTCAACATAATCCAAGCAGTTAGTTAAACATGATAACAAGAGGGGATGATTTTGATTTGGTATTAATCCCTATAAAGAATGTTTGTCAGACATGGAAATGGTTGGCTTCATAATCTCTATGTAAAAGAGACGATAGAAAATTAAAAATATCTTTGAAAGCTAATGGATAATTGTTACCAATAGGAAGGGACACCACTAATGGATCCCCTATGGGTAGGGGAGAGGGAAAGTTTGCTAAGGTATGTTTATCTTAGGAGAAGAATAAGGTAAGCATTACTCTCCCATGGGTAGAAGAGTGAGTGTTGCAGGTTGTTTGTCAAGTTGAGAGGTAATTAGGGAAGCTGCATCGAGAAATATGGTGGACTCCTTCATGGGTGAAGGAGAAGATAAGGGCCATGAAATAGGTCCCTCTGTGGATGAAGGAGCTTGTGAAATAATCTCCTTGATAAATGGAGTAGGAAGAAATTGAGCAAGAAGAGATGGTATGCTGTCAAAAATAGCATGAACCTCATGAACGTTATTTTCATTAGTTGAGGTTTCGCTGGTTTGGTTAGAAGATGGGGTGTGATTTAGGAATGGCTTCTTGAAGATGTGAAGGTTTTGATTAGCTAGTGCATTAGGATTATCTAAGATGAGATCTCCATTATCTAACATATATTAGAAAATGTTTTTGAAATTTATACAATTACCATCGTTATGACCTCTAATGTGATGATAGTTACAGTAATCATTTTATTTATACCATACAAGCACATGATGGGAGGGGTCAAAACTAGTATGTGGTTTAACAGGTGGAAGATTGACTACTCCGGATTTTAGAAGTTTTTCTAAAACTGAAGAGTAGGGTTCTCTTATGGGAGTATATTTCAATTTCTCCCTCTTGAACTGAAAATCATGAACAGGAGAAAGAATAGAAGAAGGATTTGATTGGTTGGATGGATGAGATGAGCCAGATTTCAAAAATATTGCATTGGAAGATCCTTTTGTTTTAGAATAATTATTTTTTGGTTTAGAAGAAGAAGAGGTATTGTTTGATTTAAACGTAGTGTTCTTGTTACGCAATTGTATCTTCTTCTCTTCAATGGCACAAATTTCAAGTTTCTGGGCCATGGTGAATGCCTCATAAAATGCGCGGAAGGTTTGAACTTGGATATTTGGTGAGATGTGTCTAGCACAAGCTCTGGTGAACAAATATATTAACTCAGTTTAAGGTAGTTGGAATGTGAGTTGGTTGATCAGGATCTGCTAATGAGCGAAAAAATTTGTGATAAATTTATCTTCATATTGGTGTGTCGCATATAATTCAATCATGGTGACATTGTTGAAAATGTTGATAGAAAAGTGATCTAGAAAATCCTGAGCTACCTGATGAAATGAAAATATTGAATACCTGGGTAGAGCACTCAAGGACATTGGGAATGTCCACAAGAGAAAAGCATCATCATGAGAGATCAAATAACACACATGTTTAAAAGACCACAAGTGATTTTGTGAGTCTTATTTGTTATTGAGTAGTTGAATTTAGGAATTTTTTAATGGGGAGGGTATGGATGAATTAGAATGGATGGGTGAATGGGCTCATTACAAAATCTTGTCGTATGTTAGAGAGTTACGTGAGTTGGAGAAAGATGCTTCTAATGTATGCATCTTGTCCATCAACATTTTGGTAAGATAATTGGTAAGTTATGATGACAGGGTACCCCCTACAGTATAAGGGGTAAGATAAAGTAGGTATGATGTTGGCATCATCCCAGTATGTGGTGGTGCCAAGTACACAAATTGTGAGGAAGGAACATAGGCCAAAATAGATGTAGATGAAAAGTATCTTGAAAAAGTGGTAGATGAAATAGGGGGATATTGGTGGTAATTGTAGGTAGGTGGAGTGGAATTAAAGACCCTTGTAACAATTGGAGGAAGTGACTGCAGGATGGAGAGGATGATATTTTCGAAGGTAGTATGGGTTTCCGATATGAATGGTGTCTGAGATGTAATAGGTATAGTAGAGGTGGCATGTGTAGATACATCTACAGTAAATGTGGATGATAAAGGCAAGGTTTACATTGTAGGAGTGATAGGTGTGAAAGGCATGACAGATGCCATAGGTGCAACATATATCGATGATGTAGGGTCAAGCTGGGAAACCAAAGGTGGTAAGGTGGAAGAGGGTAAGACCAAACTAGTATTAGAAGATGTAGAAGTGGGTGTGAGGGTAGGAGGAATGGACACAGGCATGTCATATACAAGTTACCTTGATGAATCATGGGTAGATGAACGAGAAAGATAGTACTGCAGAGTGGTGGAGTTATGATCAAGGAGTCTCACAAACTACTCGTCACCAATGGGTACGGTCAGAGCCTAATTGGGGTCCATAGGTGATGAGATGGAAGGGGGCGATGGGTTAGGTGGGAGTGACTGGTAGCTAACATGAAACACGAGATTGTTAGCTTGTTTATGAGTTAAAACCATGTGAATAATGATAGAATAGGTATTCTGAGCATCATTTATAGTGTAAAAACATAGAAGAAATGAAGAAAGATGGTTTTAAAATGTATGATTTAATAATTTTTCTGATTAGAAAACTAGAACACAAATATTGATGTCAATTGGGGTAACCGATGCAAGTATGAGGGACAACCGCCGCCGGTCGACTAGTCCGATGTCGGTTATTGTGGATAAATAAAATATTTTTAAATTTGATAATAAATGATGAAGACGAAGTAGATCTGGACTCTGAAGGTGATATCAAGGACTCAGAGATATAGTAAAGTGACAGAGGAAGTCACATAAAGAAAAGAAATATAGATTGAAGGCAACTTTTGTAGAAATGAGTAAAACAACACAAAATTGATGACGATCAATGAACCAATGACAATGAGATGATGAAACCAACAACATTCATTGGACTAACACCGGTTACTGTGAAATCTGTGAAAAATGGAAAAAGTGAATTTTTGGTGATTTAGTTCAAATAAAAAGACCAACTCATAGACTGAGTATGGCAATGATTATTCCTAAAACACTCAGAAATAGTCAGAATACACCAACTATTATTGTGTAATATGTAAGGAGATAAAAAATGAAGAAAACGAACTCACACCTCAAAACACAAATAAAAAAAAAGATAGCAAACATGAAATCCTATGATGTAGATTTTATGTTATGGCTTATGTCATTTAGGAATGACTCATGAATAGAATAGAGTTTTTGGTTACTGAAGGTGCCCTATGGAAATTGACAACTATGGTTGGTTTCAAGAAAGTTTTTGTGTGGGGGATCCTTCTCTGATATGTTAACTAGATAGAAAACCAACTGGAGCCCACTGTCAATCCTCTGATCATGTGATCATTGACAGCTTCTTCTGGGAAAGATGTTGTTTATGAAATGTATAGTTTTTTTTAATGATTTACATAAAGAGTGTGCAAAATATGAACTAAAATTAAATTTTTTAAACATCAGCTGGGCATGACTTCCAGCATATCCGTTTCCCACACGATTTAGATGAGCTAGAATGTAACATACAACAATGAGATGTAAATATTTTAAACCCAAATCCACAATTAAATTCGATGAGAGAAATAATCAATAGGCAAGAGTATGTCTTTCACTAATGCAAATAAAAATAAAAATAAGTGTTCTTTGTAATCCAAAATATAATTTTCATTGAGATCAATAGGAGAAGAAGATTGTTTCCTAGGGAAAATATTTTAATGTGAACTTTTTTTAAAAAAATAAACACACAATGATTTCCTAAGAATGAATAATGCAAAGAACCCTGAATGTGTCCCATCAGGTGTGCCAAAATGTTTCACCAATAATTTTTATGCTTTTATAGGATGAAATAGATAGAAGGTAAATGGTTAAGGAGGAATACCAGTGAAGCAAAGGTGGAAGGTAGAATGGGACACATTGTTGATGTTATCCAAGATGATTGTAGAGAAATCATTTTTTCTGGGAAGAACTACTTATAAATGTAAAGCAAGACCAAAAAGAGTATTAAATAACATATAATAGTGGACTGCCTAACGTATGCTGGATCCAGGAAGTGTGGTGCTTCCTAGAGAGGCTGTCAATCCACTATTTAATAACAATTCAATGTGGATAAGCAACTAAATTTTTTTTCTTATTATAATGTAATGATTTAGGTTTCTCATACACACAATACACTATATTTTATGCTATATGTCAAAATAACACTAAATCTAATTATAACCGGGGTTTGTTCAGGTCAAACAAGTCTATCAAAGGTCTAGTAAGGGTTTGGGGCTGATTGGTTTTGAGTGAGTGGGTGAGATTGTTTGTGTGAGTATATAAAATTACACAGAGACTGATATCGATCTGGTGGCCGATGCTAGTATGGAGACTAAACTGACGGTGGTCAAGGAAATTATATCGGTAGGGGAAATAGGTAATGAACTATTTAAAAATGGTTTTTTAGGCTCTCTGTGATTACACAGAGAGTGAGGGTAGTGTCGTTTAGGTCATAATACGGCTAAGAGGACTCAAGAATACTAAGGAGGTTTAGAAGGGTGAAAAGGCTTGGAGTGGTGGAATAGTACATTGGTAGGGAGAAGATGATGTACGGGTAATAGAAGAAATAAAATACTAAAATAAACAAGAGATCTACAATGTTATAAGCATGAATGATTAAAATCACAATGCTTACTTGGTAGTTTTTAGATCTTGTGAGTTGATATAGTTGATGGTTGATCAGAGAAGAGATAATTGAGTCCAGAGTCACAGAAGTACAACCTATGTGCTCCTGTAAGTATTCCAATGCTCTTAAAAGAGGACAGATTGTTTGTCTTGCACTGTGGTTGTGTGTGTTTTTCATCTAGATGCAGGAGGGCTTGAAGATTTGTGCTTGAATGCAATCAAGCTCCAATTATTGAATGACCAACCTAGGTAAATGGTTGTAAAATTATATATAAAGGAAAACCTATGGCGGTTTAGGTGACCAGACATTGGCCGTGCATAAATTGGCATCAGTTAGGGTGAAATAGTCCCAAGTTACCAAAAATAGCCCGATCTTTACTAATTTTCACATGATTTTTATTTTTGGGTTTGTTTAGGGAAGTGGAGTTTATGTGAGAGAAGGCAGGAAGATCTTAGAAGAAGTTGAGTTAGGTTTAGGAAGAATTCTTAGTTAGTTAGGTCAAGTAGTGACTTGGCACTAGGAGTGATGACTTAGTGCTGAGAGTGATGAATTGGTCACTGTGAGTTAAATGCCCCTAGAATGGGTCCAGGGTAAGGAGTAATGATGAAGTGGAGGTGTGAGGATGAAATTAACTTAATAAAAATAAATAAATAAATTAATAATGTGAGGATGAATATTAATATGGGATGAAGGGGTCATGATTAGTTAAATGTGATACATTAATTAATTGAAGGGGAAAAAGGGGAGTGTGACCCAAATTTGGGTCTACATTAATTACAAGTCAAGCGTTTAGATAGAGATTGAGATAATGAAAGAGAAAAAGAATAAATATTAGTAAAAACATCCATCCATGTTTGAGTTTATGGGGAATTGTGGTACCATCCATTTTTTAAATAACTCTTAGTAAATATCAAATCAATGTAAATGTTCATAACAATTTTTAGTTTTTTCCTCAATTGAATAACTAACAGTCAATTTTTTAAATTGAAAAATAAGTAGTCATGCATACTGACCATTATACAATGGATTAAAATAGATTGGCTTGAAACTATATACGTAAATTTTATAAAAATTACACAAATTGCTCCACTATAACAAAGATCACTTATATAAAAAACCATTTCTTTTATTGTTAAGGTATTGTTATCTAACTATATTATTTGGGCTTGGAAAAAGGTGGAACTAATTAAAATGGATAAATTCAATGTTCTAAGCCTTCTCTCATCTTTGCATAATCCATTAGTTCCATACTTAGCCAAAAAAACAAGAAAAAATGGAAAGAATTGAGAAAATTTCACTTCTGCAATGTATTGCGGGTTTCTAGGGTCTAGACAGAATAGTTCCTAAGTTCCTCTTGTTCCATGATTTCCCAATCTAGATAAAAAACAAATAAATTTGGCTAAGCTCAGTGTATTGCAGAAATTTGGGTCCCAAGAAGAATGGAGGAATTCATTTTGGCGGGGCCAGGGTTCTCTTCATGGACCTGGGAGCCTCACAATGATGGGTCAAGTGTATTGTAGGTTTTTCGGTGATGCAGAGGAATGGGGGGTAGAGGAACAAGTTCTCTAGGGTCATCAGTTCCTTGTGAGATCATTTAAGCTACATGATGAAGGAAAAATAGTGTAATGTGGAGGAGATGGGGGTTGTGGGAATCAATGGCCCAAATGGAATTGTTCCACAGTTCCATCCTAGGCCCGAATACCCAACCCACATGTAAACTCAAA
The DNA here is from genome assembly GCA_019776745.2 of Taxus chinensis. NCBI lineage: Eukaryota > Viridiplantae > Streptophyta > Pinopsida > Cupressales > Taxaceae > Taxus > Taxus chinensis. The sequence goes on along the minus strand of CM034147.1, from coordinate 915,946,254 downwards.
CCTCTACAGTAACAATGAAAATAGATGGAATAAAAGGAACACTTCTTTAGTTCCTCAGTTTCCCCAAATATTTGATCCATCTGCAAGCCAAAGGAAATAATAGTTAAATGCAAACCGTAGGAGCCCGCGTGGAACTCCTTGACCCCTTGAACTTAAAATGGCCATAACTTTCTCATAGAAACTATGATTTTCATAAAATTGGAATTTTTAGAAAGGTCTCAACATCCTCTATGCTGCAGAAACTAGATTTCTTAATTTAGGTGAGGGTAGGTTGGTGAAAATGAAGAAAATGTCTCCATAATTAAAGGATACAATCTTAGGTATCTCAACTACTAGATATGGTGAGATATGGTGCCTTGGTTTCTCTAGCAAAAAAACTAACACGGGGAATGGGTTTGGTAGGGTGCCCATGATTATTTTTAGAGATTTAATGCACCTTTTTTGTAGTCAGAAAGGGGTATTTGAATTTCCCTCTATTTCCTCTCTTTGTCTCTCTCTTCCATTTCTATATATTGCAAAACGAGACTTATTTATAGTGGTTGGACATTCTTGTAATTTTAGTGCATCCTTCTCCAAGTGTTGCATTTTGTATTGGGAGTTGTAGGCCTCATATTTGGACATATTGCATGGTGATCCTTGTCTTTTCTCCTTCAATGTAATGGATTATGCATATTTTAAGTTATAAAATACTTGTTTTTATGGTTATTGACCTGTCATGGCTATTTCATTTTCTTTCCTTTCATTATATCTGTAGGTATATTATGCATATTATGTTATCCTTACAGGGTTTGAATATTTTGTGCTCCATGGAAACAATAGTTTGAATGTTATTTTGGACTGCAGTACATATTTCTGCCCTCTCATTTTCATTTTTCTTCCATTTTCCCTCATTTGACAGTGTCTTTCCACCATCTTCTTAGTTTTATCACCCATGTTAGTGTAGGATTTACATTTTCACGCATCTTTCCTTCTCACCCCTATTTTTTGGTTTGTTAGAGTAGAGTTAGATAGCTACATTTCCTTCCTTAGGAGTATTTTAGCATTAGCATTAGGTAGAGGAACAAGACTTATCTGGAGGTTTGTCTCAAGTAGCAAGTCATATAACTTGAGAAATAAACCCATGTTACCCAAAAATAGTGATCACTCATCCACACATACATGAAAAATCATAGGGTATAAATTTTTCAGTGATAACAGTTCTGGTATGCCCAGTGGGACAACTTTGAAGTCATATATTTTATAGGTGTTCCATTAAAACATTCTAGTACACATTCCCATTTTTCCAAGTTTTGTGTGCTCTTGGTGAAATTTTAGCCTTGTGAGGTAAGTTCTAAGAAAATCTTGCAATTGTGTTAGTGTAAAACAACCCTTTTTTCTCAACCAACAAACCATTTTATTTTTCATTTCTTTTTATTTTCCATGAAGTCATGTAATCATGACTTCGTTTCCTCATTAGAACCATCATTTGCAGCAGCAGTACCATTTTAGCCCATCTCTATCCTTTCAAAAACCTTCTTCAAGCCACTATAACACACACCCAAATCTATTTTATGGGTAGAATCAGATTGAGTACGCATACCCATATGAGATAAATGTGTTTCACCTTTTTCTTAAATCATTTTTTAGAAGTGTTGACGAAACAAATAGGGTAACAGGCATAGGAGGAATACCTGTTAAAATGTCAGGTTGATGGTTTGTTGTGTGCGTATGACTTCTGAATCCACAGCTGATCGTGAGAGCTTCCATTTGGCTAGGAGGAACTACCTGTAATGAAAACAAAACCACCAGAAGGAATTAAACAATATAGGCAGTGAACTTCCTAGCGTATGCTAGATCCAGGAAGTGTGATACTTCCTAGATGGCTGTCAGTCCACTATTTTAAATAATTCAATGCTGTAAACAAGGTAAATCCTATTGTTATTTTAAAATGATTTAGGTATCTCACTTAAAAACACAATAATAAATAGATCTAATCTAATAGGCTAAGCTAGAATAGAATCCAAGGTCAACTGACTGGTTTTGGGTCTCTGTAGGTTTGATAAAGGTCTCGGGTAGATCACAGGTGAAAGAGGGTGAGATAAAATTAGGTGGGTAGGTCTCTATTAAGGGTTGTGTGGGCAAAACATAGAGACCGGTGTCAGTCAGGGGTGACCGAAGGAAGTTAGGTGTAACCGGTGCTAGTTACTGTCAGATCTGGAAATGTCATAGAACAAGTTGGGGTCTCCTTTGTGATTACACAAAGGACTTTGGTTGGCCAGGATGAGGTATTGGGTGAATGGAGTAGGATTTTGTGAGGTTTCAATGGGTATACAGAGGTGAAAATGTGGAGAAGGTCAATATGGAGCAAGATAAAGAAATGGATGATAAAATGATGATGAAATGAAATAACCAAGGAAAGTATGATGTTTTATTTAGTTGGATTTCATTTCTTAATGTCTGTGTGTGAGGGATGGGGGCGTTGATGATGGGTTTGAAGGTTGCAAGTGATCACCAACTGAAGAAAAACTTCTGCATGGGCTACATGTACACTCCTCTTTTCTCAGATAGATCAGATCATGGCTGGGATGGCTGTGCAGAAGATGATGCTCAATCTCCCTCCCCATATGTGAGTTTTCACTGGAATTGGCTCTCTGAAGATGTGTTATCTCTCTGAGATATGTTCTTGCTCGTTAATTTTTTCTCAATTTTTTTGCCAACTTGCTTCCAACCTTGAGAATAAGGTTTTTTTGGTGTTAAAAGGGGTAACCGATGGCGGTACGGCTTAACCGGTGATGGTTAGGGGTAACCGATGTTGGTCAAGGCAGGATTTCCTAGGTTTACTAAACTAGGGAGATCCTCCTGATTTCCTTGGATCTCATGTCATTATCCCATGAATTAGACTGTGATCTTCTTTTGAGCATGCGGGAATGTGGTTATAGGGAATGTAGGCATTGATTTCTAGGTTTTGGGTAAGTCTTAGTTAGTTATGTGGAACTTGCTAAGAATAGGTCTTAGGCTGAGTTGGCTTGGTGAGGTGTCTAAGTGAGCTGTATGTGGGGATATAATTCAAAAGATATTTATAATAAATATAGTGAGGATAATGCATTAATTTAATTATATTAATTAAATTAATATTAGTGGATTTAAGGGGGGGGGGTCATGGCTAGGTAATGTAACAAAGCGTGCTTATATGTTGAGGGAAAAAAGAGGAATGTGACCTAATTTTAGTGTCTACATTTTTCCTCTTTTTGTTGCATAGATTGTATTGGTAAGCGACGGTAACAAAAATAAGATGTGGTTGCCCCATGTGTGGGTGAAGGTGATCCCCCTCAAACCAGGAACTGACAAGGCAACAGGCTGAAGTGGTGAGTGGTTTGATAAAAGGTAAATGTGAGGAAAAGGAAAGTGGGTATAGGGGAAAAGGGTGAAAGGTCTACTCGGGAAATCTAGGTAATGGGTCAGGGTCACAGGTAGCAACAGTCAAACGCATGCACACGTATAAACTACAAAATTCTACTGGGTTGAAGATTAGGTAAAATCTACATCGTCTAAGGTCAATAAGTTTATCCAAACAAGGTTGAAGTGAATCCGGTATCCAAGGTATAAGATATGGTAAGGAAACACAACATAGGTTAGGTGTAGGAATGTGTTAGGTATGTTCCGATACACCAAAGGTAGGGTCAGGATAAATGGTCATAGTAATAGGCTAGGTAAGGTCATTAGGTTAATCAACACAGGTAACAGTGCCACAAGGTATGGTGAAAACATGAGGTCAAAGGTCACTAGTGATGGTCCAGGTCCAAATATCTAGGTCGCGGCACGGGTAAGGCAAAAGTAGGGGTAAAATAATGAGTCCCCAAAGGAGGAAAAGAGTAGGTAGGAAAGTGAGGAGGTCTGGAAAAGTAAGGTAAATAGGTTGGGTATAAAGGGAGCAGGGTAAATGGTGGGGTAAAAGGGAAAAGTAAGGGCAATGTGTAGGTGAGGGTGACCGATGCCAGTAATAGGATAACCGACGTCAGTATAGGGACACCGATGATGGTTAGGTAGGGCATGTGACTGATGTCAGTCACTGGTAACCAATGTCAGTTATGTCGGGTTGGGTAGAAAAATAAAAAATTCACGTTTTTATTATTCATTTGTTATTTGTGAAGGGAAGAAATGACAAAAAAGAGAGAAAAGAGAAAAAAGTGTCTAGATAAAATGGGACGGTGAGCTGACAGTGTGATTTGATTAGGGTTGGGTTGGTGAGTAGCAGTGAAGTGTTGATGAAATTTGATAATGAGGATAACACGAGCCCCGCCCCCCGTGCTGATACTTGGAACCGTCAAAGAACAATGTAGATTTGGTAACGGGGTTCGTCCAGGGAAAGAGTAGCAATTGACTCATCGAGAAAGTCAAAATTAGAGGGTTGATCCCCAGAAATAGGTGTGTTTAGCTAGTTGGTCGGTGATAGCTTAGCCCTTGATGGACTTTTGGTGAATTAATTCGAGGTCAAGATCAGCTAAAAGCATAATCCATTACGTGGCATACTGATTTTCATAAGGTTTGGCATACATGAAGTGTAAGGGATTGGTGTTGGTCATGACATAGGTTTTGTGGTTGAGTAGGTAATGGCACGAGTTTGGTGGCAATGAAAACTAAGGCTAAGAAAAGCTTTTCTGGATGGTTATATCAGGTTTCATAGTCCAAAAGAGTGTGGCTTATGTAATAAACCACCTACTCCCTGTGTTGTTCATCGCGATGAGTGAGCATGGCTCCCAAGGAATGATCGAGTACACTGATATGTATAGGTAAAAAGGTTGATCTTCTTTAGGTGGAATGAGTACAAGGTGGTTGGAGAAGGTATTGTTTTAGGGCCTCAAAATCTTTGTGACAGGTCATCATCCCATTTAAATGAGACATCCTTCCTAAGCAGATGATGAAATGGTTGACACCAGATTAGATAATTGTGAAATGAAATGTGAATGGACTATAATTTACCTTGCAGGTGTATGGAGTTGTGTAAGGTTAGTGGGTGGAGGCATTTCCAGAATGGCCTTGACTTTAGATAGGGTCAACTTCTATACCACGGAGGGAAACAATAAATACCAGGAGCTTTCCTGAGAGAACTCGCGAAGATGCACTTTTTAGGTTGAAGGTGGACATAATATTTAATGAGGCGATCAAAGATGGTTTTGTATAGGATGGTGAGGTGCTCGGCATGACATTTAGATTTGGCCAAGAGATCATCCACGTAATCTTCCAATATGTGATGCATGATATCATGGAAGATGTAAGTCATAGCACAATGATATGTAGCACTAGTGTTTTTAAGGCCAAAAGGATTCATGACTTTGATAGCAAAAGGTTCCCCAAGGGGTAATGAATGTGGTCTTGTGCTGATCTTCTGGGGAAAGAAAAATTTGGTTATAACCCGAGAAGCCATCCATGAGTGAGAGCATCTCGTGACTCAGTAGTGAGGTCAACCAGTTGATCAATACCGGGCAAAGGAAATTCATCTTTTGGGTAGGCAAGGTTGAGGTCATGGAAGTCCATGCAAATGCGGAGTCCCCCTGTTGCTTTAGTAATAGGGACAATGTTAGAAATCCAATGAGGATAATCAATGGGTAAGATGAAGGAAACAGAAAGAAGGTGCTGAAGTTCTTCTTTGATGAGAAGAGAAATGTGAGGGTGCATTTTCCTCAGCTTTTGTTTGATGGGTTTGGCATTGGGAATGGTTACGATATTGTGGACCACTATGGTGGGGTCAATACCGGGCATGTCTACATAAGACCAAGCAAAAGCGTGGTTATGATCTTAGAGAAAAGAAGTGATGGCTTCTTGTTCAGTAGCATCTAAAGATTGTCTGATCTTTAGGATGTGCGGGTCATCCTGAGTATGAATGTTGATCTCGATAGTCGATTCATTCAACATGGTTTGCGTCTCAGATTGTAATGACCAATGAATATATGAGTCTTCTGCACCAAGGTAGGTGAGTATGGATTCATCATCCTGACATTGAATGACATTAATTTTAGGTGTGTCATCATTGATCATCTCAGGATATAGGAATGGAAGAGTGGAAGGGGCCTCGCCTTCACATTGATAAGTCAAAGGCCCTAAGGAAATGGTGTTTATGAAAAAAAAAGTTAGGGGGGATAGATTCAGGATCCATCAACTCTGTCAGTGAGGGTGGTGATGAAGGTGGAGTGGGTGAAGGTAGTGATGAAGATGAAGGTGGAGGAGGGAAAGGGTCTTCAATGAGTTCAATGCGGGCCTGTTTGGTAGGAGGTTTGGGGAAGCTGATACCACTACAGTCATTATGTTTGTGGTGGTACATGGAATAACAGTATGGCGGCCTTGCTCGTAAAATCCAAAACCAAAACCCTTCCACGCACAGCGGTGCAAGAAGGTGTGGGTGAAACATGGCGATTGGTAAGTGATTGGAAGTTAGTGGAAAATGGGTGGGGTTGTGATGGTGGTTCAGGTGTGTAAGTGGTAGTATCAAGTCCCCCATAGGTGAGACTAGTAAAAAGATGAGGAGGACCATAAAGGAGGCATTCTCCTATACGGTGATCATAGCGAGGGTGTTAGTGAAGGCTTCCATACTCGTGTAGAGTAAGGAATGTGTTGACACTATATAGGCAGTACTCCCCCAGAGTGAGGTGTTGAAAAATACCTTCTAAGGGATCAGTGGTTAGTATGTAGGTAGCTGGTATGGATAATGTGTCGGAGGTCGATGCGGAGGTGGAGTTAACGGATTGGGAAGCTAATGGGTCAGCCCTGGAGGTTATAGAAGTGGTAGGAATAGAGGAGGTATGTGTGGCTGAGGTAGTGACTGTAATGGTAGGTGGAGGTGTAGGTGAAGCGGTATTGGTTGCAAGGGTAGACGGCTTGACAGGTATGAGCACATCATTGAGTATGTAAAGCATGTTGCATGTTTTGAAAGGTGATGGGTTAATTGGAATGGTATAAGTGTGTCCTTCGTGTTCAAACTTTACACAACGATGCAAAGTGTAAGGAACACAACCCATGACATGGATCCAGGTTCTACCAAGCAAGAAGTTATATTGGAATTCCCCCTCCAAAACATAAAACAATTCTGGAACAGTGTGGGGGCCTACATGAACGTGAAGGATGATAGTGCCTAGTGTGGATGTGATAGCATCGTTGAATGAACATAACATGACTGGATGTTTATGCATGCAATTTTCAGGTATACACATTTGAGAAAATGCATGGGATGAAATGATGTTAATGCTAGCACCTCCATCAATCATCACATGACGTACCCATATGTCATCAATGTGGAAAAAGATGAAGAGGGCTAGGTCCAGGTCATCATTTTAGTGTGGCGCGATCTCTTCCTATGAGAAGCTAAGGGAGGCCACTTGGTGAACAAGTTGAGGTGAGGATGAAGGTGGTAATTTGGTGAGAGAGGCTACATGATGGTGTGTGATAATGGAGGCTATGGGTGTAGGGTCATTGGGTAAAACCTCAATAGATTGAAGAACCTCCATGAGGGCTTGACGATGGGATTTTGAGGTTTGGATGAGGTCATATAGGGACATTTTGAGAGGAGAATGGTGTAATTTTTTCAGCATGGTGCAATGTGTGATGCCATTAGAATGGGGTACGTGGGGCTGTAGATAGTTATTTTAGGTATGGGTGAAAATGGTATGTTGGGTATTGGATTGGTTGGTGGGTCAGTTGCCTTGTCTTTTCCCTTCTGCACATGTGTAGTGGCATGTATCATGTTTATTTGAGGGAAGTTGGAAAATGGATAAGGTGTAGGGTGAGTGGTATAACAACATGACAAGAAAAAACCTACTAGAGGAGAAAAACACTATGAGGTCAGTTGGGTGCAATGACATTTGGGTGGTGGCATGGCAAGTTCTCTTATGTGAACCATGTGAATTTCAAATCTTGGATGTGGCTCTAGAAGCTATGAGGGTGGAGGTTGTGGTTGTTGAGTGGGCAGTGTGGGGATGGGTGTTGGTGAAGTAGGATCCTCGTCGAGAAGGTCGTTGTCGTCAAAGTTGGTTTCTGGTGGACACAATTGGATAAGGATGGTTTTTAAGGCCTTTTAGTTCTCCACATCATGCCCTGACACACGTGGTATGCACAAATTTTAGTATCATCAAACCATTTTTTCTTGGGTTTGAGGGGGTCATAAGGTCGGAGTGGCGGTAATGTGATAACAGAAGTCTCGAGGAGGTTGGTTATAATTTTGGCATAGGACCCTGCTAGTGGATCACAATGGGAAGTGAATGTGGGTTTGGGTGTAGGTGTGGTTGATTGTTGAGGAACTATTTTTGGAAGAGTAGGAACGGGTCAAGCTATGGGTTTAGGTACCGGTGTGGTTTGAGGTTTGTTTGGGTAGGGGTACAGTAGATGCACGGGTAGGAGGGTGTGAGGTTGTTTTGACTACATTATTGTGGGGTAGTGAGGTTTTGTTTTTGGGTTGCACATTCTTGGGTAAAGGTGATGTGGGTGTATGAGGTCTAGAAGGAAAAGTAGATGGAGGAAGAGGTGAGTTACCCATGGGGATAACGGGGGTGCTATGAAGGTAGATGATGTGGGTCATATTTGGGGTGTGAGGGACAATGATTGAAGTGTAGTGGGTAGTGAAGCAATAGCTGAGGGTATTGGAGGTATTGGTGGTAAAGAGACTCTAGGTCCGGGTGTAAGTCGTGTTGTGTGCCTGGGTAGGTTAGAGGTTTGTGAGGAAGGAATGGGTTGTTGTGTTATTGGTTTATGGATGGGTGAAGGGTGTTTGACCATGTTGGGCAGCTAAGTTTTTAAGGAAAACGAGACAAGTGCGGGCATGATTGGTGTGGTTGGGGTATGAGGTCGATGAGTTTTTTTATTTAGTTTGGGTGTCAGCGTAGGTTTGGTTTTGATGTTCGAGGATGTAGCTAAATCTATTTTAATAGGTGGATGAGTAAGGCTGGTGGTCAGGGTGACCACTAAAGTGGTAATAGGTTTAGTTGAGGAAAATGTTATGGGTGTGGGTTTGGGTTTAGATGTAGGTCGGGTTATGGGTAAAGGTGTGGTTTGAGTGCTAACAAGTATCATGGAAGGGGTTGTGACAGCAGTGGTTGTATTTTGTTTGATGGCTCGAAATGTGTTTGGGTAGATAGTGGAGGTATTAGTGAGGGATCTCTACATCTGTGTTAAGATAGGGAGTAAGAGGCACCCCCATAGTAAATCTCTATCCACATAATCTAAGTGATCGGCCAAACATGAGAATGACATGTTTGTGGGTGGAGTTGGTGAGGACCTAATGGGAATTCTCGTAAAATGCATCTTAGAGATGGGGAATTGGCCAGCTTCAGCTTCTGTGGGTAAGAGAGCCAAAAGTAGGTCTATTGGATTTTGGATAGCTGATGGAGAATGCTCACCAAGAGGAAAAGGTATCTCAACCAGGTCTATGATGGGTGGAGGAGATGATGGGAGCTCCTCTATAAGTGGAGGAATGGATAGGTGCTCTGATGTGGGTGGAGGAGGTAATGGGTGCTCCTCTGTGGGTGGAGGAGGTAGTGGGTGCTCCTCTATGGGTGGAGGAGATACTGTAGGTAAAGGTTCTCTTAGTGGAGAAGCCAGGGGTGAGATGGCCTCAATGTTAGTGGAAGACCCCTCCGTCGGTGATGAAGGAGATGAAAGGTGTTCCTCTATTGGTGAAGGAACAGGGGAGGTTAGTTCCAATGCAGAAGGAAGATTTCAGGATAGGATCTCCTCTATGGAAGGGATGTGAGGTAATTGAGAAGTGATAGGTACCTCATTAAAGATAACGTGAACCTCACGGGTATGGGTATCATGGGTTGATGTCTCACCGGTTTCATTGGATGAAGGGGCATGGTTGGGAAATTATTTTTTGAAGATTTGTATATTTTGGTTGGGGTGACGTTTGGATTATCCATAGTTAACTTTTCTTTCTCGATCATTTCTTGAACAATATTCTTGAAAGTGATGCAGTTTCCATCAATATGACCCTTTTCTCGATGATAGTTTCAGAAATAATGTTCTTTATACCACGCGGGAATGGGGTGAGCAGGGTCAAAACCTGTGTGTGGTTTTATGGGTGGAAGGGTGATGGCTCTAGCTTTGATAAGCTTTTCTAAGATAGAAGTGTAAGGTTCCCCAATTGGGGTATATTTTCATTCCTCTCGTCTGAATTGAAATGTCTAGACAGGTGAGAGATTAGATGAGGGTGTAGCCTCATTCGACGGATGAGCTTGGCCGGCCTTGAGTACCACTACATTAGCGGTGCCCTTAGCTTTTGAATAAGTGGTTTGTGGTTTGGAAGAGGACGAGGTATCATTCGACTTGAATGCCGAATTATTATTGTGTAATTGGATTTTCTTCTCTTCGATGGTCTGAATCTCTAACTTTCATGCCATAGTAAATGCCTCATCAAATGTTCGGAACATTTGGACCTGCAAGGTCTGGGAGATAAGTCTAGCACAAGTTCGTGTGAAGAGCTCAATGAGTTCAGTTTGTGGCAGTTAGAAGGTAAGTTAATCGATCAAGTTACACCAGCAAGTGACAAAATCTATGATGGATTCGTCCTCCTACTGACGTGTGGAATATAGATTGGTCATGGTAGCCTTCTTGATGATATTGATAGAGAAATGATCCAAGAAGGCTTGGGCTACCTGATTGAATGAGAATATAGAGTGTTTAGGTAACCCACTATACCAATCTAATGCAGGTCTAGTGAGGGACATGGGAAAATTTCTCAAAAGTAAGGCATCATCATGAGCGATCAGATAACACCCATGTTTGAATGACCACAAATGTTGTTGTGGGTCTTCTTTGCTATTGAAGTGATTGAATTTATGCATTTCCCAATACATAGGGTATGAATGGATAGGAATGGATGGGTAAATAGGCTCATTGCAAATCTCGTCATAGGTGAGAGTGCTGTGGGAGATGGAAACCAATGCCTCTAATGTCTGCATCTTGTCCAACATCAATTTAATTAGGTCATTGGTGGGTTGTGATGATTGTATGCCTCCTGTAACGTGAGGAGGTTGGTTTTGGGTGTATAATAGGGGTGGCACTCCAGTGTATGGGGCTGCCACATAGGGTGGTGGAGAAGAAGGTAGTGAAATAGGGGGTACGTACCTGAAATGAATAATGGATGAAATAGGAGGTTTTTGGTAGTATGTATATGGGGGTGGAAGGGTCATGGTAACCCTAGTGACAATAGGGGCTAATGATTGTGGAATGGAAATAACCACGTTCTAAAATGGGGTAGGGGTCACCGATACTGGAGGTGGGAATGTAGCTATAGGTATGTATGAGACATTAGGGGTGGATGAGGTTGTGTTTAGGGTAGTTATCGAGGGTACGGTGGATGTAATGGGTGCCATAGAGGTAACAGATGCGGTAATCATAGTGGGTATATAACCTAACTACAAAACGACTAGAGGTAAGGTGGATGTGGGAAGCATGAAGCAAGATGGAGTCGATGCGGAAGTGGGTGCGAGAGTCAGGGGGATAGATACGGGCATGTTTTATATCAACTAACCCGAGGCATCTCGGGTGGACAAGTGGGAAAGGTAAAACTGCAATGCGGCAGGGTTCTGGTCAAGGAGTCATGCAAACTCCTCATCTCCAGTAGTGATAGTAGTAGGTTGGATGGGATCCATGGTTGGTGATAAAATAAAAGGTGGTGAAGGACAAGGTTGGAGTGGTTGGCAACTGGAGTGAAATACAAGGGTGTTTTCTTGTCTTCAGGTTAGCACCATGTGAACCAGTACTGATCAGGTAGGGTTGCTTCTCTCTAAATGATATAGAGAACAACAAGAACATGTGAATTTGGTGATAAAAAGTGGATGAAGTACCAACTGGTGGCTGGAATGTGAAACAGACTAACCAATGCCGGTTAGGGAAAACTAACGCCGGTCAGGGGTAACCGTTGCAGGGTTACTATTAGAGATGGACAGTGAGTGAAAACCCAGGCAGAAGGTAAAATCTGACAGGTATGCCAAATCTGATGATGTTTACAATGTCGACGGGAATGATGACAAGGATAGGGACTATGAAAAGTAGAAAATGAATGAAAATGTCCTTTTGAGTAGGTTAGCAAAAGGACCTAGAACCGACGTCAGTTGGGTATAACCGACGATGGTCAGAGGTAACCGACAACGGTTACTATGAAATTGAAACAATGATGAAAGAAAAGTGGTTTTGAATTAAAATATGATGTATAATAAGACCCAAAATTCTGAGATTGATGATGATATGGCCTAGGCACACTCAGGTGAAGTTGGAATACACCAGCTATGATGAGAAGCATGCAAGGATGAACAAAAAAATGTGATCTCTTACCTCAAAATGCAAGCCAAGCAAAAACACTAAGAAAATGTGATCCTAGGAGTGCCTTTTCTATTATGTTTGTTTAGCTTATGCTATTTAAGGACTGACACATGAATTATGAAATAGAGCTTTTGGTGAGGATGGCTTCCTCCAAAGAAGGAGATCTAAAAGGTGAGGTTTTAGGTATGTTATGGTGGGGGCGGGCTTTGCTCTGAAGTATGACTTGACAGAGCAGTGAGCTATGTGCCCACTGTGTCATGATCGTGTGATCACCTACAGCTTCTTCCAGGTAGGATGTTGTTTAAGAATGTATGTATTTTGAATTTTTGTGTGGTTTGGTAAGACTCAGAGAAAGAGAAAAGGATAGAAGTGCTTTTCTACGATTCGTTTGTCAACCATCAGCTGGTCATGACTTCCATCATATAGGTTGCCCTCAATTAATGTGAGCTAATGCAATAAATCAAAATGGTATGCACTTTTTTTAAACCCAAATAAAAAATGTGAAATTGGATGACACAACAAGATTAAGAGGAAGAGGGATACTCTTTCAATATAATGCAGAAAACATGAAGAAATGATTCCTTTTAATTACACCAAAAGAAAAGTTTCCTTTAGAGAAAATAGAAAGGAGAGGTGGATTACTAGGGAAGAAAATTAATGTGTACACTTTTTAGAAGGGAAAAAAACACAAAAAATTTTCCTAGGAATAAATGAAATGCAAGGAACCTCGGATGGGTCCAACCAGGCATGCCAAAATGTTTCACCTTTTTATTAGATCATTTCTTAGAAGTGTTGAGGAAATAGATAGGGTAACGAGAGTAGGAGGAATACCTGTTCAAATGTTGGTTGATGGGTTGTTGTGCATGTATGAGTTTTGAATCCACAACTGATCGTGAGAGCTTCCTTTTGGCTAGGAGGAACTACCTGTAATGAAAACAAGACCACCAGAAGGAATTAAACAATATGGGTAGTGAACTACCTAGCGTATGCTAGATCTGGGAAGTGTGATACTTCCTAGATGGCTTCCAGTCAACTGTTTTAAACAATTCAATGCTATAAACAAAGTAAATCCTAATGTTATTTTAAAATGATTTAGGTATCTCACTTAAAAACATAATAAGCAATAGATCTAATCTAACAGGCAAAGCTAGAATAGAATCCAAGGTCAAATGATTGGTTTTGGGTCTTTTCAGGTCTGATAAAGGTCTCAGGTAGATCACAGGTGAAAGAGGGTGAGATAAAATTAGGTGGGTAGGTCTCTATTAAGGCATGTGTGGGAAAACATAGATACTAGTGTCGGTCAGGGGTGATTGACGGTGGTTAGGTGTAACCGCTGCTGGTTACTGTCAGATCTGGGAATGTTATAGAACAAGCTAGGGTCTCCTTTGTGATTGCAAAAAGGACTTTGTTTGGTCAGGATGAGGTATTGGGTGGCTGAAGTAGGATTTTGTGAGGTTTCAATGGGTATATAGAGGTGAAAATGTGGAGAAGGTCAATAGGGAGAAAGATAAACAAATGGATGATAAAATGATGATGAAATGAAATAACCAGGAAAGTATGATGTTATACTTGGATTTTGTTCCTAAATGTCTATGTGTGAGGGATGGGGGCACTAATAATGGGTTTGAAGGTTGCAAGTGATCACCAACTAAATAAAAACTTCTACATGGGATGCATGTACACTCCTCTTTACTTGGATAGATCAGATCATGGATGGGATGGCTGTGTAGTAGAAGATGCTCGATCTCCCTCCCCAGATGTGATTTTTCACTGGAATTGGCTCTCTGAAGATGCGTTATCTCTCTGATATGTGTTCTGGCTCATCAACTTTCTCTCAATGTTTTTTCCAACTTGCTTTTAACCTTGAGAATAAGGTTGTGTTTGGGTTTAAAAGGGGTAACCGACAGCGGTCCAGCTTAACTGGTGACGGTTAAGGGTAACTGACATCGGTCAAGGTGGGATTTCCTAGGTTTACTAAACTAGGGAGATCCTCCTGATTTCCTTGGATCTCGTGTCATTATCCCGCGGATTAGAATGGGATCTTCTTGTGAGCATGCAAGAATGTGGTTAGAGGGAATGTAGGCATTGATTTTTAGGGTTTGGGTAAGTCTTAGTTAGTTATGGGAACTTGCTAAGAATAGGTCTTAGGTTGAGTTGGCTTGGTGAGGTGTCTAAGTAAACTGTATGTGGGGATATTATTCAAATAAGATATTTAAATAATAAATATAGTGAGGATAATGCATTAATTTAATTAAATTAATATTAGTAGGGTGAAGGGGGGGTCATGCCTAGGTAAATTTAATAAAGGGTGCTTATATGTCGAGGGACAAAAGAGGAGTGTGACCTAATTTTAGTGTCTACAAAATACAAATCATTTTGTTCATTTATCAAACCTTGGAGCCATTCAAGAGCAGGAGTATGCAGATTTTGGAGGCCATCCTACATATGAAGATTAATTTGAGGGAAAAGTTTAAAGAATGGAGCAGATATTGCAGGATGTCAAGGAGTAACTACAAATATTGCAAGCTAGACAACATATATTTTTAGGAAGCCTTGTCAATGGGGAGGTCCTATACCTAGTTGTTTTAGTCCACAAAAAATAATTGAGGTAATGAGTTATTCTTTCACTCGAATGGTTTATTTTATTACATCATTATAGCCATTAGGATATAATGAATATAAGTTTGAAGAACCATGTCAACGGGATGTTCCTAAACTTTTACCATATCAGTATTCAATGCCCATTCGTTATCAACCACCCAAGCCTAATGTTAAAATCCCTAGCTTCCTCAAGGTTTTTCCTTCCATTTTATCTATCCCACATGAAGAAATCATACATTCCCCTTCCTTTCAACCATCACAAAATCATGTTGAAACCCAACCCACCCCTCCTCATGCATTCCCAAATCTATTATGGGAAGAAACAAATCAAAAAATAAGTCAAGGAGGGCAGAAAACAAAAGAACCCAACAAATAAGAACTTAGAAAAACATTTAAGGATTGGACTTCAAAATTTGAATCCAATCAGATTTCAAAGTTGTTCAAGTATTAAATGGAGGTTGGTATGGAATAACACAAGGTGGAGGCTGATTTTCAAGAAGATCAAGACAAGAAGAAGATGATCAGAAATCTCTATTATCTGAATGTAGTTTGCATGATGATACTATATTCTCAGAGGATGTTGTTTTTTCTTCACAAGATTCAATGGAGGAGGAGAGAAATGAGATTATAAAGGATTGGATGAAGAAGAGATCATTGAGATATTCTTTCTTTCTTTTGATGGTAACAATTCAGATCTATCCTCTTCTTCATGTTTACTTGAATTTGATTTTGTTAATGAACTTTCCATGGAGGAGAGCACCGAGGAAAAACTTGTAACTCATATCAGTTCTCAAGAAGAAGTGAGAGATGAGATTGATATTCTAAACTCCATAGATGGGGAAAGGAATGAAGATGATGAAACCATTGCTAAATTAGAAGTCATCATGGCTAATAAGTTTCATTTTTCACACTTCTTGTTCAAGGAATAAAATCAGAATTTAAGTGTGGAGACAAAGGTGTTTGTGCAAGAACAACGAGAAAAAAACACAAATCAGTTTGCAAACACCCAAGGAAATAAGAAGAGTGTTCATTTTAGCTTCATTCATGGAGCTACAAACAAATAATATGGAAAAATCACAAAGATCATAACATGGATGATAAAATATTTGGTTAGTTTGGGGCCAAAATTAGAGTTTCAACCAATCATGCTTACTTCAGAGCATGAGGATGAACTTCAGTGCACCCAAGGTCAACAACAACACCTCCAACCAAATACAAAACAACTAAAGGAGGTATTCATTTTGTTTATTGTTGATACTTTGAGGAGAACGGTGGAAAACCAATTATGAGATAGTTTTCCACTCTTATTAAAGGCCATGTTCTTTGCAAAATTATTTACAAGGTCGCATTTTGTAAAGAAAGGCAAATATTTTTCCCTACTCATTTCAGGCTTTGTTTAGCTTATATATTTTTTAGCATAGGGTTAGATAGTTGTCTTTCCTTCCTTAGTAGTAGTTTAGCATCAGGATTAGTGTGAGGAACCAACCTTCTCTAGAGGTTTGTCTTAAGTTTCAAGTCCCACAACTTGAGAGACAATCCCATGTTACCCAAAAAACACTGATTTCTCATCCAGACATATATAAAAAATCAGAGGGTGTTATTGTTTTTTGTGATAATAGGTATCAAATAGTATCCAATTTATACTTTCCTCGATTGTATGACCATAATTTAAAAAAAGAAGATAGATATTGATATTGATAAGTTGATATGTAAAACTCTAGTTGAACAGGTTGTTCAATATACACACAGTAGGAGTGGTTATATTGGTGCACTTGTTCATAGTACATTGTAGAGTTGAAACTTGTAAAAAAAACGAGTTTCAATTGAATAGTTTTGCATCCGATGGCTCTGTCAACAGTGCGAAGACATCATGTCAATGTTATACTAGTCCAAAATTAAAAATATAGTCAATTTGATTGACAAGTTTATATGTAAAATTGTGGTCAAATAGATAGTTAAATACACATGCAACAAGAGTGGTTGGGTTGGTGCGCTTATCAATAATAGGTTACAAAATTGAAACCCATCGAAAAACATGAGTTACAGTTGAATACTATTGCCATTGAAATGGCTCTATCAATAGTTGGAAGACATCATGTCAATGTTACACTAGACCACGATAAAAAACATAGAGTTTAATTAACAAGTTGATATGTAAAATTGTAGTTGAATAGAATGTTAAATACACATGGGACAAGAGTGGTTTCATTAGTGCACTTTTCCGTAGTAGGTTGTAGAGTTAAAACCCATCAAAAACATGATTTTTTGTTGAATAATTTTGTAGTCGATGGATTTTTTGATGTCACATTAGAAAAATATTTAAAACATAGACAATTTGATATGTAACACTGTGGTCAAATATATTTTTAAATACACACATAATAAGAGTGATTGGGCTGGTGTGCTTGTTCACACCAGGTTGTGGAGTTAAAATCCGTAAAAAACATGAGTTGTATTTGAATACTATTGCATTTGATGGATCTGTCAATAGTGACCAGAACTCATGTCAATGTTACATTAGACCAAGATTAAAAACATAGAAAATTTGATTGATAAGTCGATGTGTAAAATTGTGGTCAATTAATAGATTATTAAATACACATGGAATATGAGTGGTTGGGTTGGTGTGCTTTTTTGCAACAAGTTTTGGTGTTGAAACCCATCGAAAAACATGAGTTATATTTAATAATTTTACAATCAATGGCTTTGTCGATGGTGAGAAGATGCCATGTTAATGTTACACTAAACAAAAACTATAAAATAAACAGTTTGATTGACAAGTTGATATGTAAACTTGTGGTTGAATAGATTTTTAAATACACATACAAAAAGAGTGATTGGGTTAGTGCACTTGTCCACAACAAGTAGCAGAGTTAAAACCCGTCAAAAAACATGAGTTGTATTTGAATAATTTTTCAATCAATGGATTTTTCAACATTGGGTAAACCTCGTGTCAATGTTACACGAGAACAAGATAAAAAAACATAGACAGTTTGATTAACAAGATGATATGTAAAACTAAGGTTGAATAGAATGTTAAATACAGATGCAATGAGAGTGGTTGGGTTTGTGTGCTTGTCTCAATGGGTTGTGGAGTTGAAACCAATCAAAATACATGAGTTGTAGTTGATTAATTTTACACTCGATGGGTGTGGACTATAGGTGGTAAATTTTTTCCAATAAAATAGAACTATATTATTTTATAAAAAATTTTAATAATGAGAGAACAAAACATGTGAATGCTACAGTTGAATAATCTTTAGCCCCGTGCGCTCAATTCAAACTATTTTTCCCTCCTCCCAACTACCACACTAACAAAAAATTAATTGTTTTGGCCATTGAATTTTGTGGGTTGCTGATGTTGGAGTTGAATACTTTGATAATAAGAAAATACACAGAAAAACTCAGAAGATTTTACATAGAAACAAGATGGTGCTTGTATATTATATTAACCTTTGAAATCAAGAATTACAATAAGAAGAGAGAACTGCAGTATTTATAGATATTGGAAAACTTCTATCTCATCCACAATACATGGAAATATATAAAATAATCTGAGAATAAAATGCAAGATAATATTCACTGCCCCTAATTACACCTATTTCCCCTCATGAAATCATCTGGGAATAAACAAAGTGAGATTGAAAAATATCTCACAAAACATGTGATAAGACAACTAAGGACAACTAAAGACAACTATGAGTTGACTTAATCTAATCTAACTAAAGTAATTAAAAATTACTTTATTATAATATAACATTTACCTCATATGTTGAATTAAGTGTTAGTTTATTTCTAGCATCCCCCCCTTAATTCAGCATATTATGAAGAGATCTAGTGAGAAATAATCTAAATGCCTCAAATTTAGGACGTGCAAGATATTTGGTGAAGATATCTGCACGTTGATGATATTTTAGGAAATGTTGAAGTTGTATGTTGTTATTTTGAACATGTTCATGAATAAAATGGACTTGCACCTCAATGTGTTTAGTGTGTTCATGAAAAAATGGATTCCAAACAAGTTTTACTACTCCTTCATTGTCTACATGAAGAATGGTTGGATGATCCTATGGAAGTCCCAACCCTTCAAGTATACGTCTAAGCCAAATTGCTTCATAGAAAACTCCTCCTGCTGCACGATATTCTAATTCTATGGAAGATCTTAAAACACATCTTTGTTTCTTTCTTCCCAGTGAAATAGGTCCAGATTCCAAAAAGAACACAAACCCAAAAGTGGATTTTCTATCATCTATATTTCCTGCATCATATGAATCTATATAACCAGTCAAGAAGAAGTTATCATTATTCTTGTACTCTAAGCCAAAATCCACAGTTCCTTCAATATACCTTAGTATTCTTTTTACTGCTTTCCAGTGAAAAACTCTTGGTTCTTTCATAAACCGAGAAAGGTAACTAACTGCATAACTGATGTCTGACCTAGTATAGGTTAAGTAAATGAAACTCCCAATCAATTGTCGATAAATAATTACATTTACTTGTGCTGATGGATATTTCTAAGACAATTGAAGCCTTGTCTTCATAGGTGTTGCCATTGGGATTCTATCCATCATTTTGAATCTTTCCAGTGTTGTCCTGGAATATTTTACTTGAGATAAAAATATGTGATTATTTGTTTTCCATACTTCAATTCCAAGACAATAATGTAGAAGTCCTATATCTGTCATTTCAAATGACTTACTTAGATCTTTCTTAGTTGTTTCTATCATATTCAATGATCCTCTGGTGATAATTGTGTCATCGACATAAAAATATACAATCACTAACTCCCCCCTTGCTTTTTGAGATATAATTTAGGATCATATGGACTTATTTTAAATCCTTTACTTAAAAGATTCTCATCAATTTTTATATACGAAGCCCTGGGTGCTTGTTTTAGACCATACAGTGATTTTGTGAGTCTACATACTTTGTCTTCATTTCTTGGAATTATAAAACCCTCAGGTTGAGTTAAGTAGACTTCTTCTTGTAATTCACCATTTAGAAAGGAACTTTTCACATCCATTTGATGAAATTTCCAACCAAATTGTGCAGCTAAGGAAAATATCATTCTGATTGTTTTAATCTTACCTGTGGGTGTAAATATTTCTTCATAATCAATGCCTTCTTTTTTAGCATACCCTGTTACTACTAATTGTTCCTTGTGTTTATTGATGCTTCCATTTGACTTGTACTTTGTTTTAAATATCCATTTGCAATCTAGTGCTTTCTTCCCTAGTGGAAGATCTATAAGTTACCATGTATTATTCTTAATCAAAGAATTATATTCAGAATTCATTGTATATGACCAAGGTTTTGATTGTAGGGCTTCTTGAACTATAGTTGGCTCAGTTTCTTCAATAAATATTCTCATTAAGGCTAAGTTAACTTCATTTTGAGCCATGCTACGAGTTCTTGGTCCAAAAGTGGATGTGTTTGGTTCACTATCCAACTTAGCATCTTTTATTACATTTGTATACCACTTAGGCATACATTTAGCTGTAGGTGATGAAGTTGTATTATATGTATGATCATCATTATTATTAACTTCATCATCATTATTTTCTTCAAATTCATAGCCATCTTCAATTTTCACAGTAGGACTATCTTGAGAATTGCTTAAGTTTTTGAAAAGAGCATCTTCTTCCTTATTCTCAAAGAACTCAACATCTCTACTTGTGAAAATTTTCCTTGTTTTTGGATCCATTAATATGTATCCCAAAGCTTCTTCAATATATCCCAAGAATATGTAAGTTTCTAATTTCATATCAAGTTTCTTTCTTTTCTTCTCAGGAATTAGCATACTTGCTTTGCATCCAAAAACTCTTAAGTGTTTTATTAATGGCTTATGCCCTTTACCAAGCTTCCTGTGGAGTTATTTCGCCAAGTGTGGAAGTAGGAGCTCTATTGAGTAAATATACTATTGTTTTAACTGATTCTGCCCAATATGTTTTTCTTAACCCTGAATCAACAATCATGCACCTTACCATATCCATTATTGTTTTGTTTCTTCTCTCAACTACACCATTTTTTTGTGGTGTATATGGAGGTTCCATCTATCGACCAATTCAATTTGTTTCTAAGACAACATTGAATTCATTACTAGTGTATTCACCCCCTCGATCTGAGTGGAGAGTCCTTATCTTTTTACCAGTTTCTGTTTCAATGGCTACCTTAAAATTTTTTAAGGTCACAGAAGCGTGATCTTTAGATCTTAAGTAGTAAACCCACATTTTTCGTGAGTAATCATCTACAAAGAGCATGAAATACTAAAACCATGTATGACTAGGTTTCATTGGTCCATATAGATCACTATGCACCAGATCTAATATACCATGGGCCCTGTATGTACTTTTGTGAAACAATGCTCTATGTTGTTTTCTTGCCAAAAAATTTGTACACTTATGTGTATTTTTTCTTGAATGTGGTAGTCCTCTAACCATGTCATATTTCTAAAGTTTGTCAAGATAGCTAAAACTTATGTGGCCAAATCTTTTATGCCATAATTGTGCTGATGAATCTTCCTTACTGATAAGAGCCTGATTGTTGGTTTGAACAAGGTCCAACTAAAATATCTAACACATTCCTAAAGCTTTAGCTACAATTTTTGAGTTTTTAGACTTATCTTTGATGAGACACATCTTCTTTCCATTTGTATAATCAAAGTCTACTTTCAAGTTGTGCTCCAAGAGTTGCCTAACTGAAAGTAAGTTCTTTGTAAATCCTAGAACATAAAGGAAATCTTGTATAGTACATTTTCTTGATCCAAGATGTTCCCAATGCCGTGTATTTTGTATGAAGAATCATCACCTAATGAAACATGGTATTTCTTAGGTGTGTTCCTTAACTCAGTAAACCAATCATTTGTCCCTTTCATATGCTTTGTAGCCCCTGAGTCTACATACTAGATTGACTTAGGTGAATTGTTGACTTGAGTTGATTGTGCAGCAAATAAGAAGTCCTCATCTTGTGAGATATCTTCCTCTTCGGCTATGTTACCGTGCTGCTGTTTCTTTTTCTAGTTTCCTTTCTTTTGACTTTGTTGATTGTTCTTGTAACCTTGATTTTATTGTTGAGAAGTTGGTCTCTTACCACTAGATGAACCTTTTTGAAAAGTGTTATACCAACATTCTTTCAAATCATGCCCTTGTCTGCCACATATCTAACAATGTTTTGATTCATTGTGTCTCTGATAACTATGTTGTTGATTCTGTTGCTGATTAGTCTGGTTATTTCTATGTGATGAATGCATCTAATTCTTCCCTTTGTAATATGAAGAGAGGGCTTGTTTCTCTTCTTCTACAAGATTGTGTAATGACTCTTCTTGTTGAAGCAAGTTCACTAACTATTTAAAAGTTGTTGTTTGACCCATTATATTAAGAGTTGTTACAAATATCCTGTATGAGCTTGGAAAAGCTCTTAGAATAATAGGAATTAATGAATCATCTTCAATTTCTAATTCCATAGCTTCAAGAGAAGATTTTAATACAACAACACATCTTAAAAATGATTCTATTTTTTCATTAGATTTCATTTTAAGACTGTGTAATTGAGTTTGAAGTTGTAAAATAGTTTTTTTGTTCTTAGCTTCATACATTGTTGCTAATTTTTCCACGCTTCTTGAGTAGTTTCACATTGTTTAATGTGAGGTTGTACTTCATTAGTTACACCAAACATTATTATTAACTTAGCTTTTTTATTTGCTCTATCAAATGTGCGTATTTAGGTTGCATCGATTTCTGGTCTCATTAGCAATCCATCAATTACACCTATTAAATATTCAAATTCAAGTTGTGTGTGTATTTTCATTTTCCACGCAGCATAGTTATCTCCTTTAAGCAGTTGTGATTTCAGAAGAAATAATTTAGGTTCAATTTTCCATGTTGGGTGATTGAATTGAGAGAGAGAGAGAGAGAGAGAGAGAAATTAATAGTACGACACCCCCCATTAAGATCACACTCAAAAACACACCCTAAATTTCTAGATTTTACTGATTTTTGGGCTCCTTTTCAGCCGTGTTATAACAATTTTTTTGGCACTATTGTCCATATTACAATTTTGGCTTTGTGGCCGATTTGAAAAAAAAAAAAATTTAAACTCTTTGGTCTCTTTTCAAATACAGAAAATTTAATTTTTGTAATTTTTATAAGACAAAGCTTATTAAAATCTAGACCAGTACATAGAGCTCGTAAAAACACACACTTTTTAAAAAAATGACACCTCAATCCGAGGTACCAATTGAAAGTTACGACCATTTTAAATTATTATTTTTCCAGGCCCCTTTCCAAAAATGGAAAAAATTTTGTTGCATGTTAGTTAGCCACCGCCACTGGACATTCCTCCACCATCCATTAAGCTATATAGCTCATTGGAAGCTGCATATTTTTTGTGGATGTAAGGATACTTCTGTAGGGTTGATCAATTTGGAGCTTGACTGTGAGCTTGGTCACTTGGGAGCTCGGGATACCTGGTTCGAACTCTTGGCTTTAACTCTGTAAGATTTAGATCATATATATCTTAGAAACTTGATCTACAACTCCTTGTATTGGTTGAATTTATTGCAGGTGTGGTGATTTGGAGCTTGATTCAAGGTCGGATCTCATGGAATTCGAAATGTGTAGGGATCAATGCCTTTAGAATGTGAGCAGGGTACTCAGGTCGCAACTCGTGTACGCATAACAATATTATTCAATCCTTGTAATACAATAACCTTATACTATGTCTGGAAGTGCATCCATTTTTTCTTACCTCTGAGTGCATTTCTAAAATAAAAATAAAAAATTTCACTCCCTAGACAATTTTTCCAATTACCATGAATTGTTGTCAATTACTTCTTCTGCTGCTTCCAGAATCTGTTACTGGGATGTGGAGTTGGTGAGGGGTAGTGAAGAGGCCTGTGGGAAACTCTAGCTCCTCCTTTATCAAGCTTCCTGATCCTCCTCTCTTAGAACTTCCTACTCCCTCACAGTTCAGAACCTGAACGTGCTTTGATACCAGATGTTGGAGTTAAATACTTTGATAATAAGAAAATACACATAACAACTCAAAAGCTTTTACAAAGAAACAAGATGGTGCTTGTATATTTTATTAATCTTTAAAATCAATCATTACAATAAGAAGAGAGAGCTGCAATATTTATAGATATTGGACAACTTCTTTTCATCCACAATACATGGAAAATAGATAAACTAATATGAGAATAAAATGCAAGATAATATTCACTACTCCTAATTGCACCTATTTCCCCTCATGAAATCATCTGGGAATAAACAAAGTAAGATTGAAAAATATCTCACAAAACATGTGATAAGAAAACTAAGGACAACTAAAGACAACTATCAATTGACTTAATCTAATCTAACTAAAGCAATTAAAAAATTACTTTATTATAATATAAAATTTAACTCGTATGTTGAATTAAGTGTTAGTTTATTTCTAACAGTTGAATTTTTTGTTAAACCCCCCTCCCCTGCCAATGTCCCTACCACGTGGGCCCCATTCCATGAGCCCTACCATTTATTTCCTCCTATGAACATGAGACTCCTAGGATGCACTATATTTCATGAATTCTTCAAGTCCGCCTTCATAAATGGCCGCAGATTTTTATATGGTGTCCAATACATATTTTAATATATGTGGGAATATATATTATTTTGGGTCCATCTTTTTGGGGCATATTTTTTGTGCAACAAAGGAGAAAGTAAATATTTTTATATTTACGACAATGTTTTAAATTATAAAGGGGGATATATAAATAGATATGCAACAACATAAGAAAGTGATGGAAAAATAAAAAGAGAGCCACAACTCAAAGAAAATAGAGAAAGAAAAAGGGAAAAATTGTGCAGCAACACATTGAATCTAAGAAAAGGGAGAATACAGAGAAGAAGAAGAATACAGAAAAGGAGATTTTGCAAATAGAAAAGTGCAATAACACAAAGAAGAATTTTTGTAAGAAGAATAAACAGAAGATTGGAAACAAGAAGAGAAATGAAAGAAAAACATAGCAGCAACTCTGTGATTGTTAAAAAATTTGAAATATAATATATATATTGTGTGTGTGTGTGCTTTATTTGTCTTTCTGGTTGTGTCTTTTCCTTATTAGTTTTACTTGGCACTATATTTTTCCAACGCTTTGGTATCAGAGCTTTTATTTTCTAGGTTGAGTTGTAATGGCTTCCAACAACAACTCATGGCAACAACCCCCAATATTTGATGGTAAAAAAATTATGACATTTGGTGCATTAAAATAAATAATTTATTCTCTTCTCAAGAGCTATGGGAACTCGTTTAAGGTAGATATAAAGAGGTAGCAAACCAAGATTATTTCAATGCAATTCCACAAGAACAAAAGAATGCTTTGAAGGAAAATAGAAGAAATGATGCAAAATCTTTAAGCTATGTCCAGAATGTTATCACAGATTCAGTATTTCCAATGATATAAACAACTACAAACTCCACGCAAGATTGGGACACCTTTCAGAATGATTATCAAGGAAGTGCCAAGGTGAAGGTAGTCACTGACTATAGATGCTAAAGAGAGAGTTTGAAAATCTTCTCATGAAATACTCAGAGTCTGTAAATGACTTCTTTACAAGGACTATGACCATTTTCAATCAGACAAGGACAAATGGTGATGTGGTAGAATAACAAAGGATCATAGAGAAGGTATTGAGAAGCCTTCCAATTAGATTTGACCCAGTAGCGGTAGTCATAAAAGATTCTAAGGACTTACAACAAATTATTTTTGATGAGCTGATGGGTTATTTGCAAACTCATGAATAGAGGATGACTAAATCAGCCAGCTCCTCCAATGAATAAGCCTTTAAAATAAATACAAATGTTAGAGGCAAGGGAGAGGAGCATACAACAGAGGAAGAGGGATATTCAACAACCAACAAGAAGGTGGAATTCACAACCACTATCAAGATCCATAGGAAAGAGGAAGAGGAAGAGGAAGGAACAACAACCCTTCCAGAGGTGGTTCTTTAGGAAGGAACAACAAGCCTTTAAAAATCAAATGTGCAATGTTATTACTACAAAATGTTTGGGCATTGTGCCAATGAATGCAAAAAAAAATAATATGATTTGAGAAATCATAATCATAATGTAATCTTCTGTAATGGAAAATAATTTAAACCTGAGAAGAAGGAAATGGGAGGAGATTTTCTTTTAACTTGCAATGTATTTGAGCAAGGAAGCAAACAAGTATCGTATTTGGATAGTGTTTTCTGCAATCATATGTGTGTAAAGAAGGAAATGTTTAGTAATATCAATGAAGCAATCATATTTGGAGTGAAGATGGGAATAGACAATAAGATTCCTATGATGGATAAATTTATTGTATCCATTCTCACCAAATAAGGAGACAAGAAGCATCTACATAATGTTTTATTTGTTATAGGATTGAAGTATAATCTTCTCAGTATTGAACAACTTGTCCAAAATGGATATAAGGTGAAGTTTTAGAATGGAGAATGTGTTTTATACGATAAAGGTGAAAGAAACAAGATGATTTCAATCGTATAGATGACAAAAAATAGAATGTTTCCTTTTTGGATGCAAAGTGTAGCAGGCGTAACAACGTTTAAGACAATATCCATTAATCAATCCACTCTCTATCATCTTAGGTATGGAAACTTGAGTTTTGGTTGATTAAATGTTATTTATATAAAGAAAATGGTTAAAGGCCTGCCTCCTATTGAACAACCAAACAAGGTTTGAAAGGCATGTATATTGGGGGAACAACGTAGCAATGTTTTTCTCTAACATAAATCATGGAGAGAAAGCTCACATCTTGAGTTTATACATTCAAATTTGTGCTAGTCCCATGAAAACTCCCTCCATGTCTAAAAGTGTATATTTAATTACCTTTATTGATGACTTCGATAGAAGGAGAAGGGTTCATTTCTTGAAAAATAAATCAGAAACATTTGAAGTGTTCAAACAGTTCAATGCCATGGTTGAGAATCATAGTGGCCATTATATAAAGACATTGAGAATTGATATATGGGGAGAGTATATATCAAATGAGTTTTTGAACTTCTGAAAAGAGCACGAGATCAGGAGGTGTTAGAAGAAATGCAGGAAGATATAATTAAAGAATTATAGATCCACAAATTAACAGTTAAGGATTATAGATTATAACATGCAGACATTAACTAGATGTTTAGATATGTGTATAACAGTTAGCAAATTATGAATGAAAGAAACTAACAATAGCTGAAAGTAAATGGGACAAGAGACATCATATTTAAGTGGATAAACCCAATGGAAAAAACTCCACTGAAGAATCACTATCTTATATTAATAATTTATCAAAATTTCACCCAACACTTTCACTTCAGTCCTTAGTCTCATAATAAACAATAACAGACTTATGTCTTGTTGTATAAAAACTCGCATAAGTAGCTAAGATTAGAAAAATTGGTCTATTAGCACATTAGCTAAAGTAAGATTACCAAGTTAGTCCAATCTCATGAGAGATCATTCTATTTATATATGATGGGTGAGTGGTTATACCAGTCCACTCTTTTAGCTGTGAAGATTGACTAATATTATTAAAAATAATCTTTAAGATAGGGGATGTTTAAGTGGTGGTCCACCAAATGGTATCCCCACTTAACATTAACACCCCAATAGGAAGCAATTCTGATGCGCCCGAATTAGCAGGAACTTGACAAGGTCATAACTTGAGCTCCGGGTGTCAACAAAATGGTGTAACTGAGAGAAAGAACAGAACCATTCAAGAAATGACGAGAAACATGTTGAAAGAAATAGGATTGTAAACTCTAATGACTTATGGGTAGAAGTAGTTGGGACAACATTATATCTTTTGAATAGATGTCCTACGAAGACTCTGAGAAAAAAAATACCTCAAGAAGCATGGAGTGACAGAAAACCAAGTGTTGAGCACTTGAGAATTTTTATATGTGTGGAATATGCACATGTGCTAAAGCAAAGAAGATCAAATTGGGATAAAAGAGGAGAGAAGTCCATTTTCATTTGATATAGTAAGCAATCAAAATCTTACAGATTGTATAATTTAGTTACAAAGCAATTGATAATCAGTAGAGATGTTCAATTTATTGAAGAGGCATCTTGGGAAGATGCACAAGAAGTGGAGCAAACACAAACAAATGTAAATGCACCTATCATTGTGCCTGAACCAACAAAAGTAAGAGAAAAAAATGTACCAATTTGTAAACCCATTTCTCAAAGGGATAAATATTCAAATGGCAGAAGCCAACAAAACATGCAAGGACTAGAAAATGAAGAATCTTCATCATCATCAGACTCATTGAAGTAGCAAGGAAGAATGAAGAATGTTCAAGAGATCTATGATCAGTTAAGGTATGAAGAAAATGAAGATGAAATGATTAATTTTGCTTTATTTTAACAAGTTTTTCCGATTTATTTTGAAGAAGAAATTAAAGATAATAAATGGTGTGAAGAAATGGATGAATAAATGCATGCAATAGAAAAGAATCAAACATGGGAGTTAGTAGATCTTGAAGGAAAACAAGTCATTGGAGTCAAGTGGGTTTATAAAACCAAAACTACTCCTGAAGGAAAATTGGTAGATATAAGGCAAGATTAGTCGTCAAAGGCTACAAAAAAAATCTTGGACGTGATTATAATGAGACATTTGCTCCAGTAGCAAGGCTAGAAACTATGAGAATAATCATTTGTATAACTACTCATCAAAAATGGAAGGTCCATCAAATGGATGTAAAATCAAATTTTTTGAATGGAGTGCTAGAAGAAGAAGTGTGTGTGGGCCAGATGACCTAGATTATAAAATCTCAGGGCACAAAAGAAAGGTGTAGAAGATGAAAAGAGATTCGTATGGTTTGAAACAAGAACCAAGAGTTTGGTATAGTAGGATAGATTCCTATCTGATTAGCAATGAATTTAGCAAAAGTAGCAGTGAGCCCACTCTACATCAAAGCTAACAATGGTGAGATTTTAGTTGTTGTTTTGTATGTAGATGATTTGTTTTTTACTAAAAATTTAGAAAAATAAATTGATGAATTCAAATCATCCACGAAGAAGGAATTTGAGATGAATAATTTGGGACTATTGAAGTATTTTCTTGGCATTGAGGTCTAACAAACCAAGACATGGTATTTTTATATACCAAAACAATTATGCAAAAGAAGTGTTTATAAAGATTCAGAATGGTGGATTGCAAACCAACATCTACACCAACTGAATTAAGTCTGAAATTGAAAAAAGATGATTGCAGAAGCAATGTGGATCCTATAAGGTACAAAAGCATGGTAAGAAGCTTGATGTATTTAACTGCAACTAGACCAGATATAATGTATGTAGTTAGTTTAATTTCCATATTTATAGAGACACCAAACGAGTCTCATTGGCAAGAAGGAAAGCGAATACTGATATTTGCAAATGGAACAAAGAATTTTAGAATTCTATATGCTGCTAATAATGATTTTTATTAGTTAGATACACAGACAGTGATTGGGCAGGTAGCCTTGATGATAGGAAGAGCACATCTGAATATGTGTTCAATGTTGGATCAAGAGTCATTTCATGGGCTTTGAAGAAATAATTTGTAGTTTCTTTATTTATTGTTGAAACAGAGTCTATAAAAGAAAACTCAGTCGCTTGTCAGATGATTTATTTGAAAATAATCCTCTCAGATTTACACGAAAATCAATAAGGAGGTTCTGAGATTTTTTGTGACAATATGTCTTCAATTGAGTTATCTAAAAATTTAGTTTTTCATGGTAGAAACAAGAATATTACAATCAAATATCACTTCATTTGTGAATTGGTTGAGAAAGGATAAATTGAGCTAAAATTTTGTAGGTTAGAGTAGTAGCTAGCTGACATTTTTACTAAATCACTGTCAAAGAAAAAAATTGAGCATTTGATAGAAAATCTATGCATCATAAACGGACCACCTAGCTCCATAGATTTACTTTTTTTAGCTCAAGATGAAGGGGGGTGCCAAAGTTAAATGTTGAATAATCTTGAGCCGCATGCGCTCAATTCAAACTATTTTTCCCTCCTCCATACTGGCACACTAACAAAAAATTAATTGTTTTGACCATTGAAAGTTTCTTTAAATCCCCCAACTGCACCCACTGCACCCCCGCCCACCCCCAATGTTCCTTCCACGTGGCCCTCATTCCATGAGCCCTCCCATTTGTTTCCTCCCGCGGATGTGAGACCCCTGGGATGCACTATTTTTCATGATTTTTTTGGGTCCGCCTTTATAAATGGTTGTGTATTTTTATATGGGGCCCAATACATATTTTGATATATATGGGAATATATATTATTTTGGGTCCGTCTTTTTGGGGGATATTTTTTGTGCAACAAAGGAGAAAGTAAATATTTTATATTTACGGAAATGTTTTAAATTGTAAAGGGGGATATATAAATAGATATGCAGAAGCATAAAAAAGTGACAGAAAAAGAAAAAGAGTGCCACAGCTCAGAGAAAATTGAGAAAGAAAGAGGGAAATTTTGTGCAGCAACATAATGAAGAAGAAAAGAGAGAATATAGAGAAGACGAAAAATACAGAAAAGGAGATTTCACAAATAGAAAAGTGCGGCAGCACAAAGAAGAATTTTTGTAAGAAGAACAAACAGAAGATTGGACACAAGAAGAGAAACAGAAAAAAAACATAACAGCAACTATGTGATTATAAAAAAATTCGAAATATAATATATATATATTGTGTGTGTGTGTGTGTGTGTGTTTTATTTGTCTTTCTGGGTGTGTCTTTCCCTTACTAGTTGCACTTGGCACTAAATTTTTCCAAAAATAAACATCTAAACATCCATAACAAAAAGAAGGCAACCCTTTCCATAATTATAATTCTTTTAAGGACAGAAGTCCATTTTATTTTAACTTCATATTGCTATCCATTTT
Organism: Taxus chinensis; assembly: GCA_019776745.2. NCBI lineage: Eukaryota > Viridiplantae > Streptophyta > Pinopsida > Cupressales > Taxaceae > Taxus > Taxus chinensis. The sequence goes on along the minus strand of CM034147.1, from coordinate 915,915,464 downwards.
CATAATGTGACTGTGACTTGTGAAGAGCGAACGCACAATTATAAGACCATTAGAAGCAAGTTTAAAAATTCAAAAGTTTGGCATAATTTTCCACTCTGAAGAAAAGAATATGGTAAATCCTTGTAATACCTTGGATTTTATATTTAGGAGGTTATAAATATGTGAGAAATGGTGTTTGAACTGTTGTCTCCTGTTCCTCTTGGCTATTATGATGATCACTAGTATTTCCTACAGCAGGAACACCCTTTGAGCTTCTCCTCTCCTCCATTATCCTCAGTAGCAGGAAACATCTATTTAGCGTATTCTTTCCCATTTTCGAACAACTGTCATTTTCATGAGCTCCATTTGGATGGATATATATGTATATACCGAAAGCACTTTCATGGATGGAGAGTGAATGTTGTTTATCTAACTAAAACAATCCTTCCAAGGAAGTCTTATTAGTACAAAGATAAGGCTGAGGAAGCTCAAAATGAAACTCTTGATCCGCCATACCCATTTCAAAACCATTGCCACTACTGTAACCATTTTCTCCAATCCAATATTCATTATTCTCCATTGCATCCAATTTCTGACCAAGCTCAGGAAGGTGTGGAATTGATATCTCGGATGCGTAGAAAGACTATATTTATAATAGGCCATGGAAAGGTGAGATTCAAACAATGAACCATTCATTGTAATACCAAGACATGAGTAATTTATGTGGTTGACATATTCAGAGAATGTTAAGAATCTAGACTGACTTATATTCTAATGTTCCTATGACTGTGGAATGTTTAGGTCCTCAATAATCTAGCCTCACTGGCAAGATGAGCTTAGCATATAATTTCTCTAGTGAACAGGTGAGTTTAATTTTGTCTACCTTTGTGGAGGATAGAGGCATGTTAATAACAGTAACTGCATTGATATTTGACCGAGTAGTCCGGGAGGAAAACCATTTCTTGCTAGTCATTTTAAAGGTAGACAGGGTCCACTTCACCTCTGTAATTTCCCTTTGACATTTGGTATTTGTTTCTTCATCTATAATAAATAAAGAAGACACGGACCTTAGTTAACAACCAGGTTGTGGACGCAAACCTTAGTTAAAGATCTAATAATGAAAATGCAGTTCCCCTGTGATAAGAAATTATTTTAAACACATACTGTCACACATGGTTATGTTCTTTTGAGAAGGGTTATGAACGATGTGAAATAATTTCATGTGCAAAATTTGGCTTTAATGTTTTATCTTTCATGCACTCTCGCATTAGTCTAATAGTTACATTTCATAAAATGGTCTTGTAGATGTCAAATGGCCATGCTCGCGGTCAAACATTTGGTCAATATAGGGGAGAGGCCAATACATGAACATGGTCCAATAGTTATTATAGTACCACTTCATAGTTGTCATAGTACTATCTAGTGGTTATTTATTTTTGACATAATAATTATGTAGAGTAGCCAATAACATCATTACATTTAAGACCTCCTACCCATGTACAAGAAATAAAAATTCAATGTTCAAGTATTGGTTTCCACCATGGTTCTAGTGTTACTCAAATTTATTATTTTAAATCACTTCAAAATATGGTTTTCCATCCAATTAAACATTCCAAAGAAAAAATATAAGTTAAAACAAATATGAACTACATATTGGTGAAAATATTGTGATCCCACATGATAAACAATTGATTTTGTGGACCCCTTAACTTAGGGTGTACCACTACTAGCCCCTCTCCCCTAAAGCATGTGCGGACCTCAGTTAACAACCAAGGTGCAAGATATTGTTCCCTAGAAAACAAAATAGTTTTCTTCACCGCTAAAAAAAACATGTTGTTGCATCGTTTTTGTTTTTTTGTTTGAATTTTGCCTGCTATTTCAATTTTATGTAATGTGATTAAATTTGGATTGAAATTTTTTGCTATTACTCTTCATTTTAATGGCAGATTTTTTTGCTATTGGTTAGTTTGGAAGATTTCATAAATAGTATTTTTTGTTGTAATTTATAAGGATCAATAAATATTCAATGATGTCGAGTTTTGAACAATGAGACTCATATATCAATACAAAAGGAGTGTTATAGATTAATACAAGAGGAGTGTCATAGATCAATCTTTGAAATTGCATAAGAAAATTTTACAATAAAAATAACATGTATGTGGCCGCCTCTGCAATTTCTTGTATAATCAATAAAGCAAACATAGATGTCAGTTAACAAGAAAGGTGCAACATATTGTTCCCTGGGTAGCAAAGTAGTTGATTCCACAAAGTGCTAGGGAGATTTCAACACCGCTAAAGAAAACATGTGTTTGCATCATATTTGTTTTTTTTAGTTATGCTTGCTATTTCAATTATATGGAGTGCGATTAAATTTGGGTTGGAATTTTTTTCATTGCTCTTCATTTTAATGACGAATTTCTTAACTATTGATTGGTTTGGAATATTTCAAAAATATTTTTTTTGTTATCGTAATTTAGAGGGATCAATAAATACCTAATGACATTAAGTTTTAAACAATAAAGCTTTAATATAGGAGGAGTGTCATGGTTCAATCTCTAAAATAACATTAAAATAATTTAGAAATTTGGTGCATTTGATAAAGTTTAAGATTAGCAAAATTTCTACTTGAATATACTGTGGCGACTTAGAAGAAGAAAAGTATAAGGATGGCTTCATATAGGAAAGACTAATTCTAATGAAATGAGGATGCAGGGCTTTAAAATAAATCTTGTTTTCCTAGAAGCACTTTAGTTTGAATTCGGATTGGTTCTTCACATTATTTTATTTGTAACGCCGCTCAAGAGACGTCGCCACACTCACGACAACGACGATGACGACGCCACAAACAAACAAACGTCCCAAAAATGCGACAATTTTTTTTTTAAAGTATTTGTACCTACTCTTGACGGACATCAAAGGTTTCATACTCTACATTTGAGGTATTATAATTGTAACCCAAAAGGCATTTTATTAACTTAATTATAATTCATTTTGCAATTTAAACGAAACCATGTTTTGAGTTGTTTTCACCTGGCTCCGAGAGTTTAGTTTATATGCATATATCACCCATCAAGGTTAAATAGATGGTCGGTTCTTATTTTAAAGGCAACATGTTAAATATCTATATCTTGATCATGGCGCCTATACAGGAACGTTAAGTTGTGAAGAACAAAAAGGGATACAAACAAGGTCATATCATGGTGTGCGTAAGTAGCCACTTTCCGCCATGAGTAAGTATGATCGCCAGGCATAATCTCACTTATGTCGAGCTCGTGAAAAAAAAATGGAGTCATAGTGAGACCGACATCATGTTTCATCCATGTCGTCAAGGTCACGTTTAATAAGTAAATGGCCATACCAAGGATTTTCCACGTGGCCCATGTCACTACGTGGAAACACATAATACTATTAGCTATTCCACCACCAAAATTAAGTGTCTGTACCTATTGTCTTATCCAAAAATTAAGGTTTTTGCACACATAATTTGTTATATAATATGCATGCAATATTATGGCAAAGGCTAGCTAAGTGCTACATGCGAATGGACATTGGTTAATAGGGTGTTGACCCTTGTTAACACTTTTCTTTGATTATTCCCAAAATGACTCAACTCACGCACCATCCAAACTCGCACTCATGATGATTTGGAAGATTTGAACTTTGGATTGATCATCAAACGGTTCATGCTGACCCATCGACTACTTTATTGTTGCGTGGAGACACAATGAAACGTTTAGGTTGGAGAGAAAACTGATTGGGGTGGTTGGCTCAACCAACATCTGTAAATGAAAAGGAAAACATTAAAATCTATCCCCCCTGCGTGCCGCTCTAGGTTGTTCCTAACATTTAATGGTCTAGATTTGCAAATCTTCTCCTCTTGGTCTATCCTACCAGCCATTCTGTCCCGGGCCATGTGAGAAGGATGGGAGGAAAACAAAAAAACAAGCTACAGGCAAGGCAGTGGCGTTTTACCTTTCTTCGACCCCCCCTGGCCGCATGCACTTCTATGGGGACTGTAGATGGAGTTACGGCGAGAAGTGGGATGTTCAGGCTGTGCCAATATCCACTGTCCCTTCTTCATTTTTTTTTTTGAAATTTTCTGAGCGTTTTACACCTGCGGTTTGTTCATCTATGTTGTTATCTGTACAGTATTGAATCTGACTATAGTTTTGAGATCCTCCTTTCAGGTATTTTATCAAATGCGAAAGAGAAAAAAAATAGTGAAGGGCATTTTTTTTTTCAAAGAAAAAGACAGCGACCTGTTCGACTAGGTTGCCAACTGTTCAGTGTTGATTGCATCCTCCAATTCGGGTTTCACCTTCAAGATATTTTTAGCATTTAGATGGAGGAACAGAGGAGGCGCACACAAAAAAGAAATCAAAATCGATTAGGGAGCAGTGAAGGCGAGAGGAGAGGAATAATCTCAAAGAGGTAAATCTATTTCATATCAGAATGTCGATGAAGTAATCCGCTCTGTGGATTGGTGCGAACGCCTCAGTATAGAGGTGGATCTATCTCATATCAGACTGCTCATGGAAACAATTTGTTTGCAAAAGAAGAGGGGCAAAGAGGATATAACCCGGGACCCGATGAAAAGAAATGCATTGATTCACCATTTTAATTGTTTTATATGAAACGTAAAGTATGATTTTAAGTGTACACTAGCACAGTTCGTTTGCAAAAGAAAAGGGACAGATCCTACGTAGACTTATTTATAAATTTCTTGATGTTATTCACTGGCTGTGGTTTATGATAATGTACTTCATTAATATGAAGGGAAGATCAATAGGATAATTAATAGTACCTTAATATTAGTGATAATCCTATTATTAGTAAATTCGTTAGTTTTCAGTATTGCTTAGGTACAGGGATAATATTTGAGACCTATTAGTTCACTTATGCTAGATTTTAACGTGGTGTTGGGCATTGAACTTGATTAAGATTAGAGCATTTTGCATTAAAATCTCCTTCCAGCACAACTTCAATAGACATTAGCATGGAATTCTCAAAGCATAGTTCGATTTCATTTTCTTGTGTTAGTTTACAATGGATTTTTACAATAAATTCATGAATGAATAAAGAAACATAAAAGGAACTAGAACTTGAAATGCTTCTATTGGCATCTTAAAATCCATTTAAAACTTAAGACCTTCCATCAACTACACAAGAGGAGATGATGCACTATTTTTTTTTCAATCTTTACAACACCTTACTTTCAAGTATCCAAACAAAAAATTTAATATATTTCCTTTTGTAATTTCTTTCCAATATTCCGCCAAAGAATTCAAAAACATTCTCAATAAATTTTAGAGCAAGAAATACTATCATTTCAATGCAAATTTTCCTTCAAATCTTATTACAACATACCCTACTTCATGTGGAACAAATTTACAATAATGGAAGCTAGAGAAAACAAGGTGATAGTACATTTCTTTCTCCACTCAAGGTGTGGTAGTTACATGATGTTTTAACATTGTCAAACAACAAGGTTCTTATGCTCCAAAGTGTTCTTCATCCATGCTCCAAGTTCCAAGTAGCTCAAATCACAACCAAGATAGGGGGAGAGGCAACACTCTCCTCCCAACCAAAACTCAATGGAGAAGAGAAGCAATCTCCTCCATTGACCCCCGAGCCCCAAACACAACACAATGAAGGGTGGTATTCAACTCAAGGCAACAATACTTTCTTCCACAATATCATTTTCTTCACAACATTCAAGGTAAAAAGAGGAAACAACAAGGAAACACAAATAACACAATAATTTGCACAACAAGGCTTTCATCCAAGCCAACAAGAGAAGGAACTATGGGAATGTTTTCCTTATGCCTCCCCATTGAGATGAGATGCCCATCCAAAACCCTCCACAATAAAACTCAAGCCCCTATGACTCTTATTCCTCCCTCAAGTACCCCTTTTTCCTCCCATACTCTTATGCCTCCCTCCTCTTATGGCTCCCTCAAAGACAAGGTAAGAATGTAAACATTCTTACCCAAGATGGGCATCCCTCTCAAAACTCCCTCCACAATATCCTAATCTACTCTTATGCCTCCCTCATGAGTATTCCCATAGACCTCTCCTATACTACACAATAAGCATTCTATCCATTTTTCACAATACACAAAAGTAAACATACATTATCCACAAATTTAAGCAAAGAAACAACAACAATAAGAAGCAAAAAGGGAGAAGGTTTCCTACCTCTCCATTGGAGAAGCCTAAACCAAGAAATTTGTCCAAGCTCCCTCCAAAACAATCCAAGAATGCAAGTCCAAGCACTCTCTTTTTCTCTTTCTCCCAATTCTTTTCTCTCCCAAAATAACAAAAGAGAACTCTTCAACAACACAAAAACAAAACTCCAACCCCTTCAACAAGAGAGGAAATTTCCATAAATAGGCAAGAGGAAGATTGAGGGTGATGTGGCTCCTTGTAGGATGCCACATCACACATCCTCAAGACCACCTCCCTTTAGTTAACTCAAATCCCAAAACACCATAAATGGGTGGTTGGGTTGAATGACATCTCAATTCCACATTCATCCCTTCCCATGTGTCTTAAGGCACAAATAAATGCAAAATGAAGAAAAGTGCACTCCAAGGTCATAATTCCCTTCCCAAAACAATAAATAATCCCCTTTTTGGATTCCCAACCCATAGATATGGTTGGTAAGGGGTTTTGGGAAGTGTGGGACAAGGTCAACTTGTCCCACAAGTCCCCCAAAATTGCCCTAAATCTCAAATTCGAGATTCAAGGGATTTGGAGTGGTCAACACTCAAAACCAAGCATTCAATACATGAGGAAACACAAGGCTCAAGGAGCCAACCATAAAATTTAATACATCCACTAGACTTCCCTCTAAGACTTAAAATTTAAAACAAGGTGTTAAATTAATTCTAAACATACTTAGAAAAAGAAATTTTTAAAAAATATCAAAAATAAAATCACCTACTAAAGTAGTTAAAACAAGTAAATGAAATTCTTACCCCCTTGGTCACATTAGAAAATTTCCCCTTCATGGGAATTTTTTCTCATCACATAAAAGAAACAAAGGTAACACAATACAATTTACTAGTTGCCTTGACGACCAATTGTTGTAACCACCCGCCATCCTGTTGTGTTTGGTTCCCAATGCCCCTCATGGTTGTGATCATGCTGTGTTTCCTGCAAAATGTAAAATACCTTCTTCGGCCTTGCGGCCATGTCAAAATATCCAAAATAACCATATGCATGAAATTTATTAACATCTATACGTAATTCAATTAATCATTATTTCTAGGTCTAAATCACAACTTAATTATGTATTTCATCATTATCCAAAATTATAGTAATGTAAATTCAACAACTACATTCTACTCATCATGGCGAAGAAATCCAATGTTAGAACACATGCAATATATCCATATAAAAATAATATCGGTATCCAATAGTCTGTCCAGGAGTCAGTGTAGGTCATACTGAAAATAAAATCCAATCATAATCCAAATGCATCTAGTCACAAAACATCCTGCTAATCAACATAAGTATAAGTCATGTCCATATCCAAAGTCTGCATAACTCAAAGTGATAATCAACTAAGCATCGTAGGGAAGTGGGAATTACATTATTGAAATGTTTATAGTTTGATGTCTCAAATAAGTTTTTGATGGCCATTTTAATTATTTAGTTTAAGTGTTTATCTATCACAAATGTTTGCAAGTTAAATTGTTGAGTAACCAATAGTTTATATGTCATTTTTTGGATGGATTTTTTCATTAGTTGATCAAAAAATCAATGATCTTTAGGTTGAGTAGATCTAAATCTCGTGTGTTAGAAATAATAAATATTGACTTATGCATCTTTTAATTATAAAAGATTAGTTTTTTTAGAGTGAGAAGTATTTTAATTAAAAAAAAGTTTTTTTTAAAAAGGGTCTTAAAGATAGACTTTAGAAAAGCTTGTAAGGAGTTATAAATATGTGTGAAAAACTTCATATTTGTAATGAATAGAAAGAAGGAGAAGAAAGGAGAAGAAAGGAGAAGAACACTAAAGTACTTCCAAAATATTCGTGGAATACATTTTATTTGTACATATTGAACTTGTGTTGTGTATCTCTTTTTATTCCGTTGCAACTTTATTTTTCTAGTTTACTTATTGAGAGCACATGCCCTCATAAGGTCTTAAACTTCGTTTAATACTTTAAATTGGTCTCTAAGAAGATTAGGATCATTTTTATTCTATATTTTAGAGTCCAATTATGGCAGCAGTTAGCAGTATCCTCACTCAGCCCCAGTATTATGTTATTCACAGGTAAAATTATTAATTTTGGAGCATTAAAATGAATTTTTTTTCTGGTGAATATTTATGGAATTAATTGATGGATTAGGATAATGAACCTCTAGATCAAGTAGTTTTTGTAGGCCTCAACATGGGGAAAAAGTAATATATTAGAAGTAAATGTGAAAAAAGATGCAAAATCCTTGTTTATAATCCAATAGGCAATGGGTGGCGAACATATTTCCTAGGGTTGCAACAACAACTAGGTATAAAAGAGATTTGAAACTTTATATCAATGTTTTAGCAAAGTCAAAGTAATTAAATTGCAAATACTTAAAAGGAATTTCAAAAATTTAAGTATGGAGGAGCCATAAACAATTGATCATTTTTTTTACCATCTCATGGGGTCTATTAAATCAAGCTAGGTCTCATTGTAAGACACTTACCAATCAAAATATTATAGAAAAAGTTCTTAGGATCTTTTAAAGAATGTTTTATGCTTCCATTGTGGTCATTGAGGAGTCAAAAGATCTCATCCAAGTCAATGTAGATGAGTTTATGGGTTCTCTATTATGACATGAGTCAAGATTACATAGATAATGGAATTCATCCCTAAAACATGTATATACATAAGTCAAGTTTTAGTTTGTAAGGCCAAAGGAAGGTCAAATTCAAGAGGAAGAGGTAGATTTGAATAAAGAGACAATAGAATGAATGCAAATCTAAAAATTGGAGGATGAACTAGCCAAAATTACTAGTTTATCAATTCTAGAGGGCACAATAGCAACCAAAATCAAAATCAAAATCAAGGACAAATATATGATAAATATTACATTTTGTGTCATTATTGCAAAAAAAAATAGTCATTATGCAAATGAATGCAAGAACAAGTTGTTTGATTTGAGTAGGAAAGATGTAAATTTATTCAAATAAAATCATTTAGAGTATGGTCATGGCTTTAGTTCATAACATGCAATTTCACCCAAGAGAGAACAAGTGATATTTGGTTTTTTAAATAGTGGTTGCAATAAACCACATGACATGGAATAAAAATTTTGTTAGCAAGTTTAGATGATTCATTGAAATTAGAAGTCAAATTGGGAAATGACAACAACATGTCAATAATGGGAAAAGGAAAAATTTAATATATCTACAAAACATGGTGAAAGGAAATCTATTTTAGATGTTTATTTTGTTCCTAGTTTGAAGCATCATTTAATATTATAAAAAAGGTACTTAGGATCTTTCCAAGAAAGTTTGATGCTGCCATAATGGCCATTGAGGAGTCAAAAAGATCTCACCTAACTCACTATAGATGAGTTAATGGGTTATCTATTATGACATGAGGCAAGATTAAATAGATAAGGGAATTCATCCTTGGAAGATGCATCCATAAGACAAGTTTTAGTTGGTAATGGAAAAGAAAGGTAAACATTCAAGAGGAAGAGGTAGATTTGAATAGAGAGACAGAGGAATGAATGAAAATCTTACAAATCACGAATTAACTAGACAAAATTACTACTTTTTTCAATTCTAGAGGGCACAGTAGCAACCAAAATCAAAATCAAAATCAAGGACAAATGTATGATAAATCTGACAATTAGTGCCATTATTATAAAAAAATTGGCATTATGCAAATGAATGCAAGAAAAACTATTTGATTTGAGTAGAAAAAAATGTAAATTTATTCAAAGAAAACCATTTATAGTATGGTCGTGGCTTTATGTTCATAACATACAATGTCACTCAAGAGAGAACAAGTGATATTTGGTTTTTAAAATAGTGGTTGCAATAACCACATGACATTGAACAAAAATCGGTTACCAAGTTTAGATGATTCAATAAAATTAAAAGTCAAATTGGGAAATGACAACAAATTGTCAATAATGGGAAAAGGAATAATTAATATTTTTACGAAAACATGGCTAAATCAAATTTATTTTATATGTTTATTTTGTTCCTAGTTTGAAGCATAATTTAATGAGCATCAGGAAACTAACACAAAAGGGGTACAAAGTTTATCTTAAAAAAAAATTCATGTGTTATTTTGGATTGAAGTCCAAGTGAAAATTTAATCACAAAGTTTGAAATGAATAGAAAAAAAAAAATTTTACATTAGTAATACAGAGTGAAATCTCTCCTACATAGGTCAATACAAAGAGTTCATATAAATCCGCACAAGCTCAATCCGCTTCAAACCCCACAGGTTCCTTAAGTCTCGCTGAAGAGATATCACAAAAATGCATTCAAAGAATCTTTTAAATACCAACCATGGGTTGTGGAAGTTAAGGTTTATGCACCTTAGTTTTAGATGTTTAAGTTTTATAACAAAAGAATAATATAATTAATGGATTTCCAACAATTGAGCAACTAGTCAGAGTTTGTGAGAGTTGTATTTTGGAAAAACAATATAGGGATTATTTTCCACTAGCCAAGTCATATATATCGAAATATCCATTAGAGGTAATTCATTCATATTTATGTGGACCCATGCAAACCCCCTCGCTAGGAGGAAGTTTTATTTTCTAACATTTATTGATGATTTTAGCAGGAAAACATGGATTTATTTGTTGAAGCATAAATAAAAAGTGTTTGGTTTTTTTAGATAGTTAAAGGACATGGCAGATAAACATAGTGGCCATTATATCAAATTAATAAGGTTAGATCATGGAGAGGAGTATATTTCAACTAAATTCCTAAATATTTGTAAAGATCATGGAATAAAGAAGTAGTTTACGACCAGTTACACACCACAACAAAATGGTGTAGTAGGGAGGAAAAACATAATGATCACAGAAATGGCCATAAGTATCTTGAATTACAAGGATTTACAAAATTATTATTGGATCGATGTAGTAGCTTATGTATTTTACATCTTGAACAAATGTCCAATAGAGAGTGTTTAGGATATAATTTTGCAGGAAGCATGGAGTAAGAAAAAACACAATGTATCTCATTTGAGAGACTTTGGTGTTGTGGAGTATGCACATGTGCCATAAGAAATAAGAAGTTAGATAATAGAGGTGAAATGTGAATTTTTGTTTGTTATAGTGAAAAATTAAAGGCATACAAGTTGTACAATCCCATTACCAAACATATAATTATAAGTAGAGATGTTCAATTTATTGAGGAAGAATCATGGGATGGGAGCATTGTAATTCAACAACAATCACCATAGTGATACCTCAAAATTATGATGAGCTATTTGAAGGTGGTGTATAAGGTAGTCACAAAAACCCACTAGAAGCAACTCCAACAACACCTTCAGTTCATACCCAAATTAAATTTTAGCAAGGAGAAACATCAAAATAGGTAGTCAATTCTCGTGGAATTAATTATTCAAATCCTACATTAACAAAAAAAATAACTTATCTCAAAGATATTTGAAGGAAAAAAAAGCCTTAAGGAGACTAATGATCATTCTCAAGGTGAACACATTTTTTTATTTATATTTTGATTTTTCATGATTTTCTCTCAAGCCTCTTTATTTTGAAGAGACAATGAATTATGAAAATTAGATAAACCCAATGGGTGCTGACATTGATTCAGTTAAAAGAAATGATACTTGCAATTTAGTGAATGTTCTAGAAGGAAAAGATGAAATTGGTGCAAAATGGGTCTATAAGACCAAATATAATGAAATATACAATATCGAAAAGTAAAAAAACAAGATTAGTTATGAATTTATTTGCACAACATCCCAGAGTTGATTATAATGAAAAAATTTCCCCTATAGAAAGGATTGATATAGTCATAATAGTGTTAGAAATAACAACATAGAATAGTTGGAAAGTCTGTCAAATGGATGTAAAATAAACATTCTTAAATGGATTATTATAAGAGGATGTGTATTTGTAACAACCACCAAGTAATGAAGTTGAAGGTCAAGAGAAAAAATTTGGTAGATTGAATAAATCTCGTTATGATCTCAAGCAACCACTAAGAGCTTGGTATATTCATATTTACTCATACCTATTAAGAAATGGGTTCAACAAAAGTATCAGTGAACCCACATTATATATAAAGATCAATGCAAAAGGTCATGAAATCTTGATTATATTTTTATATGTCGATATTATTTTCATATATAATTTTTCAATTGAAGAACACAATCAAAACTGGGTGTAAATGATAGGTATGGATATCATTAAGTATTTTATTGGAATTGAAGTCAATTAATCAAATGAAGGAATTTTCATACGTCAAACAAAGTATGCAAATGATGATTTGAAAATGTTCATGATGGTGAAAAACAACTAAACACTAACTCTAGTTATAATAGGAACCAAGTTAACTAAAGAAGAAACTTTGGAAATAAAAATTGATATCTAAATCAACAATAAAAACATGGATAAATGTCTACAACCCTAAAAGGATACCCTAAACATTAAATTTCCCGAAACCCTAAGACATGGGACAACAATGAGCTTGGTAGCGGCAGTAGGAAAAAGAATGGCCACGCAGAGAGTCGGGACCTCTTATGGATCAACCTTACGTTTGGAAAATATAACTCTGTGCCTAAAGGGGTCAACAAAAATCCTGTGTTTGGCGGCACAGAGAAAAAAAATATTTTCCAGAGATAAGGATCCACGTGTTGTGCACAATGAGGCTTGATCAGGGGCTGCTGGTAATGCCAAGCCACCTGGAAATAATGAAAATAGGGCCCCTTCCCCTCATGCAATGAATGCCACATCCCAAGCCCGTGTGAAAGGGAAACTTGGAGGTTTTCTACCCACAATATTTCCAGAGCTTCTGATCTATGGCATTGGAGGTGGTATAAAGACAAGAAAGAAGGCACAAAATGGGGAGAGATCCAATGGTCCCTTTTTTACTGATATTGTATCTAAATAGTTAAATACTAGTGTAAAGGCTACCATGAAGCCTACTAAGATAAACCCATGTGTAACATTTGGAGATGAAGTCCTCAAAATAGATTCATTTTATCAAGATCATGTCTTGATTCACAGATTCGCTGGACTTTTTCCTAGCCTACCTGTCCTACATGAATGGATCTCCAAGAATTGGATCCCACTTCTAGTAGGAAGGCTATATCTCTACCCCATGTGCTAAGGAAATTTTTATTGTTGATTTTGAATCCATAGCTAATCAACTTTGGATCTTCCAACAAAAATACTTTATTTTAAAACCCTGGTTCCCATCATTCAACCCTCTCACTAAGTCTTGATCCCGCAAACCGATATGGATTGGACTACCCCACCTACCTCTTAAATTTTGGGATCAAAAGTGTCTGATATCCATAGGAAATACCTTATGCAACATTATTAACATTAACTCACAAACCTTTGATTTCACACATACAACCTATACAAGAATTTTCGCTGAGGTTGATACTTCAAAGGATCTTCCAGCTGTTAGGATTAAATATTATTATCCTAATATTAATTATGCATAGTTTAAATTATTTAATTAATTTTATTAATTAAATAATAATTGTTATTTGGTTATATGGTTAATCAACCATATTTGTCTTTTATTTCATACTGTTATATTGTTGTGAACAATATATTTGTATCTATTCATTTCCTGCTTCCCGGATGTTATTGGAAGCTTATTCATTCTGGCATTTGGTTGCACCTGTGCAACTTATTCTCCAGTATGTATTTGGCTGTGCAATATCTATAAATATTGCAGCCCATTCTCTGTAATTTTTGGTTGATTGAGATTAATAAATTATACAGGCTTCCGTCCCTGTTTCTCAATCTACATTTGGTTTCAGAGCAGGTTGAAGGAGATTTGAGGATTGCAGAAGAGGTTGAGGAGCATTGGAGAAGCTTTTGCAAGCAAAGGAGAGCCAGAGTTGCCTCCTGCAACTTCCCAGCCCCATCCCTTGCAATACCACAATCAAATTCTTCAAAACCACCATTAAATCTATGTAAAACCGTGTATAGTCTTTGCAATTCAAGCACGAGGAGGATAGAATCCACCAAGGAAGAGATTGCAAGCTCAAAGGAGGGGAGAAAATTGATAGAAGTGCTATACACAGTCAAAACCACCTTCTTTCACGCAAAACCACCTTCAAAAACCGCTGGTCGCTTTTCTCTTTGCTGGAAAATTCGCTCAAAACCGGATTTCCAAAACCGTGGTTTTATGAAAAGGTATGGTTTTACAGTTTGGAAGTGTTTAATTATAAATTTCTCTTTATACATACTTGTTTAGCTTAGCCGCCCAAGTGGCTAGCATAACTTTTGTAAGACACTTCCCATCAAGAGAGGTCAAGGGGTCAAATCCCCCTCCCTCACCCACTACCAAATTTGGCAAATTTTTGGCGGAACTGCTAAATTTAGCAGATTTTTTTGAATTTAGTTATAACTAACTAAATTTAGTGGAGAAATCCCTAATTTAGGGTAAAAAAAAAATTTCTCCCATTCGGCCTGGTTTTTCATTTTGGACATTTTTTGAAAAAGGAGACCCATCTAAAAATTGCATTTTAAGCTATTTTTTTGCAATTTTTAGCATTTTGGGTCGTATTGGGCTCAGGAGGCCACCAGGACCCGCGAAACAGAAATTTTTGCCTGCCATTCAAATTGTCTAGTTTTTTGAATGTAAATTGTATACTGCTGCATATTGTACTAATTTGCAGGTTGTCATAGTCAACTGCAAACTTTGTAACTGCTCAAAAAGTGGCAGAATTGTCATCAAAAATAATAAAAATTGGTTCTGTAACACTCACGAGATCCTAGATCTCATTCGCAGCGTTCGGTATATACGGTGCCTCTGGGAAGCGCTTACGGGTAAAGCCGTCATGACTACTACTGCACTTAACACCTAATATAGCTGCAACAACGTCGTCTGGGCATCGTCCCTTTAAATCGACGGGGAGTAATAAGGTCACAGTGCACACACTATGAACCATCCCATCCGTCTGTGAACGATTGCACGACATAAATCCAGACTGAGAAATTATCCAAGTATATAGCGAAGTTACGCGCGCGTATGAGGATATTTCTTTGAGCCGGTGTCAATAATCGCACAGACCCCATCAGTACTGTCTTGGTACCACGTATTGAATTCTTTCACGTACGTTAACACCTCTTTCACGTACCGCCGGGTATATAGAAAGGGCGAGCTTCTTCCACGTACCGACGGGTATATCGGAAGGGCGCATATATAGAAAGGTTCGGTATATCAGACTGACGGTATATAGATTGGGAGACCTAATACCTGGAGTGATAAGAGCCAAACCCTGTCAGTGATCTCTGTAAAATGGGCACCAATGCCCCCAAATTTTTTCTTCCGGATTCACAATTGCTCAGAGGAAGCAACTATGCTGCATGGAAGACAAAAATAAAGACACAACTTGAGTTTGAAGAAATCTGGCCTGTTGTGACTGGTACTCTAACCAGATCACCAACTGATGCAACACAACAACGACAGTTTGATAGAGCAGATCAGAAAGCAAAACTCATCATCTTGTTTGGAGTGTCCGACGATGTGCAAGCCCACATTCGAGATGCCACAACAGCAAAAGAAGCATGGGATAAGCTGAGCACAATATATGAGGCCAAGAACAAGAATGTCATACTCAATTTGCAGAGTCAGTTACATACATTGAAGTTCAAGCAGAATGAGAAAATTGAAGCCTTCCTAAGAAGAGTTGCAGAGTTGAGGGCTTCACTTCTAGCCCTAGGAGAAGAGGTCAAAGATGAATCTCTCGTTCCCATTGTTCTGAGAGCTCTCCCTTCTTCTTACCGCATTTTTGTCACAACTCTAAACTTGTCAGATACGACAATTAGTTTTGACAAGCTAGTAAACCTACTGCAACAAGAGGAAGCAATGCACAATAAGGATGATGAAGAGGAGCAGGCACTGTCTTCACATCAAAAATGGAAAGGAAAAGGTAAAGGAAAACCTAAATCCTATCAGAAATCCCCACATCAGAATCAGTATCATGGGGACAATCAACAGAAGAAGCGATGTCCAATTTGCAAAAGAGGACATGACTTACAAGATTGTTGGTATAACACTTATAAGAAAGGTTCATCAAGCAACTCTGGACCACAACAACAACAATCTTACAAGGGACATTCTCACAACTATCACGGGCAGAAAAAGGGGAACTGGAATAGAAGACCCCACCAGCAAGGTAATATTGCTGAGCAACAAGAACAGTCAGACAATGAAGACTTCTTGTTCACTGCTCGATCAAGTGAACCATCCACGTCATCTAGTGATGTCTGGTATGTTGATTCGGGAGCCACTCGACACATGACCGGCCACAGAGACTGGTTTATTTCAATGAGGGACACGCCATCGAAAAATCATGTTTCGTTGGGAGATGATTCTTCATATACAGTTCAGGGGATTGGAAACATTTCTCTACCCCTTGGTTCACGCAAATGCAGACTATCAGATGTTCTATATGTCCCTGGGTTGACAAAGAATCTTCTTTCGGTCAGTCAACTCCTAGATCACAACCTGAAAATTGACTTTGATAGTCAATCCGGCAAGAAAATGTGTTTGATTCGAGATAAATCCAGAGGCTCGAAAATAATTGCAAAAGCCTCAAATGTGGGACGTATGTTTCAACTTGATTTCATTCACAAAAATGATCAAGCACTTGTGGCTAAAAACTCCACCTCAGCCCAGTTGTGGCATCGGAGATTTGGTCATGTAAGTTTCAAATATCTCGAAACACTTCACCGGTGTAATATGGTACATGGGCTACCATCTCTTCAGAAGGATACAGACAAGTGTCCTCACTGCTTAGCAGGAAAACAACACAGAGTTTCATTCCAAAAGAGTACTTTTCGAGCTCATGGTAAACTTGACCTGGTTCATACCGATCTTTGCGGTCCGATGCAGCCAAGTCATTCTGGGTTCCAGTACTTCATGCTTTGTGTTGACGACTATTCATGAAAAATGTGGATTTTTTGTCTTCGCAAGAAAAGTGAAGCCTTTGAAACATTCAAAAAGTTCAAAGTAGCAGTTGAGAAAGAAACTGGTCATCACATCAGAACTCTCCACTCAGATCGAGGGGGGGAATTCACCAGTGATGAGTTCAAAGAATACCTACAAACTCACGGGATTCGTCGACAAATGCCTCCTCCACACACACCACAGCAAAATGGTGTTGTCGAGAGAAGAAATCATACTATCATGGAAATGGTGCGATGCATGATCGATGATTCCGGACTTGCAAAGACATTTTGGGCAGAAGCAGCAAAAACAACAGTGTATTTGTTGAACAGAGCACCCACAACTGCTCTTGATGGAACTACACCACAAGAAGCATGGTCAAAAAGGAAACCATCCATTGCACACCTCAGAGTATTCGGGTGCAAAGCCAGCATGCACATACCCAAACAGAACAGAAAGAAATTGGACATGAAGTCACAAAAATCTCATCTTCATTGGATACAGTGAAGAGACTCTTGGGTATAGATTGATGGATCCTAAGACCAGAAAAGTCTACACAAGCAGAGATGTTGAGTTTTTCGAGAAGAAGGAAGCAGAGACTCCTCCTCCGGACTCGCAAGATGTAGATTTTTCACCTATTGTAAAAATTGAAGCTAATGTTCCCTCAGAAGATGAAAGTGATGATGGGGATGATGGTGTTGATCAAATAGAACCACAACCCATGGGAACAGTTCAACGTATGCCTAAATGGTGTACAAGTACATTACGAGATGCAAGATTGGATGCTCCACCGGATACATCCACCCCTGGACCACGGACTCGCAGTAAAGCAAGAGAAGAAGTTAACTTTTCTTTGATGAGTAGAGTTATTGAATCAGATGAGCCCTCTACAGTCCAGGAAGCCCTACAGTCAAAAGCTTGGAAAGATGCCATGGATTCTGAATATCAATCAGTGATGAAGAATAACACTTGGCAGCTTGTTGATCTTCCACCAGGGAAGAAACCCATTGGATGCAGATGGATATTCAAAACTAAGTACAAAGTAGATGGGACAGTGGACAAGTGCAAAGCAAGACTTGTAGCAAAGGGGTATGCACAAAAAGAAGGCATTGACTATGAGGAGACATTTTCTCCCACAGCTAAGATCAAAACAATCAGGATGATCTTTGCTCTAGCTGCACAGTTTGGATGGAAAGTTCACCAAATGGACGTAAAAAGTGCCTTCCTGAATGGAGATTTACAAGAAGAAGTCTACATGACTCAACCTGAGGGATATGTTGTACCTGGTCAAGAAGAAAAGGTATGCAGACTCAGGAAATCTCTGTATGGCCTCAAACAGGCACCCCGGGCATGGTACATCAAGATTGATGAGCATCTCGTACAACATGGATTCGTCAGAAATCCATATGATCCCAATCTCTACCTCAAAAAGCAAGGGGGGGAGATGGTGATTGTTGTAGTTTATGTCGATGATCTAGTCATCACTGGCAGTTCAGTGAAGATGATTGATGAAACGAAGAAAGATCTTAAGCGATCATTCGACATGACAGATCTCGGGCTTATGCACTACTGTCTTGGACTAGAAGTATGGCAGAAAGAGAATCACATCTTTGTTTCTCAGATGAAATATACCAAGACAACGCTCGAGAAGTTTAGGATG
Organism: Taxus chinensis; assembly: GCA_019776745.2. Taxonomy (NCBI): domain Eukaryota; kingdom Viridiplantae; phylum Streptophyta; class Pinopsida; order Cupressales; family Taxaceae; genus Taxus; species Taxus chinensis. The sequence continues at coordinate 915,896,698 of CM034147.1, read as the reverse complement.
ATGGATTGCACACCAATTGCTACACCTATGGAGAACAGATTACAGTTATCTCGTTCAGATCCATCTCCTGAGGTAAGTGCCACTCTCTATCGGCAGCTGATTGGGAGTCTCATTTACCTGACCTACACTAGACTAGATATCAGCTTTGCAGTGAGCTATCTATCCAGGTTCATGCAGGAACCCAAAATTTGTCATTGGAAAGCAGCAAAGCGCATTTTGAGATATCTCAAAGGATCAGTGGATCTTGGTCTAGAATACAAGAAGAATGAAAACTTCTTCTTGACTGGATATTCGGATTCAGATCATGCAGGTAACATTGATGATAGAAAATCCACTTCCGGATTTGTATTCTTTATGGGATCTGGACCAATATCATGGGGAAGTAAGAAACAACACTTTGTTTCTCACTCTTCCACAGAAGCCGAGTATCGTTCTGCAGGAGAAGCTGTCTGTGAAGCGATTTGGCTACGTCGCATACTGGAAGGACTTGGAATACCACAGGACAAACCGACCACCATGTATGTTGACAATGAAGGTGTTCTCAAACTTGTTCGCAATCTAGTTTTTCACGAGAGAACAAAGCACATTGAAGTTCAGGTTCATTTCATACGTGAACATGTGTTGAAGCACAACATCCAGCTTCAATTTTGTCCAACGGCTGAACAACGAGCAGATATTTTCACAAAGTCACTTGCACGTGACAAGTTCGAGTTGTTCAGAGCATTTCTCTCCTCATCTCTTCAGACAATGCACAATTAAGGGGGGGAATGTTAGGATTAAATATTATTATCCTAATATTAATTATGCATAGTTTAAATTATTTAATTAATTTTATTAATTAAATAATAATTGTTATTTTGTTATATGGTTAATCAACCATATTTGTCTTTTATTTCATACTGTTATATTGTTGTGAACAATATATTTGTATCTATTCATTTGTGCTTCCCGGATGTTATTGGAAGCTTGTTCATTACTGGCATTTGGTTGCACCTGTGCAACTTATTCTCCTTTGTATGTATTTGGCTGTGCAATATCTATAAATATTGCAGCCCATTCTCTGTAATGGTTGATTGAGATTAATAAATTATACAGGCTTCCGTCCCTGTTTCTCAATTTACAGTTAGAATTAGATCTTTCTTATCATGTTTTAAATGAGATACCTAAATCATTTTAACTATAGTAGGATTTACTTTATTATCAGCATTAAATTGTTTTAAATAGTGGATTGACAACTATCTAGGAAGTATCACACTTCCCAGATCTAGCATACGCCAGGAAGTCCACTGCATATATTGTTTAACTCTTTCTGGTGGTCTTTCTTTTTATTTCAGGTAGAAAATTCCTCCCAACCAAAAGTTCAAGCTCTCACAATCAGCTATTTTGGATTCAGAAGTCATACGTGCGCGACAACCTATCAACCAACATTTCAACAGGTATTCCTCCTATGCTCGTTACCCTATCTGTTTTGTCATTTTTGAAGAAACGTCTAAGAATTAGGTGGACAAAACTGAACATAGTTAGTAATTAGAAGATGATAAGCCAAATAAATTAGTTCTCATCCTCAGGTTAGAATTATATTCTCTCTAGTCTGATTCTTACCAAATGTTCTTCAACTCCTTTGGACCATCTTTCCTTAAACCAAACTTCTTCAGAAAAAATTTTTTAGTTGGGGCCCACATATCACCATCATGCTTTAATATACATTTATGGAAATATGGAATAGTCACATATTCAAATTCCAATTACCACTTTTGAAAAACCAATAAATACAGGAAATATACTCACTTTTATCCAAGCTACTCTTTGTTAGGGTTTAGCTACGGTTTCAAATCAACTTGACCTTCTTAACGATCGTTATATAAAATCGTGACGAATAAATTCATCACTAATTATTTTTATGAAAGCTTCACTAATTGACTAAGAAGCTTACCAAATAGATCATGTCCCCATATAAAGCATACAATTCACAGCGAGCATCAGAATGGTCCACTTTTGCTTCAAAATCACATTGTAACTTACTCGGGTTTGCCAAAGCTTGCAAATGTTAAAATACATCATGTTAGAATGACCTTTTTCATGAAGAATCAAGACACATCCTATAACAATTAAACATATTCAATCCTTGATGATGTATTTATATCCTTGTGATCATTCTTAGATACTAGAATAATCAAGAATAACCCATCACTCATGCTTCATAGAATGCAATAAGTAGCTAAACACACTGGACATTATACACACTATGGGTTATATATCGCACCCTAGGGGAGTCACTACATTGGGTGGAATATTACAGTATTGAACTAATCTTTGATCACATCTTTAACATCTGTACATAATTATTACAACATTTTACTTGAGCAATTATAATGTCAAATTTGATGGCATACCTACATAGAGATAAGATTTTTATACCCAAATTAAAGTGGAATTACTATAATTAGGACTGATATTTAGTGTATAAAAATATACAAATATATTTATATTAATATATAGAAATAGGAAATTAGGGTTATGATCTACAAGAACTTAAGACATTAAAGGAGATATATACTTAGGGGTAGAGTGTTAACTTATTTGTTCTTTTTTCTTTGTGATTTTATCTGGAACTTGGCTAAATAAACTATGATAGGGATGAATATTCTTCATCTCTTAATACTAACATTTAACCTCACATCTTATAACACTACCATTGACATTTTTAATCCTGTTTAATGTTATTTTATAGAATTGACAAGTATTTATTCTTCATTATTGATCATTTAATATATGCCTTAGATTCTTCTTACACTTTTTATTCTTCTAGAACCCTTACACATATACCTCTAATGATCAAAACATTTTCAGTACTCCTATTTGTACACTTAGATATACATTAGATAACAAAAAAGGTTAGTGGGATTGAGTTCAACTTAACTTGGCGACCAAATTTCACTTATTTCTCATGTTGAATCCTTAAAGTTACACTACCCATTTTTAGGGGTTCAAACTCCATATATTTCTCCTAGTGCTTGTTAAGAGATGATGCACCCTACATTGAAGTTTTGGCCATCCAATTTCCCTTTAGATTTGACATGATAATGGAATAAGTAGATATACTTTAGATGAAAATTACCATCTTGAATGTATAATATATTGCCTACATTGAGATGTAAAACCATTATTGAATGCATAATATAATGCTTTCATAAAAATATTTTCTATAAAATTGATCATATAGTTCCTTTTTAATATATATTCTTACAGATGAATACCTAATAGTTATTGATAGATTAGAACTCCTAATTATATTTTATATATGAGGAGCATCTTAGTTTGAAATTATGACCTTATAGGATGAAAATATGATCCACATCCCAAAAAACATGCAGAAACAAAGGTACATTAGGAAAAATAGTAAAGACAATTAACATTGATTCATATGAGACTATGTACTCTTTATGAAAAATATTATTATGGTTGTAGTGTTTCTGTTCACATTATTGTATTTGTGCCGAAAATTGGGGAGAAATTTCCTTAAACAAAACTAGATATTTTATTACTTAGTGAAAATAAGTAACATGAAGTGTAAACAGTGATCAAACATAAAAAAAGCCAAAATGGAGACGATAAAAGACCACATGCCACTAAATCAGTAATTTTTTTATTTGATGTTCTATATAAATATAATTTTTTTAAATGTGTCTTATGTAATATTTCTTGTGCCACATTATTAGGTTAATACATTTCAAGTTCTTTAATATTAAATGAAATTTTATAGTTTAAAGGAGAAATAAACTCATTCTATTTGAAACATTTCCTTCCATAGGGTTTTGTTTACATAGACATATTGAAAGCATGTTAGCATATGCCAAAAGGAGAAAAATAAATAAAGAGTAAATGCATGGAAAATTTAAGTATTTCAAAGTGACCACTTATTTTGGAGATAAAAGTATTGTAGGTATTGAATTATTAGATAAGGCTGATTCTAATGAAACCCTATTAAACGAAGGGTAGATTAATCCTCAACCATGTACTAAAAAAATAGTTACCAATAGGTTGGTGCATGATAATTCCATAGTGCATTGGGTGTCTCTAGACCATAACATGCCTTTTCTAAACCACATTGTTATATGAATATATAGGTTTGCAAATTATTAAATGCCTTAAACTTATTAAAATCTACATATTGTGCATTTAATTTGAAATTGATATGATAAACCCCAATATTCAAAATAAATATAGTGAACTTGTGGTTTATTAATAGAATTTCCCCCATAGTTGTAATAAATGCAATGTGGTTGAATTACCACATAGAATTGCACTATAAATATTTCCCCTTTTCATTTGTAATGCATTTAACCATGCACTTGAATTGAGTTGTTTTTGTCATTGTAATGGTTTATCATTTGAATTGTTATAGACTTGATAAATACTTGAGAGAATCTAAAATTGAATTGTTTGATATTGATATTTGCTTGAGAATCTTGCATCATTATTGTTTATTTCCTTGAAATTTTGCATTATTTGACTTGAAATTTTTTATTACACTAGTGATTAGCTAAGTGTATAATGCTTCATGGAAAGCCATGCATGGCTTAAATAAAAATATCATGATATGTGCCCCCCTTTAATTTTCAATGAGAAGGACGACAATACTTGAATCATTTGAACTAATATTAAAATTGATATGAGATAGTTATTAGTGTTGGAGTGGATAACTACGTTATTATATTATATGTTCTGCAATTGTATTAAAATTTATTATATAAGATTGAATTTATGTGTAAATTCACTAGTGTTTATGCATAGTAATATGAATGTATTATTGTGGAAGATGGCGAGATAATGATTCCAACACCACTAATGCCACATATTTTTGACATACGATGTTTGATATATCACATGTAAAAGTTACGGTAAGTAGCATTAAGTTAATGTGTATAAGAGTGTATTAATGTAATGGGGCCAAGGACTAAAATCACCGAATAAGGCCACGGTAGGGTTTACCCTTAAGGGTGAATATTAAAGGCCCTTATGGCAATGTTTTTGGATTTGTGGGTGTCCTCGTGGCATTTTGTGGGATGTGATTTTTCTTTTCGCCCCTTACTATGTAACTCTCTTTTATTTTTATTAATATAAAAGGAAGTTCCAATAGTAAGTTAAATTTATCAGTGAAGACTATATATGGAAATTCAACTTACTATATATATGAAGGTTTGAATATTAAAACCTAATTCGTTAGTTGTAAATAATAAGATTTTAGCTTTAAGAGACATACAATGTCACCCACTCCAGGTGCTTTATACCTATGATGATTTGTAAACTCTCTAACTTTGGAACTTTACAAACCACAACCTTTACTTTTTCCTACTTTCAAATTCCAAAAATGACAGTCCTTTTAATTAATTGTGAGAAAACTGAACTTATAATTATGTTGCAGTAAAGGAAATAAAAATTCAAACACCAAAATTTTATCCTAGAAACCCCCAAGTTGAGGAAAACCAGCCGGAAAGGGAAATTGCTCTTTCTTCCCAAAATTTTACTGGCCAATTCATAAATTGAATACATAATAAAACAAGTATGAAAGGAAGAAAACAAGGTAAACACTTCTTTTCTATTACTTGGCTTCTTTGCTGTCTCTTCACTCTTTCTTCTACAAAACAACTTCCATCTCCAATGGTTTCTCTCTCACAATTTTGCATTAAAAATTCAATTATCCATTCCACTTACCCCACTTGTATTTATAGTTGTTCTCATATCCTCCTATGCAATGTAGAATGAGAAAATCACACAGAGGAAGAGACACAGTCCAGATGCTTTCAAATCCATGACTGTTTGTGGCTTTGTTTTTTATTTACATCCACAAGTGATATGACTACTGACTGTCTACAAATTGGTGGTTACGTAACCACTGGGGAGGTTATGTAATCACCGTTATGTGTAAGGGGTGATTACGCAACCGTCAGGGTAGTTACAAACCACCTCTATCCATAGAGGGGTTATGTAACTTAAAATATAACATGTTGTTTATTCTTCTCAAATTATCCTTCTAAAACTGGTTGTTTTGATGAAGTAGTGTTTATTTAGACCCCTAAGGATCACGCCTCCCCTTCTTAGGAGGATCTTGGTCTCACAAAATCTTAGTGGGGGAGTAGATGAGGAAAAAATTCCCTCACTGTGCTCCTTCAAGTACCACCAGGCCTGCCTTGGTGTCTTCCCTTTTAGTCCAACCTACCCTAAGACTCCTTATCTCTCTGATATTTTTGCTGGAGCACTACGTCCTACTCCATTTCGCCTTGTGAATCCAAGAGGTAATATTATATGGAAGGTAGAAACTAACATCCTTCTTCTTTTTCAAGCATGGATGGATCATATAGGTGCAAGTTATCATAATTTACTACTAGGTACATCTGTATGAATGGTGGAAAATCAAGCTTGAAGGCATTTTATCCAACCTTCTCAAGTATAGTGAATGGTCCATACCGTAGTGGATTGAGTTTCCTTTCTTGGATTTGTAGTCTCTCCTTGCTCAAGTAAATCCAAACCTTGTCTCCAACATGAATTTTGTGCTATCTCCTATGCTAATCATGTCTAGCCTTATACTTGTCTTGAGATATTTTTAACTATTCTTGTACCCTGAGATGGATTTGTCGGATCCTCTCAATGAATTTTTCTGCTCTAGTGACCTTTGAATCATGTACTCCCCTTCTTCATGCTACCCAAATGCTATTTCCATTGGATTCATAGGTATATATCCCAAACATACATCAAATGGTGACTTCATTGTGGATGTGTGTACTACTCGGTTGTAGGAATACTAAATGTAGGCTAAGGACTCATCCTAAGTCTGTGGATATCTGCTATTATACCCTCTAATCAGTTGTACCAAAGTCTTGTTCACCGCCTCTGTTTTCCCATCTATCTGTGGATGGAAGGTCGTGCTCCTCTGTAACTTGGTTTCCATCTTGTCCCACAAAGTAGTCCAAAAATTCCCCAATAACTTGGAATCTCTGTCATAAACAATAGAATTTGGCAAGCCAAAATGTACCCATACATTAGAAAATAAAATTTCAGCTACCTCATGTGCTTTTATTGTCTTTTTACATGCCATAAGAACACACATCTTACTGAATCTATCTACAACAACATATAGATAATCATGGCCATGTTTAGACATAAGAAGTCCTCCTACAAAATCCATAGAAATATCTTCCCAAGGATGAGTAGGGACTAATAAAGGCATATATAAACCTTCCTATCTTATTTTAGGATTTCTTGTACAAATATTTTTACATCCTCTTATGAATTTAGATACTTTTTATTTCATATTGGGCCAATACACATACCTTTGCAAGTGAGCTAAGGTTTTACCAACACCGAAATTTCCCGCTACTTTCGAGGTATGTGTTTCCCTCATCAATAGAAGTCTTTCTTCTTTAGGTACACAAAGTTTTCCCCATCAGGTAGAGCAGCCCGTCCTTGAGATAACAATCTTTAATCCACCGTCCTTTTCAGCCCCTTGGGACTGCAACTTCTGAAATGTTACCCCAAAGTCTTTGTCTTGGGCATATGCCTCTTCGTATGCTTCCTTCATGAAGGGCTCGATATGAGAAATAGTGGCCAAGTAGGAGAATTTCTCCTATGTGGGGTGGCCTAGACAACATGTCTGCCACCACATTTGTACTTCCTTTCTTGTATTTGATCACCAAATGGAATTGTTGAAGAAACCCCATCCATTTGTAGTGTCCTTTGCCTGCTGCAATTTAGACTATGCTTGCAAATACTATGGAGAGGTTTGTGGTTAGTGTGTACAATAGTTTCTTTACCCATCAAATAGTGTTTCCATTTTTTAATTTCCTGAACTAGTGCATACATTTCTTTATCATATAATGAATATCCTTTAACTGCTGAAGTGAAAGTTTCAAAATGATAACATACGGGGCTTAACTCCTTGAAGCAACACTACGCCCATAACGTAATCGCTGTCATCTATCTCTACTTCAAAAGGCTGATGCAAACTAGGAAGAGCAAGTATTGGAGCATGACTAATCTTGTATTTTAATAACTCAAAGGATTTGTATTGTTCCATACCCAAGTAAAAACCCTTACTCTTTACGGCCACTGTGTGTAGAGGTGCTACAATCACGGAGAAGCCCAGAATGAACTTCTGCATGTATTGTACTACTCCCACAAAAATCTCTACTCTCTGTGGCTCTTTTTGGTGTTGTCCAATTAGTGATGGCTTCCACCTATCTTTGGATCCACTCGTAGCTCTCCTCCTTCAACCACGTGTCCCAAGATAGACAAGTGATTGCTTGAAAAATTCACATTTCTTCATGTTACAAAGTAGCTACTTCTCCCTAAGAACTTGCAAGACTTGTTGTAAATATGTTAGAGTGTTCTTCCCATGTGGCACTAAAAATCAAAATATCATCTAGATATACAATGACACATGAACCTATGAAATCCCACAATACATCATTCATCAATCTCATAAATGTAGCGGGTGCGTTACATAACCCAAAAGGAAGCACTAACCATTCATACAAACCCTGTTTTTTCTTAAAAGCAGTCTTCCATATATCCTCCTCCTTCTTTCTGACTTGGTGATAACCAGACTTGAGATCCAACTTCGTGAAAAATTTAGCATGTTGCAGCTGGTCTAAGAGATCATCTATGTGGGGAAGTGGATATCTATTCTTTATTGTGATCATGTTCAAAGCACAGTAGTCGATGCACATTATCCAAGAACCATCCTTCTTTGGCACCATCACAATAGGTGAGCCACATGGTGAGGTGATCGGACATGGATCACCCCTTTGTCTATTAGTTCTTGGAGTTGAATCTTTACTTCAGTACTCTTAAGTAAGGATTGCCTATACAATCTGATGTTCGGTAGAGGTGACTCTGACAACAGCTAAATCTCAAGCTCTACTTCCTGTTTTGGTGGTAAGTCCACTAGGAGCCTGAAATACTTCCTGAAAAGACTAAATTATACTATCCAAATCTTGGTTTCTCTTGGTTAGAAATATTCTGAAACTTCTACCCCATCTTGCTTATCTTTTAATAAAAGTAAACAAAACTGATTATTATTTACCTGAATTAGCCATTTTGCTTGGTTAGCACTCACCATAGTAACCCCTTTCTTACACTGGTGTGCCCGGATGTTGTAGTTGATCCAATCCTTAACCCATCTGTACCATGGTTCTCCCTTCTCATAAATATATCATCCCTAACATACAAGTAAGGACTCCCGAATACCACATCAAAAGCATCAAGTTGAATAACCTCAGCTTCAAAAATATCTATATATTGGGAATTTATCCCGGAACTTGACCTTACATCTTCTTGTTACCTGAATTTCAACACCCTTCTTCACCCATCCCAAAGGATAAGGGTGTGGATGCTCATAAGTTTCAAGACCAAGCTTCTTTACAACTGCCTCAGAAATCAAGCTAGATTGAGAACCAGTATCAACCAAAGAATTTACCTTAGTTCTCTTGATCTGGATTTCGATTTGGAATAATTCTACTCATCTCCTCTTCATGGATGTCCCTATTGGTGGCCATGTGTATCCAAGTCTTTCATCTACATCAGAGTCATCTTTGATTTCTACATCCCCCTCTGTCTTTATAGCTATCATGGACTTCTTTGAGTCCCTGGTTTGGTTCTTTGGATGTAACTCCGGATGCAACTTCCAACATGTAGCATCAGTATGACCATTGATATCACAATTCTTGCAAAAATTCTTGGGATCTTTACAAGTATTTAAAGTTGTGGCAGCTTGTTTACCTTTCCCTTTCCACTTACTCTTGTTACTTGTTTGTCCCATATTCCTTTTTCTGCTGATTTGTTGAACTGTTTTTCCCTTGGCTCCACTTCTCCTTGCTTCTTCTCATCATCTATGTAGTATGCCTATACACATGCTTCATTGATATCTTTGGGCTTTGTGGAGATAAATTTTCTTCGAAGGTGAGTGTGAAGTCCTCCCAAGTACTTGGTCAGAATATCCTCGTCCTCCAAAACCATGTTTAGAAACATGGTTTGCCTCGGAAACTCCGTAGTATAGTCCTGCACACTTTGACCACTGACTTGTCTAACATACTGCCATTTAATCATTTGGTCAGTCTTAATGGCCAATAGGATAAAAGTTAGCTCTAAGTAATTCCTTAAATTCTTTCCAAGACTTCATGGTAGGATGTTTCTTCCTATCACAAGTAGTTAGATGGGTTTCCCACTAGACTAGAGTATGTCCCCTCCATTTTGAGACGTGCAAAGGTGATCCTTTGTGCCTCAGTGACATTATGGACGCTAAAGTAGTACTTCTAAATTGTTTCAATCATTTATCTAGAAAATATGCATCTACTTGTCCTTCAAAGCTTTTGATTTCAACTTTAGTCTCAACTTTAAAAGGAGTATGGTTAGATTTTACCTTTTCTCTTGTGTTTGAAGTCTCTTCTTCATGTTCTTCCCCATAATCTTCCTCATGGTGGCTCTTCCCTATGCCAAACTTTTCAGCTAACCCTCGAACCACTGAGTCCATGAAGTCTTTCCTGACAAAATTTGACTTCTAAAAATATGAAAGTTATCCTTTCCTTCTAAACATCCTATCCATCATGGTCTCCAACATCTTGATTCTAAGGACCAAGTTATCTTCCTCCATTTGTCCCTGAATTCTCTATTTCCACTTCTTTGTAGAAATTTTTGGATCACAAGGTAAAGTCTCTTCGCCTTTAGATCTCGTCAATTTCATACAAATCCAAGAATGAATACCATATTCCTAGATACTTGTTAGCTCTAATACCAAAATGATATGTAAACTCTTCAACTTTGGAATTATCCACAAAATCACAAATTAACGTTGTTGTTCTACTTTCTATTAGAAAATGACAGAGATAGCTAGTGAAATAATTTTTCTTATGCTTAGAAACCAAAATTGTAGGAAAGGAAAGAATATAAACTCATAAACACCAAAAAAAATTATCCTGGAAACCTCCAAAGGAGGAAAAACCATTCAAGAAGGGGAATTGCTCTTTCTTCCCACTTTTATTGGCCAATTCAAAACAATAAGTACAAATTTACAATAAGTATGAAAGAGAAGAAGATAATATCTCACACTTCCTCCCAATTACTTTCTTGCTATGTCTCAACGCTCCTTTCTTTTACAAAACACAATGCCAGCACTAATAACTTCTTTCTCACTTTCTTTCATGGTTTGATGATTGTTTTCTCTTCTACAAACATGTATTTATAGCCTTTCTCATGTCCTCCCATGCACTGGAGAATGGGAAAGGACATGGAGGAGAAGAGACATGGACAACCTTTCAAATTTTGGGGTTTTTCGTTTCATATTTTTATTTTCTGTCTGAAAGAGCAAAGACCGCCGCTCAATGTAGACTGGAGGTCTTAGGACCACCGTCATGGTTGGGTGGCAGTTCTGTAACTGTTGCTCTGCACAAAGTGGCGGTCTTGTTACTATAAAAATAGAACCTTCATGTATTATTTTTCCTTCTTCGTGTTGACTAATTATATGAAGTAGAGTCATTTTGGATCCCTATGGATCATGAGGTGTCAAGATCTACCAATATTCTAGCAAAATCTGTATGACTCTGACAAGAGGTTTTATCATCAACTTTCACAGAGGATCCTAAAGTATCACCTATAGAAAAAAAGGCATGATCTATTCAAGAGCTTTAATGGGAGTCTTGGAAAGCAAACATAGAGAGGGAAAGTATTAAAGGAGTCTTTTAGAGTATCAAAATATGGATATCATGGCTTTAACATGAGTCCATGTTCACCCCAAACCCAATACTGGTCAATAATTAAATCCATGTTTGTAGGGGTTTCAAAGATATAAATGAAATAAGCTTTAGCATACGGGTAAATTTCAATATTACCTTTAATATTTTCCCTCCATCTTAGATAAATCCCATAGTGAAGCCGAGATAGCTTAGGCTATAAATTATGAAATCTACAGATGAGGCTATAACTTTTAGTAATTTTTGACCTTCATTAAAATTCTATTATTTATTTTCCTTCCATTCCCCATTGTTTTAAAACCTTGAACTTAGGTTTCTCCCCAAAGAAAACAAGATATACCATGGTTAGTTGTGTTAGGATTTGTTTCTCTCATGGCTAGCCATGATACAAAAGGAACTTATATGCTTAACACAAGAAGAGTGGGACATGAAATATATGAATGCTAAAACCTATATTAGGTAATATGTTTCAAAGTATGTGTTGTTAAATGTATTTTCTAGTAAAACTAAAAATGAATTTTGGGATAAGTTTATGGTGTGATGCTAGGAAATTTTTTTGGTTAACAAGATTTTTCTAAAGAAGAATTTGTATTCTTTGAGGATGAATTATAGTGACTTATCTATAAAGAACCTCAATGTTTTTAACTCTGTGTTGAGTGAATTAATGTCCATAGATGTGAATATGGATGGTAAAGAGAGATGTATTACACTTCTCTACTCTTTTCCAAACTCTTGAGCTGCAATACGATGAATAGATTGAATCTTAAGGATGTAGTTGGGATTTTTTTGTGTAAATAGATGAAGAGGAATTTAATTCGAGACTATCATTCAAAGAAATATTTGGATATTCCTAGGAATGAGAAAGAGAAAAGAAAGAGGAAGTCAAAGGAGAAGCACTCAAATTGCGAATATAGATCCAAGACTCCAGATAACAAAATTCTAAGTGATGCATCTATGGTAAAATAGGGATCTTCAAGAGGGATTGCAAGATGAAGAAGGACAAGAAGCTACCTAAGTATATGAGCTCTTAAGAAGGAGAAACAAACACATATGAAGAACGATATGTTTACAATATTACCTTGAGTGTGCATGCATATAATTATCCATGGTTGTTTGGTTCAAAAGTGTCATATATAAACATGGAATTCTTAGAGGAGGTCAATTCTAAATCAGATATATCTATATTTAGAGAGCTTATTTATAGACAAGATGTTTCCTTCAAGGAAGAAAAGCTAATAAATTCTCACTATTGTGATAATTGAAGACCAAACAAGAGGTAATGAAACATTTGGAAGTAGATGGTGGGAGACAAAGGTTTGAAGAGTAAAAAAAAATAGAGGCCAAATTATTACTATAGTGATATTTTTTAAAATTCAATGAATTATCGACGAAATTCTTATCTAAGTGATACATTGGAGAAGCTAAGGGAAATCCTAGGAATCAAATGTATCCCTAAAGAAATCTTAGAGAAATTGAGCATCTCACATCCCGTAACTACACATTATTATTTTTTAGAATTTTAAATAATTTGGTGATTGCTACCATAATGATACAACATTATATATACTTCTTTGATTTCATATATTTCTTTGAATTGATTCACTTCATTTCACTTAATTTGATTATTTTGGAATGGATAATGTGATAGTTTGAGACCAGATTTACACACGGAATAATGATGTTCAATAATCTCTTAGGATTATACATTACATTTGGCTATTAAATAGCCATGATAATAGATTAACAAACTTCCTAGAAAATAGGAAGTAAGTATTACAATTAACAACTATATCTCATTTAATTAATTTATGGGTATAACTTGCTAACAACTAACTTAATAATACGAGTTGTTTTAACAACTCGTATAACAATATTTATCTATGTTATATTATTATGAATGAGTTATCAAACTCATATAATAATATAATGAATTGATAATGTTTACAACAATTAATTCCTAACATTCACCTCCTTGGTGTGAACATTATTAATTCTCAATATTCATCCCCTTAATGCAAACACTACGAAGAACCATATTTGAAGAAGATGAACCACCTCCTGAAAGCACTCTATAGACCAGGTACAAACTCCATAGATTATCTCTTTACCCTCGTAAAGGCGTAGCGTCGAGCTGAATTATGAAGGAATGTTCCCTTCCTCTTTGGGTTCCTGTGAGACTTTCCCTTCCTCCCTAGGCACCTGAATTCTAGATCTCCAAGATCCACAAGCTTCACACTAGCTGGATAACCATCCCTTGAATCTACCTCAATGCTCCCCAAAAGTGAGTCTTTTGAAAATATGACTCCTCCAAAAATTCTGAAAAGGGGTTTATTCAACACATCACAACAGGAACACTAAAAATAGAAACATACTGAAACACGCAACTGAAAATAAATGCCACCAAATCATATATGCGGCCTCGTCATTAACGACTAATGAGAGGTCAATGAATGATCTCCAACCTTCGATGTCCTCCATCCTCCAATATTATACTACTAGCTCATCCGAATTCAATCATGAAGCACAAATACATGCCTTGAGCAGACGTCAGATTCCACCAAAAATGCGTCTATAAGGAAAAAAAATTTTTAAATTTTATTATTTTATTTTATTTTACAATATTTTGACTCTGACTCAAATAACTTTGTTAATTTAGACTTAAATAAAATGACCATGAATTAGACAAACTTGATGATAATAACGACTGACTTTTTTTTATGATAAGAGCATTGACGACACTTACAAGTAATGACAATAACTAAAACTTTTGACACAAAATGACAATGACACTAAAAATATCTTGACTATTGACGACAATGTATTTGATAATTTACAATTGACTCAATTTTTCCTTATTTTGATTTCGACAATCTACCACTAAAATAAAAACTACATTGACATGAATTTATAAAAATGAAACATATATGGGCATACACAACGGTGTTACATTGACCAGGACATGGACAATACTAGATATTGGATCAGACCGACTGCGAGTAGAATGGATGTCGGAACCGAAAAAAAACTGATGTACAAACAAAACATTAAACTAAACAACACAATTAGTTTTTAATGAATAGACCAAAAGACGTTATGACTGGTTATACAAACAAAGAGTTACATGTAGGCCGAAGGCAGAAGAAGGGAATCATTGAGTTGAAGATGATCTCGTGAGAATCACAGGTCCCAAAACAAGCACATGTTTTTCCAATCATAAAAATGGAGGATGATAATATTTCAGGTTTGGAAAGATCTAATGAAACGGTTTAAATCAAATCACCTCGTATTGATTTTTTTTGCACTTGGGAATCGCGATTCACAATCCAAATGGTTTCAGAGTCTCAGGGTGACATGTTTCCTCCAAACGGTGCTCGATCCTTCATATATACGAGACTGTTGCAAGATATAACTATGTACGGCCAGGATCGATATGTGATCCAGTTGGGGCATGAGGAATCTACAACTTAGGAAAATTTCTTGGATATTTCCAAAGTGGCAAGACCGTCATAATAGTGATTGTAGTCAATTTACCATACGCCAATCTGATCAGCTATCATATTCCCCACTAATGCACGAGAATTAAACACATCTTCCAAAATCATTTTGAGTGGAAGGGAGCTCGTGAAGGTGCTTCTAGCTAGGGGCTGTAGGCGTGACAGGGAGAATCCAAACAATCCAATGTTGGACACTGAACTACTTGCTAGAGGCTAAAATAGATATAAAACTGACACCGCCGCGGATTCAATGTATATAAGCTTATTGCATTGAGTTTGAAGCCACCGAGGTTCATCTCATCATACCAAGAAAAGAATAATCCGATGAAAATTTTAAAGACTTCGACTCCAATATATGGCAAACCTTGATCCAATAGACAGGTGCACAATATTTTGATAGTACGACCATACCAAATCTGACAGAACATTCAACGTAGCAGACAGATAATCACACAAAATTATCCTTCAAAAATTTATTTTCAGAAAATTTAAATATGCATATAAGTCATTCACCAGGCAACCAAATGAAAATTGAAATTGCCCCTCGACTGATATAAAAACTCAATTACAGGCATTCTTCCAAATCTGATTATATCCTCTGATACCATATGATAGTTGGAGACCAGATTTACACATCGAATAAAGACGTTCAATAATTTCTTAGGATTATACATTACATTTGGCTATTATATAGTCATGATAATAGATGAACAAACTTCCTAGAAAATAGAAGTAAGTATTACAATTAACAACTATATCCCATTTAATTAATTTATACCCTTAAGGGTATAACTTGCTATCAACGAACTTAATAATATGAGTTTTTTTAACAACTCGTATAAAAATATTTATCTATATTATATTATTATTAATGAGTTACCAAACTCATATAATAATATAATGAATTAATAATGTTTACAAAAATTAATTCCTAACATAATGCACTAGGTATTCTTGTTTACTTTTGTGTAGATGTTATGTGGCTTTGAGAAAGGCTATCATTGGGGAGAAGTGGAAAGATGCACAATATGGCTTTGGATAGAGAGATTTTCTGTGAGTCTTTTAATACACAAGAAACATTGTCAAAACATAATTTGAGGTTATAAAATCCCTTGTTGTGATTTAGGTTTGTGTGCGTACGTGTGTGCCCACTTTATGCAATAGGTGTAATGTAATCGTTTTACGACAATGAAATAGTATTGTGCACTCTCGCTATGTGGAGGATAGCAACATATCATTTTGAGTTTAATCAAGCAGTGTATTATAACAAAAAATACCCGCTTATGATATGTTTTGACTATAATTATTTTTTATTGATAATCTTGTTGTATTAAACAAAAAACGAGAAAAGGAAAAATAAATAAGAATATTATATCTAGAAAAAATACAAATAAAACAGTTGCAACAAAATGGTATATTGTTGCAGGGGATAAATTCTAATGTTCATATCATCGTAGAATGTTCAATTCGTGAAGAATCAAGCTTCACGTTTTTTTAGCTCTTATGACTGTGGAACTCTTTTCTACACTTCGTTACAACTACTCTCACCATGGATTATATATATATATATATATATATATATATATATATATATATATATATATATATATATAATTGAATCGAAGAATTATGTCAATGAGAATGACCTAAAAAAATCCTACACAACTTTCATCAATCAAGTTCAAATATTTTATGTGTATAATTTGGAAACCATACATATCTTACAACTATTTATACACTTTTGGGTGCTTTTTTTTTTTGTTAAAATGGAAATTGTCAATGCCGACACACTGGCAAGATGATCTCAACGTATAATTTCTATAGTGACATGATATTTAGGTGAATTTAATTTTCTCAACCCGCAAGTTGGCTGGTTAATAACAATTAAGACATTGAAATTTAATAGATTACGAAGATCAGAGCCTTTTTATTTTGTTTCAATTTTATTGTGTTGGTTAACTTTTTGAGAGCACACACCCTCAGAATTTTTTCAAATTCATCTAATCCCTCAATAGGAATCAAATCAGATTAGGAGCATTTGATTCAAGATTCTATAGTCTAGATATGGAAATAATAAGTAGTAGCCTCTTCAGCTCCAGATTCCATTATTCATAGGTAAACATCATGATTTTTGGAGCATTAAAATGAATTTTTTTTTTTTCCAAATATTTATATAATTTAGCGAAGAATGGGGTTAATGATCATCTAGGAGCTAACATGCACAAAAAAAAAGTGTATTAAAATCAAAATTGAAAGAAGATACAAAATCCTTATTTATAATTTAGTAGGGAATGTATGAGATCATATTTCCTAGGGTTATAAGAGAAACTAGGTCTAAAGAAGCTTGGGATAGCTTATAAACTTCATATTATGGTTCTAGCAAAGTCAAAGTAGAAAAATTGTAAATATTTAGAAGGAAGTTTGAAAATTTGAGTATAAAAGAGTAAATAATAATTGATCAAATTTGTACCATTTCATGGGTCTAATAAATTAATGCAAGTCTCATGGTGAGGCACTTAAAGTTCAAATATTATAGAAAAGGTGCTTAAGATCCTTCCAAGTAAGTTTAATGCCATCATGGTGGCCATTGAGGAGTCAAAAGACTTCACCCAACTCATTATAGATGAGTGAATGGGTTCTTTATCATCACATGATATAAGATGCATTCATAAGAGAAGTTTCTGTTATAAAAGTCATAGGAAGGTAAACTTTATGAGGAAGAGGTAGATTTGGACATAGAGGTGGTGGAATGAATGCAAATCTAGAAAGTGGTAAATGAACTAGCTGAAATTCCTACTTTTTTAGTTCTAGAGAGCACAACATACAAGAAAATGGTCATCATACAAGCAAAAACTTATGATGTAAGAATCAATTCCCTTAATGCAAAAGAAAATGGTCATCATACAAATGAATGCAAGAAAAAATAATTTTTATTTTATTAGGAAAATTATAAATTTCTTCAAATAAAATCATATAGATTTTTTCATAGCTCTATGTTCATAACGAACAATTTTGTTTGAGAGAGAACAAGTGATATTTGGTATTTAGATAATGGTTACAGTAACCATATGATAGGGGAAAAAAAATATGTTTATAAGTTTAGATGATTTAGTGAAATAAAATATTGAATTGGGAAATGACAACAAAGTGGTAGTAATGGGAAAGGAAACAATTAATATTTTTACAAAACATGGCGAAAGGAAATTTATTTTATATGTTTATTTTGTTCTTGGTTTGAAGTATAATTTAGTGAGTATTAGGACACTGGCACAAAATGCGTACACATTTTTTCGAAGAAAAATTCATGTGTTATTTTGAATAAAAATCCAAGTGAAAATTTGATTGCAAAGGTTGAAATGACTAGAAATTATACATTTACATTAATAATACAAAGAAAAATCTATCTTGAAGAGGTCAATCCATGGAATTCATATAAAGCCACAAAATCTCAATCCACTTCAAACCCCATAAGTCATTTAAGCATTTTTTAAGTGATATAGATAAAAATTCATTTACATTTTTTATACCATTTTCAGATTAATTATGTTTTTTACACAATACACAACAATAAAAAGTAATGTAAGGTCTAGATACTAGGAGTTATTCTCGTACATTAAATTCCAACATTAATTGCAAAAAATATATAAAAACATTTTGGTTTTTTTCATATATGTATCCAAGATCAAAATACATGAGAGAGTGTTGGTCTTAAAAACTGTCGGTTAGGCAGGTCATGGGGAAACAAGCCAACAGTGTGCAGGGCATTGCCCCTCTTTGAGACATCAAAGTGAAACTGGTTTATTGCTAATCTATCAAGCAGGAATCTATGCAAATCTACACTATTCTAACTTCAGGGGGGTTTGGGATCTCGTCCCAATAGAGGTAGTTCTAACTACGAATAGAAAGGTAGGAGGGAAGGAATGGAGGAGGGTAGATCTAAAGGAAGAAAAGAAATGAATTCCAAGATGGAAAGGTTAAAAGGTTTATGCTTTGGGCTGGTAGTAAACAGATCCAAACTTACTTGGATAAACAATTAAAGAAATACTGATGAATAGATGACAATAGTAGGAATGAATCTAATAGAATAAAAACATAGATCTAACTTAAGAAAGATCTGATGCAAATAACACACACATGAAGCAAAAAGTCTAAATATATGTATTAATATTTCTTCTGTTGCAAGAAAACACAAAGTCTTTCTCTCCTCACTTCTCTTTTCATACAAAAAATTTTAACCCCTTAATACAACAAGTATTCAAGTATTTATAGAAGGAGAGAAGGAAAGAAGACAAGCAAACCCACAACTTACAAAATATCTTACAAGATATTTACAAAAGGTCCAAAATATCTAAAAACTCAACAGTTGACTTGGGAAAGTTTTTGGATGACAACATCCCATGGTGCAACATGGATAGGGTCATCATGTATGCCAACATACTTTTTAAATATTTTACAAAAACGATCCATGCATCCTAGAAAGAAGAAACAACTCTGCCCAGTGTAAAATGGCACAACTTTCTGCACATCGACATGACAAAAATTCCCCTTTATAAAATGGCGCAACTTTCTACACGTTGACATGAAAAAAATTCCCCTTTGTAAAATGGTGCAACTTTCTGCACGTCGACATGAAAAAAATTCCCCTTTGTAAAATGGCGCAACTTTCTGCACGTCGACACGAAAAAAATTCCCCTTTGTAAAATGGTGCAACTTTCTGCATGTCAACACAACAAAAATTCCCCTTTGTAAAATGGCGGAACTTTTTGCACGTCGACATGACAAAAATTCCCCTTTGTAAAATGGTGAAAAAATGGCTAAGTCCTGAAACAACTTGATTTTGAAAGGGAGTTTTGGGCTATTTCAAATGTTGTCAAACTTCCTTGGGGCCAAAACAAAATTTTTGGTATGGTTACCCACAAATTTCCCTTGTCAATTTTATAGGATAATAGAGAGAGAGATATATACTTTGGTAGATATAGTTGTATAATAGGAATCTAGGAGGATAGATTAGAGAATTTATAAGTGCAGATCCTGATAATCCTTCACTACTAAAATTGTGATATGGAAATCTCCTAGTGTAGGACCATACTATCTAGTCAGGAAGTATAATTTGGTATTTACCCTCTTTATGGTCTTGTATTCTTTTAGAATTGGAGTATGTGACTTTTTTGGTCCTTTGGTGGCCTATAAATGCACTTCTCTATCAAACTCTAGTTGTTTAAAGTCTCGATACTATCTGTAGTCATTTAATTCACTCTAAAACCCTAACCATGGATATAATACCCTACAATATGGTTAGTTTTTTGGTTGTGGTGCACCCCATACACTATCTACATTAGTACTACTCCAAAGAGGCCTCAACCACAAGCAGTTCTCTGAAAGGAATGATAACCAAATCGTACCAAGCCAAAAACACAGATGCTAATCAAACACCATGATCTATAAGATGAAAGTAATTCACCAAAATAACTTTACATAAATCTTTGCAAAAAAATGAGAAACAATATCATATATTATTATGGAACTCAATGCAATACATTGAGGATGGGCCTTGCTTAAATAGGAAAGGAATAACAATCTAAGAACCAGTCAAGGTCATAGATCAAGCCATATATCAAGGAAATAACTAGTCATCAAAGAACTAGTCAAGACCATAAATTTAGGATAGAACTAGACATCAAGGATATAGTCAATACCATAGATCAAGGAAAGAACTAGTCAATACCATGGATCAAGGAAAGAACTATACCTAACAACTAGATAATATCTCCTAATATCTAAATAAGATAAAAGAAATATCCACACACATAAGTGGGTGAGGATAAATACAATAAAGGTAAATAAAGTACCTAGGTGAACATGATCTAAGGTAAATACCTACTATAACATTCTCCACCTATCCTGTAATATCTATATGGATACAACTAGTTAGAAACTTGAACCCCTTTGATCATGCTTGATATAAGTGTGGTCTTACTCACACTTGAAAATAGGAACTGGGTATGATTGGATGTGAGGGAAGCTAAACTTCTTGGCTTGGTTGAGTTATTCAAAACTATATTAGTGGATTCCATGATGGATGTGCATCATCTTTATGAGGATTTAGGGATCCTTGAGTGTATTTTGTGAGTTTTGCAAGAGAGTATGTCAATAGAATTCCAATTTTTCCCTAGTTAGTAAATGAGGTAGTGTTCACTTACTTATATAGGGTTACGAAGGTGAAATATTATGATAAGGATGAACCAGGAGGATAAAATACCCAAAAAATAATATTGCATTGAAATTAGACTTAGAAAATGTGTTGGTTCAGGACCATACAAGTTAATGAGCACCAGATTATATAACCTGAATGAACTATATAGCTTTGGACAAGGGAAAGATGAATCAAATCTAAAAGTTTTACCTTAATGGTAAGATCTTGAACATTGATTTTATGGACTTGTATTCAGAATTTTTTAACACATCAACATGTAGGAATATGAAAATTAGGAAAGAGGTGACAAGATAGATTGAGTGGGGATAGGATGTGGGTGTTTGTCTTAGTCAAGAAGCACATTTACAATAATCATTGTGAAAAGGGTAAATTTCCAAGTTTTATTTTCTACACCCCCCAAGTATGAAATGAAAATTACATTCCTAAAGGAAATGTTACCCAAGTGTGTAGATACAATTTATCTTTTCTCAAACTTTTTTTAATGTGTTTGTATTGGCATGCTCCATGATGAAACCTACAACATAGAGTGTATTCAATGTCCATAGTAGATAATTGAACTATAATTCAATATTAAATATAGAATTTAAACTTACATAAAGTGAAATACAGAGATGTAAAACATGGAAAGAGTGTAAATGTTTATTTGTAAGGGAAAGAGGTTCTCATTCCTTTCTTACAGTTAGATATTTGCATATTCATGTTATTGTTGTTAAACTTTGCTAAAATATTTGGGGTGATTACTCCCTAATTGTACCTAAGGAGAAGATGGAGTATTGGATGTATGCAACCCAATACCAAATGGAAAAAATGATATTTACCAATGCATCCCATGAAGTAAGAAGATTATGTATCAAAGTCTTTAATAATTGTGATATATTCCCATTTAATATGAGAATAGAAATAACTCCCTGTGAAGAATTTATTTTCTGGAATGTTTTGCATAACCCCACAGACCACACTAGTGAAGATGGATCTAGGCCCAATGTGTGAGTATATATATGTAAGGCATAAAATAGAAATGAGTTCCTCCATGCTCTTCTCATGTTTTACGCTTTTTAGTAAGATTATGTAATCTAATGGAATATCAATGGAGAAGGAGACCCATGCCCCACAAAAACTTGTATTTTACAACTAGAACTGAGTACTAATGAGGAGTGAAATATTTAATGCCCCCTATAAAATAATTTAAATTGTGTCATATGTGTCTAAGATTGTGTTAAGAAAATTTATCCATGCTAAAGATTTTAAACTATAGAAAAAATTGGTGTTTTTTACAACTAGGGAAAAAATATATGGTGTTTTTAGAACCATCCATACAATCCTGACCCTTACGTATGGTTTTAACCATGTGTAGTTTTTGCCAAAATGTTATTCCTAAAGCTAATTTTGAGTAATTTTTCTCGATGGAAACCTTTGTCTGAGGATGTGATTGTAACTGTAAGTGTAAAATAGACCCCGATGAATTCTACCTCTTTTGAGGTGCATGTGAGAAACCATTTGATCATGCATGTTTGAGAATATGTATTAGAGATTATAATTTTGAAGAGGTGGTCATCTTAAAGAACCTATGCTTGTGAAAATGTTTTTTTGTATGGTGGAAACCATGGCACATAAAGAGATAAATAACCATAACGAAAAGAGAAATAGTAGTAGAAATAGAAATAAGAACAACAATAGTATCAAGTAAAATAGAAAACTCATATGCAAAAGAAGTAAAATAAATACTAAACAATAATCAAGTGAAGAAAAACACACAAGAGCATGTAAAACATAGATATATCAAGGCATAAAGCTACAAAAATAGGACACCCACAATGTTATAAGAAAATCAAGGCACTTAGGCTACATACAATAGAAAATAATGTCACACAAGAAGGGATAAAGCCAAAAACATGGGACACCTACAGTGTCACAAGATAATCAATAAAATAAGACTACATATAATTAATAAGACAAGTAGAAACACAAGCAAGTAGAAAGTATGTATACAAAATAGTGATTTTGAAAAGTGATAAAAGAAATAAGTAGTAAGAGGCAACACAAAGAAAGATATGTCAATGATACATAAAACACTTGTGTTAGTCCTATTAGTTCATAAAATAACACATACACAATTTATATAATCAAGTGTAAAAAGGAAGTAGAAAGGAACTATAATTAAATAATAACACCTATATAGTTTGGAGAGATTCCCTTAAGAGAATAATGTAAGGAATTGTTGTCATGAAAATGTGCAATGAGAAAATTGACAAGTTTTGAGCATGACAATGATACCCATGTGTCAAAAATTTCAAGTTTTACCCTTCCGAGGCACCCTAGGTCTACCCAATTGGTCCAATGACCACCCAATGGATTTTAACTCAGTTCCCTAGGTGAATTAGAAAAGTCAATTCAACCCCCCTAGGCAATTTTAGGAGTTCTTGAAAACTACTATTTTTAGGCAGTATTGGGAAGGGCCACCACTGACCTTTTCAAGACCTATGCGACCCTTGGATTGGAATGGAGGATCTAAATCCCACACAAAGGTGAATTGAAGACCTAGTAAATTGATTTAGGAATATTCAGGAAGGATTTGGGGGAGTTGGGGCAGTTTCATCAAAAACAAGGTTCACAGGCCTAAGCAGTGCACAGGGTCAAAAGAGCTGCCGAGCTTTGGGAGGTAATTTCAAGAGCTCTAGATGGATTTAAGAGCTAAAAAATACATTTTCGGAAATATAATTCAAATATCTACAAGATGTTGGAATCATATCTTTCACCAAAAATTGGCATAATAGGTTTATATATGGTTTTTCCCAGGCTTAGTCAGGGATCCAGATCAAAAATATGAATTTTTAGGGCTTAAATAGAAGAATACAGAGCTCGAACCCCCACCATTGGATTATGAAGGCCATTTTCAGTCAAGGACATATATAATTTTACTAAAACATTCTATTGGGAGCTCAAGATATCGCTGTTTCAAGTTTCCCTCAAGGTAAGCTTCTCGCAATTAGTCAAATTTTAGTGCAGACACTTGTCAGATCTAGGAGCCTAGCACAATTTCATGTCCCTTTCATCCCTCAAGATTAGGGGAATGAGAGAAATAAAAATTATCCCAACGCTAATAATCCCTTTGGTCACACATGGAACCTCCTGAATTGTTAGTTCAGCCCACAGGTGCTTGTCGAAGCTCATCCCTTCACTCGCTCAGATCGTGAAAAGTTTCAACACTAGGTGCATCGTAAAAATTGATGACCCTCATGTAACTTTGTGTTGAGGGACATAAAAATGTTCCCAGCCCTAAGAATCCTTTAGATCATCCATGTGACCCCCT
The DNA here is from genome assembly GCA_019776745.2 of Taxus chinensis. Classification (NCBI taxonomy): domain Eukaryota; kingdom Viridiplantae; phylum Streptophyta; class Pinopsida; order Cupressales; family Taxaceae; genus Taxus; species Taxus chinensis. Next base: position 915,871,936 of record CM034147.1, on the reverse strand, counting down.
CCAATGCAATTTGTCAACTCGTAGGAGCTAGTGAAGCCAAATGGATAGCCATCGGATCTTTGTCAGTTGTCAGCACCATGCGTACCTTGAAATTCGATGACACTCATGTCCCTTAATTCTTAAGGGACATAGGGGACATGAAAATTTTCCCATACCAAGGAATTTATTTTGGTTCCTCATGCGATCAACTTCTAGCACCCAGATGTTTTTTTCTAGCTTTTTGGCCAAAACACTCCACCATTGGATCTCCACCAAGTGTTCTAGCAAGGTGCGTCATGAAAATTGATGTCCATTTGGTACCTTAATGCTTAAGGTATATCAGGGACATAAAAATTCCCCCCACCCCTGATGATATTTCTTAAATTGTTTTAAAGCTGAGACTTAGCTTTATTTTCACTCTTTTTACTCTTTCCAACTTCACCCTACCATTGCTTTGCTCATACATGCACACAATCTACCATTACTGCTCCAAACCAGATCCAAAATGGATACAAAACTCTCCAATCCATGAAAAAATATATGTCTCAGAGATAGTTGATCAAAATACTCAACATATTGAAGAACAGAAAGAAGAATAAAAAAATTCTTCAAAAGACTCCATTACCGTGAGACGAAGATCTAAACGTATCTTGCTAACCAGTGAACAAAATGAAGAACGTTGATGCTGTATTATTCACTCTCAAAAGACATTGAAACATCACCTTCAAATCCTCCTTCCACAACACAAATCACTTGCAGTAAATAAATATCCCTTCTGGCTCTACGAAGACAAAATATGATTTCTCGTCAAACCGATAACTAGTTTGAAGAGAAATTTCACCAGTAAAACCAGAAGAAAAAACCCAGAAAAAAAATATAATTTTCATCGTGAATGGAGAAGAAACCCATACATGTAACTTTCAAGGCATGTTAATGGTTGTCATGTTCAGAGGTGTCGTCAGGTCAAAATTTTGAAACTTTAAAATCTCCCAAACCACTAATCGGGTAAGTCCAATATTTTAGAGGGGTGATATTGGATAAAAACCCATATTGGAAAACTTTGTTCCATAGCAATCCGACCAACATAAGATCAATTTATAAAAATAGTAGATCTTCTACATAGGCGACTGTTATTTTAGGAAATTCAATAAGTAAAGAACCTGCAAAGGAGATGGTGAACACAGAAGAGGTATTGCAAATAAAAATTCATCAAAATTTCATCTTGGTCCAAAAATTGACACTTACCAAAAATAGTAAGTGGTCTCACGAACACCTGCTATAAATGCCCAAGTTTTCCATAAGGCAAGAGGGATGTATTTTGAAGAAGGAATTCAAGCTACCATAATTATTTGAGGTTTGGAAAAGATAATTTGTGCACTTTCTAAAAGTAATAAGTTATCATGTGTGCACTTACTAAAAATAACAGGTTATTCCAAAGGGAAGATTTCATAGAGGGAGCACACTTGGAGTTGAACATTCAAGTTGGCATCACTAATTAGAGACCAGAGAGGGAAAATTCTCAACACTTACTAGAAATAGTTTCCTTTTCCAAATATAATAGGTGTCAAGGAAAAATGAAGTTAAGATTCACAGGGGCGAAAACAGTACAGTCTCTATCATCGAACTATGCGAGAGTAGGTGATAGTGAGGTCAATTGCATGGATCTCAATAATGTCTTTCGACACTCATCTCATGCTTAAAATAAGACATATGTTACATCAAGATCATGTCCAAATCATCCAATAAATGTAGCAATGTTGCAAGGATTTGGGAAGTATTTTTCCCGAAGCTTCATTATCTTCAGACGGGATCTCTAGGAGAAATTCCCATAGTCACCAAAGGTTGCATTTAATAATGTTTCTAAGCATTCAGTTCGATGTGTTCATAGGTATTCAAAATTCAATTTCGTGTCTATAACATGATTAAATCATTTACAACAAGTAATTTGAGGGAGTGGAGATCTTCTCATCAACACGGGACAGAGAATGATTTGGCATCGAGTGCAAGTTTTAATGATTTTTTCAAGAGGCAACGGATTCCAAGATTCAGAGTTTCATCTTCTTGGAATAATCAACAGACTTCATCAGGAGTGACATCATTTCCTTTCCTCATCTCTCTTCTTTCCCCCAACATTCTCTCTCTTTAATGTTCTAATTTAGCATTGGGGTTTTCACTTTTTGATGTTTGAAAGTGTATAAGAGGGACAGAAGCCTCACACTTTTATTAATAATCAATAAAATCATTTACAATAGTGCAGGATACAATATTTATAGATATTGGACATCTGGATACAAATAAATAAATAATTTTCACATATGCAATAAAACATCCGACAATAATACAAACAAATGATTGTTCCAACTAATAAAACAAATAAACCTATGGGATTATATAATCCAAATATTAGGGTTATAAAATCATAACCATTCAAAAATTAAATCAATAACTAATTACATTAATGAATTATTAATTACCTAAGGTAATATAATACATAATTAACCTTAGTTTACCTAACATTCCCCCCTTAATTTTTCATTTCCTCAAGGGATGAAGAGAGGAATTCTCTGAACAACTCAAATTTGTCACGTGTAAGTGACTTTTGTGAAGATATCTACTCGTTGTTCAGTTGTTGGGAAAAATTGAAGCTATATATTGTGTTTTAAGACATGCTCGCGTATGAAATGTACATGTACCTCAATATGCTTTGTTCTTTCATGAAAAATTAGATTGCAAATAAGTTTGATAACACATTCATTTTCAACATACAATGTGGTCAGTTTGTCTTGTGGTATTCCAAGTCCTTCAAGTATGCGACATAGCCATATTGCTTCACAAAAAGCTTCACCTGCAAAATGATATTCGGATTTTTCAGAAGAGTGAGAAACAAATTTTTGTTTCTTGTCTCCCCATGATATTGGTCCAAATACCATAAAGAGGAAAAACCATGAAGTGGATTTTATGTCATCAATATTACCTGTATGATCTGAATCTAAATATCCAGAAAAAAAGAATTTGTCGCTCTCCTTATATTCTAGACCAAGATCCATTGTTCCCTTGAGATATCTCAAGATGCACCTTTTTTCCTTCCAATGAAAAAATTGGGTTCTTGCATGAACTTGGAAAGATAGCTCACTACAAATTTTATATCTAGTCTAGTGTATGTGAGATAAACGAGACTCCCAATCAACTATTGATAAAGAGTTACTACCACAGGAGATGGATCTGAATGAGATAACTACAATTTTTTCTCCATAGGTGTAGCGACAGGTGTGTAATCCATCATCCTAAATTTCTTGAGAATTTTCTTGGTATAATTAAATTGAGAAAAAAAGATGTGGTGCTCTTTCTTCCATACTTCCAATCCAAGACATTAATGCATCAGCCTAAGATCTTTCATGTTGAACGATCGGTTAATATATTTATTTGTTACATCGGTCATCTTCACTGAACTACCAGTGATGAATATATCTTCAACATAGACAAAAACAATCACAATCTCCCTCCCTTGATTTTTGAGGTAGAGATTGGGATCGTATGGATTTCTGAAAAATCCATGTTATATGAGATGCTTATTAATTTTGATGCACCATGCCTGGGGTTCCTATTTAAGGCCATACATAGATTTCTTGAGTATGAATACCTATACTTCTTGACCAGGTACAACATATCCCTCAAGTTGAGTCATTTAAACTTCTTCTTGTAGATCTTTATTTAGAAAGGCACTTTTCACGTCCATCTAATGGAATTTCTAACCACATTTTGTAGCTAGAGAAAATAACATCATGATCATTTTGATCTTAGTTGTGGGAGAAAATTTCTCCTCATAGTCATTGCCTTATTTTTTTGGATACCCCTTTGATACTAGTCTCGCTTTGTACTTTTCTATGGTCCCATATGCTTTGTACTTTGTTTTGAATATCCATCTACAACCAATGGGTTTCTTCCCTGGTGGAAGATTGACATGCTGCCAAGTGTTTTTTTTCATCACTGATTGATACTCAACATCCATGACATCTTTCCAAGATTTTGACTATAGGGCTTCCTGGACTATAGAGGGTTCATCAGATTTAATAACTCTACTCATTAAATAAAAGTTAACTTCTTCTTGTGCTTTACTGCGAGTCCTTGGTCTAGTGGTGGATGTATCTGGTGGAAAATCCAATTTTACATATTGTATCATGTTACTATACCACTTGGGAAAATGTTGAAATGCTCTTATGGGTCATGGTTCTATCTGATCTTCACAATCATCCCCATCATCACTTTCATCATCTGCAGGAACATCGGATTTTTTTTTACAATATGTGAAAAATCTACATTAGGTGAGTCTGGAGGATAGTTATCTACTTCCTTCTTCTAAAAAAACTCAACATCTCTGTTGGGGTAGAATTTCCTGGTCTTCGGATCCATCAATCTTTACCCAAGAGTCTCTTCACTGTAGCCATTGAAGATGATTTTTTTTGATTTCATATCTAACTTCTTTATATTCTGCTTGGGTATGTGCATGCTTTCTTTGCATCTAAATACTCGGAGGTGTGCAACCTATGGTTTCCACTTTGACAATGCTTCTTGTGGCGTTACTACATCAAGAGCAACTGTGGGCACTTTGTTCAACAAATAAATTATTTTTTTGTTTCTTCTTCCTAGAATGTCCTTGCTAGTCTAGAATCATTGATCATGCATTGCACCATTTTCATGATAGTATGATTTATTCTCTCAACAACACCATTCTTCTGTGGTATGTGTGGAGGATGCATTTGTCGACAAATCCTATGAGTTTGTAATTAGGATTTGAGCTCATCACTGGTGAATCCCCCCCTCAATTTGAGTGGAGAGTATTGATGTGATGACCAGTTTCGTTCTCAACAACCACTTTTAACTTCTTGAAAGTTTCAAAAACTTCACTTTTCTTATGAAGACAATATATGCACATTTTTCTTGAATAATCATCAACACAAATCATTAATTACTGAAATATAGAATGACTCGGTTGTATTGGACCGCCAAGATCAGTATGAACCAGATCAAGCTTACCATGACCTCGATAGGTACTCTTTTGGAATGAAGCTCTATGTTTTTTGTCTGCTAGGTAGTGAGGACACTTATCTATATCCTTCTGTAGATATGGAAATCCTTTTACCATGTCATACTGATGAAGTGTTTCAAGATACTTGAAATTGATGTGACCAATTCTCAGATGCCCCAATTATGCAGTGGTAGAGTTTTTAGCCACAAGTTCCTGATCATTTCTATGGACAAAATCAAGTTGGAACATATGTCCCACATTAGAGGCTTTTGCAACTATTTTTGAGCCTCAGGATTTCTCTCGAATCAAACACATTTTCTTGTCGAAATGACTATCCAAGTCAATTTTCAAATTATGATCTAGGATTTGACTGACTCACAACAGATTCTTTGTCAACCCAGGGACATATAGTAAATCAAATAATCTACAATTGTGTGAACCAAGAGGAAGAGAAATGTTCCCAATCCCCTGTATTGTGTATGAAGAATCATCGCCTAATGAAACATGATTTTTCAAAAACATGTACCTCATTAAAGTAAACCAGTCTCTATGGTCAGACATGTTTCGAGTGGTTCCTGAATCAACATACCACACAATACTAGATGACATGGAGGGTTCACTTGATCGAGCAATGTACAAGAAGTCTTCATTATCTCAATGTTCTTCTTTCTCAGCTATATTTCCTTGCTGATGAAGTTTTCTTCGCTAGTTCCCCTTCCTCTGCTCTTGATTGTAGTTAGAATGTCCCTTATAAAATTCTTGATTTTGAGGTCCAAATTTTATTCATGAACCTTTCTTATAGGTATTGAACAAACAATCTTTTAACTCATGTCCTCTCTTACAGATAGGACATTGATTCTTATTCTTAATATTTTTGTCCCCATTTTGATGTTGTGTTTGGGAATTTTGAGAGGAATTAGGTTTTCCTTTTCCTTTTCCTTTCCATTTATGATGAAAAGATAGTGCCTACTCCTTTTCATCATCTTTATTGTACATAAATTCCTCTTGTTGTAGTAGGTTCACTAACTTTTTGAAACTGACTGTCTGATCCGAAAAGTTGAGTGTTGTCACAAAAATGTTGTATGAAGGAGGGAGTGCTATCATAACAATGGGAACAAGAGCTATATAAGTTACATCCTCTCCTAGGGCTTGAAGTGAAGCCCTTAATTCTACAACTCTTCTTAAGAAAGCTTATATATTCTCATTTTTTTAACTTCAGTGTGTGTAGTTGACTCTGTAAATTCAATATTACATTCTTGTTCTTGGCCTCGTACAATGTACTCAACTTATCCCATGCTTCTTTAGATCATGACATCACAGATGTGGGGTTGCATCTCATTGGACACTGTAAACAAGATTATCAGCTTGGCCTTCTGATCAGATCTATCAAACTATCACTGTTGTGTTGTATCAGCTGTTGATTTGGTTACAGAACCATCCACAACATTCCAAATCTCTTCAAACTCAAGTTTTGTCTTGATTTTTATCTTCCATGCTGAATAGTTATTTCCTTAGCATTTTTGAATTTGGAAAAAGAATTTGGGGGCATTGGTGCCCATTTTGCATTATCAAATGACAAAGGGTAATGTTCTTATCACTCTAGGTATATGGTCTCCCAATCTATATACCGTCAATCTTATATACCGAACCTTTCTATATATGCACCCTTCTGATATACCCATCGGTATGTGGAAGAATATTTCCCTTTCTATATACTTAGAAGTACGTGAAATAGGTGTTAACGTACGTGAAAGAATCTTATACATGGTACCAAGATAGTACTTAAAGGGGACCATGTGATTATTGACACTAGCTCAAAGAAATATCCTCATACGTGCGTGAAACTTTGTTATATACTCAGATAATTTCAGTGTCTGGATTTACATCATGTAATCATTCACAGATGGATGGGAGGGCTCAAAGTATGTGCATTGTGTCTTTATTACTTCCCATCAATTTAAAGGGTTGATGCCCAGACGATGTTGTTGTAGCTATATTAGGCATTAAGTGTAGTAGTAGTCACAACGACTTTACCTATAAGCACTTCCCAGAGGAACGGTTTATACCAGATGCTACAAATGAGATCAAAGATCTCATGAGTGATTCAGAACCAAATTTTTATTGTTTTTGTTTACAAATCTTTTCCATTTTTAAAGCAGTTACAATTTTGCAGTTTAATATGACAACTTGCAAATTAGTACAATGCACTAAAATATTACAATTTCATCCAATATTCTAAAAAATTGAATGGCATACAATTTTTTTTTGTTTTTTGGGGCCCTAGTGGCCTCTAGAGCTCAATACAACTCTCTAAGAAAAAAAAAAGCTCAAAAATATAGTTTTTCGGTACCCCTCCTATTGAAAAAATTGCTCAGAATCAAAAAAATAGGCAGTTTAGGAGAAAACAATTTGGCCCAAAATTAGGTTTTTTTTTCTCTAAATTTGGTAGTAGGTTTAGAGACTGCTAAGTAGTTTAGTGAGCCTCTAAAGTTGGTAGTTTCTTCAAATCTTATAAAAAGTTGTGTTTAGGGTGGGGTTTGAACCCTACACCTTTCATTCCCAAATCTTTCCACTTAACCAACCCGACACTCTTATCACTTGTGCAACGCATTGAAAAAATATATATTTAAAAATAGGCTCAATATGTTAACCTGGTAAATGGCAGCGTGGCTTGACTAGATATCCACATGGCTGGGTGGATTTAGGGATTGGTCAAAATATGGATCTAAGATCTTCATTTTTATTTGTATTACTTTGTTATTTCTGATTTTCAATGCCTTCGTATAGCTTTATCCCTCTCCACCATTTTTCTTTGTTGTTATTTTCCTTTTTTTAGTGGCCCAAGATTTGATTATTGTTGGAGGATCATTAAATCCTCTGTTTCTATAATTTCTCATCCGTATATATTATTTCCACCTTTTTGCTTTGCAAATTTAGGCTTATGCCTGTGACGACTTGTGATTGGCATGTTTTTCTCGTGACTGTTATGTGCAAGTCGATTGGCCGTTGTGTAGGGGCTCGATGGAAGACCCTTCAACATTAGGCCTGTTATTGTTTTACCTACGCCGTTTGAAGTAGAGATCATCCAGGTTGTAGGGGAGGACCTGATCAACATGACAACACCCAAACAAATCATCTTTGGATCCAAACATATTTTGATGATAATATTTGCAGGAGGATGACTCATTGCAATGTTGAATGGGCTTGGACATTGAAAGTAAGCTCACCAATCAATGCAACTCTCCAATATGACTATGTCGCTAATGTAACCTGTGAGCTCGGTGGCTTTCAATGCATTAATGAAGATCAAGTCGGCTTTTAATATGCCTTCAATCTTCCTAGTTCAGTTAGGATTGTTGAGGGAACTTGGCAATGAAGAGTTTGGAGGAGAGTAGGGGAGCTCGATAATGAGCTTGATGGGAGGCCACTCAAATAACTCGGTGGATAGCTTGATCAGGGAGCTATGCAAAGAATAACTCCTCTAAATTAGCATTGAAACCCTTATTGGGGAATAAAAATGATTTTTTAAAAATTAATTTCCTGCAGCAAATTTTTCTTAGTGCACAGGGCACCAGTGAAAAAAAAATTGTTCCAAACACTTGGAATGGAACAGGGGGTTGTTCAGATGCAGGGATGTCTTGGAAGATATTGGATGTAGTGTAGGTTGACCTGAGATGCATATTTCTTCTCTAAGACACTTTTACCTCTACAACCTCTCTCCAACCTAACCAGGAGCTTCAACATGCTCTGATACCAAATGAAAGTGTAGAAGAGGGAAAGAAGCCTCACACTTTTATTAATAATCAATCAAACCATTTACAATAGTACATGCTACAACATTTATAGATATTAGACAGCTGGATACAAGAAAATAAATGAGTTGTATAGGTGTAACAATACATCCAACAATAATACAAACAAATGACTATTCCAACTAATGAAATAAATAAACCTACGAGATTATAATAATAAAAATAGTATGGTTATAAAATCATAACCATTCAAAAATTAAATCAATAACTAATTACATTAATGAATTATTAATTACCTAAGGTAATACAAAGCATAATTAACCTTAGTTTACCTAACAATGTCTTTAATTGACTTTAGAAACATGATGAAAAATTTATGGCGGCTTGTTTTTATAAAATAGACTTAATATTTGAGTAGGAATATGAATAGTATAGAGCCAAAAATGAGGCCTGTGAAAGATCTTCAAGAAGATGAGGAGTCAGATATTTTCTATAAATTGTAATGAGATCCTCATTCCAAGGGTTTTGATTATGAGATTCTTCTAGTTGGCTATATTCTTGTAAGTTCATGAGAAAGCTTTTTCTTACTTGTGAGTGAAAAGAGTTGGCCATTTTTCCGTTCAAATTTATTCATTTCTCCAATGTGTCCAAATTTTATTTGAGCAATCAATAAAAGAAGATTGAGTTTCTGTATTTCTTTTACTAAGGTATTTCTTGATACTTTGTGATCATAAATTCTATTTGGTCTTGTTAATACTTGCAAAGTTGTTTCCTCTTAATTTTAATGCAGGTGATGAAAATTATAACTAGTGTTTGTAAGCATTTGATTTCCTACTCACAACATTATTTTCCCTCTACTTCATATTCTCACTCCCTATCCAGCTCTCTTGACAAAGTGCTCTTTAGCAAGAAATTGGTAGCTTTGACGCAAGGTCAATGGAGTGCCCCTGTTATATCCCTGATTGAAAGGCCACCATAGAAATCCACATTTTCTCATGCATGTATATATGACAACTACACCGGTTAAGTAGAGGGACTTGGATTCCCAGAGCATTGGAAAGAAACCCACCAATTTGTACTCTGAAATATTTTCTTGCCAAAAGTTTTTGGTGCCCACCATGGGCCAGATTAAGCAGCATCGACACCCAAAATACAACCATAAGGTCCAAAAATACAAAAAATAATCCAATAATAATATAAAAAAAGAGTTCATAAAAATCCATTGCTAAAAGATACACTGTCAATTCTTGTACACGACCTTTCATATTCCAAAGTGTCATTTTGTTTTCCCATTACAAGAATTCCCAAAAACTGGCTGAAAGGAGAAACACCAAGTTGAATAGATCAAGAGGAATTGTTGACCCCACTTTAGAGGCTTTGCAAAACCAGAAAGAAAGAGTTAGAGAAAATCCATACTAATTTTCTTGATCCTCATCCTCATCTGGGTCTTCAAGTAGTTCACCTGGTAACCCCATTTAAACTCCCATTGATACTCCCCCTTCAAATTCTCCCAATTTTCAACTGCCATTAAGCATTGATTTCCTAGAGGAAGAAGAATTTGTAAAAGTAAGAGCTGAAGAAGAAAGAGAGACAACAATGGCAGATGAAGAAGAAATACCTCAACCAATTGTTCTATTAGGAAGAAATACATGCCCACTCACTCTTGAACCACCTCTTCACGATATGCCAACAAGTTCCCATAAAAACTTTCCAAAGTTCAAAGGTAATAGCACACAACATCCTAAAGAACACATTTCCTCCTTCACCACATCTTGCAGAATTCTTGGATTTGCACATGAAGACGTTACAGTAAGATTTTTTGTGGAATCTCTCCAAGAAAAAGTAGGAGAATGGTTCTATCTCTTACCCACTAGGTCAATAACTCATTGGAATGATATTAAAACTAATTTCGAGGAAATATTCACATCTACTAAGGATTATCAAGATCTCCTTGTTCAATAGGAACAAATGAGGAAGGAATCAAATAGAGCTATGAGAGACTTCGTGGCTCGTTTCGACAGGTTGCTCCACAGGATACCTGAAGAAGATTTGTCATCTAAAAACAACGTCAAGAGGTTCTTCATAAATGCTCAATCATCTGAGGTAGGATTTTTCCTACGAATATTTCAACCAAGGAACATTGTAGAAGCATAAAGGATGGCCATTAAAATTGATGATGATCTCATCCTCTTTGGAAAAATCAAGAATCCATTAAGGGATAAGTCTCAATGCCCTAGAGATAAGAGAAGACATCCATTGCTGAAAAAATTAGCAAATGAAATGGTATCATTGAAGAGGGAAATTTTTGAATGAATGTATTCTTAAAGAAACAATAGAAATTAGATTGCAGAAGTACCCTCAAGGCTTTCCTTGGAGGCCCTACCCATCAATGTAAGTTGTAGGATTCAAGAAAATGAAGAAGAGATTGAACAAGAAAGTGAAGGTGATAGTTTCCTAGAAGTTGATGAACTTGAGAATGATACACAAATTAGATTTTGTGAGTATTTTGGAGGTGATGAAGATGATGAAGAAGATGCACCCAGTTTCTCATGTGCATTATTCACTCATTCTCAGTCTGAGAAAGGAGCACCTCCCTCTAGTGCTGTAAAGAAAAATAAGGTTGATGATCCTCCTGTGGTGACTCCGAAAAACAAAATAATCAGTCAAGGATCTCCCCTTCAACCTTGTATGGATTCTACAATAGAGAAACCTGATCATATAACAATCACAAAGTCACCTACTATTCCAATTAATTCTTCCAATGTTTCTTCGAGTTCTAAATCTAAATCTACTCCTGTAGAATCTAGTACTTCAAAAGTTCCTAGTGTGCCTTTAAAAATACCCTCCATTCCCCAAACATTTACCCTTTCTTCCAAATATATTTTGGCTCCAAAAACAGTCCCTTCATCCCCCTTGTCCACATCTTCTCCCTTTGACTTTGTAGAATATGTGAACAAGGCCAAGGTGTAGATTACTAAAACCAAATATTTACAAACTCACCCCGAACAATTTGAGATTTTTTTTCAATATATGAAGAATGGTAGTTTAAAACCCAATGTTGTAACTCTTAGTTCTAAAGGAATACTACTAAACCCATCTACACCTCCATCATAGAACACACCTTCTTTGAGTGTATCCAAGATTGATAAGTTTTAACCTTTCTATGTCTCCCTTCTTGTTGGAGAATATGTATTGAACAAATGCACAATAGATTCTAGTGTCTCCGATAATGTAATACCTATAAAGGTCATTGTACATCGAAAAAGTGACAGGAAAGCATGAGAATCAACAAGTAACTCTTCCATGTACCTGACCTCTCGAGGTCGTGCCGAGACAGCTGGTGGGGATGGAATATGCAGACAAACTAGTTAGGTAGTCTAATGTCTTCGACACGCACTAGTGGAATTTGTGAATCTAAGGCAAAGAAGGCCCTTCTAACTTGGACTGGCATGATAGATCGATCAACGAGGATGACTGCTTGAAGGCTCCAATCAATATCGAGCTCTGGCGTGATTCGATCTATGGGTTGCGGAATACGTGGAAAATGACCTGGGATTGTTTCGTGTATATCTCCTGATAAGGTCATATAGTGGATAATGAATACAATCGATTCTATGGATGATTTTTTGGCCTCGTCCAGAATTCCCTAGCTTCGTTAGCCGCTATATCTAGTAAGGACAGTTGTTCGATGATGATAGGTGGAAGTGGGGTGGACTGAAACAATAGTGTGTGTAGGCCAGTATCTATATCTAACTGACTTGTGGATTCGTTGGGCTGTGGGATCTGTGGATCACAACCATAGACTCTTGGTTGTTGCGGTCCTGTTATGATCATACGCGAGATCAAGTTCTAATCCCTAGTATCTAGTAATCGTATGCTTTCTCAGCTTTTATGTTTAGAACCTATAGTTGTGCAATATTCTCAAAACACCTTACAGACGTTCTTGCAACCTAGATTCTTAAGCTGGTATCTATATCTATGAGGGTGTCTCTAGCGTCTGGCTGTGGAACTAGAGGATCACACCCGAATGTTTGTTCTCTTTCGAGCCCCTCTACAGTCATGTGGATGTTTTCTAGAGTAATCTGTAGTTTGGCTGACTTGACCAAAACGCATGTGCTTGGTCGTCTTCTATGCTTAATCCCCTTAACTGTGAACTGATCAGTTGTAAATCTGTGGTTGTTCGGAATACTTGTATCCTGAGATTTTGATCTATGTCAACTATTGTTATGACTAGGTTTGGTTGAGGCACGATTGGCTCAAATATATATTCCCTGGGCTCTTGAGGTCCCGTGATTATCATACGAAACAAAATGCAATCTAACTGTGATGAAACAAATTCTAACTAAGTGAAATAAATCTAACTACATATAACTTTTATTTTTCTATGAAATATTCTAACAATTTTAAGGAAAGCAAACTATTTTAAGCGTATCTAGAAATAGTAGCTAAGCAATAATTTAAAACAGATAAGATAACTGAGTGTGGTTATTTGCCTGTGTGATTTATAGAATTATTCTAAATAAAACAGTTTGTCTAATCTACCGGCAAGATTCTCGATCCTACCTCAGAAGTGAGGAGTGAATCATAGTTTCTCAGAAACTATCAATCCCCACAGCTTCCTTGGCAATGTCGAGAATAGAATGAAATGAAATAAAGCGATTAACTACTCTATTTGATATGAATCTGACTAGAACTTTGAAATGTAAAACCTGGATTCCGCAGAACAGTGGTGAATCTGATGGTGTATGTGATCTCGTCCCCTCAGTATGATCTTCTCGTTATTTCGTGTTCACTTGGATCCAGAAAAGCGTGTAATGCTAGCACCGATAGGAGTAGATTTTGGGACAAGGACAGCTCAGAATGCAGACCGAGAATGCGAGTAGGAGAGGGATAGCGCAAGAGTACAGAGCTTGGCTTATGCGATTCCTAGCGGGATTTTACTGTGAGTCATGCAACGTGAAGTGACCAGAACCTTTGACCATCCTATACGAAGAGCAAAACCTGTAACTTTAATGGCTTCCTAAGCTATTCCACTCCAAAATAAAGACACTGCTTGCACAACTTGGATATGTGGCTTACCAACAGCTGAATAATGCTAAACAGGTATATAATGAATTGAACTAAGAACTCTAAGTTACAGTAAAACAAATCTACAGCAAAGAGGAATTCAGAGGCAAGCTTCTAACCGGATTGGGTGGAACAACAGCACTACCTGCACAAGATGGGTTTGTGGCTTACCAACAGCTGAGTAATTTAACAAGAGATGCAAGTGAATTCAAGCTATGGCTTCTAAACAAGCTAACTAACTAAAACACTAAAATGAGGGAATGAGAGCAAAGATCAAACTTCCAAATCCAGCCAAGCTTCAGACCAAAAACTCCAGACTATTTGCATGTGCACAAAACCATGCATTTATAGGAATTCAAGCATCCAAGAACCAAAACCAAATTGAACTCCTAAACAATAAACAAAGGAAAAACACTGTTCCAGGGGACCAAAAACATTAATGCATGCTCAAGTCGGCAAAGAAAAGCTGGTGAAACGTGATATTTCACGCGAGTCACGTCAAAAGAGCGTTCTGGAAAACGCGCACAGGACCGCCACTCTGAACAGGGCGGCGGTCACGAGACCGCCGCCCTGTTCAGGGCGGCGGTTTCGTCACTGAAGGTCAAGAGGCCAAGGAAAGAGGGAAAAAGGGGAAAAAAAGGGTGCGGGGGCTAAGCGGGGCATGCGGGATGTTAACGCATACTCCGAGGGCTTTTCCGGATCCCAAACACCTTGCGAGGAGACCTATATCATCATTGGGGCACTTGTTACACTGTTCTGGCGGTACAGTACCTTACAATTTTGGGTACGTACATATTGCCCCCTCAGAGAAATGTTTTAGCCATGAAGAGGCATAAAACGGTGGGTCCGAGTATGGCCGTCCCAAAATGGGGAGGTAGAAGTTATACCTTACACGTCCGTGTGTTGAAATGACACCATTCCAAAATTCCCGCTACCTGCAAAATGAAAAGAGAACTCAAGTGCAGATAGATATAATAATTTGGAAAATAAACACTAAAATAACAGGGAAAGAGAACGTACCATTTGTGCAGGGATAGAAACTTACCTCCAACAGCGCTCCGAACCTGCGAAAAAGCCATTTTAAAATGAAACAGAACGATATATATATGAAAGTGGGCCCATTTTCCTATTCATTTGCGCGAGTTGATTCGATTGATTTTGAGCTCTGGGACCCACGGTGACAGTTTCTTGCGTGAATAGAGTCAAAACGTCTGGAGCAAGATAGCGACCATGCCCCCACGTGCGGAACACCACCTCGCGAGATCACAGGTCAGTTTTCTTTAATTTTGCATTTTTCCCCCTTCAAATTTGAAATGGTAAATTCTTTGCAATGGGGGGGGTATTTTTGAAAATGCTAGGTTCAAAAGGTCCACCTAGGGGGGGCGCCTACTAGGTAGGCTTTGTTTTTAGCCAAAATGGTCAATTTTTGCATTTTTTGGGCTTTTTAGGTTTAAAAACCCGCGCGGGTTTTCGGACCACAACCGCTGCCCTGGCCAGGGTGGCGGTTACATGACCGCCGCCCTGTTCAGGGCGGCGGTTACACGACCGCCTCCCTTAAGGCGGCGGTTACAAAACCGCCCCTCTTCTCAGGGCAGTGGTTTTTCACAAAAAGCAAAAGGGACTTGCTTTTGAGTTTGTTCTTGTATTTTTATCACTTCTGTACGTTTTTATGACTCCCTCGGCATTGATTAGATACTAACTTGCTCTGTTTTGTGTGTTTTTGGGTGTATGCAGGCGAGGGAGGGAGTGTGATTGGTTGCCCGGGGTATTGGATGCCCTCTCACCAGATGAGGAGGACACATTGCAGAGGGCTGGCATACTGCGTATATCACGCGTGCCTCATGTCGCACCATCTAGTCACATCCTTTGTGACTTGTTTTCTTATTGGGATGCAGATCGGAACACTTTCTGACTGCCAGGGGTCCGCGGTGAGTGGACGATTACTTTGGAGGATGTTTACCGTATCCTGGGGGTCCCGATCATCGGGAGGAGACTCACACTGGAGACAGCAGGGTCCCGAGTAGGTTACATGGGGGATGCAGCAATCTCCACGGGGCCGAAGAAGGGAGTGAGAGTTAGATCCATTCCTTCTTTGCCCATCCCTATATTTTGACAGGCTATCATGGGGATCCTTGCTTCGAGGCTGATCAGGGACAAGGGAGGGGATACCTTACTATACTGCTGGGCCCCTATCATTGCACAGATAGAGGGGCATGGTCAGATATATGCCTGGGGCGCAGATATTTTAGGGACCACTTATCACGACTTATACAGGGTGGTCCGTTTACAGGGACAGTCTTTGAGCCACCCTACTCTAGTTATGAGTTGGGTGTATGAGCGCTTCATTCCCTATGGCAGAGGCGTGGAGGTGGCAGATCCTGGGGGTGTGAGGGCAGCCAGATGGTCAGATATGTCGGTGCTTAGAGCACCTCACCAGCCAGTTGCCTCGCTTACTACAGCAGACATGGAGGCCACACCGTACCAGCTTATGGCTGGTATATGGGGAGAGGAGACTCTTACACTGATCTCTTGCTCCACCACAGGGCAGCTTATTGACCGTGTGGGATGAGTAGAGGTACATCCTTTCGGTAGGGTTCCTCAGCAGTTCGGCCTCCCATATGTGGGCATGCTTCCTCCAGTGGCACCGGTTTATAGATCAGTCTGCGAGGCTAGAGGGGGGCCTAGAGGCCGTGGTTGGACAGTGGTCACTCCTGGTATTCCTATTGTAGCCAGAGGGATTGTTTGGGCTAGAGGGACAGCTGGTGTGCCTCAGGCACCTTTGCTTCAGATTGCCGCGGGTCCTGCTCATAGCAGCGATGACCCTATAGATATCAAATCCGATTCTGAGGAGCTTACAGAGGGAGGGTCGGAGGAGTAGACGGATGATAGCGATCCTAAGTGGCATGACACTCAGGATATTATGCAGGTAGAGAGGGAGGAGCAGAGTGCAGAGAGAGAGACTCTAGTTTCAGAGGAGCCACTCTCTCAGGGCCGTGGTGGAGAGGATGAGTCTATTGCGGGGCGTCATGTTGCTACTACTACAGGAGCAGCCCCTCAGTCGGTAGCGGCATCTGCGGCGGGTGCTAGCCCCAGCGACCCATCTTAGAGGCCCGATGACCCGAGTAAGTCATCCTCTCTCCCTTTAAGTGTTAGTTTGATTTAGGACTTGTTTTAACTGCTATCTCTCCTTATATTTGTATCTTGTATATTTTAGCCTCTTGCCTAGTTTCTAATTCGTCTTTCTTCTTTGTTTTGTAGAGACCGTCGACGAGTGGCAGGATCTAATCCGTAGGGTATGCACTGATTCTCTGATGATCCCTATGGATAAGACCCGTGCGGAGCTATCTGTAGATGCCGGGGAGCCTTCAGCAGCCGGTAGGCATACTGACGTCTTCGCTCCTGTTTGGCATGTGGCCAGGATGGTGTTGACCCTCCGTACAGAGTTGGCAGGCTTTAGGACAGCTGAGCGTCTTATGAGGAGCCATTCTCGTGGCGAGACCGTGGCTGATCCTCGAGACCCTGAGCCCTCCGTTCATTCAGAGCGCCAGCGTAGCCGGAGTCCTAGGTGAGGGCGCGCACCCTCGGAGGGGTCGCGTAGGGGTTGAGAGGTGACTTGGCCCTTGTATATTTTGTATCATGGATTCTTTTGTATATCACGGGCTCTTTGAGCATTTTGACCATGCCTAATGCATGATGGCATTGTATACAAACATTGATTATTTATATATATGTATTGATTTTAGATCAAAAGCTTGTCACTCACGTTTGTCCTTTCTATTTCCAACTGCTTTGTGTATACTACGATGTATGTTTTATATGCTTTCTAGAATGTATGCAATGGAGAACAGATGATGCAAATGCTTGCTTTCTTTTTGTGTTTCATGATGCTGATACATGATATTGTAGATATATTGTGATCTTAAATCTTAGCTTCTGTGAGAAATTTGGATACCTCACGTTTGTTTTGGCAAAGTGATGAAAATAACCAGTATGATGAACAAATTAACTTGCCCCACTCCTAACTCCACGCAACTAGTAGGATGCGAGGGCTCATCACCAAGAGCCAAGAAGGGCGCAAGTGTATGAAATATGGTGAAACGATAGTGATGAAAGACACACGAAGCTTTGGTGGAACCAAATTGAAAACTACAAGCTTACTCCACCCGAATGACTTCATAGTTTTGGGTGCAACTTGCTTTGTGGTTTATCCAGACTTAGACCTGTAGATGGCCACATAGTAGACAAAATCTAGTTTTTAGGATTTTTAACTCTCTTGGAATTTTGACCATCTGATTCATTCGTTTTTGACTCAAAGTTTGAATAGTTTGTTTATGACCTTTTAATGTTTGCATTGTCTAGAGGACCCCCTACACTTTGCCCCATGCTACTAGTAAGAAGCGTGGGTTTATCACCGTGGGCAAGGCATAGGCGAGTAAGGTAATTTCCATCCTTTCCCAACCCTACGTCACTAGTAAGAGATGCAAGCTCATCACCGAAGGTTGGTAGGGCAAGGAAATGTGTAAAAATAAAATTTTCTGTTTAAACACTTTTTGACTTGTCTTTTTGAGTAAAATGTCAGCATATGCTTGTTTCCAAAGAGATGTATATATATGGGATAGATTTGACACCATGAAGCTTCTAGAACAGACCATAGGCAAGACACCAATCCTAAGAAGAAATCAAAGCGAGAACAAACTTGCAGATCTTGGTATGGTTACCGTTAAGACTTCATCATGTTTGATTTTATTTGATAAAAGATTCTGAAGTGATTGATGATATCGCGAAAATGGAGAGATATGATTAGAAAGTTTTGTGCCAAAAACATCGTGAGTTTGTAATGAATTACTTTGAGAATAGATTCCTTGATCACAATTTGTGTAAGAACAAGTGGAAAAAATGATCTAAATCTATATGAAGATGCAATGTAGATAGTTATATAGGTAGTGCTAGCTGCTTATGCGTAGAAACGCTTGAGGTGCAGGGAATTTACTGTTTCGCCAAATTCCTCACCTTCTAGTGTGCATAAGAGGTATGCACCATTTCCATAGTCCTTCGTGACTCGGTATGGGCCCAACCATTTGGGCCGGAATTTCCTTCCTTCACCGGTCTTCTTGTTGATCCGGCTGTTTAGTCTTAGAACTAGATCACCTTCGTATATATCGCGTTCATAAACCTTCTTGTTATACTGCCGGCACATTCGGTCAGCATAAGCTCTATGCCGTTGTTCAGCATCTAACCTAATTTCATCTAGGCTTTCTAATTGGGAAAGACGTACTTCTCTGTAAGCGTCTTCATCCAGAATCCCTTGTAGTGAAATGCGGAGACTGGGTATTTCGACCTCAAGCGGGAGAACTGCTTCTGCCCCAAATACTAGCAAGAAAGGAGTTGCTCCTGTTGGTGTTCTTATTGAGGTTTGGTGGGCCCACAAGGCCGGATATAACTTCAAATGCCAATCTCGCTTGTTTTCTTTCACCGTTTTAAGGAGAATGGATTTCAGCGTTTTGTTTGTTGCTTCAGCCTGCCCATTGGCTTGGGGATAATACAAGGAAGCCGTATGATGGCTTATTTTAAATTTGTTGCATAGTTCAAAAACTTCTTCATTCTTGAAAGAAGTTCCATTATCTGAGATAATGATTTGTGGGATACCGTACCTGCAAATGATTTGATTTAAAATGAACTTAGCGATTACAGAACCAGGTACGGTAGTAAGTGGCATGGCCTCCACCCATTTGGTAAAATATTCAGTGGCCGTAATTATAAAATTGTGGCCGTCTGTGGATGAGGGAGATAATTTCCCTATTAAGTCTAGGCCCCATGTAGAAAAGGGCCATGGAGTAGCGATTGGTTGTAGAGCTTGTGCTGGCTTGTGGATCTCGTGGGAGAATTCCTGGCACTTATGACACCTGCGTGCAAACTCTATCATGTCATGTTCTAGAGTGGGCTAGAAATAGCCCATTCGATGTATTTTTCGAGCAGTGGCATGGCCACTGAAGTGGCCTCCACATATACCGCTATGGGATTCATGGTGAATCCTCTTGGACTCTTCTGTGTCGACACACCTTAAGAGCATTCCATCGAATGCTTTTCGATAGAGCACCTGCTCTATAATGACATATTTGGCTACGATTATGCGTAATCACCTTCTTTGTTGCGGTGTCACTGCATCTGGGTACATATGGTCGATGATATAATTAATGATATCAGTGTACCAAGGGCACTCAGAAATAGCAGGTCGAGTTTCGATGTAGTATACGCATTCATCTGGAAAATCCAAATCTACTAGATCGCCTCCGTCTAATGGGTTGTCAGCTAAGCAATCCGCGATGATTTGTCTTTTAACTGACTTTTGATTTACAAATGTTAATTTGAACTCTCCCATTAAGGTTATAAAACGTCCAGCCTTTTTGGATAAGGAACCTTGTGTGAGAAAAGTCCGTAAATGGTCCGTCTTTACCATGACCTTTGTTTCTTGATTCAGCATGTAATGTCTTAGACGTTTAGTAGCAAAGACTATGGCAAGATATTCTCGCTCTGCTTGTGTATAGCGTGTCTCATAGTCGAGCAGTGTTCGGCTAATGAAATAAATCGCACGTTCTCTCTTGTCATCGTCTTCTTGGGCCAACATACAGGCCAGCGAGACATTGGTAGCTCGCAAATATAGGATTAATGGGCGATCCAGCTTAGGTGGCATTAGCGTAGGTGGTGACAGCAAGAAACGTTTAACTGCATTGAAAGCTTCATTGCAGTCTTCGGTCCAATCAATGCTATAGTATTTCTTGAGTAAATTGTTGATTGGATGAATAGCGAAGCTTAAGTCTAGGATGAATCTCCAGATTGCACCCAGCTTCCCAAGAAATGATCTGATTCCAGATTCACTCGAAGGTGGGACCATTTCGAGGACAGCCCGAATTTTGGTTGGATCAACGTCGATCCCTCGTGACAATATGATGTAACCTAGCAGCTTTCCTCCTGTGACACCAAAGATGCATTTCTCTGGGTTTAGCGTGACTCCGTATTCTATTAGGCGTGAAAGAATGATGCGGAGTACTTTGGGATGGTCACAATGCTTTTTGGCCTTAGCCAATAAGTCGTCTACGTAAGATTCCATGATTTTATGAATTAGATCGTGAAATATGTATGTCATGGCCCGCTGGTACGTAGCACCGACGTTCTTAAGACCGAATGGCATAACAGCGTAGCAATAGGTTCCCCAAGGAGTTATAAACGTAGTTTTAGCTTGATCTTGCTCGGATATTCTGATTTGATTGTATCCCAAGAATCCATCCACGAGAGACAAGAGTTCAAAACCAGTTGTTGCATCAACAATAACGTCTATGGATGGTAATGGGAAATTGTCTTTAGGACACGCTTTGTTGATGTCTCGGAAATCTATGCAAATGTGTATCTTTCCGTTCTTCTTGAGAACAGGAACGATATTAGATACCCATTGGGAGTAGTCAACTGGCTTGATAAATCCTACCTGAAGGAGTTTTATTACTTCCTCTTTTACCATGAGAGCTACTTTGGGTTTCATGGGCCTTGATTTTTGTTTAATTGGCTTTACATCCGATCTAGTGACGAGGTTGTGTACCGCAATGTGGGGTGCGACTCCCGTCATACTCCTTGTAATTAAATGCAAATGCCTTCTGATGTTCTTTGAGAACCTGAGTATGTATTTCCACTTCTTCTGGTGTCAACGAAGAACCTAGTTTCAATATTCTTGGTTCATCTTCTGTCCCAATGTTGACATCGATTGTTTCTTTGATTAAAGAGGCGTTACCCTCTTCGAACTCAGGTGGTGCTAGAGGTAAATCTAAATCATCCCCATTTTCTATTGCGTATATGTTAGGTTCCCTTTGTGACGGAAGATCCGTTGTGGGATTTCTGAAGTAGGAGGATGAATGTGGGATCAGGGATAAATCTAGCATGTAATAGGAGAGATGTAATGTTGCATAGGCATTTAAATAATCCAAAGTAGCTGCATCATTTCCAACATGGTCTAGGACGGTAGATTCACTTCCGCTTAAAAGAGGATTTGTCATTGTTTTTATTAATGGCTCTACACGAATGGATACTGTGAAGTGAGTATCTTCTCGCTCATTTCTTGGAGTAAAACGTGATGCCGAGGTTGCTATTGAATCGGCGATAAGATTTTTCTCTCGCGGGATCGCTTCAATGGATATGAAGTTAAACGCCTTGCTTAAATCTAATACAGCGTTTTTGTAGAGTTTGTAAATGTTCGGCTTTAGTTTCATATACTTTAGAAACTTGGTTTGTTACTAATTGCGAGTCTCCCAAGACTCTGATGTTATCAATACAAATCCTTCTGGCTAAGGTGAGGCCAAGAAGGAGGGCTTCGTACTCAGCGCCATTGTTTTTGCATTCAAAGTTTAACTTGAATGAGAATGGGAGGACCTTCTCCTCGGGCGAAGTAAGAATTATACCTGCCCCCCGCTCCATAACGACATTTAGCTCCATCGAAATGGAGAGTCCAATACTTAGCCGGGAGTGTAAATGTTGGGGCATCTGCCGCATTTTCACACTCTACTTCTATCATACAGAGATCCTCTGCCGGTAAGGACCCAACACCTAGGGAAAATCCTATGCCTACTGAATCGAATGGTAAGAACATTGGTGAATCTTGTTCTATCAATTCAATGATTTTCGCAGTAGTCCCTAATGATACTATTTCTTTAGTTTTACCTTTAGGGGTTGGAGTTGTTTTGGCTATGCTGGTAGTTTCAAGATCCGTTGTAGGTATCAACTTTTCCTCTGGCTTTGGGTCAGAGGGTTTATTAAGTTGGTTTGTTGGCAGCTCAAATTCTGAGTGCACCCCTGATCTTTTCTTTAAATCAGCTAGGTGCAAATCGAAAGGTTTTGGATCACCTTTGGCTACAAATACCTTTCCCAGATGCAAGAATCTTACTTCTTGAAATAGCATGGAAGGTATTGCCTTCATTCGATGTATCCAAGGTCAGCTGAGGATCATATTATAGTTAGTTTCCCGATCTATAATGTAAAACTCAGTCAAGATGGTTTTGGGCCCTAAGGTGACTGGCAGTATTATAGTTCCTATCGAAGTGGCTTTAAGGCTATCATAGCCTCTCAAGGTATTTCATGTAGTGGAACAGTTTGTTTCTCCATATCCAAGTTTTTGGAGGAAAGAGAAAGGGACTATGTTAACTGCAGCCCCATCGTCAACCATTTCCCGTTTTACATAGTTATTATAAACCCACACTTGCAAGTGTAAGGTTGGGTCACCTCAGCATGCGATCTCAGCATCTGTGGGCATTTTACTTATTTCGAAGATGAATTCGACATCCTTGTCTGGCTGCCCCGGAGGGTGGATATCAAAATCTACGTGATTTACTTGTGTTACGGGAGGTGGAGTGATGTTAATTAGATGGCCTAGACCTAATGCTTTTAAAAGAGCAACTCTGTGAGGGGGAGAGTTCTTTAGTAAGTCCAAAAATGAAATGTGTGAGAAGGTCTTTGTTAGGTCACTAATTAAATCATACGCACCGATGGGTTTTTCAACTATTTGTTGACTCTTATCTGCCTCTGGCAGATGACTTGGGCTTGGTTGAGAGAAATGCTCTCGTGTTCTCGTTATAGCTTCGATAGGTAGTTCAGCGTCTAATTCTACTAAACTAACTATCTTAGGTCTTGGTTGAGCTCCCAACTGTGGCGCAACTGACAGATTTAATGAAGTTGAAGATTCATGATCATTATTTCCCGTTATTGCACCTTTGTTTGTTCCGGTTGGATTCAGCCTATTGCCATCATGATTTGGGAGCGGATCGTTAAAGATCCTGAGGGGAGCATTCTGAGGGGAAACTGCCCCTACGAGAGTATTTGGTGATGATGAGACGGGATGGGCCAAGAATAGGTCCGTGAAGAACTATCTTTGTTCTTCTGGCAAACGTTGCATAAATTTATTATAGTCACGGCACGTTCTAGTGTCGTGACCATGAATTTTCTAGAAACCACAATAAGAATTGGGGTTATAATTCCCGTTTTGTTGGTTTGGTGTATTGTGGCCTAAAAATTCCGATCAAACTGTTGCCTATTAGGACAAAAGTTTTGGAATCGTTGTTTTTGGTTTTGACTTTGGTTTTGGTAACCAAATGAATTTTGGCTTGGCCCTTGCATGGGATTTTGCCATTGTTGTTGTTGTTGTTATTGTGGATGGTTAAAATCCACTGTATTGACCGCTGGGGTAAAAGTTGTTGTTTCCGCTGGTTGTTTGTTTATGATGGAGTATTAACGACATTTACCCTGGTGAACTGGTCGGTTACCCCATCCGTTGTTACCCCCACGATTTTTTTTAAGGATTTTGGGTCCTTGATTGACATTTGTGGTAGTTGTAGTATTTTGAGTGGAGGTGATTAACCTCCCATTTGCTCCGTAAGTCTTACGACCACTATCTATTGCTGCTTGATCAATTCGCAGAGCGCTCTTAAGTACCTCATCATAAGTCCTTAGTGGGAACTTCTGGACTTCTTCCTTCACTTCTCTACTGAGAGAATGAAGGAATAAATCACATAGTTCCATCTGATCCATGTTTGGAGCACTTGCTAATGAATAAAGAACTGTACGCCACCTTTGGATGAAATGAGTGACAGATTCATTGTGTTCTTGTTTGATATGCAAGAATTCCCTGATTCCTGTTCTCAGTAGTTTGTTCATGTCGAAGGCTTTGATGAACTCTGACACGAGTTGTTTAAATGAATGTATGGAAGCCTCAGGTATTCTATAATACCAATCGAGAGCAATGCCCTCCAGTGTTTTGGGGAATATTTTAGCAACAACCCCATCCCAAGGGAGTAATTCTCGTATGGCTGTAGCGTAAGCTTTGATATGTGCGTTTGGATTTCCCTCACCCTTAAACTTAGGAAAATCAGGGAGAGGTCTTGGAAGCATGACGCTTCGTATGGTGAAATCTAAGGGTTCCTTTAGATATTTTGAATACGTCCCTATTGCATAGCTTTCGACCATTGATGGTGTTTGGTGAGGGAGTGGTGGTGGGATGGGTTGTTGATAAGGTGCAGCGTACGCATTGGCAGGGGCATAGGGAGGTCCCTGCATTTTGAGCAAACATGCCGGGAGAGGAGAACATATCTCCTTGTGGTGATTTAGAGTATATGTTTAAGTAGGATGGGGTATTATCTAGGAACGGACTGTTCGACACTAGACCGGGAGGAATAGTGTTAGAGATGATAGGCCTTGTTGGCGTTTGCTGTGGATATTGAGGAGGCATGCCTAACGTGCCTACTCCCGTAAGGAGATCTACCTGACCAGAGTGGTATGGAGGATTGGAACTTCCTGTTTGTATGAACGGAGAATTTTGACTTGCTTGAGCCAGTTCTAACCCTCTCACTCTTTCTACTAACGTTGAAATGACTTCATTTGGTGAAGTCACGGTACTTTTCCTGAGCGGTGTTTGTTGTATACCTTGGTGTTGTAAAGGTACATGATATCCTGTCATAAACTAATCGCTATCTTGCCAAGTTTCTCCCATAATATTTCCTGTATGCAGTGGCATAGAGGTATTTTCTTGAAAAGAGATTTCGGGTTGTATTTGTAAACCTGCTATAGATGGGTACATTCCCCGGGAGCATTGTTCACTCCTAGGATAACGTGTTGACTGTCCATCATCTAAGACTAGGTATGGATCTGATTGCCTACCAATTTGTGTTCTGAGTAACATTTGAGGAGATGAACCAGATTCTCTGGTAAACGTCATATTGTTGGAACCTGAAGGTTCTGTTTGTTGGGTTCGAGGGGGTTGATCTAACTCCTCAGTTTGAAAAGACGAACTATATCTGATTCTTGGGGTTTGTGTTGACAACTGATTAGTTGAATAGTTGTCACCCCATACTGAGAGCGAGGATGATGATTTCCTATTTTGTTGGGTGTAGTATGCCTCAAGACCCAGGAGGGGTCTGCCGTATGCATCGAATCCTGACATATTCGGGGGGTATATGAATACCTGCAGAATAATGGGAAGAAGCGAAGGTGATTTATGAAAACTTAATGAAGCGGTTCTAAGAAGGCGTACTAAAGTGAAAGTGTAATACTATGACTCCAGTCAAGAAAGTAGGCAGTTTATGTCAGTTTTACTAATCTTGTTTGTTTCACATTGGGTTCACCAATTTTGTACGTTGGAAAAGCGACAGGCGAGCGTGAGAATCAACAAGTAACTCTTTCGTGTACCCGACCTCTCGAGGTCGTGCCGAGACAGCCGGTGGGGATGGAATATGTAGACAAACTAGTTAGGCAGTCTAATGTCTTTGACACGCACTAGTGGAATTTGCGAATCTAAGGCAAAGAAGGCCCTTCTAACTTGGACTGGCATCATAGATCGATCAGCAAGGATGACTACTCGAAGGCTCCAATCAATATCGAGCTCTGGCGTGATTCAATCTATGGGTTGCGGAATACGTCGAAAATGACCTGGGATTGTTTCATGTATATCTCCTGATAAGGTCATATAGTGGATGATGAATACAATCGATTCTATGGACGATTTTCTGGCCTAGTCCAGAATTCCCTAGCTTCGTTAGCCGCTATATCTAGTAAGGAAAGTTGTTCGATGATGATAAGTGGAAGTGGGGTGGACTGAAACACTAGTGTGTGTAGGCCAGTATCTATATCTAACTGATTTGTGGATTCGTTAGGCTGTGGGATCTGTGGATCACAACTGTAGAATCTTGGTTGTTGCAGTCCTGTTATGATCATACGTGAGATCAAGTTCTAATCCCTAGTATCCAGTAACCGTATGCTTTCTCAGCTTCTATGTTTAGAACCTATAGTTGTGCAATCTTCTCAGAATACCTTACAGATCTTCTCGCAACCTGGATTCTTAAGCTGGTATCTATATCTACGAGGGTGTCTCCAGTGTCTGGCTGTGGAACTAGAGGATCGCACCCAAATGTTTGTTCTCTTTCGAGCCCCTCTACAGTCATGTGGATGTTTTCTAGAGTAATCTGTAGTTTGGCTGACTTGACCAAAATGCATGTGCTTGGTCGTCTTCTATGTTTAATCCCCTTAACTGTGAACTGATCAGTTGTAAATCTGTGGTTGTTCGGAATACTTGTATCCTGAGATTTTGATCTATGTCAACTATTGTTGTGACTAGGTTTGGTTGAGGCACGATTGGCTCAAATATATATTCCCTGGGCTCTTGAGGTCCCGTGATTATCATACGAAACAAAATGCAATCTAACTGTGATGAAACAAATTCTAACTAAGTGAAATAAATCTAACTACATATAACTTTTATTTTTCTATGAAATATTCTAACAATTTTAAGGAAAGCAAACTATTTTAAGCATATCTAGAAATAGTAGCTAAGCAATAATTTAAAACAGACAAGATAACCGAGTGTGGTTATTTGCCTGTGCGATTTATATAATTATTCTAAATAAAACAGTTTGTCTAATCTACCGGAAAGATTCTCGATCCTACCTCAGAAGTGAGGAATGAATCATAGTTTCTCAGAAACTATCAATCCCCACAGCTTCCTTGGAAATTTCGAGAATAGAATGAAATGAAATAAAGCGATTAACTACTCTATTTGATATGAATCTAACTAGAAATTTGAAATGTAAAACCTGGATTCCGTAGAACAGTGGCGAATCCGATGGTGTATGTGATCTCGTCCCCTCAGTATGATCTTCTCGTTCTTTCGTGTTCACTTGGATCCAGAAAAAGCGTGTAATGCTAGCATCGATAGGAGTAGATTTTGGGACAAGGACAGCTCAGAATGCAGAACGAGAATGCGAGTAGGAGAGGGATAGCGCAAGAGTATAGAGCTTGGCTTATGCAATTCCTAGCGGGATTTTATCTGCGAGTCATGCAACGTGAAGCAACCAGAACCTTTGACTATCCTATACGAAGAGAAAAACCTGCAATTTTAATGGCTTCCTAAGCTATTCCACTCCAAAATAAAGACACTGCTTACACAACTTGGATATGTGGCTTACCAACAGCTGAATAATGCTAACCAGGTATATAATGAATTGAACTAAGAACTCTAAGTCACAGTAAAACAAATCTACAGCAAAGAGGAATTCAGAGGCAAGCTTCTAACCGGATTGGGTGGAACAACAGCACTGCCTGCACAAGATGGGTCTGTGGCTTACCAACAGCTGAGTAATTTAACAAGAGATGCAAGTGAATTCAAGCTATGGCTTCTAAACAAGCTAACTAACTAAAACACTAAAATGAGGGAATGAGAGCAAAGATCAAACTTCCAAATCTAGCCAAGCTTCATACCAAAAACTCCAGACTATTTGCATGTGCACAAAACGACGCATTTATAGGAATTCAAGCATCCAAGAACCAAAACCAAATTGAACTCCTAAACAATAAACAAAGGAAAAACACTGTTCTAGGGGACCAAAAACATTAATGCATGCTCAAGTCGGCAAAGAAAAGCTGGTGAAACGTGATATTTCACGCAAGTCGCGTCAAAAGAGCGTTCTAGAAAATGCGCACAGGACTGCCGCTCTGAGCAGGGCGGCGGTTACAGGACCGCCGCCCTATTCAAGGCGGCGGTTTCATCACTGAAGGTCAAGAGGCCAAGGAAAGAGGGAAAAAGGGGGAAAAAAAAGGGCGCAGGGGCTAAGCGGGGCATGCGAGATGTTAACGAATACTACGAGGGATTTTCCGAATCCCGAACACCTTGCGAGGAGACCTGTATCATCATTGGGGCACTTGTTACACTGTTCTGGCGGTACAGTACCTTACAATTTTGGGTACGTACAGTCACCAAGGCTCTCAAACTCACTATGACTCCACCCAGTGATTCTTGTTACTCCTTGGAGTTAAAAGAGGTCCCACTTATAGGTAAGGTCAAATATGCACAGGTGGATCTCGCCAAATTTCCATACAAGAAGGTTTCAATGATAATTTTGGTAGAAAATGTTCTAGCCTCATTTCGAATGTTGCTGAGTAGAAGTTTCTTCCAACAGTTGGGAGGTAAAATCCAGATGAACTGGTCTTCTTCAACCATTCCGATTAAGGGAGACATGGGAAATATTTCTTCCAAAGAAGAAAATGTTACACACAGTGTAAAAAGTAGAAAATCCTAAAGCTAACATTTTGTACCAAGATAACAGGATGATGAATCTTTTCACAACAACTAAAGAAGAAGAGGATATTCCCATTTTGATAGGACCTAAAATTCCTTCCAAAATTAGTATGGATCTTGAAGAAGCATTGAAGAACTTTGAGTTCTATTGGTCGTTAGAAAGGACTTCAAGAAGAACAACAGTCAAGGGACAAGAAGTCCCTCCTCTTTAGTGGGAGAGGTTCCCTTATTCAAAAGAAAAACTTATTTACATATGTACAGAGCATAGTTTTACTGCGGAACTTGGATATCATGAAAGCATTTTTAATAGATCATCAATCAAAAAAGTACTAAGGAATGAAGACGTGGAAATGAGTAGAAAAGCATTCTCCAGAATTATAGATGAAAAAATAATTCCTTATGCGTGTCAGAATATAATGAATTGGAATGATACCATTTGTACTCGAATTAATGAGATGTAATTTTAAAAGACACGCAATTCCATAAATAACATCTACTAGAATACAAAGCTTCTTTGCATAATGCAGACAAATGATCTAACAATATTCGACAGATAGCTTGTAAATAAAAAGAATCAGATGGACAAAGAAAGAAGATCCTTTTGTATTGATTGCTTTACTATTTCTTACAATTTCAAAAATAAGCCAAGTTCCCCCCCCTTTCAAAATGGCGAAGAGAGACCATTATATAATTTTACAAATCAGTTACGCTTGGTAACTACTTCTTTTAATTAATGTTTAGTTAAAGGGCTACTTAACACAAAACCTCAACTAATTATAATAAATCTGAGATGAGGAAAGAAAGAAAGGAGAAAAGTCAGGAGGAGAAGACAAGTGTTCATGATTGAGAAGGGCCCACTGATTTCAGGATCCACTGTCTAAACCTTTTTAATGCCTCTGATATGTCTCTGCGATGTGGGACTGATGTTTTGGCAATGGACTGGGTCCAAAATCTGAGACACTTCTCCATCTCTTTGTCGAATTTGACGTGTGTATGATAAGCCTTACTTGCTTCTTCAATAGCAGACTTGAGAGAGTAGATTTCTTTCATCTTCTCCTTGGTGATGGATTCCTCCTTGAATAGATTTCCTTTGACAAAAGCTCTAAATTGAGCTTTAATTTCCTACAAGGAGAGAGGAACAACTGAGGTCTCATCATGGAGATGGCAATGGATGTCTTTAAAATAAAATACCAACAAAGTCTTGAAGGCCTCACCCTTTTGCCAACTATTTCTCAATTTTTTCAAAGCCTCCTCCAGCACCTTGATTTTCCATTCCACACTGTACACCCATGAGTTCGAAAATTTATCCTTTGCATCATCAAAGACCTTGCTTGCCATTAAAATATTTTCATTATCCTACCCCATGAGGTGAAGGTCTACTATACAGTTGCTCTAGAGTTTGAACTCTTTATCTATATTTCCAATGGTGGAGGAGAGTTTTCTGTTGCAAATTAGTTACCTTCTCATTGAGTTTGAAGGCTTCACCAATGAAATTCAATCCTACAATGAGCATATCATCCACCATGGACTCCATATCCCTTCCATATATGGAATATCTGTATATATCTTTGATACTCTGGACTTCTTCTTGGATGAGGATCACAGGTGGTGGAAGAGTAGTCAATGGGGTGGGGTCTAAAACTTTATCTTTGGAAAATAGTGACTTGATGAAACCTACAAGAACCTAAGCCTACTCTTCTAACTTCTCTATTGTTTGTTGCCCTTTTTCCACTCTTCCAATTACTCTGGTGGCTGTTTCTTGAAGATTGTGAATCTCACCTTCAGGGGTGGATTCTCCCATGGGGATCCTTGAGAGATCTGGATTAGATGCTTGTAAATCCTATTCTGGCTTGTCAACCTTGGGCTTGGCTATCTCAAGGAATTGCTGGCCTTGAGCATCGGATACTATTTGTGAGGTGGTCCTGGATTTCTTGGTAGGAGTAGGAGGGATAGTACCCAATAAGGCCGCCATAGCATCAAAGTTGGGTCTCGAGATCCGAGAGAAAGACTTTCTCTTCCTAATATCAATGAAAGGATGTACCCATGCAAAAGAAGAGGAGGAAGAAGAAGGTGGGGCAAGAGGACGAAGAGAAAGAGAACTCATTGCACTCAAAGTGTGCACTACCATTTCCTCTAGTTGAGATATGAGTGGGGCACTCGGGGTTTCTGGTATAGAGGAGTCAATAGTGCTCGGGAGCTCGGTGCTTTGAACTTCCTTATCTTTATCCATAGGGGCTTCTACAACACCTACAGAGACTGACACTTCACTCTCTTCCCTTTCACTGAGAACAATAATGTTCTCTGGTCCTGAGGGAAATACTGAATGCTTCATCGGGGGATCTTCTTCAATAGGCTCCTTCTTTACTTCCTTGATTTTCTTCTGATATACTTGGGTGGATGAGGAAGCAGTGGAGGATGTAGGACCTTTAGTTGATGAGGCAGGAGGGGTCTATACAGGTGCTTCCAAACTGGGTGTCAATACCTCCTTCCTTGGTGTTGAAGTATCCTTAGAGGAGGACTCGCCTGAATGCCTTCTAAGCTCATGAAACTCTCCTGTCAAACTATATTTTGGTTCTTACTAGGACAGGGGCTAAGATTTCAGCCAGATCATCCTTCTCCTTTTTGAACCAATCCAAATCCTCCAAGGGAGTGTGTTTGATCAAGGTGTCATATTCATATGAAAACAGGTCAGAATTGTCATCCTGAAGCCCTTCAGGAACTTGGTACAAGTTAAGCTCTTGAATCAGTTGGAGAGAAAAACCTACCATAACGTCTCCTCCTTGCCTCAAAATCATCAGCACAGTCAGCCCAATAGTTTTCTGTGTCTACCATATGATGGTAATTGATTCTGAGGTTCTATGCTTAATAAATTTCTTCAAGTCAAAACAAGTTCTTGGCATGAAGGAATGGACAGTGATGGGAGCTAGGGCTCTCTCTATATTTTGTGCATCTAGATTTGTCTTGCAGGTGTAGTTTCCCAAAGATATAGGGAAGTGCAGGCAAATGATTTTATTATCCCTAAAAGTTCTATGTAACTTGTCCAATTGCCTACATATCTCTATCAAGGCCATTTTATCATTACAAAACATAGGGAACTTGAGAGGGGTGCTCTCATAGCCTACTAGCCTGATATAGGAGAACTTTTCTGAAGTGGATGAAGTAGGCACTGTACTTCGATATTAGCCTCATGGCTTCATCAGAGAACCTCCTTGCAGTGTCACTCTCCAGAAGTCTTACAATGTACATGGTGAAAGGATCATTCACGCTCCTGAAGTTACGTAATTGCTAGTGTCCAGGGTGAATTGAGGGCAGTAAACATATATAAGGGTCACCTTTATGAGCATCAATGTATGTGAATCCAAACCATTGCCTTGATGCTGCTAGGGTATACATCAGATATGAAGTCATGTAAAACTTCTTAGTTTTGTTGTACATTGTATAGCTGCTCTGCTAAGTTCATGCTGATGATTTCTGCCCAGTTGATATTCTAAGTGCCCTCGCAAACCATGTTTGATAAATGGGCACATCCAAAAATAGAACTCGTTGGTAGAGGGTAATCCCATGACCTGAGCTAAGAAGATTATAAAATCTGATAGCTCCTCATTGAAATTGGCACGAAACAGAGCTTTAGATAGACAGGATGCCCCCTTTTTTAGGGTTTTTAAGCCAAGACTTCGTCACCCTTGCCTTGTATTTTTCACTGTCCTGGTCGAAGATTTCTTGTGCCTAGTTCTAAGAGATTACTATAGAATTGTTCATTTCAGAAATCTTTAGGGCAGTGCCAATGGCGGTAGCGTCGAGCTTGGTAATGAGCTCCCCATGCACATTTGTTAGTTCGCTCGAGTCAGGATTGAAATGAGCACCGCAGGTGAGTACCATGTCTGCACACTACACTAAGATTGGGAAACTAGCGGCAAATGCCAAGCCACTATCGTGAATAATTTGCTCCATATTAGAGGGGTTCAGGTCTATCATCCTAGTCTAGAAATCTCCAAAGTCTAGTTTTTGAACTTCACTGTCCCTGATATCAGAAACGGACAGACTCGAATAGTGAAACTTGCTCCTGACCTTGGAATTTGATCTTCATGTTGATAGCAATCTTGAAAAACAAAGTCACTGTCTGAACTCTTGATGAAATTACAGGGGGAATGGGTATGCACACAAAAATTCCAATTGCGAGGGTATGAGCAACTGATAACAAGAAAGCAGTGTGCAAAATTTTGTAGGGGGTATCTTATTAAATAGCCATTGTTAGGAGAGAGAAATATAATAAATGTGCATTAAATATGCATCTACCAACTTAAAAAGCAAGATATTCAGGAAAAGCGGGAAAAAATTATCCCAGATGGCCTTTGGTTCATTTGGGACATGTGGGACGCGAAAGAGTGATTCAGCCGATGTGGGTGACGTGGGGACAAGAATGCACAAATGTTTTCGGGACATGAAGTACGAAAGTACGTGAAGTGCATGATGTGACCGAGGTGGGTGAAAGGTTAACAATGAGTCCTGAGTGAACTTGGGACATTTGGAACAAAAAGTTCCGACGGTCCCGCAAGAGAATAGATTTTCGGGTAAAGCGGCCAATCGACGAATAGGGAGCCTGAGTGAACTTGGGACACATGGGACAAAAATGTCTGACAGACCCGCAAATCAGACAAAATGACTCAAAAAACATAGTTTTTTTGACTTCTCGACTTTTCCCTTTACCAGAACAACAGAAAAGGCATTAACCCAAAAAATTTCAATTTTGAACTTCTCAAAAGAGGGGAAATTTTGAGAGGACAACAGCTGGCTCCTTCTAGGGATGACTTGGCTAAAGTCCAAAAGAATGAGACAAGGCAAGAACTCTTAGGAAATCTAGGGGAAGCAGACCAATACCTTATCCATTGGGCCACGGAGTCAAAAGCAAACCAATATAGAAGACAACACCCCAAACAAACAACACACCAAAACAAGGAAAAGGAAGGGGAAACACATACATGCTATACAAAATATACAAAGGACTTCCTAATCACCTATGACTTAAACAATTTCAAGTACTTGCCCACTATAAGGAAGTGGGAGGGAAGAACCATCCATATAATCAAGGTAAAAATAATTCTCACTAGCAAAGTTCCTGATGTTGAAAGGTCCGAGCCAAAGAGAATCAAACTTGCCATGGCTACCACGAGGTTCATGCCTTTTATCCCACAGCAAAACAATGTCCCCAACTTTGAAATCCCTGAACCTGGCCTTTTTATCAAATAAGGCCTTTACCTTCTATTGATGAGAAAATATCCTATCAGCAACCCACAACCTATCCTCATTCAATTTATGAAGGTACATGATCCTTTTATCCAAAGAATCGTTGAAACTGGTGTCCTCAATGGCCTTCATTAAATGCAAAGCTGGTAGTTCCATTGTTACTGGCAACTGAGCTTCCACTCCATATACTACCTAAAAAGGGGACATCCCAATGGCTCTTTTAGGTGTGATCCTATCTACCCAAAGAGCATCATAAAGTTTCTTGTGCCAGTTCCTCTGAGATTCATTAACTAGCTTCGTTATTATAGCCACCAGATTTTTGTTTTTCAATTCTACTTGTCCATTCCCCTGAGGATAATAATCCGAGGAGTGAGCTAGGGAGATGCCATATCCATAACAAAAATCCATCATCTCATTTGAAGAAAAATTTGAAGCATTATCTTTCACTATCTTTTTTGGTACACCAAACCTCACCAAGATGTTTTCTTTGATAAAACTACATACTACTTCTGAAGTAGTACTCTTCACTGGAATGGCTTCTACCCACTTAGTAAAATAATCTGTGGCAGTTAATACGTGGGTGTGACCAGCACTAGAAGAGGGATTAAGTGTTCCAATGAAATCTAAACCCCATTGTTTAAAAGGCTCTTCAATCACAACTGGTTTAAGGGGCAAAGAAGCCAACTTGGGTCTACCCACGAAGGTCTGACAAGCTTCACATTTATCAATCCACTTTGATGCGTCTTTGAACAAGGTAGGCCAGTAATATCCTACATGAAGAATCTTATGAGCAGTGACAATTGATGAGTAGTGCCCTCCACATGCTTGATTATGAAAATAAGAAAGTAGCTTCCTTTGTTGTTCCTTGTCCACACATTTTTAGGAATCTTCCATCCAACCCATGCTTAAACAAGGCATTTTCCCACAACACATATTGGGCTGATCTTAGCTTAACAGCTCTCCTCTCTTTGGAAGTCAAATGAGAGGGACATTCTCCATATGTGAGAAAGTGTGCGATATCAACATACCATTCATCAATTGAGCCAAGAAAAATAATGGTAGGGAGATCAACTTTATCCTCTGGTAACTCATGTCTACCTCCCTCAGCGATGAGTTCACACAGGCCTTTTCCACGGACGAGCTTGGTTGGTCTAATTTCAATGTCATTTTCTTGAACCTTGGCCACCCAGTTCTCTCTCTTGGACCCAAACTCTTGTTGTGTGAGAATAGACTTGATGGTCGTGTCAGGTACAAATACTGTGGAGTGAGAGTTAAGAATGTAAAAACGAAACTGCTTGACAACTTTAACCACTGCGAAAGCATGTTTCTCCATTATGGTGTATTTTAACTCATGATTTTTTAGAATGTAGCTCATAAATGCATTTGGGAGTTCATGATCATTAGAATCTTCTTGAGTTAAAATAGACAGCCAGGGTGTTATCTGTGGCATAACAATAGATAATAAAATTTTTGCTGAAATCTAGACATGCTAAGACGGGAGTTCTAGCAATAGCCTTTTTAATACCTTCAAAGGCTTCTTTACCTTCAAGAGACCAGCCAAACGTTTGTTTTCCCTTCATCATTTGGGAGATATTCAAGATTAGCTCTGTGAAATCAGGGATGAATCTTCTTAGAAAATTAATCTTACCAAAGAAAGAATGCACTCCCTTCTTGCTGGTTGGAAGGGGAATCTGCTGAATAGCTTGAACTCGCTCAGGATCAATTTTTATACCGTCTTTAGAGACAACATGCCCTAACAATTTTCCCTCCATGACACAAAAGATAGATTTCTTAGGATTTAAAGAGATCCCATGCTCCCTACATTTCAAAATAACTGTTTCTAGATGCTGAAAATGATCCGCTCTTGCTTTGGAAAATATGGTCAAGTCATCAAGGTATACAACAATACACTTCCCTTTTAAACTTCCAAAGGCCAATTCCATAGCTCTCTGGAAAGTGGCACTGGCATTAATGAGCCCAAAAGGCATCCTTTTGTAGGCAAAGGTACCCCAAGGGGTAGTGAAGGTTGTTTTGTGTTGATCTGCAGTACTAACTTCTACCTGATTATATCCTGAGAAGCCATCGAGCATAGACAACATTTCAGATCCTATCACAGCTTGTAATACTTGATCCATCATGGGAAAAGGATAGTTGTCCTTTAAAGAGGCTTGATTCAAATTTTTGAAAGTCAACACATATATGAATCTCACCATTTTTCTTTCTAACAGGCACAATGTTGGCAATCCGTGTTGAATGATGGATAGGAAAAATGATTTTGGATTTTAATAACTTTTGTATTTCCTGAAATATAGTGTTAGCTATCTTAGGAGTGTATTGCCTTTGTGTCTGTCTAAAAGGCTTAATCCCAAGTTTGAGAGGGATGAAATGTTGCATCTCCTTTGGTTAAAAAGCTTTTAAATCCTCATAGGAATAAGAAAGAACATTTTTATACTCCCTCAGAAGATTAATTACTTTCTTCTTTTCTTCTGGTGTGCAACATTTTCCAATGTTCACGAGTTTAGGGTCAATAGAACTCTCAATATTAGTTTTATCATACTCAGCTGATTGTTGTGATCTAGTAGAAGCTTTAAACTTCACATACCTATCATGTTTTTCAAACAAAGTTCTTCTAAACTCACCAATCCCTTTGGAATCTTGTCCCCTTTGAGTTTGATACATCCATCTTGATCTGTCTCTTCTTCTTTGAAATCTTCTTTATTGGAAGGCACACTCTCACGAGGAAAATTGTCACTTCCTTCAAATTACAACTATTCAAAGTTATCCTGGAGTTCTAAGAAAGAAAGCAAATGTTGATCATCATTGAAAACTTGTCCAGTTACTTACATTATCAGGTACACTGGGCCTATAGATCATCTCAATGGTAAACCTATCTTGAGAAAATTCAGGATGAGGTATCAACAATGTTCATGAGATTGCTAGTGAATCAACCCTGGTATTCTCCTCCCTAGGCACTATCTTCAATAGAGAAGGCGTTAAGAAATTCGATAGAGTCCCAAACCTGATTCCTATAATGTTTCAACCTTCTATTCTTTACCTGGAAAAGGTTTCTAACTTGCTTGACAATCAGCTCCACATCTCCATGCAAGCTAGAATATTATTCACACCCTTTTCTTTTGCCACATGAAGCCCAAGAATGAGAGCTTCATACTCTACTCTATTATTAGTATTTTCAAATTGTAACTTGAATGAGAAAGGACAGACCTTTCCCTTGGGAGACACCAATATTACACCAGCTCCAGAACCAACTAAGGAACAACTTCCATCAAAATCTAATATCCAAACACCATTAGAATCCTCAAGTGATCTTTTGGGAAGTTGGATCTCCTCCTGAGACATAATCATATATTTGCCATGCCCCATATCCTCATAAAGTATTTGTGCTTTGGGATCATCTGTTTTTTGTACAATATACTCAGATTGCTTCTCAGGCAAAAACTTCTTCATTTTCCCATTAACAGGTATGAGGGCATGTGACAAATCCATTTGAATTTCTCCACCCACATCCTTACATAAGTTCCTACTTAGCAGTATCCCATATGAAGGAGGAATGTCTGCTACTAGGATAGTAGCCAAAACCTTCTTCTCAAGTAAGGTAGCAAAAGCTACTTGTGCATCTTTAAGTCTTCCGACTAGGGGCAATTCCTTACTCTCCATAAAATAACAAGACCCGTAAGTGCGTGTGAGAGTTAGGCCTAAGGCATGGGCTACTTTGGAAGGCATTACATTGTCTGATGCCCCTAAATCTATGACACAATTGCTAAGTCTATGGCATTCTATAAGGAGGGTCAGATAGAATGGTTTTATCTTGTCATTGGGTGAGGTGACAGTGGCTACCAGATTCGGTTGTGGTGCAGAAGATGGAGTGGGTAAAAGGCCTTTAGAGGTAGTTTTGGAATGATAATTGACAAAGTGAACCATTTTAGCAAAATCCTTGGGATGGGTTTAATAATACTTAGCCTCTGAGATTTGAACTTTGGTATTTTTCAGGTGATCAATGATATCGAAAGACCCAGAAGTAGACGGGCTATCATCACTCGGAACCTTAGGTTTATCTGTTTTAGGAGTTGAAGAAGAAGTAATTTTAGTATCAGAATTGACAGGACTCACCTTTGGTGTGGACGTAATGGGGATAAGAGATCCACTTTTTGCAATTATAGGGATAGTCATCAGATGCTCCTTGGATCTTTTAGTACACTACATCACTTTCTCCTTATTGTTTGTCTTGCTCTTGAGTCATGACAGTGTATGATTCACTATTCATGTCTACTACTACTTTTTCATAATCATATCCTTCATCAATGCCTTTAGTAGTGAAGAAATTAACTCGAGATCCCTCAAGTTCGTCTGCTTCTTCATCGACCTCTTCAACAAATTCTTCACAATCTTCACTAACCTCTTCATCTTCCGGCTTTTCAACTTCACAAGTTGCATTAACAGGGACTTTAATAGGAGGTCTTTCAAGTGCTAGCCTTGTTTGA
Organism: Taxus chinensis; assembly: GCA_019776745.2. Classification (NCBI taxonomy): domain Eukaryota; kingdom Viridiplantae; phylum Streptophyta; class Pinopsida; order Cupressales; family Taxaceae; genus Taxus; species Taxus chinensis. Next base: position 915,833,272 of record CM034147.1, on the reverse strand, counting down.
GAAGCAGGAAAATGATTTATAGTGCTAAAAATTCCTCCTTGGAACGTCTACATAGGGGGCGTGTTGGGCCAATTGTTTCTTAATGGTGATGAGATCATTTGCAATTTTTTTGTACTAATGGATCAGTATTAGGCCCAGCAGTGGAAGAGGAGGAAGAAGAAGACCCAGATTTAGAAGGATCTCTTCTTAACTTCCTTAACATGATTAAATCATCTTCGACACTAACAACAAGAGTTTGATCTTTGGCCAATGTTGCAAGATTATCTCTTCTTAATGCATAACTAACTTCTAGAAATTAGGCATTCAGGAAGAAGAATTTTTGGATTTTATCTACAGATTGAGTGTCTGGTAGGATTTTGTTAATCAACTTGTTGAATCTAGGCTACAAATTATCTCATGGGCTCTTGTGATTCCTTCTTTATTTGAGAAATTTGGACCAGCAAAGCATGCACATCCTCCACTGGTTTGAAATGATTCTCAAACCTTGCTCTCATTGTGTTCTAGCTAGTGATAGATCCGGCCGGAAGGTGATAGAACCAATCAGCCACATTATCTTGTAAAGTTTCAACAAAAATCCTCACTGAGACATCTTCATGTTCAACTCCCAGAACTCCACATGTAACTATGAAGGCTGAAATATGCTCATCAGGATGTACCTTACCATCACCTCTGAATTTGGAAAAGTTATTCTAGATTACCTCTGGGTAACTCATGCAAAGGCTGAGGAAGGGCAAGAGGCCCAACATGATGGCCCCAAGACAATGTTACCACCATTCTTGGAAAAATGGCTCGAAGGGGAAATGAAACACCAGCAAGAATTAGACCTCAGAGATTAGAACTGAGTTGCTCTGAAGGAATACCACCTGTAGGGGTTCTATTTTTGACAGGAGGAGTGCTTGTTGAATGAGATTTTCTATTTCTTCATGTTAAAGGGAAAGGAAAACCCTGACTATTTCAAAAGCTGAAACTGAGAATCTTCAATACCAAGGGCCCTTCTCTCGTGAGTAAAACGTTGAGTCATCAAATCAAAGGATGATCGATAAATTGTTATGCAACTGGAATACCTCAAGAAATGATTCCCCAATAGAGTCACCAAAAAACTATTGGTCGTCAAAAAGGACTTCAAGAAGAACAACAGTCAAGGGAGAAGAAGTCCCTCCTCTTTAGTGGAAGAGGTTCCCTTTTTCAAAAGAAAAACTTATTTACATATGTACAGAGCATAGTTTTACCACAGAAACTTGGATATCATGAAAGCGTTTTTAATAGATCATCAATCACAAAAGTACAAAGGAATGAAAACATGGTAATGAGTAGAAAAGCATTCTCCATAATTATAGATGACAAAATAATTCCTTATATGCATGCCAGAATATAACGAATTGGAATGAGACCATTTGTACTCAAATTAGTGAGATGCAATTTGAAAAGATACATAGTTCCATAAATAACATCTACAAAAATACAAAGCTTCTTAGCATAATGCAGAAAAATGTTCTAAAAATATTCAATAAATAGCTTTCGAATAAAAAGAATCAGATGGACAAAGAAATAAGACCCTTTTGTATTGATTGCTTTACTATTTCTTACACTTTCAAAAATAAGCCAAGTTTCCCCCCTTTCAAAATGGTGAAGAGAGACCATTATATAGTTTTACAAATCAGTTATTCTTGGTAACTACTTCTTTTAATTAATGTTTAGTTAAAGGGCTTCTTAATCGTAAAACCCCAACTAATTACAATAAATCTGCGAGGTGAGGAAAAGAAAGAAGTGAGAAAATTCAGGAGGAAAAGAGAAGTGTTCATGACTGAGGAGGACCCACTGATTTGAGGATCCACTGTCTAAACCTTTTTAATGCCTCTGCTATGTCTCTACCACGTGGATCTAATGTGTTAGCAGTGGACTGAGTCCAAAATATGAGACACTTCTCCATCTCTTTGTCAAATTCGACGTGTGTATGATAATCCTTACTTGTTTCTTCAATAGCAGACTGGAGAGAGCAGATTTATTTCATCTTTTCCTTTGGTGATAGAATCCTCTTTGAACAATATTATCCTTTGAACAAAAGCTCTGAATTGAGCTTTAATTTCTTACAAGGAGAGGGGCACACCTGAGGTCTCATCATGGAGGTGGCAATGGATATCCTTAAAAGCAGATACCACCAAAGTCTTGAAGGCCTCACCCTCTCTGCCAGCTATTTCTCAATTTTCCCAAAGCCTCCTCTAGCACCTTGATTTTCCATTCCACACTATGTACCCATGATTTTGACAAGTTATATTTTGCATCATCAAATACCTTGCTTTTCATTAAAATATTTTCATCAGCTTTCCTCATAAGGTGAAGGTCTACTATACAGCTGCTTTAGAGCTTGAGCTCTTTATCTATATTTCCAATGGTGGAGGAGAGTTTCTATTGCAGATTAGTTACCTTATCATTGAGTTTGAAGGCTTCACTAATGAAATTCAACCCTACAACGAGCATATCATCCACCATGGCCTCCATAGCTCTTCCATAGATGGAATATCTATGTATATCTTTGATACTCTGGACTTCATCTTGGCTGAGGATCATAGGTGGTGGAAGAATAGTCAGTGGGGTGGGGTCTAAAACTTTATCTTTGGATAGCAGTGACTTGATGAAACTTGTAAGAACCTGAGCCCCCTCTTCCAGCTACTCTATAGTTTGTTTCCCTTTATCCACTCTCCCAATGACCCTGGTGACTGTTTCTTGAAGATTGTGAATCACGCCTTTAGGGGTGGACTCTCCCATGGGGATCCTCAAGAGCTCTAGATCAGATGCCTGTAAATCCTGTTCTGGCTTGTCAACCTTAGGCTTGGCTATCTCTAGGAATTACTATCTCTGAGTATTGGATACTATTCGTGAGGTGGTCCTGAGATTTTTTGGCAGGAGTAGGAGGGGTAGTACCCAATACGGATACAACAACATAAAATTTGGGTCCTGAGATCCGAGAGGAATAATTTCTCTTCCTACTATCAATCGAAAGGTTGCACCCATGCCAAAGAAGAGGAGGAAGAAGAAGGTGGAGCAAGAGGGCTGAAGAGAAAGATAACTCATTGCACTCAAAGTGTGCACTGCCATTGCCTCTAGTTGAGATATGAGTGGGGCACTCGGTGCTTCTGGTACAAAGGATTCAACAGTGCTCAGGAGATCGGTGCTTTGAACTTCCTTCTCTTTATCCATAGGGGCTTCTGGAATGCCTATGGAGACTGGCACTTCACTCTCTTTGACTTTCACTGATAACAATAATGTTCTCTGGTCCTGAGGGAAATTTTGAATGCTTCACCAGGGGATCTTCTTCAACAGGCTCCTTTTTGACTTCCTTGATTTTCTTCTGATATACTTGGGTGGATGAGGAAGGAGTGGAGGATGTAGGACCTTTAGTTGATGAGGTGGGAGGGGTCTGTACAGGTGCTTCCGAACTGGGTGTCAATTTCCTTGGTGTTGAAGTATCCCTGGAGGAGGATTCACCTGAATACCTTCTAAGCTCACAAACTCTCCTGTCAAACCAGATTTTGGTTCTTACTAAGACAGGGACCAAGATTTCAGCCAGATCATCCTTCTCCTTTTTGAACCAATCCAAATCCTCCAAGGGAGTGTGTTTTACCAAGTTTTCATATTCATAAGAAAATAGGTCAGAATTATCATCCTGAAGCCCTTCAAGAACTTGGTACAAGTTAAGCTCTTGAATCAATTGGAGAGAAAACCTGCCATAGTGTCTCCTCCTTGCCTCAAAATCATCAGCACAGTTAGCCCACTAGTCTTCTGTGTCTTCCATATGATGGTAATTGATTTTGAGGTTCTGCTCAATAAATTTCTTCAATTCAAAACAAGTTCTTGGCCTGAAGAAATGGACAGTGATGGGAGCTAGGACTCTCTCTATGTTTTGTGAATCTAGAGCCATCTTGCAGGTGTAGTTTCCCAAAGATATAGGGAAGTGCAGGCCAGTGATTTTCTTATCCCTACAGGTCTTGTGTAACTTGTCCAATTGCTTGCATATCTCTATCAAGGCCATTTTATCATTACAGAACATAGGGAGCTTGAGAGGGGTGCTCTCATTATTTGCTAGCCTGATATAGGAGAACTTTCTAAACTGGATGAAGTAGGCAGTGTACTTCAATATTAGGATCATGGCTTCGTCAGAGAACCTCCTTATGGTGTCTCTCTCCAAAAGTCTTACAATGTACATGGTGAAAGCATCATTCACCCTCCTGAAGTTGTGATTGCTAGTGTCTAGGGTGAATTGAGGGCAATAATCATATATGGGATCACCTTTATGAGCATTAATGTATGTGAATCCAAACCATTACCTTGATGCTGTTAGGGTATACATTAGATATGAAATCATGTAAAACTTCTTGTTTTTCTGTACATTGGACAACTGTTCTGCTAAGTTCATTTCTGCCCAGTTGATATTTTGAGTTCCCTCGCACACCATGTTGATTAGTGGGCACATCCAGAAATGGAACTCATTGGTAGAGGGTAAGCCCATGACCCAAGCTAATAAGATTATAAAATCTAACAACTCCTCATTGAAATCGACACGAAACAGAGCTTTGGATAGATGAGACGCCCCCTTTTTAGGGTTTTCAAGCCAAGACTTTGCCACCCTTGCCTTGTATTTTTCACTGTGTTGGTCGAAGAGTGTCTACGCCTGGTTCTGAGAGATTACTTAGAATTTTCCATTTCAGGAATCCTTAGGGCAATGCCAATGGCGGCAGCATTGAGCTTGGCAATGAGTTCCCCATATACATTTGTTAGTTTGCTCAAGTCAGGATTGAAATGAGCACTGCAACTGAGTACCATGTTTGCACACTGCACTGAGATTGGGAAACCAGTGGAAAATGCCAAGCCACTATCGTGAATCATTTGCACCATAGGAGAGGGGTTCAGGTTTGTCATCCTAGTCCAAAAATCTCCAAAGTCTAGGTGACGAACTTCACTGTCCCTGATATCAGGAACGATAGACCCGAGTGGTGAAACTTGCTCCTGACCTTGGAATTTGATCTTCATGTTGATAGAAATCCAAAAAACAAAGTCACAATCTTAACTCTCGATGAAATTTCAGGGGGAATGGTTATGCACATAGAAATTTTGATTGCGAGGGTATGAGTAATTGATAACAAGAAAGCAGTGTGCAAAAATGCGTAGGGGGCAGCTTATTAAATAGTCGTTAGGAGAGAGAAATATAATAAATGTGCATTAAATATGCATCTACCAACTTAAAAAGTAAGATATTCGGGAAGAGGGGGAAAAATATCCCAGATGGCCTTTGGTTCATTTGGGACATGTGGGACGTGAAAGAGTGATTCAGCCAATGTGGGTGACGCGGGGACAAGATGCACAAATGTTTTCAGGACATGAGGGAAAAAAGTATGTGAAGTGCGCAATGCGTCCGAGGTGGGCAAAAGGTGAACAACAAGTCCTGAGTGAACTTGGGACATTTGGAACAAAAAGTTCCGATGGGCCCACAAGAGAGTAGATTTTCAGCTAAAGCGGCCAATCGGCGAACAGGGAGCCCGAATGAACTTGGGACACATGGGAAAAAAATGTTTGATAGACCCGCAAATCACAAACGTTTTTTGACTTTCCCCTTTACTAAAACAGCAGAAAAGGCATTAACCCTAAAAATTTCAATTTTGAACTTCTCAAAAGAGGGGAAATTTTGAGAAGACAACAAGTTTCAAGAGGATATACCTGATTTGTTGGATGATGTGAGCCAAGAAGAAGAGGAAATGGTTCTTGATGGTTTACAAATAGAGAAACTAGTTTGTATGCTTATCCATGAAGAGGAGATGTTATCATTCCCATTTGTAGATAAAGATGATCTCAATCATGTCATCCATGAAGGGAAAAGACCAGCTTATGATGAGCTCACGAAATGTTTGAAAGAAAAATTTGTGAAAGATATCCTAAGACCTACTAAAGAGACAAAATACCCTGAGCTCAGTCTTGAACTCCTGATGCAAGCCATGAATCTATAAGATAAGGGCAAATCTGATTTGGAAGCCTCAATTAGTGTGAAGGTTAGCCATGTTGAAATAAAGCAAGATGAAAAATATGATGTCTCTCCTGAGCCAATAGTTGATGGATAAAACAAAAAAATGGACGTATTTTCTTTCCCATTTAAAAAAAAAACCCTTTCCATGATGAAAAATATGAAATAGATGGTGTTGAAGTCATTGAAGGTTAATATTCCCGTGAAAAAGAAGTAATGGAATGTAATAAGTTTCAGGGCGATGAATTAATCCATCCAAATATTTTCCTTGAGCTTCAAAATGAAGATTCTTGAAGGACGTACAAAGATGAACCACGGGAAGCAATAAATCATAACTCCATGTAAGAAATCCTAGATCTGGTAGAAAGTATGGAAGACCTTGAGCTAATTCTTGATCTCTTAGCTCATGTTATGGCTATACAGGACAATTATGAGGCTACTTCTTACTATCCATTCAATCTTCAAGCACCTCATAGTGGAATAGAGATAAAATATAAGTGTGAGGTTTCTCTCGAAACATAGGTCAATAAGCATAGATCTGGGAAAGAAAAGAACTCAGAATATTGAAGCAATTGGAAAGAAAATCAGCCTTGGGGTAGTGATGGGACACTCAATGAAGAATCAACTATGTAGATAAACGCATGATGTAACTAGCTCTATGAAATTGATTTCAAAGGGAATGCAAGCAATGAAATTTATAATCGAAGGCCTAAACATCAAGAATATCATGTAGAATCACTCCTACCAAGTACAAAAACAATCATAAAATCATGTGTATTTCATAAATAGTTAAGGAGAGGAGGATACTTTCTTGAACTAGTCAATGGATTCGCAGAACAACATCACTCAATGTTTCCCACTCAGGGGTAACCTATGAGAAGAGAAGAGTGCTATAGAAAAATTGGGCTTATCCCCCACCTTGTACTATAGGTGATTGAGGTTTTTTTTCCCTTTCCCTTTTTGTTGCGTATGTCTTTTCCTTTCTATATGTGTTTTGTGTTTTCTTTCATCGCTTTTGGTGTGTGTGTGTTCTTCTTGTTATCTCTCTTGTCAGTTGTACATGACCCTAGAGGGCCCAATGGATAAGGAACTGGTCATTATATACTCAAGTTGAGATTTTGCAATTCCTCATGTCATGTATTTGCTATGCTTATTCCATACCATGTCCCCAAGCTAAAGCCAACTATTGTCATGTAAATGTCTAATGGTAAAATTGACAATTTTTGAGTAGGAAAATGATACCCCTGTGTCAAAAAATTCAAGTTTTACCCTTCTGAGGCACTCCAGTTCTACCCAATTGGTCACATGACCTCCGAATGGGTGTTAACTTAGTCCCCTAGGTGAATTAGGAAATTCAAGTCAACCCCCCTAGTTGATTTTAGGAGTTCTTGAAAACTACTATTTTTGGGTAGTATTGGGAAGGGTTACCATTGGCCTTTCCAAGACCTATGAAACCCCATGGAGCGATATGGAGGAGAAAAATCCAAAACAGAGGTGAATTTAATACCTCAGTAAATTTATTTAGGAATATTCATGAAGGATTTGAGGGAGTTGGGGCAGTTTCATCAAAAACAAGGTTCACATGCCTAGGCAGTGCACAGGGTCAAAAGAGCTTCTAAGCTTCGAGAGGTGATTCCAAGAGATTTGGATGGATTTAGGATCTAAACAAGACATCTTAAGAAATTGAATTCAAATATCTATAATATGGTTAAATAATATCTATAATATGGTTTATATTTGGTTTTATCCAGGATCAGTCAGAGATCTAGATAAAAAAATCTGATTTTTAGCGACTAAATGGAGGAATAAAGAGATGATACCCCCACCATTGGATTAAATATTCTATTTTCATTCAATTTCATATATAATTTTACAAAAAAAATCCATCGGAAGCTCAAGATATCACCGTTTCAAGGTTCCCTCAAGGTAAGCTTCTCACAGCTAATCAAATTTCAGTGAGGACATGCGTCGGCTCTAGGAGATTGGCACAATTTCATGTCCCTTTCATCCCTCAAGATAAGAGACATGAGGGGCATAAAAATTCACCCAGCCCCAATAATCCCTCTGGTCACACATAGAAACTCCTAGATCACCAGTTCATCCCCCAGGTGCTTGTCAGAGCTCATCCCTTCACTCGCTTAGATCATGAAAAGTGTCAATACTAGGTGCATCGTGAAAATTGATGACCCTCATGTACCTTTGTGCTAAGGTAAATGAGGGACATAAAAATTTTCCCATCCCCAAGAAGCATTTAGGTCATCTATGTGACCCCCTCGAGTGTAATTTCTCAACCCCTAGGAGTCAGTGGAGCCAAATGGATAGCTGTCTAATCTTCACCAAGTGTCAACACCAGGTGCACCATGAAAATTGGTAACCCTCATGTCCTGTAATTCATAATTTACATAGGGGACATGAAAATTTTCCCTACCCAAGGAATGTCTTCTGGTTCCTCATGTGATTAGCTTTCAGTCCCCAGTGCTTTTTTCCAGCTTTTTGGCCTAAACACTCCACCGTTGGATCTTTGCCAAGTGTCGCAGTGAGGAGCATCATGAAAATTTATGTCCCTTTCATCCCTTAATTCTTAAGGGACATCAAATACATAAAAATTTTCCCCACCCTTGAAGATATTTTTTTTATTGTTTTAAATTTGAGACTTAGCTTTATTTTCCCACTTCTTATTCTTTTTAGCTTCACCTTGTCATTGCTCTACTCATACATGCACACAATCTACCATTTCTACTCCAAACTAGATCCAAAATGGATACAAAACTCTCCACTCCATGAAAAAATATACGTCTCATAGATAGTTGATCAAAATACTTGACAGATTGAAGAACAAAAGGAAGAATATAAAAATTCTTTAGAAGACTCCATTACCATGAGACGAAGATCTTAACGTATCTTGCTAACCGGTGCACAGAATGAAGAACCATTTGATGATGTGTTCTTCAATCTCAAAATACATTCAAACCTTACCTTCAAATCCTCCTTCCGAAGCACAAATCACTTGCAACAAAGAAATCTCCCTTTCGTCTCTACGAAGACACAAATTTTATTTCCCATCAAACCGACAATCTGTTTGAAGAGAAATTTCACCAGTGAAACAAGAAGAAAAATTCCACAGCAAAAATATAATTTTTTTTGTGAACAAAGAATAAAAATAGAGCTGCAACTTTCAAGGTCTATTAATGGTTGTTGTGTTCAGAGGTTCCTCTAAGTAAAAAATTTAAAACTTTAAAATCTCCCAAACCACTGATCAAGTAAGTCCAAGATTTTAGAGGGGCAATATTGTGAAAAAACCCATATTGGAAAACTTCATTCCATAGAAATACGACCTCTAGAAGCTCAATTTCTAAAAATAGCAGGTCATGTACATAGGGGATTCTCTTTTTTAGGAATATCATCAACTGAAGAACCTACAAAGGAGACGGTGAACACAGAAGAGGTATTGCAGTTGAAAATTCATCAAAATGTCATCTTGGTCCAAAAATTGACACTTACTAAAAATAGTAAGTGGTCTCACGAACACCTGCTATAAATTCCCAGAAGGTGAGAGGGATGCAAAGTGAAGAAGGAATTCAATATACCATAATCATTTGAGGTCTGGAAAAGCTAATTTGTGCTCTTACCAAAAATAGTAAGTTATCCTGTGTGCACTTACTAATAATAGTAGGTTATTCCAAAGGGCAGATTTCATAAAGGGAGCACATTGGGAGTTGAACATTCAAGTTGACATAGCCAGTTGGAGACCAGAAAGGGAAAATTATTAACACTTTCTAAAAATAGTTTCCTTTCACAAATATAGTATGTGTCAAGGAAAAATGAAGTTCATATTCGCAAGGGTGAAAACAGTATAGTCTCTATCATCGGACTATGCGAGAGTAGGTGATAGTGAGGTCACTTGCATGGATCTCGAAAGTGTCTTTCGACACTCATCTCAGGATTCAAATAATATTTATGTTACATGAGGATCATGTACAAATCATCTAAGTAATGTGGAAAGATTACAAGGAGTTAGGGCAGGATTTGTTCCAAAGCTTTAGTATCTTCAGACAAGATCTCCAGGAGCAATGCCTGTGGTCGTTAGAGGTTGTATTCAATAATGTTTCTAAAAACTCAGTTCAAGGTGTCCATAGGTAGTCAAAAAAAAAATTGTCTACAACATGAGTAAATCATTTGCAACAAGGAATTCGAGGGAATGTGATCTTCTCATCAACATGGGACAGAGAATGATTCAAGTTTGAGTGCAAGTTTTAAGGATTTTTTCAAGAGGTAATGGATTCAAAGATTCAGAGTTTCATCTCCTTGGAAGAATCATTGGACTTCATCAAGAGAGACATCCTTTCCTTTCCTCCTCTTTCTTCTTCCCCCCATCATTCTCTCTCTTCAATGTTCTAATTTAGCATTGGGGTTAGCCCTTTTTGATATGTCTTTAAGTGATTTCAGAAACATGCTGAAAAATTTAAGTCACCTTCTTTTTATAAAAGGGACTTAATATTTGAGTAGGAATAAGAATAGTCTAAATCCAAAAATTAGGCATGTGGAAGGTCTTCAAGAAGATGAGGAGTCAGGTATTTTCTATAAATTGTAATGAGCTCCTCATTTTGAGGGGTTCTAATTCTGAGATTCTTCTAGCTGGTTATACTCTTGTAAGTTCACGAGAGAGCTTTTCCTTACTTGTGAGTGAAAAAAGTTGGCCATTTTTCCTTTCAAATTTCTTCATTTCTCCACTATGTCACACTTTTATTTGACTGATCAATACAAGAAGAAGGATTTTCTAGATTTCTTTGACTAAGGGATTTCTTGATACGTTGTGATCATAGATCCTATTTTGTTGTGTTGCTACTTGCAGAGTTATTTCCTCTTAATTTTAATGCATGTGATGAAACTTCTAACTAGTGTTTGCAAGAATTTGATTTCCTACTTATAGCATTATTTCCCCCCTAATTCATATTCACACTCCCTTTCCCACTCTCTTGATAAAGTACTCTCTAGTAAGAAATTGCTAGCTTTGTTGCAAGGTCAATGGAGTGCCCCTGTTGGATCCCCGGTTGAAAGGCCACCATAGAAATCCACATTTTCTCGTGTATGCATATATGACAACTATACCGGTTATAGAGGGAGTTAGAGTCCTAGAGAGTTGGCAAGAAACCCACCAATTTTTCCCCCGAAAAATTTTCTCAGCAAGAGGAACCATGGTAGCTCCTATTATCTTGTAACCATTTGTGTGTCCTCTATCAATCCCACTATATCTTGTGAACACATATTTATAAATAGTAGGAAAAATATTTTATCAATAAAATCATAATGAATTGTAACATGTGTAATTTAAAGTGCTTGTTATGCAACCTATGTGTATAGGTCTTGGTTTTGTATATGTACAAATATATGAATGTTTTTGTAATATTGAATATATTTATGTACAAAAAAGGGGTTAAGATTAAGTATAATATTTGTGTAAGTGCATGATGTTCATGTGATTTTTGAAATTCATACACTTAAGTGTAGCAAAATGATAGACATCAGGACCAACCCATTCAGTAACAGTATATGGACATAACTAAAATTTAGGTTTTAAATTTCCTTTTAATTATTTTTCTTCATTGGTTTTTTAATTTTCTTTAAGAACCAAATCACCAACATGAAATTTATGAGTGTGGACCTTATTATAAGTTTTTTTGATGTGTTCTTGATACATACACATATGTTCCAATGATTGTACACATATATGGTCAATCATTTTGAGTTTTTATAGTCTTTTTTCATGGCAATTATTTTCTAAAGTATTGTATTTTAGTGAGACCTAAAGTAATAGAAATTCCAATTCTAATGGCATGAAAACTTCTAACCCATACACTAGTGAGAAAGGGGTATCATTGGTTTGTGTACAAAAATTGCTATGGTAAACCTAAAGAGTGTAAACAATTTGGTAATGTTAATCAGTACCATATTTTGAAACACTATTTTGCAAGATTATGACATTTATTTTATTAGTGGCCTCAATTTTGGCACTTTTTCAGATAATAAGGGGTGGAGAAGGTATTCTTGATAGAAAATTTGGTACAAATTTTCTTAACTATGTGATTCTTAAAAGGACCATGTTATGATACAATGGCAGATCAAACTCGAAAATGATTAATAATGTGTGTGAGTAAGAAATGATAGATACCTTAACCAATAGTGGAATTGAGGGGTATTGATTCAACCCACTTAGTAAAATATTCAATATCAGTATACTAAACTTAGGACCTTGGGTTGATTTAGGGTTAAGTTTACCATCAAGGTCAAAACCCTAAATGGAAAAGGGTCGCGGAGAAACAATGGGCTGAAAATTATGAGATGGGGCATGGTTTAAATTTTTGTGTTTTGACATTGTTCACAACATTTTGTGTATTCGTGGAAGTCTTGTTCTATTTTTGGTCAATAATATCCTTTTCATAATAATTTATGAGACATCGATTTCCCATTAAAGTGGTCACCACACTCACTATCATTTATTTAGGAAAGGGATAATTATACCTCATTTCCCCCTAAAAAGTGTAAGTTATGTCCATAAAAGGAGTTTAAATAGTGACCTACCCCTAAAAACATAATGAGTAGCCTCACGATGGATGCATTGTCCTTTAGAAGGTGAGGCATTGGAAGATAGGGCTTATTGGTAGAGAAAAGTATAAATATCCTAAAACCATTCAGGATTGTTAGTGCTTCATGTAATGGATAAAATATTAATGACGTCATTGATATCAGTGTTGATAGAGAATTTACATAACAGATGAATAATAAAAGTAACAAAATTGGTGGTTATATCAGGGGGAATAAGTGAAGAAACACTAGCCATGTCACTAACATGGAAGTTATCCTTATGAGGGATAGTAGGGATGGAATATCAAATAAAATTTGAAAGTAATTGTTTGAAGAGATTTTTATATGGGATTAATCATTCTTCCTTTGTGTGATATACATCTTGTACCTAATAACTGATGAGTTGTGAATTGCCAAAAAAAAATATGTTGTATTTTTAGTATTTTTACCATGTGAAGGCCCAAGATTAAGGCATCATACTCAATGAGATTGTTGTTACATAAAAATCCAAGTCATCAATAGAAGGGCATGGTTTCTCTATGGGGTATAATAAAGACAATTCCTACTCCAACATCGGTGACACATTTGGAACTGACAATGTATATAATCCAGAGTTCCATTTCAATAGTGTATGTAGTAAATTCATCTTGAAAGGAATCATTGATTGGAGATGAGTTAAAAACATGAGCTTTAGCAAATTGGTTAGTAATGTCTTGTCCTTTAATAGATTTTTGAGATACTAACTTAATATTAAAAATTCAATTAACAACATTACCCATCATGTAATTGTTGGCCATTGTGCCTTAGGTTTTCATTGATGTAAAAGGTCATTGATGGAAAATGTAAATTAAATGTCATATGAGTCTCTATGAGGTGTCATCATTTTCTAGCATGAAGGTTGATTTGTAGTTCCAAGTTTTGGTGAAGTTGTTCTAGTGTATAGGCATGGTTTTAGGTATGGTCAAGCTATTATATACTCTCCAATGGTTTTTGAATAATTTCATGAGGTTAAGAAATATTAGTATGATGTTTGGGAGGTGTCTAAGGGTATGTAAGTTGTCTCCATGGTCAATTCATGAGGTTGTTGTGATGAGTCAAGCCATTCTAGGATATTCCCAGACCTAGAGCATGGGGTTTTATGTGGGAACATGAAATATGGAGAAAGAAATATTTTTTTAAGAATTATTAGATAATTTTGATGTTGCGTAGCATGTGCATGAGGAGTTTTAGTTCATTACTCATTTGTTTATCACATGTTCATGGTCCTTGTGGAGCAAGAAGGTGAAGACTATTCAATACAACACATGTAAATCTTAGTGTTTCAGGTGAATAAAGTACATTTTATAATGTATGATACTTGGGTCAGTTATAGGAGGTAGGTTTGGTGCTTCATGTCAAGTTTAAGGTCATAATGAAGATATTTTCTCAAGTTATGAATTTTTTGGCAAACCCAAGTTCTAAAGAAGGAAAAACCAGCTCAATATGTGAACTTCATATGCTCACCCACTCACAAAAAAAATTCATGGGACCTTTCAGATTTGGGGGATGTTTTTTCATTGAGATAAGACCATTTTAAAAAAATAATGAAGTGACTTTATAATCACACATTTAAACCATTGTTAAGAAGTCGAGTTGGTTTGAAGACCTCCTTCTAGAGTGACTTAGAATATTTTAATTTCTTGGTCTCAAAATGAATTTGGAAAGATAAATTTATGAATCATGGTTGTATATAATTTTTCTAATCTCATTTTGGCATAGGTTTCATGTTCCAGCTGTTTCACGAAGTGAGATAAAAACCTTAATTTTTATGTAGATTCACAGTTTCAGGCCTGAGAGGGAAGCTTCATAATTAAAAGTAAATTGTTATATAATATTTGGTAGATGTTCTAGACATCCATGAAACGTTTTAGGAAGGTTTCTTGAAGAAAATTTGAGATACAGGTTCTCAAAGTTGCTCTACCATGTTTGGCCTTAAGGGCTAAAACCTAGTCATGGAGGTTTGAGATGAGTTGAGCCATTTTGCATGTTGTGGAAACATTTTATGAGCATAAATAGTTGATAGAAACATAATATAATTTGTTTGAGGCCTTTATTTTATTTTAAAAGGTGGTTGTTTTCCTAAGCCCTAGTGGCCTATTTGGTTCTATTTGAATTTCCAAAAAGGTGTCATGGAATAGGTGTTTTGGATCAATTTTATCCACATGAGCTATGCATGTTAGTGATTTAAGGTGTTTTTGAGGTATTACTTGATGTGTTAAAGGTTTTTTTTATATTGGAAGTTAATTTAAAGGTGATAGAGAATTGTTTTCTTAATATTGGTTCTTGAGTATTGTTTGGCAGTTTTGAGTAGTTTTAGAGATTGAGCTGATTGGAGGCCTTGTGCTATGAGTTGGAGCTTGAAGTGAGGTGTTACAGAAATAAGACTTAGATACCTTTCCAATGGTATATTTTTTAATCCTTTTTTATGATTTTTCTATGATAATTTGGTCATTTCTCGGGACTATTTTCTACGTGCTTGAAGACATATTTGGGATTTCTTACTTCTTGGAGTATTTCCTGGTGGAGATGGTAGGTGAAGAAATTCCTAAGCTGATTGGTGACTTTGAGAGGTTTTTATCTGACTTGTGTGGATGTTATTTTTTCTTGAAAATTTTATATTATTCCTTTTATGATCATGATACATTCGTTGGTGCTTGAAGAGCTTGTTGGTGTTGTCTTGACCCTTTCCAGCATATTTGAGTCTTTTGGTGTGTTTTATATGAATTTTTAGTTGTTTTTTATGTTTGGAATGACCAACCTTAATTTTCTTAGCTAACCTATGGTCATTATGGAGTGCGTCAAGTATAAAAAAAAATATTTTTTTTAGTCATTTGAGACTAGTTGAGATGTTCGGGATGTGAGTGAGGTAAAGGAGGAAGAAGAGAAGCATACAGGGGTCAAGGAAAAATTTGAGGAGAGGTATAAAGTACCGAGTAATATTAAAGAGAATTTTTACAAGGTAAATTTACCTAATCATCCCATGAAGAAGAATGTTTGAACGAGTTAGGAGAGAGAGAGAGAGAGAGAGAGAGAGAGAGAGAGAGAGAGGAGTTTAAAGAGGGTTTGGTGTGTTTGGAGATGAATAAGGATCACTATTAGTTGTGTGAGAAAAATATATTTAATGTCAATCCATTTCAAGTGGTTGATTTTGTGTAATATTAAATTTTATAACATCTTGATCACATTAGGGGTTTGTAGCTTTCTTGTAGGATTGGGGTCCTATTAAACTAGAGGTTGGTGTTCCTGGTGGGGTTGGTGCCTCACTAAAGAAATCTTGTATGATGTGTAATATGATTTAAATTCCTTTGTTATGATTAATATTAGTATAGGTTTTAGTGCTTTTTCTTTCTCTTAAGGGTTTCCCACTTACATATTGTGTTCTTGTGTTATCTCTCTTGTTTCATGTTCTTATGATTGGATGGTGCACATCTAATAAGATCAAAATGGTTACACCTGTTGAAAGGTTAATTTGAATGTTAATGTATGACATGGTAAAAGAAGTTAAATATTTTGAATGACTAATTCACCCACCCATTCTCATTCATGGTTCTTCTAATAATAATGTGTCTTGAAAGGTGTGTGTGGTATAATAAATATCGTAAAGGGGTTAATTTTTTAATAATGTGTATTTCAATATTTAACATGTATTACTATAACTTATAGACCACAAAGACCAAAGATAAGTAAATTATTTTCTAGTGGACTATAATTGTGCTCATAAGGTAATAGTGTATGGTTGATATAATAAATAACACACTCATGGTGATTATCATCAATTATGTTAAAAAAGCATTGATTTTGTGATTAGTGGAAGATATGTATAATAGTAGTGGTTAGCCAGGTACATGTGGGAAAAGGACATGAGGATTGATCATGTATTTATTAATATCATCAAATTATTATTGACATGTTGCACCCCATTCGAAGATATGATATTTTTTCAATACGAATGTGAAGGGTTGATTTTTATCAGCTAATTGGGCTATAAAGTGACAGATGGCCAAAATTTTACCTTGAAGTGACTGGAGTTGTTTTAAATTGTGCAGTGGGGGAATATTAACAATGGATTATATTTTTTAGGATCGACATCAATTTCGCAATGTAATATGATATATTTAAGAAAATTACCACTAGTGACAAAAAAAGACACACTTCTTTGGGTTTAAGAAAACATTATACTATCACAAGAATTCAAATATGAGCATAAGATCATGAGTGAAATTATAATGTTGTGCATATTTGAATAGTAAATCATTGACATGGTCTTAAATAATATTATGTATATAATCATGTAAAATATGTGTCATAACATGTGAATATGTGGCACCAAGATTATTTAACCCAAAGGGCATAATAGTGTAACAAAATGTACCTCATGGGGCGGTAAAAGAGGTTGTTTCTTGATCAGTGTCGTTGATTTTTATTTGATTATACCTATCAAACACATCTATAAATGATAATATACCATATCTAGTGGTAGAATCAACAATCATATCGATGCAGGGAAATGGAATACTATCTTTAGGAAAAGCTTTATTGATTTCTTAAATTTTGGTACGAAAACAAAATTTAACCATTTTGTTTGGGCATATGGACAATATTAGACACCTGTTGTGGGTATTTTACCACACAAATGTAAATTTCATCTAAAATATTGTGTATTTATTTTTTGACCATCAAAGAAACACGTAGATACATCTTATGGATTTTTTGTTGTTATACTTTACCGTTTTCATGAAGAAAAATTTTATGCATAACAACAAATGGATCAATGTTGGGCATATCATTGTATGTCTAGTTGAAAATATTTGCAACACCTTTTTAATATCCATCCTTTGGGTATCATCAATGGTAACAACAAAAATGGTAATCAAGGGTCAATAGTGGTACCAAAATTAAAATAAATTATATCCTCATTAAGAAATTTGAAGCGGTCCTCAACATAATGGGCGGGTAGGAATAATATTAGGGTAATCAATTATAATATAAAAAAAACACTCCCCAAAGTATGTGTGGGCATGTAATTCATGAGGAAACATGTTTTTTTGAAAGAAGGAAGGGATGTCCTCATATAGACAAATCATAATAACACTTATCAAAGTGACTAGATATTTAACAAATGTAAAACATAAAGGAGAGAGTGCACTTAGATAATTTTGAGTGGATTTGGAGGATTTTAGGTGGTCTAGGTCAAGGAACAAGTATATCTAGAACTAGAAAATTTTCACCTCTAAAACTATGTCTTACAACTAAGTTTGGTCAAAACTATACAAATAAAAAATAACATCATTACGTTCCTAACCCTTCTATAAGGTCTTGTACCTACTTGAAAGCTGGTTCTAAAATTTCATGATTTCCTTTCCTTCCTAGAAATGTGTATCACTATCTTTCGGTATTCTTTTCTCACCTTCAAAATGACTCTGTAAACTCTGCTAAAGCCCTCAAACCCTTGTAGTGTAAGAAAAATTTCCTGCAAAACAAATTTAGTTGGGTGTTGGGCACTCCCATGCACCACAAACATACACACTACTCCAAAGAGGCCTCAAACCACACATAATTCTCATATTATATTATATCTACTATAGTGCAATCAAAATTTGACAATTATGCTTTGAAAATGTCTTTCTTAAGTTTCCAACTTACTTAAATACTTGGGAAGGGTCACTTTGTTTTCTTGTGTGATGAATATGGAGATCTCATAAACATAGAAGGAGAATTTAGAACAATATATGGTGTTTCCTTAATGTATGTGCATGAGTTATTTCATTTTATATGAATATTTGAGTACCTTTAGTGTTATATATTGCATGAGGAGTTCATAAAGTGTTGGGTTTGTCAAATTAGGTATGATTTACTTGCTTATATATGATTTTTTTAAAAAATTAGACATGAAAGGCCTATCCAATAGGTGTATATATTTACATGAAGGTGATGTAATTAAAAGAATAAATTCATGACATGTCATTCCAAAACCACATAGTAGGGTCGATATGTATATTTTCACAACCCAACCGAGACTAGAATTTTTTGAAAGGAGAGAAAATATTCATTTTTAATTTATGGGTCTAAGCATGGAGTTTTCTAGATGTATTTTATGCAATTAGGTTTTAGAAACTATCGCAAAGATTTTTGCAAAGATAAGAAAGTACATAAAGTGTTATCAAGGTGTGTCAAACAAGAGTGAGGAGAATGTATTTTCCATAAAAGTATACAATGTCAAGATCAACAGTGTTTACAGATAGATTTCCAAATTTGAGTGTCTATATTTTCCAACCTTTGAGTATGACATTAAAAATTACATGTTTAGAGGAAAACATACCTGAGTGTATAGACACACTTTATCTTTTCTCGTAGTAACTTTGTTTTTCGGTGTTTCATTATGTTGGTGTTGGCATGCTCAAAAATGAAACCTACACAAAAATTTAGTCAATGCTCAAGATAGGAAATTGAAATGTAACTCAAACTGTAATGAAAGAAATGTAAAGAAATGTGTACAAATAAATTCCAAAAGATATGAAAAACATGGAAGGAATACAACTGTTTGTTTTGTAAAGGGAATGTGTTCTCTTTATTGTGCCTTGGATATTATGGATTTTATTGAATTCTGATGGATAATTGGGGGTGATTAGTACCCAATTATGCCAAGGATATGTTGATGCACTATTTTAACAAATCCCAACACATGAATGTCAAAGAGAAGAAAAATAATAAGTATCATCCAAAGCACCCTACGAAGGAAGAATACCGGGTATCAAATTTATTCAACAATTTTACTATCTTCCCTTTAAATATAAGAAGATAGGAATGACTACCTAACAAGATCTTGTCCACTTCAATTCCTTTCATAACCCCACAAACCATACCTTTATAGATGGATTCAAGCCTAATTGTTTAAATTAGGAAACATGGTAGGAAATAGAATAAGTGTCCCCATACTCTTCTCATATGCTACACAACTGAGTAAAAACTGAATAGAACTTATGCATGCTAATATATGATTGCAGAAAGGAAACCCAAACCCCAAATGTGCCCAAAAATGAAACTAAAAATGAGTATCGTTAAGAGAAAGAGAGAGATAGGAATACTTCATGCCCCTTGAATTTGTGCCTAAATGAGTCCATCTGAGTACAAAACCATATGAAAACTCTATGCCAATGGTGATAAATATAAAAAAAATTGAAAAATATAGAGAAAATTTTCTCTAGGAAAAATCATATAGTAGGGTCAAAACTATTCGTATGTTCCTAACTAGTATATACGTTTTTGACTCTGTGTAGATTTTGTTGAATTATTGTATTTGAGTCTAATTCTGATTCATTTGTGTTTTCCTCTACATGTGTCCGTGCCAATAAAAAAAAATTTCCTCTTGGGAATGTATAATAAACCCATGATGTTTCCCTATCTTTTAAGGAACTTTCTATGAATAATTTGAGTATGCAGCTCAAAATAAAAAATGTATACCCATATCTAAGATTTTGAGATTCTATGTATAACCTCTGAAGTCGTAAAATAAGATATGCACAGTCAAAGTATACACAAGACATAATTCCACAAACATGGGATACCCATGGTGTCACAAGAAAATCAAGGAACTTAGGCCACAATCAGAGTAACAAACAATCATACACACACACACAACTAGAAAGTGTGTATGAAAATCAATTGTATTTAAGTCTAATAAAAATCATATAGTATAGGATATAAAATAGCCACTAACGCAATCATTATAAGTGATGAACAAGACACATGTGTTAGACATGTTAGTCTAAACGATAACAAATACACTATATATATAATAATACACACACACACACACACACACACACACACACACACACACACACACACACACACACACACACACACACACACACACACACACACACACACACACACACACACACACACACACACACACACATAACCAATCATAATGAGGATAGAAAGGAACTATAATGGAAATTTTGCACCTAGATATAGTATGCAAAATTAGATACCCCATAGGTTAGCAGTTTTGGTAAATTTTAGGCTAGCAGTTGTCATTGTGTATCACTCTATGTATGTCATGCATCATGTTGAATATACCACATGAACATATGTGCGTAAAAATAAATACTATCTATAAAAAAAAATTAATAAACAACATGTATAATATAAAGTGCAAATTATGTATGCTATAGAGACGAGTCCTTATTTAGTTTTTTGTAAATATTTGAATGTTTTTCGTATTTTGAAAATATTTCAATTTTTTTGTATTAGCTGAGCATAACTATGTACAAAAAGATTGTATTAAAATTCCGCTTAGTATTTTTGTAAGTGTATAATGTTCATAGGTATTTTTAGAGGGCCTACCATCAAGAATGGATAAACGATAGAGACCTTTGTAAAAGTGTAGGGGGCTAACAAATTAGGCTTGAATTTACCTTTTAATGTATTATTTGCATTAGTGTTTTTTAAATTCTCTTTGAAAAATAAGTCACTAAACTAAAATTCACATTCATGTATCTTTTTGTAGGAACGTTTGATGTGATCTTGGTACATACGAAGATGTTCCAAATCCTAGACCCATTTAGAGTTAAACAATTGTAACTCATGTAACCATTTTTCATGCAAATCATTGTCTTTGATAATATCTTTGAGGGACACCTGAAGTGAAGGGATTCATAATTCTAAAGGAAAATAAAATTCCATCCCAGAAACTAAGGATAATGGTGTTTAGTAGGTGTGTGAGTGCTAGTATGATAATCCCATAGAGTGTATACACTCTGTATATGCCAGTAAATACCATGTTTAGTGATGGTTTTTTGTAAAATGTTAATGATTGGTTTTCTAGTAGCCTCATCCTAACCATTTCCCGTAGGATAGTAATGTGTAGAAAAAGTGTTTTTTATTTTTAAATTAGCACAAAATTTCTTAATAGTGTGGTTCTTAAAATGCGAGCTATTATCAGTAACAATGGCCGAGGGGATCCCAAAACGAGTGATAATATGTATAAGCAAGAAATTATAAATTTCATCACTAATGGTAATTTCCAAAGGTACTACTTCAACCCATTTAGTGAAATATTCACTAGCAATGATGATAAATTTAGGTCCTTGTGAGGATACAAGGTTAACCTTACCAATCAAATCAAAGCCCCATAAGGAGAAGGGACATGGAGAATAGAGGTTGCAGTGTATGATATGGAACATGATTAATTTTACTATATCACATCATTTAGCATATTCATGGAAATCTTGTTCCATAGTTGGCCAATAATAACATTTTTCTAAATATTTTTAGGACATCGTGATGCAGAGAAAATTTTTAAGGACAACAATCAAGTCAATAAAAAAGCAAATAAAAATCACCAAACTTGTCCTTTCAGCCCTGCTAGAGTATTAATCTTCTCAAGCCTGAATGGCTCCAAAACATCCAAATTAGGTTCATATGACTCACTTCTCAATTTCAGACTTTAAAATTCTTTGTTCACATGTTACATAGACGTAATCAAAACATTCAAATTGATTAGGAACAAATAATAATTTCAACTTCTATCAAACTTCTTAAAACTGACATGTTTTCTTCTCAAGAACATCACCTTCCATGGAAACTAGTTGGGAGGAATCTATAAAGACCTTGAACAAAGTAAAAACATTTTAGGATACCCTTTTGGCTCCCCAAGGTGCATTAAAAATTCAATAACTTAACTCTCAATGTAAACCATCTTTCTCCACCATGCTTTCATGCCTTAGTTAACCTTCCTTAGCCCTGGTTTAAGGGGTTTTAGATCTTAATTTTTGATAGAGGGGGTTTTAGTACAAACTTGTGGGATTTTTAGATACCCATTATCTTGTTATGGATGCCTATGAAGTATCATTGATCAAATCACACTCTAAACCCCTTTTTCTCCAACTCATTTATCTAATTTAGCCATGTTTTATAGGACAATCCTCCAAATCTACGAACTGACAGAGATTCCTAGAAAATGGGAGCACTTTAAGCCTCAAAACTTTGTTATTCTCAAACTAGAGACCTCTCATATGGTTGCTTGAAAATTTCAAACTCCAATTCATCCTCTAAGTCCTTCAAACAATAAATTTTCACATTAGGTCTGTTTATATAACAACCATACCTGGGACCAGACTGATCAATAATTCTTGCACATGGGAGAAATTTCAGATTTAAAAGTTTATGATTCAAAAACTAGACATACCTCAGATGATTTATTGAAAATTTCAGACCTTAACTCATTGATTAAGTCCTTCAAACACTCAACTTTTTTTGAACCCTGCCTAGGTTTTAGTGCAACCCAGTAAGGAGTAAAAATGCATTTTAAAGAGTTTAATTCAATATCAAGCCATAAAACTTCACAAACAAGTTTGTTCCAACATTAAAAACATTCTTGAGTAGAAAATATCATGTGATTTGCTAAGAAATACAAAAAATGAAGAATTTTACACTCTCAAAACAAAGTTCTTACCATTAAAAAGTTTGTGCGTACTGTTTATTCCATTCATTCATCTTTTGAAGTCTTATAACCTTGGAATAAATAGATACTCATTCCATAAAATCAAAATCAGCTAGTCCTTATGAGACACTCAAGGAAATCAAGGAATATCACTAAAATTTTCATTCAAAATTTATCCTTTATGACTGTATTCTCAATATTTTTAGTCCTTTCTTCACAAAAATAGGGTACATCCCTCTACATTCTTCTCCTCTCACATGGATAACCGTTCCTCCCTCCTCAAATTCTTCAAAATTATTTCCTTATTAAAATACATCCCAAGTAACAAACTTTTGCCTTGAGTTATAGCCTTAACTAGGCTTTACAAGCCATTAACACCCTTGGTGAAGAGACTAGTTAGGGTTTTCATACAAGTCACTTAGTAACTAAGGATAATGATCCTTAAAATAGGATTATTACACTGTATTCAAGTATCTCCTAAGACATCCTATACCTCTTCCTAAACACCCATCAAACCAAAATTTACAACAAGGTGACAAATACCTTTACTAGAAATTCAAATATGAGTTTTAGAGGGAAAACTCACCTAGGCCATAAATTTGAATTTTTAAGACTTCCTGTGAATTCCTAGCCACACAAAATCACCTCTCTAACGGGACCCCCCAATCATGATTTCATGATGAAATATGACTCTAGGAAAAATTATATGTTTATGCCCTTGCATCATACTCCCTAGGGACAAGAAATGTTTCTCCCATGAACGTTCTGTAAGACAAAGATTTGTTTTTTTCTTTCTGTTCTTCCAATTGAAGATGACTTCCATGATCTTTTTCCTGATTCCATGCCATGAGTTTAAGGCTTTCATAATGATATCCATGAGTTTTCACCATCTTTATTTTCAATTGAATGAGATGTATTCCTTATATAAGTAATATGGTTATGCTTGAATGGTAGATGGTCTTCATCATCACTCCATCTCTTGCTCTAGATCCCATCTCTGCTCCAGTTGTTCATGAAGCATATGCTTGACTGATTTGGATTATTTGTTTAGATTATCTCCTTCACTCTGAGTTTTATCCTCCTTGATGGATATGTGATATCAAAAACTGAAAATGATGAGCCTTTCTTGTATGCTTAAAAATCTTGTTCTTCACTTATTTCTTCATCATCTCCTCCACTAGTACACCTGCACATGTTCATCACTAAAAGCGATATTAGACTGAAAATTTTTGAGATTTAACAAACCTTTCTACCATCTCTATCTTCTCTTTCTTTTCATGTTTTCCTTCTCTTTATCTAAGTATTCTTATTAAACCTTCCCATGCATCATTCTTCTCTTGAATTACTTTCATATCTTACTTACTACTCTGCAAAATCCTCAATGAGTTTATTCGATTTGATTTGACCCTTATATATGTTGTCACCAATTTCTTAGAAGACTCAAAAAACTCTTCCAACATACTCATTTCATTTCTCAAGGAGAGATTATCTAGCTCTTCATTGTCTTCATCAAACTTCAGGGACTTGTTTGCCCTTCTCTACCTGCTAAACTCTCCCCTTTGCTCAAGAAATCTTCATCTCTCTTCCAGTCTTCTAACCTCTCTTTCATAGTATTAAATTTGTACTCTTATTTTTTCACACTCTTCCTTGTCATCATGTGCTTGGTTTTATTCTTCATGAAGTCTGACATTTATCATTCTTTCTATGCTATTGTGTTCTGCACTTGACTTTTTCAGTTTCAATCAATCACTATGTTTGGGATTTTCATTATTCTATCTCCACTGCCAATTTATTGATCCATTTTGGCAGTCTATATCCATGATCTAATTTGATTGGTTTTGAGAAATTACCAATGAATATTCTTAGCACCCAATTATTCATCAGTAACCTCATTTGCATATACATGATTAGGATCAAAATTCAAAGTTTTATTTACCTTCTCAAAGGTCTCCTACTTGGTTACTTCCTTCTCCATGCCTTTATTGATTGCAATATTCATGTTTTTACTTCCTTTCTTGTCTTCCCTCTTTGAATTCTTTCTAAATCATCATGAAACATCATATCTTCATCCATTTCTTCTTCAGTGTTATGATAAATCTCTTGCTTATCCTTCTCTCTTTCTTAGTCACTTTCATTTTCCTCCATTGATAATTTTCTTGACCCATTTCTTCTTAATTTCAATGTCTTGTCCTTGATTTTACTGACAATATTCATTTTACATGTACACATAAACTTAAACACAAAATTATACAACAAAATGAGAGACCAAAATGTCTCCAAGAGTGCCTCTTTCTTAGACATTTTCCTCTTTTCTATCATCCCTTTTTGAAGTGCTTCTTCATACACATTTTCTCTTCTCATTTCATTCATTCTTTGTCTTATTATTTTCTTGACAAGTGACTCAATAGGCCACTTCACTCTTCTCTTTAACCCCCAACCATATACCTGACTTCTTACCTGTATACAAAATATCTCCAAGATTTCTAGCCTCTTCAAATTATTCCTCAAATCAGCTATCTCATTTTCCCACTTTGTTTATTTCTTTTGTTTCTTTCTCTTCACGAGTTCTTATCTCTTCTCAAGAGTAAGACCCTGATCTGATACCACTATGATATAGAGGACTTTTAAGGACAACAATCAAGTCAATAAACAAACAAATAAAAATCACCAAAATTTTCCTTTCACCCCTGTCAGAGGATCAATATTTTCAAGCCTAGATGGTTCTAAAACATGTAACTTAGGTTCTCAAGACCCACTTCTTGATTTTTGGCTTCAAATGATCTGTTCACTTGCTATATAGATGAATTCACAACATTAAAATTGATTAGGAAAAAATAATAATTTCATCTTCTATAAAAAGTTTTAAATTGTCATGTTTGCTTCTCAAGAACATCACTTTCCATGAAAATTGGTTGGGAGGTGTAATAAAAATGTGGTATTAGTATACAAATTGTAAACTAGGAAATAAACTGATTTAAATCCTATGCTAACACAACTATCTACTTTCTTCCAATTTAGTAATGATAGAAAGAGGGAGAAGATCATATACTTGTACTTACCTACAAGTGGAAATCCTCCTCTTTGATAATTTTGGATTTTCTCTTAGATGGATTGCGTGAATACTTAAAAAAAATTGGATTTAATTTGCGAGCACTTACCCTTGATAAATGATGTTTTTTTTATATAATGCTATGGAGATTGAGAGATTTGTTTGATATTTTGGCAGTATATACTTGCAATTGTTCTAAGGTCATGGAAATGGAGGGTGGCATCACTATTTATAGTTGAAGGATGGATAAATGGAGGGTTGAGATTTATCCATGTAGGATGTGGATTAATGGTGTAGAATACATGAGAGTGAAGAATTCTCTAGAATTAGAGAATTCTAGATTTTGGAAGAATCCTCAATTGAATTTTTAATTCAATGGAGAAGGGGAAATATTTGCATTTTTGAATTAAAAGAGGGAAAATAGTAGAGGCTTCTAGAAATAGAAGCCTTTAGATTTAGAGGATCATTTAGCTAGGGATTAGGTGTCATTAATTATGTTTATTGGTAGGATTCGATGGAGAGCCTAGTTGTAGAGTAGGCATAAAGTAGGTGGTAATTTTAAATTCTTAGAAGTAGTTAATGGAGATTAGTTAATAGTATAATGAAATATTAATAATGTATTAATATGACTAAGGGTAGGATGAGATTTTGAAATGAATAATAGAAATAGTTGGAATATAATAATTAATAGAATAATTAATTATTATATGATTAGTGATAGGAAAAGGATTAATATTGTAAAATGACTGTGATTATTTGCTAAATGATCATGTCTACATTTTACATGTCTACAAGAGGAATCTAAAAAGAACCCAAAAAAAGTAAAAATATTTTAGGATACCCTTTTTGCTCCCCAAGATTCACACCAAATTTTAGAACTTAAATCTCAATCGAACTCCTTTTATTGCTCTCTCTTTCTCAATTAGGCCTTGTTCCTAAATGCCCTAATTTTAAGGTTTTTCAAACATAGGTTTTGATTGTGAGGGTTTCAAGATAGAATAATAGGCTTCCTAAATACCCATCTGGATTTTATGGTTTCCTATGAAGTTTCAATTTCCAACTCAACCTTTACACCCCTTTTTCTCTATGTGTTTCTCATGAAATTAGGTCTCTTATAGGGATAATCCTACCAAAAAGAAAATTGTAAGAGTTTCCAAAACATTGTGAGCACGATAAGCCTTAAATCCTTTAAAATCTGAATTCTTACATCATAGAATCTTTCCTCCAAATTTCAAACCCTCATTCAACTTTTAAGTCTCTCAAACAATGAATTTTCACATTAGGCCTGATAATAGGACAACTATACCTAGGACTGGCTTGATCAAGAATGCTTACACATGGGAGCATATAAATTCATAAAAGTTTAATATTATCTAATTAAACACCCTTTAGATGATATCTTGAATATATCAAACCTTAACTCAATGATTTGATACCTCAAACAAAGAAATTCCTTTAAACCCTTCCTAGGGTTTCTAATAACCCCAGTAGGAGAAAAAATTTGTTCTTATGCCTTTCATTAAAGTTTCAAACCACGCAATTTAAGGATGAGGTCTATTCCATCCTCTATAAATTTCTAAGAAAATATCCATTAAAAGAGACCATTACATCATGCAAAATAAGGTTTGATTTCTTCAAAACAAAGCTTTATGCATTATACAAGTGTGTGTTCATTCTTAAGCTAAATGATTCATTCATTAAATCATCTAAACATTTGATAAACAAAATTATCTTACTGAGAGCATTAATGAATTCCTTGGATCATGAAAATCCATCATTTTAATAAGGAACTTGAATTTCTATCTCTTATTATACTCTTCATGACTATTTTTCAATATGCAGTCCTCTCTTCATTGAAAATATGGTATTTTTACATTTTCTCTAGAGAGTCTTTTTTCTACTCCTCAATAAAATTTATCTCTCCTATATATTTTAAAAACTCTCTCCCATTCAAATATATCAACCCCTAACTAACATTTTTTATTTATTCTTTTTTTGAATTCACCTTACAAAACTACCTAACTCAAGTTATGCACTTTGAGTTAAGGAATTAGAATAGGGTTTTTATATTAAAAAACCAATATAACATAAGAGAATGATCCCAAGAGGGGCTTAATACACCTTATTTATGCACCCTAAAACATCTTAGGTGCTTAATAATACCAAAATTTCCCAACAAGGTGAAAATACCTTTACTAGAAATAAAAATATGATTTTGGAGGGAAAACTCATGTAGGCCAAAATTCAAATTTTTAAGCCCTCAAAAAGCCCGTAGCCACATCAACTAGTCTAAATTGACCCCCTAATCATGTTTTCAATGACATTTTACTCTAGGAAACATTATAAGTTGATGCCCATGCATCACATCGACCTACCAATAAATTGACCTCTGCATTCATTATCAGGCAATTGTGGAAACGATATTTGGACATCATTAGTTCCTAAAAATTCAAAAGATGACCATCAAATGAGCATTTCAAAAACTAACCTCTAATAATAACATAAAAAATGGTCTCATGTCTTATAAGGTTTCCCTCTTACATAGAATCATTTTTATGTGATTGTTGCTTATAAAGGTAAGTATAGATGTGATTAAACCATTCAATATTATTAGTACTACATGTAACAAATAAGACATGAATAACGTTAATTGTGTTAGTATCAATATATTCCTTGTATAATTGTCAAATAGTAATAGTGGCACAATCATAAGTGATATCTAAGGGTATTAGCAAGGAAGAAATTTTCATAGCATCAGCATGTCAATTTTCCTTGCGAGGGATATTAGCGATAGTTTAGGAAGTATCTGTTGATAATAATTTCTTAACAAAATTATTATAATGAATGAGACATTCTTATTTTATGTTAGATACATCTTGAACCTATTAAATAATGAGTTGCGAATCGCCCAAAATTTAAATATGTTATATTTGTAAAGTTCTAGTAGTATAAAGTCCTAGTATGAGTGCCTCATATTTTTTTATGTTAATAGTGTATGAAAATATAAACATGTAAGTAAAGGGTATAGTTTCCATGTGGGGTGTGACAAAGACAATTATATCTCCTACCCATATGGCACATTGGTATATTTCAAAATACATATTCCAAACCTCTTTCTTGATGTTATAAGTGATGAATTCTTCATGAAGCATGTCATTAATTGGTGATGGGTCAAATAGTGGTGTTTTAGTAAGTTGATCAACTATTAATTGTTTTTTGATTAATTTACGGGATATGAAATTAAGATGAAATTTAATTATTAACATTAACCATTGTGTTAAGTGGTATAAAAGGTGTGTGTGATATTAAAAAATAACACAAAGGATCTACCTTAGTAAGGTCATGCACCTCAGTGTTAATCATATAATGGCATAATTTTTCAATGATAAATATTAGTGTAAGACATAACTTTTCAATGTGAGTATAATTTATCTCATAAGGTAACATATTACAAATAATATAATAGATGGTGCATTCATGATTTTAATCATCGTATTGGGCAATTAAATCACCAAGGGCATGCTCTCTAGCAGAAAGATACAACAATAATGGTATACCCGGTAAATGTAGCACGAGAACTAATGGACACAATAAATAACAATTGATGTCATAAAATGATTTTTTACATTCATCATCTTAATCAAAGGTAGTTTCTTTCTTTAACAATCATGTGAATGATTAAGTTTTTTTGAGCCAGTTGTGCTACAAAATGACGGATATCCTAGATCTTTCCTTAAAAAGATCATATATGCTTCAAGTTTTGTGGAGGACCCATGTCAACAATGGCTTGGATATTCTTGGGTTCAACATTGATACTATGATGTGAGATGATATATCTAAGGATATTTCTAGAAGTGACACCATAAACACACTTGTGTGGGTTTAATCAAACATTATATCAATACAAATTCTCAAATATTAATCAAATATTATGGACATGATTTTGTCATTTGGTAGATTTAGAAAGTAGATCATCAACATAATCCTAAAAAATATTGTCAGTATATTCATGAAATATATGTTTCATATCTTGTTGGTACATGGCACATGTACACTTAGAGCCAAAAGGAATAATTGTGTAACATAAGGTGCCACATGGGGTAGTAAAAGAAGTATTCTCTTGATCCTCAAGATTATTTTTTATTTTATTATACCCCACGAAACCATCCATGAATGAAAGCATGTCATATCCAGGAATAGATTAAACTATCAAATTAATGTGTGTAAGAGGAAAAATATCTTTTTAGACAAGCCTTATTGAGGTTTTGAAAATCAATACAGCAACAGATTTCACCATTCGGTTTAGACACAGGCACTATGTTAGACACCCACTATGGATAATCTACAACACAAATAAATCTCGCATCAAGGAGCCATTATATCTCTTTCTTTAATATAAATGCCACATGATGGTCTATTTTCTGAATCTTTTGTTGGATAGGTTTAACATTAGCATGAAAAATAATATAATGCATAGCGATAGATGTTTCAATCCTGGGAATGTCAATATAGTTCCAAGAAAAAATGTTGGGTAAATCCTAGAGGACTTGTTGTATCTCAATCCATTTTTTATCAATAAGGGAAGCAGAGAGAAACACTAAATAAGGGTCATCACTAGTAACAAATTTGAAAGATGTATTTTCCTCATTAAGTAGATTTGATTGATCTTTGATATAAGGTTCCGTTGACATAGTGTTAAGAGAATAAGGTACATTATTTGAAGGAATACCTTCACTGAAGTATGCATGAGACCAGAATGTGTGAGGAAACCTATTCTTATGAAAGAAGGGAGGGAGATCCTCATATGTTCCTAAGTACTTGAGAAGGGATTCTTCATTAGGAAATTCATCTAACAAGGGGATTTTTTAGACAGACACCATAATCAATAAGATTTAGTCAAACTAGTTACAAACTAGATGTAGAATGTGTAGTAAATACCTCTTGTGAATAATTTTTTGATGTGGGAATAAATACCAATACCATAGCAAGCTTACACAAAGTATGTAAAGAGTAACCAATGTCTTCCTTAGTTTTTTGTGACTTAAGCGTAATATGTTGGGGAATACCTTAACTGTTATGTCTAATTCCTTGAACAGTAAACCCATGCTATAAAAAATACTTATATTTTATCCAAGAATATTGATAAGAAGGTTGTCGAGGTCATATGCATGTGTATGGGGATTCTTGAGGATTTTTATTAACACAATATTTAAAATGATTCAGATCAACCTTAATAGTGTATGTGGTTCCTTAATGAGAATATTTGAGACACCCATGAAGAGTAGAAGGTACCACATGCATGATATGAATCCATGGGAATTCTAGTAATAAATTATAACTAATATCAATAGGCATGACACAAAAAATTGTAGGAAGAGTGCATGAGCCTAATATGATATTTAACATGATTTGACCTAATATCTGATGAGGTGTTTTATCAAAGCCAAAAATACTAATAGGAAACAACCTCTGGTGGTTAAATATAAATGGATTTCCAAAGAGAATAGGTTTGTAACACAAGTTTCATATGTTAATTATACACCCTCCTTGGTACCATCCATGACACATCTTATAGAAGCAACTAATTCTTTTTGTTGAATTCACCCTAGTGCATTTTTGAGTCTCGAGTGACTCGTCACTTTTTTCTCATTTAGTCTACTCATTACACTATGATTCCTTAGTCAATCACCAAATTCACTTATCATTTACACCTCTTCTTGTTTCTACCCTTCATCAAGTATCTTGTAGTATATGAGGATCACCCTTACTTATTTCTTAAGAAGAGGTTTCCTTGCCCTATATGCTCTTAACACTTTGTTCTTTTGGATATACTAAAAATTAAATTGCACATGATTATAATCCTAACTTTGGAAATATTATTCTACCTATTATTTTTGGATTTGTTATTAAACATGTCCTATTTCGAGTGGCCTCTACTCTTATCTTGGGTGGCATGTATTTAGGTATTCTTTGGTTACGTTCTCTTGGGGATGGTGTATCTATCTTACACTGACGTGTCAAGTTTATTCACTAATAGAAATTTGTCATAATTCAGGGTATCTCCTTTAACACTCCTCTTCCTAGGTTTCCTAGTCACCCTTCTATAGTTTCCATAATTACTCATAGGTCTCCATATTTTCCTTCTACTTCACATATTATCTCTAGTGGCTCTCACCCTCCTAGGTCTCCAAGTAGGCCTCCTAATTCACATGTTATCTCAAGTGGCTCACACCCTATTGAGTCTATAAATATGCCTTTTATTTCAATCTTGAACTAATCTTCTCATCCTTGTTTCAGATTAGTGAAATGGAAACAAGAAAACAAGCAACTCCAAATATGAGATGGTTTAAGGTGCCTCTCAATGGGATAATGATGAATATGGGTGAAAAAGAGAGATCCTCCTGGGAGAAATCTTGGTAATCTACACAACAAAGAGAGACTCAACAGAAAAAGGATTAGTAGATTGGATGGTGGATTTCATAAAAATACCTATCCCAAAAAGTGAAAACTTCCTAGGATGGATGTCAACCCACTTTTAGATAGAAGATAGATAAAATGAACTATTTGTAACTAATATGATGCAGCAGAATCTAAGATAAAATAGAAAGTTGGAATATAACAGATAAAGTAAAATGTAGATATGATCTAAGTAAATGCAAAAAAAATCAAACTTGAGTGGG
This sequence comes from Taxus chinensis, assembly GCA_019776745.2. Classification (NCBI taxonomy): domain Eukaryota; kingdom Viridiplantae; phylum Streptophyta; class Pinopsida; order Cupressales; family Taxaceae; genus Taxus; species Taxus chinensis. Next base: position 915,800,459 of record CM034147.1, on the reverse strand, counting down.
TTGACGATGACCTGAGATTGCAGGGAATATTTGACAAAGATTTGGGTAATGCAGGAATAAAAATGCAGAAAAGTAGACCTGGGAGACTTCTTGAAGGCTCATTTGGAATTGATCTAAACTAGGGAAGATGATAATCTATTGTGGAAATACTGGATCTAATGAAATAGAAAGGATTTAATAAAATTATTTAAATATAAAAACTTTTTAATAGAGTCGATAGAGAATAGTCTCGTTCGACGGTGACTATTTATGATGAAATTAGGATATGAATTTTTCAGTGTACAAAATGAAAATATTAGAGGGTTTAAAGGAATGTAATCTCAGAAAAACATAGTGCAGATTGGACATGTGGTAGATAATGAGATGAACATAGGCTAGGTCAATTACAAACAAAGAGGGTCAACAATGAATAGGGAGGGAGTTATGGTTTGATGAAGGAAAATGGGATGAAAATAGAAGATAAGGTGGGATAAATAGATGGTAGACCAATGACAAGGTTTTGGGACACCTGATAATATAAAAAGAAACCGATGCAAATATGATGAGATGGACAAAATACTTCAACAAGATTCAACTCTCCAAGATCTCTAATGTAAACAATGCAAGTGTTCCAAAGAAGATTCAAGATTGTAATGGAAGCTCCAAAGAAGAGAGAGAATCATAATGAAATTCACAAGATGGATTCAACTCTCAAATTAGCATCCTTGAAGAAGGAGGGGTAAGGGTGTACTTATAGGGTCAACGAAGACTTGGATAGGTTGTCGGGACTACAGCGAACCATTCATTTAGGTGGTGGAATGATGCCCACCTCGATACAAATAGTCCTAAAGAGGGAAGATTAGGGTTTTAAGGTGCGTAGGAGGGTTATGGTTGTCTAGGGATGATAAAATGTAGGTAAGAGATAGGAAAATATTAAATAAAGGTAAAGAGGAGGTGAAATGATGAAATTAAGGTGGTTGGATGCTTAGGGATAATAAAATGGGTACTTAGAGAGGATAAATGGATTAGGGGATTATTTAGGGATAATTAAGAGTAATTAATAATGTTTAGGGAAGATAAATTAAGAATGGGATTAGGATAAGATTAAGGAGAGAAATGATATTTGAAATAGAATTTAGGAGGTAAATGGGATTTAAATGGGAAGAAAGGTATGTATGTTATAATGATCACAAAGAAATCAAACATGGGGGGAGGGACTAGCGAAACCAAAAATTGGTGTCTATATTTTCCCCTTGTTGTCGAGTGGTTTGAGAAAGCAAACCGCGAGACAAAAAAAAAAAGTAATGAAAAATGATTGATGGAGGTGCTCCCCTCAAACTGGGGATCCACGACATGAAGGGGAATCGATCACGATTTTGAAATAAGTAGATGAGAAATGATGAAAAGTGAACTTATAAACCTAGTATTGAAACGAAAAATAAGTTTTAGATGTGAATTATATGAGGGAGGATAGATTCTTCATAGGTGGTTGTTCCTAGGTCTATACCTAAACTCTAAGAAATATGGTGCATATTGATCAATGTGGGAAGCCTACTGTATGATAAATATAATCAATGCAGGAAACTTTCTTAGGATGCTTGCTTTGACTTTTATGCTTTTACACATTGGAATATATAAAATCCTGAAAGAGATAGATGAGAAAAGATGGAAAGGATGAGAAAAGAGGAAGGAGGATATGATGCCTCAAGAGGAGAAAGGAAAAAACATAAAGTACAATATGGCGGTGATTTTGGAATCACTTCAGTAGGGAACAAAGTATGGCCTCAATGGAGACAACGGAAATTTCCTATGGACTTGTGAGTCAGAAAAAACCACTATGATATGGAGGGAGTCCAATGGGGATCCACTTAAATGGATATCCAAAAAATGGGACCAACGGGTCAAAGGATAACACTAAAATATGTGCAAACAAATGTGAGGATAGTTAAAGTGTGATATCCTTCATACATGAGGAATCAGTGAAATATGTGTCCTAGTGGGATGAAAAACAAAATATGGTCACAAAGGTGAATTAATGGTGCTCTAGTAGGGACCACAAATATGGCCATAAAGGTGATATTTTCATAATGGTGATAAATAGGCCAGCCACACAAGGAAAAAAATAGTGTGTTATGGGTGACACATGCAAGGAATAAATGGAAGAAAAGATAATTTATAAAAGAATGGTTAATAAGACAAAATAAAAGAGGAAAATATTGTAAAAAAAGAGGTTGATTCGATGGTGACCCAAGAAGGTTGGTGGTGATTGGAAAGGGGTCAAAGGCAATTGACCAATTGATGGCGATTGCTCATGGTGTGACTATAAAAGTAGAAAATTTGGTCAACCATGCTCATTTGCGCTACATGAATTTGAATATTGAGAGATGAGAGGTATAAAAAATCTAATATTTGAGAGCAATGGAGGCTAACAAAGGAGGGAGGAAGCACTAGAGGACACAAAGAATGATAAGATTGAAACTCTATCTTTGTTTTGATGTGATTTATTGATTTATTTTCATTTTATTGCATTGGATTTTTCATTGGTAGCAAGGGCTGATCGGTGGTGACTGGGATGGGTTTTCATCAACCTTAGGTAGGAATGTGTTTACCTGAATGGGTTAGTGTCAACCTAGGGAAAAGCGGCATCGACCCGAATGGATTTTTCATATGAGGTAAGGGTCGATCGACGGTGACTTATACAGGTTGTTGTCAACCTTAAGTAGGGTGGTTTCGACCAACAGTAAAGCGGTGTCAACCCAAATGGATTGGTGTCAACTGGGTAAGGGTTATTAATTTTTAGCTGAAAATGATGAAATTTTTATTAATGGATTTTGATGATGTTTTTGGGATGATGGATTTTGCAGGCTAAGGACACACTTTACTTGAGAGACTGGGTCCTAACCATGATGGAGTAGATTCGAGAAGATATAAAACAGGATGAGTGGGATTGGGTGGCTTTCACCACTATGAAAGATTCCATAGGGACAAATGGATGATTATTTCATTGGTGGAGAGATGGGATCCTAGGACCAGCACATTTTGGTTCAGGATAAGAGAGATGATTGTGACACTAGAGGATGTGTACTGCATACTGAGACTATCGACTCATGGAGAGCCCATAGTGCCTATCATAATAGAGAGGATACTGAAAGTATTGACACAATTATTTGGATGGGATGCCCCACAGATTACATTTGTATCTGGGGCATTTTATATTGAGACTAGATATGAGCCAACCATGTCGTTTAACATGCTAGTTTATTTAATGATGATGGCCATCTTGTGTTATGCACTATAAGATTTAGGTGAAACCCGATTTCCATGGGCATGAGTAGGAGTGGCCATAGATATTGTGGAGCATGCGAAAATGTTTTCACTCAGGGATGCCTTTTTAGTGTATGTTTATTATGAGATGAAGATGTAATTATCAAGGTGATAATCTGGCATGGATTTAGTATTTTTACTACATTTTTGGGCATGTGAGTATAGAACGGTAGTGCAACCACCAAGATTTCCATGGGTGACTGGAGACCATATCGATCTTGCAGTTGGATTTGTGAGATGGCACGAAGATCAAGTGCAAGGGAAGAGAGGTGAGGGCGGTGAGTATTGGCATGTGGAGATATTAGGGAGCTTAGAGATAGAGGAAATCTGATGGAGGCATTATAGATAATTTCTAGCATGGTAGGAGACAACTGTATAGTTATTGGGCATGAAGAGAGTGAGGTGGATTCAAGGGAAAATTCTCAATATGATAGAGGTGGTAAAATTCTTACGGGTTAAGAGGTAATTTGGTGTGATATAGACGGTAGATAGAGCATTGATTAGATTCAGAATAGATAAGACTAAGAGGTATCTTCCTAGCCCGATGATAGCGGCCCCATTGGCAGATGAGGGAGAGCCATGGGATGATTATGATGATGTAGGTATTCACAATGGATATGTAGAGTGGTGGAAATAACAGTGGGTCACCTAGGTAATATAGGATAGGGTGCAGGTAGGTGTGGATGAGGAGGAGGTGGTGTTGGCAGGAGAGGAGGAGGCAACACTTAGAGATGGAGTAGATGTGGATGGAGGATTCATCATGGATGTGGCTAGATTATAGGTAAAGCTAGATGTGAGTGGTAGGAGAGAGATGTAACATGCCATGAGGTAGTGGGTTTGGCTAGGATTGCAATGTTATATGCCAAGACAGGGACCTGGCCATCCAGTAGCGAGACCGATATAAGATGTAGAGAAAGTTGTATTAAGCAAGATATGAAGATCTTGGATCTATAGTTTCTATGTACTTAGAGAGTGGGAGACTCACTATTATGATTGTATAGTGGCAGATATGCTTCTTGAGGTGCTTTGATATGTGACACACTTAGCCAAGGAGAGGAGATCAAGAATATCAAGATGCCAGGTGGATTTAGAGAGCACTTCTAGTGTGATGCATCTTAGGCATGATGGAGGTCCAAATGAGGGACCAAATGTTGGACATGGTGGATGAAAAGCTCCCATGCCGGGAGAGTAAGGTCCACACTTAGGTTATTTGATCTTGAGTACATCATATAGTGGGTGGATATTTTGATGTAGATAATTTTTATTCATAAACTTTTGAGATAGAGCCCATTTGATGCCTATCTTATATGTATAAACTCTTTTGATGATATGTACACACACACACACACACACACACACACACACACACACACACACACACACACACACACACACACACACACACACACATATATGTGTGTGTGTGATTTTTTTCATGATTTATTATGTGTTGTGTGATAATTTAATTATTCTTATGCTTAATTTAGATTTTGTATTTTGATTGTGGATGTGATGGTTTATGATGTTATATATGGACTAGATACTTAAACCATAGATGTAAAAATGTAATGTGATGTGATGATAAATTAGGTAAAATAGATATATAGATGATGAATATATGTGGTAGACATGGATAGATGGATGTTGTATTAAAATATAACATAGATTGTTTTGGTGTAAAATATGATGGATTTAGGATAGGTGGTAATGATATAGTATGTGTTATTATGATGTGAGGAATATAGTGGATATGATTTAGAGGGTAAAACGTATGTGATGAAGTTAGATATGGACATGAGTGATAGAAACAAGATAATATGGGTTGATATGAAAAGGAGCACAGAGGTTAACAAGATGAAAATGTAGGATTGGGTCTAGTAAAAGAAGTTACGACTTGATAATAAATGACCAAAAGATGTGAATGACACGTCATCATAACAAGAAGTGCACATAGGATAAATATTGTTGGACTAGATTAGAGGTAAACATGAAAGGGGACTAAACAAATCAATGCACTTGTAACTATAATAGGTTTTAACGCATAACCAAAAATAGTTAGTCATACTTAAGACCATGAGGGAAAAGATGGAAAGTGAACTTATAAACCTAATATCGACACAAAAGGAAGTATTAGATGTGACTTATATGAAGGATGGATAGATTATTTGTAGGTGGTTATTCCTAGATCTATGCCCCAACTCTAAGAAATATGGGCTCAAAATGATCAATGTGGGAAGTATGATATATGAGAAAGTTGATCATTGCGGGAAGCTTTCTTAGGATGATTGCTTTGAATTTTATGATTTTACAATTTAGAATATATAAAATGTTGATCAATGTGGGAATCCTTTAATGCCTTGATATAAGATGGTATCCATCCTTTGAGGGAGTGGTCTACATTTTTATTTTTCTTTGGGGTATTTGGATTTTTGAGTTTTTAGATGGTAGGATAGATGATAGTTGTCCTTCAAGGGATTAGTCTATATTTTTGACATTTTTCTTTATTTGAACAACCTTTCTTCGAGGGAGCAGATGATTTTTTTTTGATAAGTTATATTTTAAGATGAGCATCCAGAAATTTTGACTTTTATGGAAGAGTTGGATAGATAATTTGACCACTTATAAGGGGATAGAAAATGTACAAGTGACACATATAAACTCTTATTGCAATCCTAGTAGGTAGATAATGGTGAGATGGATGTAATGATTTTGGGGCTCCCACCTAGAAGGAGAAACTTTTCCATAAGGAATATGCTATGAGAAAATATGTGGTGCTCATATTCAAGGTCATACACAGAATAGTGACGCTAGAACACATAATTCCATATCATTATGATGGAAGATAGAGGAGGAAAATGATGGAAGCAAGATCGTTGATATGGCTAAGTTCATGTTGCTAGATAAGTTAATAGTATAAGGGTCGTAAGTGCTATGTGTTAAGAGGTTTTGTTTCTATTTTACCATTAAGGGAAGCTAAATGGTAGGTTCCAAACCTGTATTTATGTGTGATGATATAAGGTCCAATCTAATTAGGAGAAATTTTTCCACACTAACTCCTTTCTAAAGTAGTGACATTTTGATTTAGTTTAAGGAAAATGTCACTGATATTAAAGTCACACTCTTTAAGTTATTTTTTGTAAGCATGTTTGATGTGATTTTGATAGACATGATGATGTTCATCTAACGACTCAAGATGTGGTAGACACTCTTGGCAATAATCTACATTAGATATGAATTCATTAAGAGAAACACGTAACAATGGGATTTGGACTTCAAGGGGAACAACGAATTTAGATCCATAGATGAGAGAGAGAGGAGTAGCACCCATAGAGGTGTAGATGCTATTCTGATAGGCCCAGGGAGAAAAAAGGATATGAAGATGCCAATCACTAGTTGATCTATCAACAGTCTTGGCAATGATTTTATGAAGAGTCTTATTAGTTCTTTTGGATTTTCCATTAGCTTGGGGATATTATGGAGAACAGAAGCTAAGCTTGATTTTGAAGGAGTCAAAAATCATCTTAAGGTCTTTATTTTTTAATGAATTTGTGTTTTTTTTATGATTTTATGAGGAACGTCGAAGTGACAGAGGATGTGTTGATAGACAAAATTAACAATTTGGCTAACTCTTGTGGATGTGATTGGAATTGCTTCCACCCATTTGGTGAAGTACTTAGTTGTAGTGATGATATAATGCTGGTGCTGATAGGAGCATGGATTGATGAGGATAATGAGGTTAAGTCCCCATTGTGAGAAGGGTCAAAGACCTTGAGATGGATGAAAATCCTGGCTAGGAATGTGGATGACATTATAATTTTGTTGGCATTTGACGTATTTCTTAACATATTCACAACAATCTCGATTGAGAGAAGGCCAATAATATCCCATGTGAAGAACACTCTTGGCGATAGCCAAGACACTAAATTTACTACCACAGATACCATTATGGAATTCTTAAATGGTGCACGACTAGATTCATGAGGACTTTAGGCAACGAAAGAAGGATACCATAAAACCCAGTGCATTGTATAGAGGATGTCACCAAGGATGAATTAGTGGTTAGTGGGATTGAAGAAAGTGATCTCCTACCCATTTTTTGATAGGTCGGAGGGAATTTTTGACTAAGATAAATATTCAAAGATTTTAGTATACCAAAGATCTAGATGTGATCAGTGTCAACATGATTGACAAGAGGAATTTCATGGACATGAGATGGTTAATCAAGACAATAAATGACAACAGAAAGATTATATTCCTTTGTTTCCCATGGGATGAGGGATGTGAGAGATGCCATAGTTTCTACAAAATAGTTAAATGAATGGGGATGGTTTGGATGGTGTAAAAATCGAAGGCTTCAAGAAGGAAGTCAATGATATCCTTATACTTTTGAATGAATTCATTTTTGCATTGATAGATTTCTTTGAATTGATTGATGATGAGCTGAGAGTCACTGTAGATATCAAGGATTTTGACACCAAATATGAAAACGGTTTTGAGACCTAAGATGAGGGCTTTGAACTTAGCCATGTTGTTAGTACATTAAAATTTAAGCTTATAAGTGATGGGGATGAGAGTATCCCAAGGAGGAATGATGATAACACCAACTCCTCCCCCTTCTTAACAATTTGATTTTTCAAAGAAAAGTGTCATTTTGAGAGGAGAGAATTCATGATCAATGGTAAATATGGACTCATCTCGAAATTTTTCATGAGGAGGATGATTATTAGAAAGGGGGCTTTAGCTTTTTGATCGGCAATGGCCCGGACTTTGATAGATTTTTTATAGATGAAGTCTAGGTAAACTTATTCATGACCATGATCCATCAAGTGATGTGATCATTATGATAAGGCTTAGAATGTATAGTTTTAAGAGGATGAAAGCTATAAATGATACAATTTTTATGATTAAGGAGATAATGATGAAGTTTGGAGGTGGCAAAGAAGAGGGTGCAACACATCTTTTTAGCTTCAATGTAGCGGGTCTCATATTCGTGAAGAGTGTGACTAATGTAATAAATGGCCTGCTACCTCCCTTGCTCATCAAGGTGTGCCAACATGGAACCCGAAGCATGATCAGTGGTAGAGAAATAGAGATAGAAAGGATCCCCCTCACCTGGAGGTGTAAGCACATTTGGGGATAGAAGATATTGCTTGAGATCATCAAAGTATTTTTGGCAATTACCATCCCAAATAAAGTTGATATCTTTATGAAGGAGACATTGAAAGGGTTGGAAATGGTTAAAGAGTTGCGAGATGAAACGATAGATGGATTGAAGCTGACCTTGAAGACTGCGAAGCTTCTTTATTTTAGAAGGAGAGGGCATCTCAAGGATGGCTTTGATTTTAATGGGGTATACTTCAATACCCATAATAGAAACAATGAGGCTGAGGATTTTTCTAGTTAGAACTCCAAAAACACACTTGGCTAGATTGAGATGGAGGAAGAACTAGATGATACATGTGAAGAGGGTTTTAAGGATGGAAATAATATCCTGTCAATGCTTAAATTTAACCAAGATATCATTCACGTATTCCTCTATTTTCTTGTAGATAATGTTGTGGAAGATGTAGGTCATAACACGTTGATAGGTGGCCACTGTGTTTTTAAAACCAAAGGGCATGATACAATAATAGAAGGTCCCCTAAGGAGTTATGAAAGAATTCTTATGTTGGTCCTCTAGTTCGATTAAAATATGATTATACCCAGAGAAACCATCCATAAGAGAAATCATCTTGTGTCCAGTCATGAGGTCAATGAGTTTATCAATGTTGGAAAGAGGAAAGTAATCTTTAGGGAAAATGAGATTTAGATCTGGAAAATCAATGCAGATATAAATATTTTCAGAGGCTTTAGAAACATGCATAATATTAGATACCCATTTCGAATAGTTGATAGGGATGATGAAATTGGAAGAAAGAAGGCGTTGTAACTCCTATTTGACAAAGATAGATATACAGGGATGCATGTGGCAAATATTTTTCTTAACTGAATTAGTGTTAGGGATGATGACAATATTGTGGACAAAAATAGAAGGATCAAGGCCCGACATGTTAGCATACGACCACACAAAGGATTTAATATTTCTAGAGAGGAATGTAGTGAAAGAATAAAGCTCTTGTGGATCAAGGTATTGACCCACTTTGAGGATGTGAGGATCTTGCAAATTCCTTACGTTGGTATCAATCGTTGATTCATTGAGAAGAGTGGATGTGTATAGAGCTAAGGTATTATGAAGATATGAATCTTTTACCCCCCATATAGGAAATGATGGAGTTGTCGTCAGTACATTGATGAATGTCATTAGTAGGGAAATCTTCCTCTACCATATCAGGGAATTAAAGTGGGAGGTACCTAGTCTCACCTACAAACTAATAAGTGAGAGGTCCTAAAGTGATTGTGGAGATTAAAAAAATTCTATAAGAAATGGACACAGTAGCATCCATATCCATGGGTTCATTGTATGGGGAGATGTTTGATGATGGTATCGATGTTCATAGGAGATGAATATGAATAAGGCTCGAGAGAGTTAGTAGATTTTTCCTTAAACCCCAATCCGAACTTCTCATGGGGCTTACAAGATTGATCAATAATGATGTCATGCATACCTTGTTCATAAGGCCCCACTCCAAATATTTTCCATGTGCAACGATGGAGATAAGTGTAGGCAAAGGATTTTCTATAAAAAAATTCAAATTTGTTGGCATAAGGATTGGTGTGTGGTTGGGTGTTGATGTGAGAAGAAGAGTGTTTGATGCCTCCGCAGATGAGACTAGTTTGAAGATGAGATAGTTAATGAGGCTAAAATATGCCTCATCAATGTGTAATGAATACTCTCATTTTACTACCCATTTTTATCAAGTTGTCTAAATTTCATAACTTTTATTTTATCTAAATATAATTTTAGGGTGTAATTATCCATTTTATGTTTGATTTAGTTCAACTGTTTAAAAACTCTATAATTCCTAACAAATTGTGTGGAAATTCAGTTTTTGGAATAAACATGTCATATTTGGTCAGGATAAGTGAATTGTGAAGTAACCAACATCTTTTTGAGGAAGTTGGCTAAAATGTGGCTTAAACTCCATAACTTTAACAGTTGGTTATGGAAGGTTTCCGTTTGGTTCTATAACTTCTCCAAAGTTATAGAATCAATGGGGATCTTCTTACTCTATCAAAATTAAGCTATGGAGCAAAGAATGGGCCTTCCAATAAAAAACAGACCAACAATTTTCTGGTTTTTCACATTCTAAATATACATATGTAAGACCAAGAGATGTATATCCAGCTAGTTTTATAAATTTCATATCTACTCTGGGAACTATTTGGTTTAACTAGAATCTGTAGGTGGAAGGATAGCTATTAAACACTCATGATTGAAAAGGCATTTTGGGATGGAAAAATATACATAGATAACTGAAGATGGATGTAAAGAATCCACCAATTACTTTTGTAAGACTGAATAATTCGATAATAAGAATAGCCATTTAATTTTGAGAGCAACATATTATGTTAACTCCTGATTCAAGGTTGACCAAGGGCCCACTCCTCTAATAAAAATGATCTTCTCTTTCATTGGTATTTATATTTTTAAGTAATTCATATAATTCTGTTATTTGGAAATTCTGTAGTACTTTTGATTCATCAATTAAATTTGTTTACATGAAGGTATCTATTGTCCCTATAGGTGTTATAGTTTACATTCTTATTTCCTTAAAGGCATTTTAAATAACATTTTCAAATTGTGTTCAATTATATAACTTGTGTGTTTATTTCCAGCAGTGTCATCAATTCTGCAAAGTTTGTTTATTTCAAGCAGTGTGTTTAATTATGCAAGATTTGTTCATTTCAGCAATGTGTGTTTATTTAAGTCAGTTTCTTATAGTTTAGATTTAATAAGGATTTGGACAAGAAATATTAAGACACTTCAAAATACCTCAAAATAAAAAATAATAGTAACTACAATCAATTACTAGTTTACCTGAGACTTCACTTGTTTCAAATAGCTTCAGACACACCCCTAGTTTATTATGACATCAACCATAAGTTGATCAAATGAAGGGATTAATGACACTCATCATTTTTGGCATCATTTCCAACGAGTCACTAGTATGAATTGTCTAATTAGGTGTCAACAAGAAAAATAATCACACATCTAGTAATTGAAAAATCTCCCCTACATTGTCATAAAATTTATGAGTAGACCAAGAGACTCAAAGGGTATATTTCTCCCAAAAATATCTCAAAAACAATTATTAGCATCCTCTGGTTCAACTAGGGAAGTTGGGCAAGAAATAGAAGCACCAGTGTCCCCTTTTAGACAAGAAGCAGAACTTACACATTGGAATTTTTGGATCAATCACCAGAAGGAGGTGGAACTTTTAGAAGAAGGATTATATCCCAAGACCCATTAAGAACAAGTTTCAATTCTTGGTTAAGAAGTCAACCTCTTACTCTTGATTTCTCACCTTTGCTAAAGCAGATCACATACCACATTGATTAGGAAAAATATTTAGGATATATTACAGATATGGCTAGGGAACCAGAGAGAGAAGCTAATAGGACTTTCACTTACCCAATCCAATTGGAGGATGAAGAAAGACCTATGAAGAATATTTCACCTACACACTTGCCCACATTTATAGGGATGTCATATGAGGACCCTAACCAATTCTTGTTTGAATTCAAAGTATTGTGTCAAACCTATGACTATAAAATGGATAATCAAAAACTCAAGTTATTTCCATCTACTTTGAAATATGCAGCAATGAGATGGTTCATGGGATTAGAATTCGATTCCATTACCTCTTGGTTACAAATGAAAACTTCCTTCTTAGACAATTACCAAGACTACTGTAGAGGGAGAAACGTGAAGGAATATTTTATAGGATAAAATAAGAAGAGGATGAAGATTTGGAAGACTATTTGGATAGATTCCTCTTCATAGGTAAAAGGTGTGGATTTGTACTTTTAAGAGGATCTATGCAAAACAATTTTTCTTAAAGGTCTGGATGGTGAATTCAGGGAATCCCTTAATTTAATGAGAGGTGGAGGCATCAATCAATTGGGAATGGATGACATTAAAGACCTCTATATAAATTATTCAAGAATGAGGGGTGGACCTAGGAAAGGAAAAAAATTGAAAGGTACAAATCCAAACATGAAAAAACTTATGGATGAACTAGAAAACTTCAAAACATATATCCTAGTTCAATTATCTTCCACCATGGATGGATTACAAGCCAAATAAAATTATAATACTGAACCATTAGCTATGTAGTGTCCTAGATGTAGAAAGAAGCATGCGATAAGAGAAGAAGATAACAATCATTAAATTCATGTTCCCTAGATTCACAAATAAGACATATTTCATAGAAATATGTCTTATTTGTGAATCTAGGGAACATGAATTTAATTATTGTTATCTTCTTCCATTCATAAAAATAAGCTTAAACAAACCAACACTTCATCCACTATAGAAGAAGTAAACTTTGTCTAGAGACAAGCTAGCTAGGGGCAATTCATACCGAGATTTGTTCGTAATCCCTAGATGTTGCAATGGGCAGCTCAAACAGTACCACAAAATTGGGTATAACCCCCTTGGGCCCCTCAACCAACATGGAATCCCCAAGATTAGGAAAGACAAGCTTGGTATGCTCAAGGACACCAACAACCCTGGTTTGGTCAAGGAAACCCTTATGCTTGGTCAAAACCTAGATGGAACCCCAATAACTATGCATAAGGGAAGACATATCCTAACCAGCAACAATAAGTCATAATGGGTTCCCTAGCACAAGGTTCACAAACTAAAAAATGTGGTTCAAACAAAACTAATGGCTAATCCCAAAAACAGATAAATAACCCCTATCTATAGAGCAGAGAAATAAAAACCAGATGATCTTAATGTCATGGCCTATAAATATTTTTAAACTAGATCTAGAAAAATAATTAATAGTCTTCCTGTTATAATTACTCAGATTCCAGATGAAACTGAAACACCTAGTTCATTCATCCCTAAGGTTGATGAAAATGAAAAAGAGAAACATCCAGATAACAATTCTTTATAAACCATTTTTCCATAAAGACTTAAGGAAGATATTGAAACCGAGGAATCTGAACTGGTGTAATATTTGAGGAAATTAAATATTGAAATACCATTGTCACAAGCAATCAAGGACATTCCTAAATTAAAACAAATTAATCAAAATGTCATGCTTGAAAATACTTGGAAGGAAGTAGCAATAACCTAGGACTATTAAGATAGATGAGAAACTTGTTGATTTACTAGCAGCTAAACTCTCACTTCCCAAATATGGGGATCCTGGAAGCCCTATTATTTCTATAACTATATGGAACAAACATATACATAACATTTTGGTTGATTTGGGAGCAGTTATAAATTTAATGATAGTAGACACTTTGAAAACATTACCATTGATAGGTATACAACCTACTAGCACCATATTGTAGATGGTAAATCAGTCACTAGCTAAACCAGAAGGGATCATTGAATATGTAGTAGTTATGGTGGAGTCATGGGAGTATCCAGTGGACTTCGTTATCTTATGGCCAAAAGATAAAACACTTGGTTATCCCATAATTTTGGGTGGACCATGGTTAGCTAAAATTGTTTCCTTAATTGATTGCAGATCAGGTGATATGCCCATCTCTAATGGTAAGAGTTCTACACAAATTTTTGTATATCCTTCTGCAATACCTTTTATTGATAATCAGAAACAATTATAGGTTGATGATCCTGATACTAATAAACAAAACTTGTCTTCTTTGGCTATGATAACATTGCACGATCATGTACGAGAGGTGGAGAATATTATTAATCACCCATTGAATGATAATAAACTGTCTTTGGAATAATTAGATATAGTTCCAAAACCTTTAGAATTAGTTCTGGAGCCTTTAAACTTAGTTCTGGAACATTCAGGTTTATCTCTAGAATCATTGCAATCCGATGCAGATGTAAATAATTTCACTCCAAAGGAACATGAATTCTCTTCAGGAGGGGAAGAAATAGCTATGGAATTGGTATCATTAGTCTCAAAGATATTAGGGAACAGTAAGGAATCTTTGGAAAACATCAGTGATGAGGAGCTTGACCAACATCAAGATAAGTAACTATGCTTACTATCCTTTATCTAGTATTCTTTCTCAAGGAAACTTTAGAGACATTACTACATATCATATGTTGTTACCTCAATCATGTCCACCAAACACCCTAATATAACCTTTTCAACAAATCAATTCATTACACATTGGAACCAAACAAATCGAGATTCAATGAGGTAAGATTTTGAACTTCAACACCTAGTTGGAAAATGATCAAGAAGCTAAATGTTTTTATGTTTTGAAGTGTCATACTAGATATTTTTCTTGGGACTATAAATATGAAAGGAATCCATCCAATTATTTTTACCCATCACATTTATATTGAAAATGTTAAACCAGTTAAGCAACCTTAGAGAAGAATCAATCCAGACTTAAGGGACATAGTCAAGCAAGAAATTGAAAAGCTATTACAAGTAGGATTTATCTACCCCATCTCAGATAGTTAGTGGGTGTCTCCTCTTGTAATTGTGCCTAAAAATAATATAAAATGGATAATTTTTGTTGATTATAGGGAGCTGAAAAAATATACACTGAGATATTATTTTCCTTTACCATTCATATATCAAGTTTTAGACAACCTCTCATGTAAACAATAATTTTCCTTCCTATATGGCTTTAATGTATATAAGCAAATCAAGGTGGCTACTAAGGATCAGGATAAAAATACCTTTACTTATCCATGGGGTACCTTTTCCTACAAGGTATTTCCATTTGGACTATGTAATGCTCCAACAACCTTCCAAAGGGATGTACTAGCAATTTTTGTAGATCTAACTAATGATTATGTAGAGGTATACATGGAAGATTTTACTATGCATGGACATACATTTGATGATGCCTAGAAATATTTGGATATATTATTAACAAGATGTGAATAATACCATTTATCTCTTAGTCATGAGAAATGTTTGATAATGGTTGATGAGGGGGATTTTTCTAGGACATTGTATTTCAAAAAGAGGAATTCAAGTTGACTAAGAAAAAATTAATATTATTTCATAATTACTTGTTCTTCAAACCCCCACAGATATCAAGTCATTCTTAGGACATGCTAGGTAAAATAGGATTTTTATCAAAGACTTTAGTAAAATTGTTGCCCCCATGTTTTTTTTTCTTACCAAGGATTATAAATTCCTCTGGGATGAAAAAATGTCAACATTCTTTTGAAGAGATTAAGTAAAAACTAATCACTGCTCCAATATTAAGAGGACCTAATTGGGAGAAACCTTTTCACATCCAAACAGATGCCTCAAATAACTCAATTGGTGCAGTTTTGGGACAGAAAGATTAAGAGGGGAAAATGTATGTTATTTACTACCTTAGGAAAAATATTACTCCCACTGAAAGAAATTAGACCACCATTGAAAAATAGTTTCTTATTTTGATCTATTCAATTATTAAGTTCAGACATTATATTACAGGGTACAAAATATTTGTACATACAGATCATTCAAAAATTAGATACTTAATGAACAAACTAGTGATTGGAGGTAGGATAATCAGATGGTTTTTACTTTTACAAGAATTTAATATTACTATTATGGGTAATCCAAGGAAATCTAATGTGGTAGTTGATTTCTTGTCAAGATTAACCACTACAAGGGAACAAGATCCAATTAAGGACAACTTTCCAGATTAACAATTATTTGTTATTTCAGTCGATATACCATGGTTTGCTGACATGCAAAATTATCTTGCAATAGGGAAGTTCCCTCCTTATTTTAATAATAAACAAATGAAAAGATTAATCAAAACAAGTGCAGAATTTAAATGGTTAAATGGAATGTGATTTAAATGTGGTCTTGATTTGGTTTGATGCAGGTGTGAGAGAGAGAATGAAATTTTTGACATACTTAGGGCATGTCATGATGAACCAAGTGGAGAACAATTTTTAGTAAAAATAGCATCCCACAAAATACTTGACACTGGCTATTATTTGCCATCTTTAAATAAATATGTGAAAAAATACATCAAGTAGTGTGATCCCTATCAAAGGATGGGACAACCAACTTTTACTAGTGAAATGCCTCTACAACCTCAAGTGGTGATTGAACCATTTGAAAAGTGGGGGATGGATTTTTTTTGTCCTTGTAGTCATCCTTCATAGGGAAAGGAGCACATTCTTATATGTGTTGATTATGTAACAAATTAGGAAGAAGTGTAGACTTTAACAAATTTTAATGAAGATTTAGTTGTTGATTTCCTTTGGCATAAAATTATGATGAAGTTTGGTGCAACAAGAAGTATAGTTTCATATCAAGGCCCACAGTTTATGTCTAATATTATCCAAACCTTTACAATGTTCTATCCGATCAATCATAGGAATTCATCTCCATATCATCCACAATCCAGTGGACAAGCAAAAGTGATAAATAATGAATTGGAAAATAGTCTCACCAAAACAGTCGAATCAAGTAGAAGAGATTGGGTGAAAAGGCTACCCAAGGATTTCTGGGCTTATAACACAACTTGGAAGACTACAACAATATTCTCACCATATATGTTAGTATATAAGAATAATCCCTTGTTACCCATTGAATTTGAACTATAAGCATTGAGGACAAGAACTAAGTTGGGTATTGAATTGGATACAACACAAAAGGAAAGAATTATACATATCAATAAATTAGATGAGCTGATACTGGAAGCACTTCAACAAACAGAGATAATCTAAGACCAAAGGAAGAAATTACATGATACACATATCAAAGATAGACAATTCAAGTAGGATATTGGGAATTACTATTTGATTCGAAGTACCAAAAATTCAAAGAAAAGTTGAGGGCTAGGTGGCTAAGACCTTATCAGATTGATCAAATATATGATAATGGCTCTATTTAGCTACTTCCCATTGATGGTAGTAGAAGAACACTTTTGGTCAATGGGTATAGACTAAAACTCTATAGGAAGCCTCATACCAGGGATGAATTCTTTAAGAAAATTGAAGTAGACAAGGAATTTTATCATATGGAATAACCCAGTTCTTCCAAGATAATCAAGTAATTAGATGAAGGATCTAAATAAAGGGAAGGGAATGAAAACCAACAAATGGCTTTCTCTTCCCCCAAAAAAGAGAAAAAAAAAAAAAAGAAGGGAATGAAAACTAGTAAATGACGTTCTGTCATCACTAATCCAACACTATGATAATTCTCCACCGGGATCTCCTCGTGCTATGATTATTTACTAATGCATAGCCTTTAGTTTGGTGGATGTAATCTGAAAACACAACAACAAACATAAAACAAGAATACCATAGACTATGATACGAAGGAATGATGACAAATCTGAAATATAAGTGTAAATTATAATATCAACATGAAATTGTTACAATCTCACCCATGAGGTACTTCAAGTGTTACTGACTTCACTTTCCTTCCAACAATAACTATGGGAGAAACTTCACAATGGATTCTTTAACACACCTTCTAAATGATGGATTCCTTTACACACTTACTCATACAATATTTCTCACTACTTCTCTCTATGCTAAATGAGGGGGTGGCCTCTTTATTTATAGGAATTCAAGATTATCCACCCTATCTCTAAGATAGGATAGGAAATCTCTTCCGGCCAATCATATTCCATGCCTAAACTCTTGCCTTTACATGTAGGATTATCTTCTAAGATAAGATAAACCTTATCATCTCACATGGGTTCCACCTTTTTAGACTTTTCTACAAATAAAATACACAAAATATTTATGACATCACTCTTTGTCCTTATTACAAATATAATATTTCTAATTCCTAATCATGTAGACCCTACTTCTCTACTTACCCCAACTTTGACATTTTAACATTACCGGACCACTTACGACAAATATTTACTTTTTACCACAACATTCCTTTTGTACTTTGACTGTTACCGTACTCTACTTTATTGGTGGCACCGTACTGACGGCACCGTTATCTTCTGTCAGACGCCACTACTAATCATACTTAACAACATCCTATTCCTAATACATACATAATAAAATAGAAATTATAGAGGAAAATTTTAATGTTGACATTTTCCCCCTTCCTAGCTTCCACTCCGTCCTCAAAGTAGACTATTCTGGTGCTTGGAAAATCTTTAACTTGTCATGGTTGACCCATTTCGTAATGGGAGTGCCATCCAATTCCTCCAGTCGATATGTACCATTTTCATGCACAACTACTATTTTGTAGGGCCCCATCCATTTGGGAAGAAATTTTCTCTGCCTTCTTTTTTTGTATCTGAAATCATATACTAGAACCAAGTCATTCACATGAAATGGAGACCAATGGATCTTTTGATCAAAGTATTCCTTCTGCTTCATTTTCTTCTTATAGCTTGTATCCTTCGCTATTTCCCTCATTTCCTCTAGCAAATGAAGATGCACCAACCTTTCTTTTACTGAATCACTTTCATCCATCCTTTCCTTTTTCATAACTCTCACAGTGGGAATATCAAACTCAATAGGAAGAACTGGATCAATGCCATAAGCCAACTAAAATGGGGAGTATCTTGTTGTTGACTTTGATGTTGCCCTATATGCCCACAATTTTGCATGAATCCTTTTATCCCACTTATGTACCTGCAAGGCTACATCTTTTGCTAGAATTTGACACAACACAAAATTTGTTCATTCCACCTGTCCATTTGTGCTTGGCTTGTATGTTGTTGCCTTCCTGTGCTTAATAGAAAACTTGTTGACTAGGGCCTCTACCACCTCATTAATGAAGTGGCTTCCTTGATCGATTACAATTTCTAATGGGAAACCAAATCTGGTGATAATGCATTCATATATGAACCTTGCCACTTCATCCATGGAAGCTATTTTCAATGGCCTAGCTTCAACCCACTTGGTTAAATAATCTGTGGCAACTACAATATACTTATTTTGGCATGGGGTAGTTAGAATTGGACCTACAATATCTATTCCCCACTTTTCAAAGGGACCAAGTGGAAGAATAGGGCATAATGGAGCTGATGAAGTCTTACGGTTACCATGTGTTTGACAAATATCACATGTCTTACAATAATCATAACAATCTCTAAAAAGAGTTGGCCAGTGATAACCTGCATCCAAGATCCTTCTTGCTATAAGTTGTCTAGAGAAGTGTCCTCCACATGTACCATTGTGGAATTCTTCTATCAGCTCCTTCCCTTGATCACATCCAACTGCCCTCTTGTACTGTCCATCAGGTCCTATTCAAGATAATACTCCATGCAGAATAGAATATGGACGACTGGCTTGAGTAATCTTCCTCTTAGTCTTTGCATTGGCACCATCAGGAAACTTGAATCCATTCAGATAATTCCAAATATCTATGTATTCACTAGGGATTGTGTCAAGGGATAACAATGTTGCATCTGGGAAATCATCATCATCACAAAATGATCTTAAACCATCATAGGCTCAAGAGAGTGCATCTGCATTGACATGCTTCTTTCCTGGCCTATCTATAATATCAAATTCAAATTATTGTAGCAAAATTATCCATCTTGCTATCCTCCTTGATGGGTTAGGCTTATTTACAATATATTTTAGAGCCTGATGATCTGTTACAACTATAAATTTCTGCCCTAGCAAGTAATTTCTAAACTTCTTTACAACAAAATTGATAGCTAGAGCCTATTTTTCAGTTACAGTATAATTTACCTCAGCATTGCTCATTTGTCTACTCCCAAAGTAAACTGGATGATCATTCCCATTTTCATCCTTTTGGCTCAGAGTACTTCCTAGTGCTGCATCTGAGGCATCAGTATACACAATGAATGGCTTTCTCCAATCTATATTCTTTAAAACAGGTGAAGACACCAGGGCTTCCTTTAGTTTGTTCAAAAGCTTCATGCGCCTTATTTCCTAGTTCATAAATAACATCCTTCTTCAAGAACTGGGTTAGTGGCTATGTAATCTTTGAGAAATTCTTGATGAACCTTCTATAGTAACCCACATGGCCTAAAAATGATCTCAACTTACTTCTATTCATATGAAATGGTAACTCTTTGATTTTTGAAACTTTATCAGGATCAGTACCAATACCATCTCTGGATACAACATGCCCTAACAAAATGCCTTTAGAACATCCAAAGACACACTTTGTAGGGTTTAGTGAGGCTTATGCTTCATCTAACCTTTGAAATTTTGTTCTCCATCTGGTTCAGGTGGTCCATCTTGCCCCCATAGATGTAAAAATCATCCACAAATACTCTGATGAAGTTCCCAATGTAGGGTTCAAACACCCTATTCATCAAGTGTTGGAACATTGCCGGAGCATTACACAACCTAAAAGGCATAACTCTATAAGAAAACGTTCCCCAAGGAGTGGTGAACGTGGTCTTCAACTGATCTTTCTCTGCTATACGAACTTGGTTGTATCCGTTATATCCATCAGCAAAACTATAGCACTCTTGGCCAGCTACTTCGTCTAAGATCTGATTTGAAAATGGAAGAGGGTAATGATCCTTCTTTGTTTGCCTTGTTGAGCTTCCTATAATCAACACAAATGTGTAGTTTCCCATTCTTTTTTATTGAGATCACAATGGGAGAAACCCATTCTGAATTCTCCACAGCAAATATGAATCCTGCATCAAGTAACTTATCTATTTCTTCTTTTACAGTCTTGGAAAAATTAGGATTCATTCTATATGGCATTTTCTTTATGGGCTTAGCACCATCTACCAGCTCAATAGAATGTTCTACCCAACTTACTTGATGGATTTCCTTGTAATCAAAAGTGAATAGGTGTATGTACCTTTGAAAGAGCTGGAGGTAGGATTCCTTCTCATTCTCTATCACAGCATCACCAATCTTTATTTGTTGGAGACGATCATCAATTTCTTCTTTAGATAATTTTATGGGTTCATGATTCGGTGTGACTGGAAGGATATCCATGACCGAAACATCAACCTCACTTTCTTCATCTTCTATGTCCACTTCACTGGTACTAGAGTAATCAGAGGATGTCCAATCATCAGTTTCATCACTTAAATCCATAGGTTCTACCTTATGATGCCAAGGGATCACGTTTATCTTCACCCTCTCTCTACCATGTCCAAGTGTCATGAAGCCTTCATTCCAGTAGTTTCTTGAATGAACTCTCCTTAGCCATGGCCTTCCCAACAACATTGGGTATGCAACAGTACCATTTTTCATCACCTGAAAGTCTACCACACATACAACACCCATAACAGATATTTCCACATTTGAAACAACACCTTCTAGTTTAGTTTTTCCCTTATTTAATGACCTTAACATAAGTGTTGAGGGGCGATCAATTTTTAAACCCAACATATTCATTATAGACTCGATTATTACATTAACTGCAGCACCTCCATCAACTAAGACATCATGAATTGAAATACCATTACATAATACCTCAGCTTGTGGAGCGTAAGGATTTGCCTCTACCTCCAAAATAGGTACCTCAACCTCCTTACTTCGTCGAGCATTGAGTCCACTTCGCATCTCCTGCCTCTTCTCAGAAGACATAGCCAGAAGTTGACCATATGTAATATTAGCAGGTCTTTTGGAAAGATCTTCTAAGATGGAGTATGGTCCTTGTCCCTATGAAATTAGAAAATCCTGCACACCCAACTTGGTTATCTTTTCATTTTCTTAGGATCATTTCCATCTTGGTTATCTTTTTTCTTTCTTTCTTTTTGTTACAAAACACATCTACTTCATTATTTATGCTCTTATCTACTACATCAAAAGAATTCACAGGTGATTTTCCTTTATCATTATCTCTTGTACCAGATGTAAAAGCTCTATCTGGACAATTATACTTATAATGACCCTTTTTATAACAACCATAACATACAACTTCATAAATATTTATTTTTGGGCCTCTATCTCCTCCCTGAGAACTAAATTCCTTTCCTTGAAGAAGATTAATAGTTAACTGACCCATCTTCTTGAGCAGATCTTCATACTCAGTAGATGTACTAGGGAAAATATTTGTGCTCACCGAGAGTGGTTGTGGATTCTGGACCAAAGGTGTTGGTGTAGGCTCTACCTTAGCAACAATTTCTTTAGGCTCCTCTTCCATGCTTTCTTCTTGCCTTCTTGCAATCTCCTTTTCTTGTTCAATGGTAGTTGGGTGGTCATAATTCACTCGTTGTCTGATCTCTAGCTTCATCCCAAGAATGAAGTGCTTATAGAGGAGATTATCCATGCCATTCATCAACCCATCCACTAATCCTTCCTTCTAGATCTAGGCATCGAGCTTCCTCCTTAGCTCTAGAACACGAGCATGATAATCCCTTATCTTCTCCTTCTCTCCTTGGGATAGCTTTGTGATATTGATCATGAGATCTACATATTTTTGTTTTTCACCAAATTCTTCAAGAAAACTTTCAGTTAATAAATCCCATGAATTTTTCACATTATCACCTAGTGTTTCAAACCACCTAAGAGCTGAACCATCCAAAAAGGTAGGAAAAAATTTAGTCCATTGTTCCCTTCTTATGAGGCCATTACAAATGCAAGATCATTTAAACTCTTGAATGAAAGAGGAAGCATCTTCATTAGATTGGGCTGAAAAAATAGGAATCTTCCCCAATTTTAAAAGTAACCACAGTGAAATACTAATTCACAAGTACAATCAGTAAGACTTGTGTGCACAAATAATTGGACTCACTACAATAGAAAGTGAATTTACACCTTTCTACAGTAAAATAGGAATGACCACAGTAAAAATTGACTTACTGTGGTAAAAACTAACTTTACTGTGGTAAACACTATTCACGGTAAAAAGTAAAGTTACTGTGGTAAATATTATTCACGGTAAAATGTAAAGTTATTGTGGTAAATACTATTCATGGTAAAATGTAAAGTTACTGTGGTAAATACTATTCACAGTAAAAACAAGGTTACCCTCCAAATGATTTCTGACTAAGGGGGAATATTTCTCCAGAAAATCCACCAACGAGGAATGGTCCCAGCAATGGAACCAAAATGTCATCACCAATCTGGCACTATGATAATTCTCCACCGGGAACTCCTCATGCTATGATTATTTACTAATGCACAACCTTTAGTTTGGTGGATGTAATCTAGAAACACAACAACAAACATAACACAAGAATGCCATAGACTATGATACAAAGGAATGATGACAAATCTGAAATATAAGTGTAAATTATAATATCAACATGAAATTGTTACAATCTCACCCATGAGGTACTTCAAGTGTTACTGACTTCACTTGCCTTCAAACAATAACTATGGGAGAAACTTCATAATGGATCCTTTAACACACCTTCTAAATGATGGCTTCCTTTACACACTTACTCATACAATATTTCTCACTACTTCTCTCTATGCTAAATGAGGGGGTGGCCTCTTTATTTATAGGAATTCAAGATTATCCACCCTATCTCTAAGATAGGATAGGAAATATCTTCTGGCCAATCATATTCCATGCCTAAACTCTTGCCTTTACATGTAGGCTTATCTTCTAAGATAAGATAAACCTTATCATCTCACATGGGTTCCACCTTTTTAGACTTTTCCACAAATAAAATACACAAAATATTTATGACATCACTCTTTGTCCTTATTACAAATATAATATTTCTAATTCCTAATCATGTAGACCCTACTTCTCTACTTACCCCAACTTTGACATTTTAACATTACCGGACCACTTACGACAAATATTTACTTTTTACCACAACATTCCTTTTATACTTTGATTGTTACTGTACTCTACTTTATTGGTGGCACCGTACTGATGACACCATTATCTTCTATCAGACGCCACTACTAATCATACTTAACAACATCCTATTCCTAATACATACATAATAAAATAGAAATTACGGAGGAAAATTTTGATGTGGATGGGACGACACCCTTTAGGTACCCTTTTATTATATACCCTCTTATCATGACCCCTTCACATATTTTTTATTAATCTAATTACCTATATTATATTAATTATTACCTCACCCTCCACCTCACCTGGACTCACTCCAAGCCCATTTAATAACTAATATTGAGTTATCACTTCCCCTAACCAACTGATAATTCTTCTAAACCTAATATTAATTACCAAATTCCT
Source organism: Taxus chinensis (assembly GCA_019776745.2). Classification (NCBI taxonomy): domain Eukaryota; kingdom Viridiplantae; phylum Streptophyta; class Pinopsida; order Cupressales; family Taxaceae; genus Taxus; species Taxus chinensis. The sequence continues at coordinate 915,776,004 of CM034147.1, read as the reverse complement.
CTCCCACTAATTTCCCATGTAATTTAAAAAGAATCAATACTCCTAACCCATAACCATTCTTGAATCACGCCAAAAAGGAAGAGAAGAGGTTATTTTAAGAAAATAAGACTATTTCTCCCTAATCGACACCAGTTATTCCTAGGCCAGCATCGGTCAAGGAACCACCATTAATTCCTTTTAAATAAAAAATTTCAACTCTTTTCCTGGGTTCTTCTTTTGGCTGGAATTATTTGATCTTTTCGTCTTGGGAATTCAATCGAATCCCTAACAATCAACTGAGCACCAGAGCATCAAAACTCTTCACCAATAACCAATCTACAAATTCATAGGCTTGAACCATTTGCATAGAGAAACACTCGACCTTTGCTACTGTGGCACTGGATCTTGGCTTAGATCTCTTACACACACCCATCAACCACCACCTTCTACCAATCTCTAGATCTCAGATAAGTATTCTTAATCAGGATGTTGATTTCATTATCTTTGGTTTTAGATCCTTTATCTTTTCTAAGTGTTTCCTTCCTCTCCTATATACATTCCATAGCCCCTCCACCCAACACCCTACAAATCTGAACCTCTCTTCCTTTCCAACCACCTCTTTCACCCCTTATGAGCCTTCACCTAAATCCCAACACCCTTCATAAGACTTACGAACACTCGGAGTAATCACAAAGAGAACAAACCAACCCCTTTTCACCTTTGGCACCTAATTTCCCCTACCATGATCAATTAGCAAATCGATCATGGATATAACCTGATACTGGCATCGATTGCCTGACCAACATCGATCTATATGTGTGGCATTTTCCCTTAGACTAGCAAGGTTATTTCCTCACCCAAAACCTCTCAAAACTTCCCATAACTTCATCTAGACCTCCATAATACCCTCTTTTATACCTATAGACCCTATCAACTAACAACCCTTTCTAGATTTAATCTTATATTATTTATTTAGATTAGATTTAGAGTATTTTATTTGTGTGAGATACCCAGATCATATAACTACAACAAGACCTTATATTTTATGTTAATTATCTACATTAATTTTTATTAAGACTGTGGATTGACAACCTTTAAGGAAGCACCCTACTTCCCGGATCTAGCTTATGCTAGAAAATCCACCGACCTATTGTTATGAACTCTATTTGGTGGTCTTTTTTTACTTCTTAGGTAGTCCTTCCCAGACAAAAAGGAGTGCTCTATAATCGGCTTGGTTTTCAAAAATGGTGTGTAACCTCTTCATGACCTCTAGGTATTCCTCATGTACCTTACCTATACCTTTTAAATCATTTTATCATACGGTACTCCTATGTGGTGAAACAATACATTGCCTCTTTGGGGACGTGTTTCTTGTCTATTACATATTAATCCATTTCTGTGATGGAATTTCAATATTTTGCAATATATATGGACACTGGGTTTTCATCACCCACTACACCATAAATACACACATTAATCTATTAAACCTATCACCCTAATCATTATCCAATTCATTACTTTCACCTCATAAAATCAATTTTTACCCCTTGTAAATCATATTTACCTATCAAAAATTACCCTAACCTCCCTAAAACCTCCTAACCACCTCTAACCCATCCTACCCCTTTTTATCCTAACCACACCTAACTCATCTTCTAACCATTTACCCTCGTCCCCATATCTAAATCCCCATTTTGGAAATATTTGAAACCAATTCCAAATGGGTTTCTTTGAATTTCTTGAATCACCAACAATTTTAAAAAATCACCCACGATTATAAATAGGAGCTCAAACTCCTATTTCATGGATCTTCAATGTCGAATCTTAATACCAGTGAGAAAAATCATGTCATTCCAATAATCCCCAAGCACTTCAACAAGACGTTATCACTCCATGAGGCCATCACACATCATTTTGTGCATCCACACATATTTAATATCGTCTTCACATCATTAAATAGTCATAAATTCGTCATCATAAACCCAATCAATATCTATGAGAATTTTGTAGCATTTTCACGTTAAAGGTAACCTCATATCTGTATACTCTTATTTCCATTCTGGTTATACATAAAAACAAATAATAATCACAAAATTTTTATTTTGATCTCTATTTTTAATTAGTTAAATGCTTTATCAAACAATCAACTTTTTCACAAGAATCGCTCATGATTCCCTCAATCTCGGTAATTTACGTGAATCACATGTGATTGCTGTCAATTTAGTCTATTTTATCAAATCATTGTATTTTATCATTTGTTATCTATATATCTTGACTTAATCTGTTTACTTGCAATAATGTATTTGTTATAGATGATTGTTCCAAGTCAATCTCATCCAATCACAATAATTTATGATCTTCTGATCATTCAACAACCATTCATGTGGGAGCAATTTGAAATCCTCCTTGAGATCACTTTTTGAACTATCATATTTGAATCAAACCTCAAAGATATCGAGGAACAGTTTGACATCTTTGACGATATTTGATAAGAAACTAAATATTATTGGTATGATTACTTCAAATATCTTCATATCACCGCTACTCTATCCTGGTCTACTTACGAAGTAGAACACGATCTTCCCTTTCATCTTGATTTCTAGCTTCATTATCTTGCATATTCTTGTTGGACCCTAAATATTAGCTAAGTACCAAGAGGCGCGCACATAGGACCAGTAAATAGAAGTGCACTTAAGGAAAAACACACAAGAAAAGGATTTAAGAAGGGTTTAAGTGAAACCAGAGCACACGGGGCATGCCGAAAAAGGGTTTAAAGGACTTAGCCATATTTTGCATCATGGAGTCACTTGAGGAAAAATGTGACCAAAATAGGCATAATAAGTGGATAAGGTGCTAGCTTAGAATCTGAGAGGCCAAGAAAAGGAAATTCCATGCAGGGAATATTCTTAGAGGTATCATTATAATTAGTGGAAGATCTTGCAAAGAGGATGAGCATTCACCTATGGAGGACCACATTGACATTTGGCACAGGATCTTCTCATGAGAGAAGTCATGACAGTGGACGTTGATCTTATTTAAAGGAGTCTTGTGGATAGAAACAAGGGGGAAGAATGTAGTGCAAAGGCACTAGAGGGTACGAGAATGCTAAGAGAAGAATGAGGGTAATGAGGTGTTGCAGAAATGTTAGGTAATGTTAAGGGTTTGGAGCTCATGATGTTAGGGTTTAGAGTTCTTGATGATAGAGGGTTGTAAAGGATATCATGAAGCACATGTATGTGTGTTGGGTTCTGTAACAAGGATTATAATGGGGAAAGCATAATTAAGATCTCTGATCAGATTAGTTTAGAGGGGCTGGATCTCTATCATTTTATGTTTATGGTTTGAGATGGCCCTTTCAAATGTAGTGTGGCTACTAGAAACTCTTTTAAATCAATATACATTGATCTATTTTATACATCTTGTTTATGGGTATAAACCCTTATGTTATTTGGCTTGTCATGACTCACATATGGTTCTTTTTACTTAATGCAATGTTTATTTACCTTTTATGATGCATTGATGTGTAGATCTATTAGTTATATCTTCTACCTTTTAAGTAGATGCATGTACTTATGTTTCTACAAATAATCCTTCATTAATGGTGAAAATCTCTTGAAAATCTCACATAAAGGAGGGGCTTGGTGCCTGCACCCATATTGGGTGAGCATCTAATGTATGTTGGGTGATAGGTTGGCACACTTGGGGTTAGAAAGAGGTATTAAGGGTATAAACAATTACTACATCTTGGTTCCATTGTTGGGACCTCTTTTGAAGATATTGTGAGAGAAATGTATAATAACGGAGCACTTGACCTTGGATAGTGTCAAAGCATGGCTCAAAAACATGGAGGATGAGTTTTCTCAAATATTTAACATTAGACCTAAGTTTGATGCACATAAATGGGTAGAGGATCACCTATATCATGAGTTATATGAGACCTTTTTCTTTTATTTCATAGTAGAGTTGTATGGATGGTTCTTAGCATATGCATCAAAGACAAGTTGGTACTATATACCTCGTGTTGGGACATAGGAAGAATATTAGTGGTTGTATGATGTTGATCTGACATGGATCCATGTTGTTGATCACTGATGGAGTAAATTAATGACTAGTTATACCTTGGAATACGATATTTCTACGTATTCTTGCCCAGATATTTCTGAGTTTGAATTCTTGAGGGGGCCTAAAGGATCATTCTTGTGTGTTATTCCACTGTCTATCAAGATTCTAGTCATTACTTTGAGTTTAGAAGCCTTTCCCATGGTTAGTTAAACACTTGCTAAGTGTGGGGCATGGAAGCTAGCATGGTAGAGGATGGTGGACCTTATAACGAAAATGGAAAGAGAGGATAGGTAGCTCAAGTATACTGAATCTTAGGAGAGGGATTTAGAAATACAACACAAAGCTATAGGAGTGATGGATTTATAGAGGTAGAGGTTTCGTGAAGGATTTGAGGTTCATGCAGAGGACGTAGAACCTGAGTAGTCTGAGTTACCCAATCTTGGCAAGAGCGGAAGAGAAACCCCCTCAGCTTCTGAAGAGATCTTGTTATATGAAGAAATGAGGAGAGCCATAGGTGTGCATCTTAAACCACAAGGTGACCAGACCCTTGCACTTATTTTTCTAGTTCCTGAGATAAGTGTTGATAATTCACTTGGTATCGGTATTAGTAGTCGAGCGACACCTAGGAGGTATAACTTTTCATTTAGTACATATGTTGCTACACATTCATTTCCTATGTTTGGGGGTATTTTGTCTAGCAAAAAATTTGGGCAAGATGTGTGATCACAAGGTTTGAGTATCACATCTAGAAGTGGAATGGGAAACACATCTAGTAGTGGTCTTGTATCATAGACTGTCAGTGAACAATTTAGTCTGACGGTGGGATTTTTGGGTGCAATTGCACTAGGCCCCTTACCTATGATAGGAGGAGGATCTGGAGGAATTAGCACTACTTGATCTACTAGGTCTGGTGTTGGAGGTAAAACAAGAGGGAATTAAGGTCTTAGATCTAGTGGAAAAGGTCTGTAACACCATCAACAAGTGTTTTATGAGATTTCAGTCCACTTATTGGTCTTGTGTCGAAGGTAACACTAGAGGGAATTAAGATCCTGGATCTAGCGTAAAAGGTCCACAAAATCATCAACAAGTATTTTATGAGATGTCACTCCACTTACCTTATTACAAGGGCATTGAGGATGTTGTGGAACATGTACACAAGTGCAAGTTACTATGTCGTGTGAAGGGAATCACTTCCCCGGAGAGGAAGGTAAGTCAGTTTTCAACCACATTGTAAAGATGCACACATAACTAGTACATGAAGTATGACCCACACCAGAAAATAGTGGATTACATTGCATTGTGTAATGCCTTTTTGGAGGAGTTCAACATACCTAAATTTGAACAAAAGAGCATCAGCACGTTGAAGTAAATTCATCAAGGAATAGTGGAGAGTGTGCAGGAGTATGATGCATGTTTCAAGACTCTCCTATCTAAGTTATCTTATTACATTCACCCTTTACAGCATGCTCAGTGGTTCATCAGAGGATTTATCACACTGTTGGGCCCAAGAATTTGGCTAAGTACAAGAAGGCACGTCAACGTGTGGGACCTATTTGAATAAGGATGCATGGGTTGAAGGTGCGCAAGGAAGGGTTATAGCAAGGTGTTGTAGAACACATGGCGTGTATAAGGCAAGACAAGATTTTGGGACTTACCTATATTCAGCATCCCAAGAAGAACATTAGGAAAGCATGATGCGTCTAAAATGCGAGTGGATAAGGTGCCAACCTAGTGACCGTAGGATCAAAAAGGGAATATTCCATGCATGCGATAGAAGGTTCCAGAAGAACATCATTAAATAGAGTGAAGATCTTAGATAAAAGGAGGCATGATCCATTCGAGGACCACTTGGACACCTTGTAGCTGATATGTTACCTCATAAGGCATGGCAATGAAGGTAGAAGGGTTATATATTTAGGGGTACAGATAATAGAAGGGTGTGTGAAGAGAAGGGATGTAGAGAGGATAGTGTGTTGGAAAAGAGGTGAAGCTCTATAGAAATATAATGGATTATTATATGGGTTGGGATTAGAGAAAATATAGGAGTGATGATATATTTAGAGGGATGGGTCTGTATTCATCTTTGTAATGTGAAGGACATAGGGTAGTTCTGATGCATGACTTTGCTCTACATTGTTATATGGGTCCATTATGACCTCAAGGAATGTAATGTGGTTATTGAGCTCTATAATATGAATATAAGGCACTTTTTAAGTCACATACGTGTTCATGAACATAATATTAGTGTATTTCCTTTGTGTATGAACCATTTTCATATGTTGTTTTTCATTTCTCTTCTATGGATGCATTGATGTGATAACTCATCATAGGTTCTCATAATGAATGCATGTTTTCTTCCTTTCTTTTACATTTGAATATCTGTCATAAAATGATGCATTCTCACAAGAATCACATAAAGGAGAGGCTCAATGCCCACACGTGCCTCAGGTGAGTGCCTAGTATCCACTGTGTGATAGGTCGGCACACATGGGATTTTACTGTTAATCTAAGGGTACAAAAATGACTACATCTTGGTTCCATTGTTGGGACCTCTCTTCAAAGTTGTGAAAAATGGCATGCATCTTGGTCCTTGTGATGTGTGATGATAGAAGGTTTGACCTTGGAAAGTGTTGAAAGATGGTTCAAGATCACAAAGGGTGAATTTTTTCAAAGATTCAACACTGGAACTGAGTTTAATGCATGTAGATGGGTAGAAGAGAACTTGTACCATGAGTTATATGAGACATTCTTCTGTTGTTTCCCAGTAGAAATATATGAATGGTTGTCAATATATGCATCCAAATCAATCTCATACTATAAATTTTGTGTATGGACCCAAGATAACTATCAGAGGCTACAAGATGCAGATATGACATGGATACGTGTTGTTGATCACTGGTGGAAAGGAGTGTTGACCAGTTATACTCTAAAATACACCATTTATACGTATTATTTCCTATAATTTTTTGAGTTTGAGTTTCTGAGGGAGCCCAGAGGATTGTTTTTATGTGTTATTCCTTTGGATATGAAGATCTTGGTCATTACCTTAAACCTAAAGGCATCTCCCATGGTTGGCTAAGCTTCTCTGAGTGTTGGGAGAGGAAGCTAGGGTGGAGGAAGATGACATACATTGCGGCTGAGAAGGAAAGGGAGGAGAGACGACTCAAGTATAGAGAATCTTGTGAAAGAGAGATGACTAGATAATGTGAGGTTGCAAGTGTGATGGATCTATGGAGGAAGATGTTACAGGAAAAAGTTGAAGTTCACACAAAGGACATGGAACCTGATCATTATGTGCTACCCCATCTTGGCAAGTGCGGGAGAGAATACCCTTCAGCTTCTGATGAGATTTCATCACATGGAGAAAAGAGAGCCATCGATGTGCATCTAAACCCACCTAGTTACCAAACCCTAGCACTTGGTTTTCTAGATCAAGGGAGAAGTATTATTAACCCATTTAGTATGGGTACGAGTAACCAATCTGCGCCCAAGAGATATAATTTATCATTCAGAACATCCATGGCTAGGCAAACCATTCTGGTATTTAGAGGAATTTTTGGACAAGGTGCAAGTACACAAGGTTTGGGTATCATGTCTGGCATTAGCACAGGACACACAACTGGAAGTGGGACAATATCATAAACCATCGATGTGCAGTTCAGTGGGATGTTGGGAACACTAGGCGTAACCACTTCAAGCCATTTTCTAACTGCATGAGGTGGTTCTAGTGGTATAGGGTCTGGAGGACCTAGTGGACCTAGCAGATTTGGAGGATTTGGTGGGTCAGAAGGAACAGGACTTGTTGTATCCAGTGGATTTGGTGGAGGAAACATCAAAGGAAACCAAGGATTTGGATTAGGAGGACAAGGGCCTTAGCCAACTCCACAAGTATTTTTTGAGATTTCTTTGCACTTACTAGACTATAGGGGTATTGAAGATGTTTCAGATCATGTGCACAACTGTGAATTACTATGACACGTGAAAGGGATCACTACCCTGGAGTGGAAGGCAAGTCAGTTTGCAATGAGGTTGCAAGGGTTGGTATCAGAAGTATGACCCCCATCAAATGGTAGTATATTACACTAAATTGAAGAATGTCTTCCTGGCAGAGTTCCATATCCCAGAATTCAAAGAGAAGAGCATCAGTGCTTTGAAGGAAATCCAATATGGAAAGACAAAGAGTGTGTGGGAGTACGATGCACAGTTCAAGACCCTTTTTTTCTAAACTATCCTATGACATCCACCCTTCTCAACATGCTCAATGGTTTTTTGGAGGATTAATAACACCATTTAGAAGGGATATTTCACACAAAATTTTCACAGACCCGCGTAAGGCATTGGAAGTTACCCTGCACACTGAGGCTATTGGGAGCAGTGATACTAGTGTTAGTCCTTTTTTGGAGGCTCAAATATTGTAATGGTCAAGAAGTTAGAGAAGCTTTCTACAAACTCAGTGCATGAGGTTTGTAGTGGGCTTTGGCATACAAACTATGAAGTGGAAGGGAATGCAAAGCATAATTTCCCTCAGAAGTCGATGCATGCTATGGTAGTAGACTGTGAAATTTTCCTTAGGGATCATGATGCAAGTAAGTGTCCTCTACTAAAGCATGCAATCCACAATAATGTTTCTTGTTATTGTAAAATTTATATCTCTAACACCTATGATACCAAGGATTACAGACTAATTGACCAGATCCATGATTTTATTGATCTTGGTCTACTCTAGACTAGTCTTGCAAGAAGTTCCAAGGATGATGATTGTCATTATGAAGGGCACACAGATGGAGGAGCATGTGGAAGAGGTTTTTTCAAAGTATTTTATGGTCACAGTAACTGCGATAGAGGACAAAGTGAATTCCCATGAGGAACCTGTTATAATTGTGTATATACATAGCATTACAAATGTGAGTGTCCTGATCTATTGCAATTCTCATGGTGCAGGAAGAAGCATAATTATGAAGAGTTTTTAGATATTTATGATCATATGAACTAGTAATACTAGAAGGAAAAAGGCATTTGGATGGTGAGCATCAAGAAATATAATTCACAGTGGATGCCATGAGTGGTGCGTGAGTCAGGGATAGAACCTGTATTGGTGATGACGTAATCAAGGGCCACGCACACCAACGAGATGCCAAGACAAAGAGCACTAGTTTTAAGAGAGGAAGTAGTACATGGGAAGTATCTAGACCCTACTCATCAAAAGGAGGTGTATCAAGAGACTATGGATGTGATTCAAAGTTTGCAAGGGGAGATCTAGTGTCTAAAGGAGCAGTTAAGGCAGTTGGGGAAAAGGAAGAATGACGAGGCTCCAAAGGATGACCTGGATGATGTCAAGTAAGTATGTAAGATGTTAAGGCAAGAGAATATTATTCTCTTGCTAGGAGAATGGCTGAGGGAGAAGGTACCATGTGCTAGAGCAAAGTGTGAAAGGCATATTTTGCATGAAAACCTTCCTCCTCACAACCTTGAGTATGATAAGGAAATTACATTGAATGCAGTTGTTAATGGATTAATTCTGAGTAATATCCTCATTGACACGGGAGTAGAGGTCAATGATCTTACCTTGGATGTCTGACATCAAATGGGATGTCCCGTATTACAACCATCTTTGAATGTGTTGTATATGGAAAAAAATAATAAGGAAATGCCCATTGGCATCTTTAAGGATGCATTTATCACCATTCAAGGGGCCAAGTTCACTAGAGACTTTGAAGTCTTGGCACTTGCTGAGGAAGAAAACTTTCCAACATTTCTTGGGTGCTCATGGTGTTACAAGAAAAATGGTGACATGTAGTTTAACAAGGGATATATTAGCTTTGAGAACAAGGAACAAAGGGTGATTATCCCTTTAACTGATGAGAAATAAGCACCTTATATTGAACCCCTAGGAGAAGAAGACCTTGATAGGATATATGTGCACTCTATTAGATATCCTAGGATAATTCATCCCAACGAGGGAGTTATCCACTTTGAAGATGCTTAGTCCTTGAATGATACCACTAGCATGGCATGTGACAATTGGGTGCATGGGACTTATGAGTTGATTGGAAGATATTTGAGAGGATCCGTAACAAGGGTAATGAAGGCATGCTCAGTTAAGCACCTAGGAGGGAAAAAGTTGCCAAGTTACCCTAGAGGAGCATACCCCAAAAATTTCTTACGAGAAATGGAGGCTCAGTGGAAGAATGAGGATGAGAGAAGGGGAATTCTCAATTATAACCTTCTTAGAACTGCAATGTGCTAGTGGGATACACATTAGGATAGCCTCTTAGAATGGTGTGAGGTAAGAATCACATTTTCTATAAGGTTCTCTAGGAGCAACGCGCCCACTGTTATACAAAATTACCTTGGTAAAGAGACCACCTCATTTCATTTCCAAGCGTGTGATAAGCCCTAGATGGGAAGCACATAAGCGTTACTGCCTTTGTTATGGGTTCATAAGTTTTATTCCACCTTACAAGGTTATGTGCGCACATGGTATATTCATTCGGAGATGTGTCTTCAAATAGGTAATAGGCAGGAGTTTGCAGCTGATCTCATTCAATTTTTTGAGTATATGAGTACGAAGCCATCAATGGATAAGGAATTTCAAGTAATCAAGTGCCTTACAATGGGAGATAGTGCTATGGCAAAAGATAGGCTAATAGGATTGTTGGGTGAGCCTTATTTGGAAATGTGCCTCAATGAAAAAGAATCAAAGGAAGTACAACTTGAGCATGCATGTCTGGAAAAATAAAAAGGAAAAATGGTCTATGTAGTAGACAATGAAGAGATGGAAAATTTAGATGTTAACCATTCTAAAGGTACATGCGAGGTCATAGATAACACTGATGAGAAAGCACATGCATACCATGAGCCCTTGAAAATAAATAAGGTTAACATTGGGACAAAGATAGAACCTCAAGAAGATATCATTGGGGACTATTTGTCAGAAAATTAAGTTTCAAAGGTCATTGATCTATTGCGTGAGTTCCAAGATGTGTTCCCTCGTGGGTACCATGAACTCAAAGGCATCCACCATTCCTTGGGGGAGATAATGATGAAGTTTAAGGAAGGTGTGCACCTGATTCGGAAGAGGCCTTATCAGATAAATCCAAATTTTTATGTATGGGTAAAGGAAGAGATAGACAAGATGATAACATCTGGCATCATTGAGGTAATGGAAGAATCAGAATGGGAGGATAATAATTTGTGTTGAATACATGGATCTGAATGTAATATGTTTCATCGATCCTTTTCTAACCCCCTTTACTGAAGAAATTTTGGAGGGAGTAGTCGGGCGTGAGGTCTACTCTTTCACAGATGGGTTCTCAGGGTATCACAAGGTCAGGATCGTAAAGGAAGACCAGAGAAAGACAAAATTTTCCACTAAATGGGGATTTTTTTCCTTCATGGTTATGCATTTTGGATTTAATAATGTGCCTATTGTGTTCTTGCACATCGTGGTACAAGAATTTTAGGACTTCATCCACAAATTTCTTCAAGTTTACCTGGATGAATGGATTGTGTATGGGTTGGTAAAATACCATTGTGACAACTTGAGACTGATGTTTGAGAGATGCCTACAATTAAGGATATCCCTTAACATTAAGAAATGTGTCTTTGTTACTCCATTTGGAACCCTGTTAGGACACATTATATGTAAAAATGGCTTACTAGTGGATCTCGCCAAAGTTGCGATTATTGTAGGATTAGGGGATCCTACTAGTCAAAGCACAGTGTGCGGATTCCTTGGGCATACGGGGCACTATAATAAATTCATTAATGGATATGCCAAGATCACCACACCCTTGGAGGAATTATTAAAACACAAGAGTTCCTTTCATTAGGTAGAGGTGCAGCAGAGGGTGTTTGACACTTTGAAGAATAGGCTTATCAGAATGCCCATACTACATTTTCCTTCTTCGGACAAGTATTTCCATGTGCATGTTGATGCCTTAGGGATAGCTATGGGAGTAGTACTATCACAACCCAGTAAGGGGATTGTTGATCATCCCTTTTTTTTTCCAGTAGAAAATTGATAACAGCTAAAGAAAATTACACAACTATTAAGCGCAAAGCATTATCTATGATCTACGCACTGCACAAGTTTAGGAAGTACCTATTGGCAACACTGTTTATATTCTACATGTACCACATTACATTGAATTACTTGGTAAACAATCCCATTTTGTAAGGGCGCATATAATGCCATTGGGTCCTATTATTCCAATAGTTTGAGTTCACAATGGTTGTAAAACCAGGGAAATAGCAATTGAGGACCTAACCACTTATCAAGGATTAACTCAGGGGAGGACATGCAAAGCATGTAGGATATTATGTCAGATGCAAAAAAATTTAGGTTGTGATGTGTGCCCTCAGACTTGGAATATATCATAGTTTTCTTGAAAATAGGTGTGGCACTAGAAGGGATGAAGGCTCTGGAGAGAAAGCAGTTAACAATACTCATTGCACCATACATGTTGATTAGTGGAGACCTGTATAAGTTAGGACATGATGAGGTTATGTACCAATGTGTATTGGAACATGAGCATGAGGAAATTATAGAGGAAACACATGGTGGGATTGTAGGAGGACACTATGCAGTAAATGCTACCACACGAAAGATTTTACTAGCAAAGCTTTGGTGGGAAGCCATCTACAAGGATTGTATTGAGTTTTGCAAGGCCTGTGACCACTTCCAGTGCCTTGGAAAACCTAGGAAGAGGGATGAAATTCCCTTATGACAAATAACCAACATTGAACCATTTGAAAAAAGGGCAATCAACTTTGTAGGGCTGATTTTTCCAGCCACGCGAAGAAATGGTTTGTAGTATATCATTACTTGCACTGATTACTTGACATGTTAGGTAAAGGTAGTTCCTATGAAGGATTGCACCACAACAAAAGCTACTATATTTTTATGGGAGAACATAATCAGTAGGTATGGTTGTCCTTTAAGCTTAACTAGTGATAGAGGTACATATTTTCTCATTGAAACAATCAAGATTCTGTTAGTAGAATTTATGGTGGCCCATCAAAAGACTACCCCTTATCAACCTCAAGTGAATGGAAATGATGAGGAATTTAACAAAATATTAAGCCACATGTTAACTAAGATCTATGACATCAGAAGACAAGATTGGGATGACAAGGTATCAGTCATTCTATGGGAATACAAGACAACCTACAAGAGTTTGAACAAGGCCACACCATTTTAATTAGTGTTTAACATGGAGGCTATTTTTACCATCACTGCGTATAGTGTGTGCAAGAGGATTGGATGATGAACAAGCACTGGAAGAGAGAATTGATAATTTGATATGGCTAGACAAAATATTATCACTTGGTAGATGGAGTTAGAAGATAAAAAATCAAGGCAAAAGGCATGGCATGATCGTCATATCAAGAACAAAAAGTTTAAGGTTGGGTAGATGGTGTTTTTGTATGATTCCAAGTATATGTGCCATCCTAGGAAGTTGAAATTCCATTGGTTGGGACCTTACATCATCTCATAAATCCTTGATTCAGGCACCTTCCCGTTACAAATGCTAGATGGGACGAGATAACCAAGTCATTTCAATGAGAGTAGGCTGAAGCCCTATTATAAATAAGTCTTCTTGGTGATTATAAATAAGGCAGTATTGCCAGTTAGCTTAGAATTTCCCTTTATGCTTGTCCTTTCTTGTGTTTCCCTTCTTGTTTCTTATTCCTTTATTTTTGTTTCGTTTTGCGCCTTGTGTGTAGGTAACCACATTATTTTTTTTCCAATGATGTGTATGCATAAAGGGCCGCACATCTATTTTTGTGTGGGGTGCAGTAATGCAAAGAAAAGTATATGCTTGTAATACAATTTGAGTGGCCCAGTTAAAGGAAGCGTGTAGGGTTGAGAAAGAGCATGGGGAAATGGTGGATAATGAATTATGGTGTCAAGAAGTCTATAAAAAAGACCATCTATAAAGGATGAAGAGCACAGGAACAACATGAGGTAGGCGAGGGAAAAAATCAGCTAAAGGTGCATAAGATTCTTCAGTTAAATTGTATTTTTACATAGGATGTGGCATATGGGTAAGGGAACTTAAAGTTGGCCTAGTGGAAAAATCTGCATTTAATGTTAAATTACATTGGTAGGTGGTATAGCCTTTATTGCTAGAGGGAAGCAAAAACTATAAATATAAGTTCGGGCAAGTCATTATTCTATCTTTCTATTACGAAGTTGAAGCACTCTTGCAAACTAGGGCATCCGGAGATATTTGTACGAAAGAAGAAGAATATGAGAAATATAAGAGTGTGACTAGAGTGGATCTACAAACTAGGAGGAAGGAGTACACAATTCTGAGAAAAGCTAGTTTGTAGTGCGTTTTCTTGTGGAAGATTTTCCTAGTTAGGGTTTGGAAACTAGGGCACAGAGATAGAAGGATTTATTCCAAGAGTTGAGCTTTGGAGTTAAGTAGAGTATCAGATCAGAGTAAGAAGTTTTTAGTTTATCCTGAAAAGAAGGCATGGCACCTAAATAGGTGACCGTTTCACCAAAGAAACAGAAGGACAAAGGCAAGCAAAAAAAATTGCTACCATCTCAAGTTCAAATGAAGAATGGTACATAAAATTGTAATACCCAGATGGAGTATTATTAGGAATGGATTGGGTATCTTATTTAAGTAAAATGTTTGTGAGTGATTATAACCATCGCACGAGCACAAATGAGAACAAAATCACGTTAGAGTTGGTCTGCCAAACCAACAAAAGGACACTATATGGGATGTCGATATATAATGATGAGGTAAAAGTCAAATTAGAGAAGGCAAGGTTATTGCAACTATATGAGTTTCCTTATTTTGGAAAGCTCAAGAACCTTTATCAATTGCTGATTTTGCATGTGCATAAGGATCACTTCTATTTTATAGGGTACAAGATGTGCATAATAGCACAGTTGATATCCAAGTTCACAAGTCTTATTTGTGAAGGAGAAAGTATAGACGATGATCTAAGCAACAAGGAAGCAATCAAGGAGACAGTAGTAGCATATGAATACAAGAAGGGTTCATGATACTTTGACATTGTAGAGATTCCAGACCCTGTTATGAGGATGGCCACATGCTTGGTGACCAATCTTAATGATAAATAACGATGGACGCAAGTGAACAAGTCATTGCTAAATATATGTTGGAAGATATTAGAGGGAACCATCTATAATTTTTCTACTTTCATTATAGATAAAATCATAAGAAATGCGTAGGAAGGAGAGAAGATAGTATTCAGCAACATTCTCCTCGCCATCATCTTTTCAGATATTGGAGTGCCAGATCGGCTGAAAAAGTTTGTTTGGAAGTATCCAGAAGATAAATCCTCGCCCGCAAAAAGGTTTAAAAAGTAAACTTGTGAAACCATGATGGCCGCTCACAAGGCGCATCCAAAGAAGTGGTACAAAAAAATATGTGATGCATTCAGGGTAGAATGGAGGATCCCAGAGAAATTTCACATGCTCGTGAATGGATAAGAAGTATCTACAGTATTCCAACATTTCTGCATTGGCAGATTTACTTTAACAAATGGGATTAAGGGTCCATGGTGCAAGCTACCCTTCTCCTTCACCACATAATACTTCCAGGCTGGATTCAACCAATTCAAAGAAGCCAAAAGAATAAGTTTTGACCTTAGTGAGGTGGATTAATACCACTATGTGCTACACCAAAAGCTCATGTACCCTAAAAATCACACATACGTGGAGAAGTATGTCTCCCATGAAGTTAAAATGATGAAGCCAATAATGTTTCCAATCTCTGGAAGGGCTGCAGCAAGGATATACCTTCACATAAGACCTGAGTACAAGAAAGGAACCTATCTAGAGAGTGATGTCTCCATTCCAGAAGACCCCACAGGTTGGAAGAAGGCAACACTAAAGAAAAGAGAAAGAGAAGAGGGGTAGGAGAAGAAGGCACCAAGTGTGCAAACAACACAATCTATGGGCGTTCTAGAAGCAAGCGTTAACCCTAGAACTTACATGTGCAGGAAAATTACCCTATCAAGGCAAAGACCCAAGAAGAAGAAGCACTAGAGCAGGAAGAGCCCCTCACACATGAGGAGTCACCAAGGAAGACGTCGCCTAGTAAATAAATAGAAACGAAAGAATCTCCTATACTGGAATACCCAATAAAGAAGAAAAAAAAGGTAACAGAAGATGAAAAATCAAAGGAGACAGAGAGTTTAGATGTCTTCATTGGTGACAAGGATGATGACAATTCTGAAGGATGTGAAGACCATCTAACGTATGATGTACATGATTCTGAGGAAGGAGATTAAGAGAAGTATAACAAGGAAGATGAGGAGAAGAATGATGAGGAAGAAGCTCAGGATCAAGGCAAGGGGGTGAGTGAAGAATTAAGCACCAAAAACAAATGAACCCCAAGCCTCACTAAGGAGAAAGTAGAGAAATCTATGGAGAGAGAAGTGGAAGGCATCATGAAGGAGTTAGTGTAACAGGAGTTGGAGTGGAGCACAGATGAAATTATGAAGGAGATGGAAGAAGAAAACATTGGGAAGGAGTATGGTACCATAGATGGGGATCCCAAATTGGTAGTAAGCTTCCCTAAAGTTGTGAAAATAGATGGGAAAGGTGTAGTGGTGACACAAGATCAGGGGATGGGATACATTAATGATTCTAGCAAGGTTATATGTGCACATTTCCAAAGCACCATACCAATAGACCAACTCCTAGATATGTCATCGTTTGATGAAGAATGCGTATATCCCTGAACCATGAAAATGTTATCATGGGCATTTGAATCTCACGTAGATGAACCTAAATTCAAAGTGAGTCAGAGCTCGTTGATGAAGATGTTAGAAAAAAGGAGTAAATCCCTTGGTGAACACTCATCAACTATTAGATGAACAGGTCTAAACACACTCAACAAGGTTTTGGTTGAAATTGAGGCCATACTATTCGAAAGAAATGATAGAGTGATATTCCTGGAGGAGGAATTGGAGAAGAAAAAGAAATATCTCATGGAAAATAGAAAGGACCTAAAGCAAGAGGATCTAATCAGTGCTCAGTTGAGACATGAGTTGAAAGAAGAAAAATCTAAGGTGTGTGAAGTATCCAAAAAGGTTAAGATGATTACAGATGCCATTGTCCTGAAGCACTCCGACTTGCAACCACCTAAGTAGAAGTATGAATCATCCTTGTAATTTCTAGAGGATTTGAATCACATTCTCACAATGGAGAGGCAACCACTCACTCTAGATTCTATAGAAGAGGCATAGGCACGCCAAAGAGAAAGAGGAAAAGATGAAGATTGTCAAGATTGTGGCTTGGTACAATAAACTTCTTGCAGAGGTAAAGGTCACCATGTAACTCATTGAAGCTGCCTATGGCAAATGTACTGATAGGGATAGAGTGGCAAGCATCTTGGTTGATACCCATGAAACAGAACTCAAGGAGTTCCAAGTGAAAAATAAGGGGAATAGAGTGGAAAGAGATAAGATCTTGTCCAAGGTGGAAAATAAGTTAGAAGCAATCAAGACTCTGTGAGGCTTGATAAAAAGTAGGCTAAAGGAATTATACCCCCAGATCACCCCAAGCTAGATGCGCTTGAGGACTTGGGAAAGAAATTAGAGAGTATTGTTGACAACATGAGCACAAAAGGGGAGGACCTGAGTTGTGAGGAAGTGAGCAACCTGCTAGGTAACCTCTGTCAGTAAGCATAGAACAAGGCTGATGCTTGTAAAAATCTAGTGGCAGAAAATAGGAAGGATTTCCCTCTCCTCCAACAATAAACAATTTCCCCATTTTCTCATTCTTTCTCCCAATTCTTCATTCCTTTATTCTTTCTTTCCAACCATTTTAAGATCCAGCCATTCTTTATTCTATTAAAAAGTGTCTCCAAGGACAGAGAACAGGCATAGTGTGGGGTGATGTTGGGCTCCAGAATTTGGCTAAGTACAAGAATGTGCATGGGTGCGTGGTACCTATTTGAAGAAGGGCACGTGGATTGAAGGTGCATAATGAAGGGTTATAACAGGGTGTTGTAGAACACATGGCATGTGCAAGGAAAGACATGATATTTAGACTTAGCCATATTTAGTGTCCCAGGTAGCACACGAGAAAAGTGTGACCCATTTAGCATGCAGAGTGGATAAGATGCCAACCTAGCGACTGTAGGATCAAAAAGGTAATATTCCATGCATGTGATGGAAGGTTCCAGAAGAACATCATTTCACATATTGGAGAGCTCGGATCAAAGGAGGCATGCTCGATTGAAGGACCACTTGGACACTTGGTAGCTGAAGGCAGAAGGGCTATATATTGAAGGGTACATATAATAAAAGGGTGTGTGAAGAGAAGGGATGCAGAGAGGATAGTGTGTTAGAAATGAGGCAAAGCTCTATAGAAATATAATGGAGAATTCTATTGGCTAGGATTAGAGAAAATATAGGAGGGATGATATATTTATAGGGATGGGTCTGTATTCATCTTTTTAATGTGAAGGAAATAGGGTATTCATGATGCATGACTTTGCTCTACATTGTTATATGGGTCTATTATGACCTCAAATAATGTAATGTGGTTATTGAGCTCTATAATATGAATATAAGGCACTATTCTAAGTCACATACGTGTTCATGAACATAATATTAGTGTATTTCCTTTTTGTATGAACCATTTCCATATGTTGTTTTTCATTTCTCTTTTATGGATGCATTGATGTGATAACTCATCATAGGTTCTCATAATGAACACATGTTTTCTTCCTTTCTTTTACATTTTAATATCTATCATAAGATGATGTATTCTCACAAGACTCACATAAAGGAGAGGCTCGGCCCCAGCACATGCCTTGGGTGAGGGCCCAGCGGCTACTGGGTGATAGGTTGAAACAAATGGGATTTTACTTTTAATCTAAGGGTATAAAAATGACTGCACACACCATTCAAGAGGGAACTTTCACATAATAATTTTACAAATCCACATGAGGCCTTGGAGGCTATCTTATGTGTTGAGGTAGTGGGAAGCATTAATACAGGAATTATTCCATTCCTAGAAGCCCAAATTGTTGCAATGGAAAAGCAACTGGAGAAATTTTCTATGAACTCATCTCATGAGAATCGTAGCGGGTTATGGTTTAAGGATTGTGAATTAGAGGGTCATACAAAGGAAAATTTCCTGCGAAGGTCAGTTTGTGCCATGTAGATGGACTATTTTATTTTCCATAGAAATTATGATGCAAGTACATGTCCACTACTACAGTTCACGATTTGTAAGAATGTGTCTTTCTATTGATAAATTTGCACCTCTACTACTCATGACACCAAGGATTGTAGATTGATTGACTAGATATATGATGTCATTGATACTGGTGTGCACCAGACTAGCA
This sequence comes from Taxus chinensis, assembly GCA_019776745.2. Taxonomy (NCBI): domain Eukaryota; kingdom Viridiplantae; phylum Streptophyta; class Pinopsida; order Cupressales; family Taxaceae; genus Taxus; species Taxus chinensis. The sequence continues at coordinate 915,756,610 of CM034147.1, read as the reverse complement.
TTGTTAGTAGTTCCAAGGATGATGGTCATCATTATGAAGGGCATGCAGATGAAGGAGGTTGAGGTAGAGGCTTTCAAGGAGGATTTAGAGGTCGTGGAAATCTCAGAGGTGGAAGGAGTGAATTCCCTCATGGAACCTACTATATCTATGGATCTATAGAACATTACAAGCATGAGGGTCTTGATTTTTTGTAGTGCTCTTGGTGTGGGAAAAATTACAAGTATGAAGAATGTTTGGAATTTTTTGAACACATGAGCTAGAATAAATGGAAGGATAAGGGTGCTAGGATGGTGAGCGTAAAGCATTCTGATAAACAATGGATGCCAAGGGTGGAATTTGAGTCAAAGTTAGAAATTTTATTGGTGACAACGCGAGTTGAGGTTGCACTTCCCAGGGATATACCAAAGTAGATACCATTGATTACAAGAGAATAAGTGGTACATGGGAAGTATCTGGACCCTACACATCAGAAGAAAGTCTATTAGGAAACCATAGATGTTATTCAAATCCTACAAGGAGAAATCCATTTCCTGAAGGATCAGTCTCGACAGTTAGAGTAGAAGAAGAACGTTGAGGCTCCATAGAAGGATATAGATGAATTCAAGGAAGCATGTAAGATGATGAGAAAAGAGAATATCATCCCTCTGTTAGAAGAGTGGCTGAGGGAAAAAGTACCAAGTTCCATAGGAGAGCATGAGAGGAAAGTTTTTCATGCTAATCTACCTCCTCATAGCCTTGACTATGATAAGAAGATTACCTTGAATGTATTTGTTCATAGATGTCTCCTAAGTAATATTTTGATTGACACTGGCATGAAAGTTAATGTTATCACCTTGGACACATGGAACCAAATGGAAAGGCCCCCATTATAACCATATTCAAATGTGTTGTATATGGCTAATAAGACAAAGGCAATGCCCATTGGTGTTTTATAGGATGTTGTTAGCACTTTCCAAGGGGTGAAATTCATTGGATACTTCAAATTCTTGGTGCTTATTGAGGTGAGAAAATTTCCAGCATTACTTGGGTGCCCCTAGTGTTATAATAATGATGTTGACTTAAGTTTTAATAAGGGGTATATAAGTTTTGAGAATAATGAGGAACATGTTATCATTCCTTTGACAAATGGAACATCAATGCCCTATACTAAACCCTTGGGGGAAGAAGACCCAGAAAAAATATATGTGTGCACTATCAAGGACCCTGAGGTTGTGCAACCAACAAAAGAAGGCATTATTCAGTGGGAAGACGCTTAATCTATAAGTGATACAACTAGTGTGGCATGTTACAATTGGGCACACATGACATATGAGTTAGTTGGAAGGTAGTTAAGAGGTTGTGTGACAAGAGTAACAAAGGTGCACTCAGTCAGGAACCTGGGAGGAAAATAGTTGCCATGTTATTCTAGGGGAGCCAGCCCTGATGTTTTCCTGTGAGAAATAAAGAATTGGTGGAGATGTGAGATCGAAAGGAGAAGTATGTTTAGTTATACTTTAGTCATGACCACAACACATTATTGGGTGACCCATCGTGATAACCTTATAGAGTGGCACAAGGTGAGAATCACGTTCTCTATTAGGTTTCTTCAAAGCAATGCACCTAGTACTATACAAGATTATAATGGGAAGGAACCCACCTCGTTTCACGTTTATGCATGTGAGAAGGCCTCGATGGAAGGCTCAGAATCCTTTCCTCCATATTTATGGGTACATAATCTTTATTCCACCTTATGAGATTGCGTGTGTATGTTTTATTCACTCAGAGTTATGTCATCAGATAGGAAACTGACAGGAGTTGACGATTAATATCCTTCAAGATTTTGAGTAATGGAGTACTAATTCATCGTTGAATGAGCCACTACAGGTTGTTAAAAACCTAATTATGGGAGATAGTGCCATGAAGGAGGAAAAATTACTGGATTTTTTGGGTGAACCTTTCTTAGAAGTGTTCTTTGATGAGGAATAATCATAATAGGTACAACTTGAGTGCGCATGCATGGAAAAGGAGAAAGGAAAATTGTTCTACGTGAAAGATGGTGAAGAGGTGGAAAAATTAGATGTTAACCATACTTTTTGTACATGCAAGGTTATGGATAGTTTTTGTGAGATAGCACGTGCCTACCATGAACCCCTAAAAACCAATAATTTTAACATTGGTTTGGAGGTGGAACCTAAGGAAGCTACTATTGGAGATTACAAAAAAAAGGGACGTTTCAAGGATTATTGATCTATTACATGAATTTCAATATTTGTTTCCATGTGGGTACTATGAAAATGATTTCACTAATCCTTGGGAGAAATGAAGACCAAGTTAAAGGAAAGTTCACACCCAATTTGGAAGATACCTTATCGAATGAATCTGAATCTACTTGTCAAATTCAAGGAGGAGATTATCAATATGATCACATCATGGAATCATTGAAGCTATTGATGGAATCAGAGTGGATAATTCCAATGGTCATCAACATTAAGAAGGATGGGAGGATAAGGATTTGCATTGATTGCAGCAATTTGAATGCGGTGTGTGTCATTGATCCTTTTCTAACCCCCTTCACCGGAGAGATCCTAGAAGGAGAAGCTGGGTGCAAGATCTATTCTTTCACAGATGGATTCTCAGGATATGATCAAGTTAGAATTACAAAAGAGGACGAAGAAAAGATAACCTTCACCACTGAATAGGGAATTTTTGCCTATATGGTATGCAATTTGGAATAAATAATGCACCGATTGTGTTTTCATGCACTGTGGTTAATTCATTTCAAGACTTCATCCATAAATTTATACAATTCTACCTCAATGACTGGACAATATATGGATTGGTGAGGGACCATTTTCACAATCTGTGGATGATGTTTGAGAGATGTCGGAAGTTGAGTATATCTCTCAACATTAAGAAATGTGCTTTTACCACTCTATTTGGCACCCTATTGGGACATATCATATGTAAAGAAGGCTTGCTGGTGGATCTTGCCAAAGTTTTCGTTATTGTGGGATTGGGGAAGCCTACCAAATAGAGCGCAGTGTACATATTCCTTGGACATACATGGTATTACCAAAAATTTATTAAGGGGTATGCTAAGATCACCACACCGTTGGAGCACTTGCTAAAGCACAAAATTACATTTCATTGGGGGGAGGCACAACAGATGGCATTTGACAAATTGAAGAATAGAATTATCACCACACCCATATTATGTTTTCCCTCTTGGGATAAGTCATTCCATGTACATGCTGATGATTTTTTTTATGGTGATTAGAGAAATATTAGGACAACCTGGAGAGGTAATTGTTAACCATCCCTTGTGCTTTGCTAGTAGGAAGCTAACCCTAGCAGACTAGACTTATACTACCATGGAGCGCGAGGCATTATCAATGATCAATGTGTTGCACAAATTCAGGTAGTATTTGTTATTGACTCCTTTTATCTTTTACACAGACCACATGGCATTAAATTACTTGGTGAACAATCATGTCTTGCAAGGGCGCATATACAGGTGGGTCCTATTGTTCCAGGAGATTGAGTTTATGGTTGTTGTAAAACCAGGTAAGAGTGATTTTGGGCCTGACCATTTATCAAGGATTGACTCAGGAGAGGATGTTCAGAGTATTGGGGATATAATTCTAGATGCACAATTGTTCAAATTGTAGTGCACACCCTCTTACTTGGAAGATATTGTTGTGTTTCTCAAAATGGGTGTGGTGCCAAATGGAATGAAGAATTTGGAAAGGAAGAATTTATCCATACATGTTGTGTTCTACATGTTAATTAGTGGAGACTTATACAAGCTAGGTCACAATGAGTTTTTTTGTTGGTGTGTTCTTGAGCATGACTGGATTGCAATCATGGAAGAGGCTCATGGTGTAATTGTAGGGGGGCCACTATGGGGGGAATGTGACCACACATAAAATCCTTCTAGCAATATTTTGGTGGGAAATGGATTACAAATATTGTATCGAGTATTGCATGGCATGTGACAACTACCATTGCCTTGGTAAATGAGGGAAAATATATGAAATTCCATTAAGATCGATTGTCAATGCAGAGCCATTCGAGAAATGGACAATTGACTTTGTAGGCACTATATCTCCATCCACACAAAGGAAATATTCACGCTATATGATTACATTCATAGATTACCTTACAAGGTGGGAAAAATCAGCACCTACAAGGGATTTCACAGACGCAACAACAGCTAGGTTCATGTGGGAAAATATAATCAACAAGTATGGATGCCTGTTGAGCTTAATAAGTGATAGGGTACTCATTTCTTAAATGAGACGGTTAGAATTTTATTGGCAGAATTCATGGTGGCCCATCACAAGACTACCCCTTATCACCCATAAGCTAATGGTACTGTTGAGGTGTATAGTAAAATTTTGAATGACACATTGACGAAGATTTGTGATGTGGGAAGAAAGGATTGTGATAAAAAAAGTCTCAGTCGTGTTATGGGTGAATAGAAGAACGTAGAAGAGATTAAACAAAGCCACATGACTCCAATTGGTGTTTAGTGACAAAGCTATTTTTCTCGGTAGAGTTCATGCTATCCTCTCTTTGTATTGCGGGCGTAGGAGGATTGGCTAACAATAGGAGTTACAAGAATACATTGACAAGTTAATGTAGTTGGATAAAATATGATCCCTTGTTAGATGGAGCCAAAAGATTGAGAAGGTGAGACAAAAGGCCTGACATGATCGTCACATAAAGAGTAAATAATTTGAGGTTGGGAAGATGGTTTTACTTTATTATTTTAAGTTCATGTGCCATCTTGGGAAGCTCATGGTCCATTGGTTGGGACCATATTATATTACCCATATACTTGATTCAGACGCTTGACAGCTATAGGCACTAGACGGAATGCGACTTCCTAGGCATTTTAATGGGAGTAGGCTGAAACCCTACAATAAATAAGTCTTCTTTATGTTGGTTAATAAGGTAGTATTATCAGTTAGACTAGGATTTTATTTAATGCAGTTTCCTTTCTTTTGTTTCCCTTTTTCATTGTTTTGTTTTGTGCACTAGTAGCCACTTATTATTTCCAAAGTTTTCTATGCACAAAGTAACACGTATCCATTTTTTTGTGGGCTGGAGTGATGTGACAAGTGCTAGAATTTATGGTTGTTAATGGCCTGGGTTAAAAAATCAAAAACACATGGATTGGAAGATCGCATGTAGAAGAGGTGAACATGAGGGAAGGATGGTGTCAAAAGGCTTTATGGAAACCACATACAAAAATGAAAATCATAGGAACAACATGAGGTAGGTGATGTTGAGTACCACGATTAGGACATAGAGGAAGAATGCCTTCGATGTTGTAAGCACGCGCATAAGGATCTATGGTCAATAAGGTTTTTTGCATGCATGAACATTGCCAAAAAAATTTGTGTAGGATTGAGAGAGGAGGAAAATCGGTGAAGGTTGGAATTAGAAAAATCTGCCTTTATTTTGAAATTATATTGGTAGGTGGCATGGAATTTATTGCGTAGAAAAGGAAAATTTATAAATAGAAGATCATGGGTGCATTATTATTTACCTTGTGTTTTAAGTTATCAAAGATCTCTCGTGAACTAGGGAATCCTTGTAAAGAAGTTTGAAAATATTTGTGAAGATTTACGTGCATAACTAGTTTGATCAGCGAACCAGAGTAGAAAGGAGTACACAGGCTTAAGCAGAGAACGTTGCGTGGAAGGATCCATGGGTGTTACGTCGTCTTATGGAAAAGGGGTCTTCTAGGTTAGGATTGTATAATCAGAGCACGAGATTTGGAGGAATTTTTGCAAAGGAGTGGATTCGTAAAGTTTAGCAAAGCCAAGACCAGGAGAGAGGAAAAATTTTTAAGGACCCGAAAAAGTAATGACACCAAGAAAATTAGCAAAAACTTCACCAAAGAAGGACAAGGAAAAAGGAAAACAAGCCATTTCTGCTAGTTTTAGTGAAGAATGGTACACGGAAATGTAGTACCCAGAAGACATATTACTAAGTAAGGAATGGGTGTCTCATATTAGAAACATGGTTGTAAGTGATTAAAACCATCAAAAGAGCACCACAGAAAATGAGATAACACTAGAATTGGTTTACCCTATAGAGAAGAGGACATCAAATGGAATGCCTATCTATGACAACGAAGTGAAGGTGAAAAGGGAAAAGGTTGGGTTTTTGCAACTCTATGAATTTCCCTATTTCGGTAATCTTGAGAGACTATACCAATGGTTAATGTCACACATGCATAAATTCCACTTATGTTTCACAAGTTAGAGGATGTGCATAAATCCCCAACTGATTTCTAAGTTTATCGGCCTTATCTGTGAAGGAGAATCATTGGATGATGATTTGGAAGACAAAGAAGCCATTTAAAAGACCGTTGAAGCTTATGACTACAAGAAAGGTTCACACTACTTAGACATTTTTATAATCACTGACCCTATGATGAGGATGGTCATGCACTTGGTCACAAAGTTGAATGGGAAAGAGAGATGGATATAGATCAACAAGGCCTTGTTGAATGTATGTCATAAGATCTCATAAGGGACCATCTATAACCTCTCAAGTTTTATTGTAAAGGAGATTATAAACACCGCACATGATAAAGAGAATATCATGTTTGGTAATGTCCTCCTCACCATTATATTTCAAAAATTAGATTTCCTGATGGACTGGATAAGTTTGTTTGGGAATACTCAGAGGAGAACCCCTCCCCCGCCAAGAGGTTTGAATAGTATACTTGTGACACCATAACAACATCTTATAAAGCATGCCTAGAAAAGTGGTATAAGCAGATGCGTGACACATTTGGGGCTGAATGGAGAATACCTAAGAAGTTAAATTAATTTGTACAAGGAGATAATGATTTCTCTGTATACCAACATTTTTTATTATAAGATTTACTTTGATAGATGGCATCCAGAGTCTTTGGTGTACGTTTCCTTTCTCCTTCACGGTGCAGTTTTCTAGACCGGGGTCAATCGATTCAAAGAGGTGAAGAAACTCTGGTTTGATCTAAGTGTAGTAGATCAAGATTATTGTGAAATGTGCAGGAAGTTAATATACCCCAATAATTTCACCTATGTGGAGAAGTATTTCTCCCATGATGTGCACATGTTGAAACCTGTAACATTTCCTATTGCAAGAAGGATAGCAATGAGGGTGTATTTGTGCCTAAGTCCTAAGTATGAAAAAGTTTCTTATGTTGAAGATGATGTCTCCATTCTTGAGAACCCCACCACGAAGAAAAATGTTATGCCAAGGAAAAGAGAAAGAGAGGAGGCTCTTGAGAAAAAGGCGTCAAGTACATAGACAATAGGGGCATAGGAGTCGGGCAAGGTCACAAGCACTTACATCTGCCAGAAGAAGTTTCCCATTAGAAAATATTCTCTGCAGAAGGAAGAGTTTCTAGTAAGAAAAGAGTCTCCCAAGAGAGAAGAAAGAGAGAATTCCCTTGTATTGGAGTCACTAGTGAGGAAGAAGCAAAGGGTGATAAAAGGGTTGGACTCGGGAGAAACAGAAATCATGTAAGTTGACAAGGGCGATGAAGATGATGAAGAGTGCGGTGAGGCTCAGAATCATCATGTGTATGAAGTACAAGAGTCAAATGAAGAAGTAAATGAAGAGAGGGATGACAATGAGGAAGGTGCTCATGACAAGGGGGGAGTGAGGAAGTAAACATGAAGGATTAGAAGACCCCGACCCCGACCGAGGAATCAATAAATAACATTGTAGAGAGGGAAGTAGCGGGTATTATCCAATAGTAAGTAGAGAAAGAAGTAGAGAAAAGTGCTGAAAAGTGCTAAAGGAAACTGAAGAGAGTGCAAGTGTATGAAAGGATTATGGGAGCATAGGCAGAGACCCCGACTTAGCAGTAAGCTTCCCAACAGTAGTGTGCATAGGTAGGAAGGGTACAGTAGTGGCACAGGAACATGCTATGACTTATATTAATGATCCAAGAAAGGTATTATGTGCACACTTCCAAAGTACCATTCCTACTAACCAACTCCTCCCTTAGTCTTCTTTTGATGAAGAGGGTACATACCTGCACATGAGAAAAATGATATGCTGAAATTTTGAGTCCCATGTTGATGAACCAGAGTTCGAGGTAAACCATGATTCATTAATGAAGACATCAAACACTAAGGGAATAAACCCTCTTGTAAATGCCCAGTAACTATCGGATGATCAAGTTTGCAATGCACTCAAAACATTATCGGTGGAAGTAGAAGTAAGACTCTTTGGTAGAAACAATAGAGTAAGGGTCTTGGAGGAAGAGCATGAGAAAAATAATGAGGAGATCATTGAGAACCACAAGGGGATAAAACAGAAGGAATTGATCAGTGCACAGTTAAGGTATGAACTAAGGGATGAAAAGGTGAAGGTGTGCGAATTCAAAAATAATATAGAGGCCATTTTAGATGCCATTATCCTGAAACACCTAGACCTGGCCCCGCCTGAGTAGAAATATGAGTCAACCTTGCACTTCTTGGAAGACTTGACCTGCATCCTCACCATGGAAAGGTGGCCACTTTCATTAGATTTTTTAGAAGAGGCGATGGCACGCCAAAAGGAGGAAGAAAATATGAAGATTTGGGAGACAATGACTTAGTACTCCAATCTCATTGTTGCAGTAAATACCACCACAAAGATTGTTGAAATCATGTATGAAAAATGTATTTATAGAGACATTTTAGCAAGCATATTGGTTGCTACACATGAGGTGGATCTGAAAGAATTTCAAGAAAAGAACAAAGGCAATAGGACAAAGCGTGATAAGATCTTAGCCGAGGTTGAGAAGAATTTGGAAGCAATCGAAACCTCATGGGGTTTGATTAAGAATAGGCTAAAGGAACTATAGCCCTAAGTCACCTATAGGATGGATGTGCTAGGTGATCTTAGCAAATAGCTAGGAAGCATTGTAGATATGCAGAAGGCTAAGAGTGATGAACTAAGTTTTGATGAAGTAAGCGCAATTGTGGGTGACCTACTTCAGCATGTGCATGGAGAATTAGATGTTTGGGAGAAGATTGAGGCATCTATGAAGAAGGAGTTCCCACTCCTCATGCAGCATAAACATATTCTTCCATTCTTTATTTAGATTATTTCAATTCCAATAGTATTTATTCTTTGAAGGAGTAGAATATTTTCAAGGATAGAGAACACACGTAGTGTGGGGTGATGTTGGACCCTAAATATTGGCTAAGTACCAAGAGGCATGTGCACAAAGCACCAGTAAATAGAAGGTTGCTCAGGGAAAAGTGCACAAGAAAATGGTTTAAGAAGGGTTTAAGTGAAACTAGGGCACGTGAGAGAGGCCAAAATAAGGGTTTAAAGGACTTAGCCATATTTGGCATCATGGAGTCACTTGAGGAAAAACGTGAGGACCCGACTAGGCATGATAAGTGGATAAGGTGTCAACCTAGAACCATTGGAGGCCAAGAAAAGGATATTCCACGTAGGGAATATTCCCAGAGGCATCATTACAGTTAGTGGAAGGTCTTGCAAAGAGGATAAGCATTTGCCAATGGAGGACCACATTGACACTTAACACGTGATCTTCTCAGAGAGAAGTCACGAGCAGTGGATTTTGATCCTATTTAAAGAAGTCTTGGGTCATAGAGCAGAAACAAGGGGGGAGAGAGATAGTGTGAAGGTGCATAGAGGGTACATGGGGATGCTAGAGAGAAGAAGGAAGGTAACAAGGTGCTACAGAAATGTTAGGTAATGCTAAGGGTTTTGAGCTCATGAAACTAGGGTTTAGAGTTCTTGATGATAGAGGGTTGTAAGGATATCATTAAGCATATCTATGGGTGTTAGGGTCTATAACAAGGGTTATAATGGGGAAAAAATAGTTAGGATCTCTGATCAGATTAGTTTGTAGGGGTTGGATCTTTGTCATTTTATGTATATGGTCTGAGATGACCCTTTTGAATGTAGTATGGCTACCAGAGACTCTTTTAAATAAATATACATTGATCTATTATGTACATTTTTTATGGGTGTAAACCCTCATGTTATTTGGCTTTTCATGACTCAGATCTGGTTCCTTGTGCTTCATACAATATTTATTTAGCTTTTATGATGCATTGATGTGTAGATCTGTTAGTTATATCTTCTGCCTTTTAAGTATATGCATGTACTTTTGTTTCTATAAATAATCCTCCATTAATGGTGGAACTCTCTTGCAAAGCTCACATAAAGGAGGGGTTTGGCACTTGTGTGTGCCTCAGGTGAGCGCCCAACATATGTTGGGTGATAGGTTGGCGTGCTTGGGGTTAGAAAGAAGTATTGAGGGTAAAATAATGACTACACTCCATGTAATTGAAGTGGACATTAAGTTGTCATCTTCACATTTTTATTAAGGCACAGCTTAACTGTATGCAAAACAAGCTACATTCTTACAAGGAAGTCCACACTTTGGATTCCTGGGATCAACCTATAATGAGTAGCTTTGTCATTCTATGTACCTAATCTCTCTCATTTAGTTTTCTTTTCTTGGCACGGGCTCTTCACTCAGCGAAAGGAGGAGAATGTTTTCATTGTTCACTCTTCTTCATCCTAAAATTGCCAACTTTCGGTGTAAGTATCATTAAACCCTACTACATTCGAGTTTTAGGTAATTTTTGCATACTTAATAGTATTACTAAAAACCCTAATACATTCCTAGCACATCCATGGGACTTAAGTTCCATGTAATTTCAATAACATTAATGTAGACTAGTCATTATTGGGTTCTCTTTCAGATCTGTAAAAGCTAGGACAATTCTGGAAAATGGTGCTAGCGATTTTAGTGACATCGCCCACAATTCCTGCAATCTCAAAAAGCTCTGGGGATTGTTCTTGATTACTCATTCAATTTGCCTTTTATCTAGGAGAATTTTTCTTTGCTACTTTTATCTAACCTTATAGGTTTTCCGTCTCTAGAGTGTCAGTTTCACATTCTTGAGTAAAGCTGTAATGGCATTAAAAAAGAAATCATAGGTACACTAGTTCTTTGTGGTTATTTGGTCACTTTTCCTTAGCATTGCATTTGCTTGCTTTTTCTCATTACAATTAACATTTCTTTTTCCATCTAAATACAAAGAACTTCACATTTGCTTGGATCACATAGAATTAGGGGTTAATCGTGTCATTCACTTAAATCTCCTCACACACAACCAAACCATGCAAATATAACTTACAGTTTAAACACTTCTACCGAAGTGGACTCACCAAAAGGATAAGTTGACTCGGTGTTCTAGGTACATCTAAATAACACATGGGAAGTATATATGGCTAAGCACCTAACAGCCCTTATCACTACAGGACCGTAAAGTTAGGGAGTTGGATCCATATTTCATCCCCATGTGGGCCAAATATGATCGAACACGATCCCGCAAAGGGAACTAGATTAAAGGTAGATTCAAAATCCTTCAAAATTGGCTAGGTATTCCAAGGTGTAAGTAGGAGAATGCCAAGTTTAGTATGGTGCTGATTCAAGCGATGAATAGAGAAAAGGTCAAATGAGCCCTTGAGAATAATGTGTCCCAAGTCAAAGCGGGTTCCATCGGGGAAAATTTGGTTCTGTTTCTGAGCTAGCGCTATCTCAAAACACAGTCACCCCCTTCTCTCCATTTGTAAAAGTTACAAAAGTGGCCCGCTCCGCTCATAGGAAAAATTCAGCATTTGGGACCACTGTCAAAGCCAAGCAGGGAATGGAAGGAAAGGGAAAAATAATCATTGTCAGACCCATAGGACCAATTTTTGTTCTAATTTGGCTGCCACATGTCCCATATCAAAAGGGGACCCATTTTTCAAGTAAAATGTTTTCCTGGTATGAACCCGATTTAAACTTCAAAGGGTCATATCTTTCGACTCATTTACTCATAGAAATACCCATCAAAATATGATGTCATTGGAAATATCTCAGATCTTCTATGCCATGGACTTGTCTGAGAAATTTATTTTTTAGGGGGTTTTAAAGGAAAATTACTAGGAAAGGTGATCCTTTGGCCTTCAATGAAATCATCTATCCAGGCAACCAGATTGGATTCTAATATGTTTATGTCATTTCCTTTCTTTCAATGCACCAAATTAAGGAATCATGTAATAAAGATGGATTTGGGGCATATTTTATCAGAAGCATTAATGCAATGGTTGATCTTCAAACCACTTTTCCCTTTCCCTCTCTCATTTCTTCTCTATGATCAAATCTATAAATACAGAGGCTAGATTCATTGTAAAGGGTTGTTCATTTTCTTCCTTGCCCTCTCTCTCTTTATTCTTGTAGGGTTCGTTGTGGAGTTTAAGCCTCTTGATCCCATAATTGTAATGTGTTAACTCCTGGATTCTAATCCCCAAATTAGCATTGTGTGTGTTTTGTCCATCCTTTTATGTCATGTTTGTTGTCTTTCTCACCTCTCACCATTGCAAGGTATTTTTGCATATCTCTGATGTCATTACTATAAGTAATATGACCACCTTGTAGTTTAATGGGTTTGAGCTTCCAAATTTTGTGTAAGATTTCCTTAGGTGATGCATGTTTCCATCCTTTACTCATCGCTTTGTTCTCCATTAAAAGAAGTTTTAGTTTGTGATCTGCAATTGCCTTTTCTCATTGAAACTAATCACACTCTTTAGAAGTCCAGTATTTATTTATTTTACAGTTGCTCAGACTGCTCATTTCTCTGGTTCTATCAGCTCTATCAGTCGTAGTTGGACATTGATCATTTGCTCCACTCCTCCTTCTCCCCGGTCCCTTAGAATTCATATATTAGGAGTAGATAGTCACATTTCCTTGAAGTAGCTCTAGTGCTAGGATTAGTTCAGATGTTCCTGACAAATAGTATGCGAGGAGCTTGTCCCATTTGCATATTCCCACAGCTTGGGGAATGATCCAATGCTATTGTAGTTGACATGCAAATGTCCATTTTCTCTTAGAAAATTAGATGCATACCCCCTCTTATTAGGGGTGCTTTGATTTTTCACTAGTAGTTTTGATCATAGCCATTTTGGACATGTCTAAAGCACCTTACCATCTTTGGTTGTTGGAGTCAGGTTCTAGCATGTCCTAATTAGCTGATAGAACTTTCTGTACTGTTGGATTACCACTTTTAATTACATCTGGTCACTCCATTTGGACATTAACCCAATTTCTTTCTATGGTTGAAAACAAAATTATTCCATGGCATTTCCAATCATGTTCATCTAGCTTTGTTAATACCCTACATGGCAATTTCGTCTCGGTGAAAGAAGCAGCAGTAATCATGAATTCATTCCCTTCATGAGAACTCACCTTACAGTCTGGATTCACAATCAGCAATGTATATCCCAGGTGCTCGTACTATAGGAATTGTAGGTCAGATCTGGTGACCAGTCATGCTCTATCCTTATGGGCCCTAGTGTGGAAGAGCCAATGCTGGCTATGGAAACCTATGCAAGGACCGTTGGATGCATTTCTTTCTGATAGTTATCTTGAGGATACTGAATCGTCCAGGTTATGCCTTCATATGGGATATCTGTCTTTATAGTATATTTCAAACCCTGGTTGATAGGTGACAATCTTGAAAATCTGGATGAAGGTCTAAAACTGAAACGGTTCGCTATCTCAGATTTGTTCCATATTTTGGGTTTAGTTGCATACCTCTGGGCTTTGCCGAAGAATGAGGATCAATAACTGATTTTCTTTATTCAAGTTCAGTGGTCTTCAAGGTCAGCTTTCTCATGTTTAAAGAAAACTCCATTCTTGGAGTTGAAAATTAGAACAAGGGGAACATTCAAAGGATCATACCATGCCTAATTAGGTACTTGGCTTCATTGGAGCCAAAGGAGAAGCCAAAACCAGTCATGCCTAAGCCAGGGAATGAGGATGAACATCAAAGTACCAAGGGTCATCATCAACTCCTCCAGAAGTCTGATGCAAGTCAGCTTGAGGAGGTATTTTCCATTAATGTTGATACCTTGATGATTTGGGTGGAGGACTAGCTTATTGTCTATTTTTCACTCATCTAACCATCCATGTTTAGTGCCAAATCAGTTGCATGGCTGCTAGTTTTTAGGAAGGGAAGCTATTTCTCCCTGGTAGTTGTAGGCTTTGTTTGAGCTCCCTTTACTCTTGGTTATAGTAGTGTACGTAGGTTTGTTTTCAGTAGAAGAAGTTCTTTGCACACTCCGCATATCCCACTTGGGGTATGTATGATTTTTGGTTTGTGCATAGTTTTTGGTGTTGTTGTTTTGCTCTTCCACAGTCCATTCCAATTAGATTTCGGTGAAGTTCAACTCCAATTTTCAGTGGGTTCCCAAGTGATTCAGAGGTCATATTTTTAGATTTAGATCATAGAATTTGTTATCAGGCTTGACTCCATTCGCAATGGATGCAACTAAGGCCACTGATCATTCATCTAATAGGTAGATGACCCCTATGAGTTGCCAAATTTGTTAACCAAAATAAGCTCCCTCTTATTTTGGGTTAAATTACTCCCTTTTTTTGCCTCAATAAAAATTTCAAAAAGTTTAGGAACTCAAGGATTTCTAGAAAATACTCCATCAGATATAGAATTTCTTCCCCTTTCCAGAAAGGTAAAGAGCTCTTTCTAACTCCTTGTATTCTTTGAGTTATGGCTCGGCGGAGTTAGAAGGGAAAATTTTCCCAAGGTCTACGGGGCTTGGGAGAGATGTTTTCCAAGGACTATCGAACTGGTAGGGAATTGGAGGAAAAAGTGAAAAAAAATCCCTTTTGTCAAAAAGGCAAAAATTAAGTGTTGAGTTGGCACATCAAAAAGCTAATGCAGGCCCAGACCTTCGGAGGTAAATGAGATTTTTTAACTTTTGTCAAAAAGTGTAAAATGGATAAAAAGGAGCTCCTACCTCCACTGACCCAATTAGATGCCACGTCATCAGAGGATTTGCAGAAGAAAAGTTCAAAATTTGCTGTTTTTTGCCAAAAACGTTAAGGAAAAACTATGAAGGCCATATATTTTGATCCAGAGCTCTATTTTTGACGTTCTTGGTACCAATGGAAAGATATGAAGATTATATTCATAATGGAATATTTTATTTTGGATTTTGGTAAAGATTTTGGGGAGAAATTTGCAAAATGTGTTTGGCGTGGAAAAGACAAAACCCAGTTCCAACCACCAGATTTAATGAAGTATGGGTCATTTTCTTTGGTCTACAAAGTAGATACATGGAATTATGAGATTTTGCATCGAACCCATCAACAGAGGAAGAATTAAAACACATTTGGAAAATTGATTAGAGAAGATCCCACGTTTTTCCCTCTCTTATTGCGTTTTTTCTATAAAATGTAAACATAGGCACGTAATTAGTTGTTCATTCTTCTTCCCTGCCCCCCTCTCTCTTTCTTATCTAGGGTTGAATGTGGAGTTTAAGTCTCCTCCCTTGGCTTTGTAATGTAATTTTCTTGCCTCTTTCCTATTAATGGTGTACTATGTGAACTCTTGGAGCAATAAAATATGTTTTCATGATGTGTTTTGTCCATCCTTTGCTCATTTTTGTTGACTCTTATTGCCTCTAACCATTGCAGGGTATACTGTGCATATCTCTGATGTCCATTACAAGTTTTGGGAGCTATGTTTAAGGGGTTTGAAATGGTGTTCTATGCAAACTTTATCCTTGGTCTGTGATGCATATTTCCATCCTTTGCATTGCTCACCTCTCTCCATTTTAGGTAGTTGGGTTTGTGATCAGCAGTTCCCTTTTCTTAGTGCTATCACCTCTGTAGTGTAGGATTTCTTTATTTTCATGCTCTCTCTCTCTCTCTCTCTCTCTCTCTCTCTCTCTCTCTCTCTCTCTCTCTCTCTCCCTAGTCCCTTGGAATTGTTAGATGAGGAGTAGATAGTTTCATTTACTTCCTTAGAAGTAGTTTAGTGCTAGGATTAGGAAGAGGAGACATCATTCTCTGGAGGATCATTCCCATTTGTAAGTCCCATGGCTTGGAGAATAATCCAATGTTATGAAAATCACACCAAATGACCCTGCCTTAGAAAATTAGATCCATAACTCATTGGGGGGTGCTGTAATTTTTCACTAATAGGAGTAAGCCCCAATACCACACCTCATACTGATACCAACACATATTTGGGCCTCACGTACCTTCAAGTATATTGAGGACTCCATCCTTTAACATCACCTAAAACCAATCATAGACTTCCATTTATTAGTACCTCTTAACCCATTTTTCACATTTCACATTTCCCTAAATTAATTAAGATAACAAAAATTCTCTTGTGTGACTTTTCTATTTGATTGTAATCAACCATCTAGATTCTATTTCTTTTTAGTGATTGTTTGTTTTCATGGTCTTAACTAGATAACAGTCCCATCTATAAAACTTTAAAAACATGACTGAACATTTCTAACAATCCTTAGAAAACCTCCAATCTCACCTTGATGACATTCTATGTATCATGAACCGACATCAATCACCCTCAGTAGATGATCAAGAACCCCAACACTCTCCTAGCATTCAATCTACCATGTCATAAGTCCTCGATCCACCTAGTCCTCATTTCTTCAATAGTGGAGACCCAGTTTTCACTAAGATTCTAGATTTAAACCCCATCTCCCTTAATTCTTACTTAGTTGTTCAGGGTGTCCTTCTACAGAAATATACACCTGAATAATGACCTCATGTTACCAACATCACTTATGAATTTTCTCATCTTTTGATCCTAACCA
Organism: Taxus chinensis; assembly: GCA_019776745.2. NCBI lineage: Eukaryota > Viridiplantae > Streptophyta > Pinopsida > Cupressales > Taxaceae > Taxus > Taxus chinensis. Next base: position 915,739,948 of record CM034147.1, on the reverse strand, counting down.
CAAGCTGCTCATCCAAAAAATCCATCCCTATTCTATTATCAGTGGATTAGAAACATTAACCCCTACATCATCAGTATCCATAATCACTTTTGATCGCAATGTTGTTTCTTCAAAAGATACAATGAACCAACAATCAACATCCTCACTAGATCTCTCATTTGGATCCACCTCATCACAAAACAACGTCAATACATCTTATTCCATCTCTAGTGCTCTAGTCTCTTCCATGATCCAAACACCTCCCATAATCTTGGTATTCATCCTACTCAATGTTTCCTAACCTACCTCTTCATAATAATCCACATAATCTATCTAGAAAGTGAACATGTCTATCCCAACATCGACACCCCTCATCAATACAATTTCTATCTCTAGTGTCCTCCCTTCTTCATAACAAGTATCGACCACCCCTTTTTCACAAATCCCCTCTCAATACACACTTCAACCATCTCATCCCCTTTTCCACACTTATATCCCCTTTCAACATATACCTCATCCGTCACAACCTCTTTTGAAAACTTCCATGCCTATCCAATATCATTATATCCAACCCTTACAACCCCTAGTCTCACAACCACCATAAAAAAATCTTGTGAGTATTCCACTCTAGAATAGTATCCCTCTACCATATCAACACTAGAAGTAACCAAACCCACATCCATATAATCAACTAGGCCCTTCATCGTTTAATCCCTAACAACAACCATCACAAAATTATCCCTTAGAGGTATTAATGAATAAGTATATATAACCTTGAGGATTCCTCTATGGGTACCAAAAACACTCTATCTTACAAACATATTTTCAATGAACCCATCCATCCCTATGTACCGTATAAAGTGTACCCTCCACACTAGGAACTCCCTAAGTTCATTAAGTTCTCTAGTAAAGAAGACCCTCAACAACACATTTAGACCTTCCATCACACTTGTTACCTTATCACACATGACCAGACCCTTGTGTTAAGAACATTCCCCATGTCCTTAGTTGGGATTGCGTTAGATTGGTACAACAATATCCCTCAATACTCACTCTTCTCATTAACACAGCTCACGCAACTCTTCTTGGAACACTTTTCAATCAACATTGTCTATAAAGTTACCATCACCAATCTCTATACCATTAAAAAATTTGAAGACAAGTATATTTTATAGTTTGTCACCCAATTGAGGGGCATTATTAATAAATCATCCTTCTCCCTCCCATAGACATAATTAATCGAATTATTTTCTCACTCTTGCACTAAACATATAATATCAACATTATAAATTCAATCTTTTGAAATGTTTGACGGAACCTTTACTATGGCTCATAAACTCAAAATTTGTACCCTCGAGGATGGTATCGTAAAACTCAAATAAAATAAGAATAAACTTGAGTCCTCATTTAAACCATCCTCCAGTCATGAAAAATATTAGACCTCAGCAAATTTGATCATTCGTAAAAGCCATTTCCAAAGAATTTGTCTCCCAAATGCACCCTTCCTCAATACAACTATACACCCATCGATGAATTTTACAGAGTTTTTTTTGATAAACTCTTAGCTACATGTATGATCACCCTTCCTCCTATCCACCCCATCAACACATCCATCTCAAAAACCTCTTGGTATCGAGAGAACGATTACTAAAAATATCATAGGGTCAAGGGTCATGACATTGAAAGGTGTCACTCATTCAGAAACGTCATTCAAGTACTTATAGAAAAAGGTGAGTTACAACTAGATAACCCAAATGCACCTCTAAATCAAGACCTAAACATTTTCAAACAACCCTTCCCAAACCACGCTCTATCCACTAGTTAACCATAGTCTAACATTATTCACTCCCATCACACCATCAACACAATCAAAGATCATTCAATCATGTCTTCAGTGTTTATTACTCCTATCACAGAAGAACAATCCAAACCATCCACATATGAAAATGATTTTGTCATAGAAAAATCAAACAGATCAACTACACCTAATGTTTCTACTCTAGAAGATCCTATTGAATCACAAAATCTTCCTAGTCTCACCTTTGGAAAGACCACAAATTTATCCACATAAACTTCATCTACTTAAAATTCATATACAAGATCTTCACAAGCCTTAGAGAAGAAACATAGAATACAATATATGAAAATATCTTACCATGATCACGTCACCCAAAACCACGTGCATAATCTTAAAAACCCATCCCTCCATCCAAGAAATTAACAATCATATCACATGATCATCTAACCTCATCAACACATAATCTAAAATCCATGTATTCTATTCATGGGCTACACCCTTAATCCAAAGGTATAATCACTATTACAGAATCCAAGATAATCCCTCAGTCAACACCTAAACATGTCACATAATGAACAATCCCTCCAACAAATGAAACACCAATCCCTTCAACCTCATCCTTGAACAAGAAACTATGTAAAATTTACCCTTGAAAGGATCATTCAAAAATCTATCATATCCATGTCTCCACTCAAGATCCATATGGATCTCGGGGGTGGAAGCCCTCCTAGTATAACTTTGAAGAACTTTGTGATTATCATTGAACACCAGGACATTCAAAGGATTGAACTGAAAATCCCTTCACACTGTCATTTGAAGCCTTTGCTGATAAATGGAATTCTACCCACATAACTAGAATCATCAAATCCAGTCATCTACAATCCATCATACATTTAAAACCACTACATCCTAGACCATCACTCACCTACTATGTACATCCACATCTACCAAAGGCAAGGCCTCTTCTAGAAAATCCCCACCTCATCAATTTGACGTAATACGTATAACTATTAGAGATCTCACACATATGACTCTAAGACTTCATATAAAAATAATTCCAAGGCCTTCATCCCTCGTGCTCCTAAATCACCTAATCTAACACCTCCTGCCAAGGCTAAGGTATCCATCCTTTCTGCTCCACATAATCAATCTACTACTTTTGTACAGAATACCATCATCAAGGAACTTCATCAAGCTCTGGAAAATATGTCTCTTTATGAGTTTGTGCAAACCTCACTACAACATCGTCAAGCAATGATCAAAACACTTCAATCCATATCAGTGGCTTCTTGATGATCCATAATTTTTTGTGAATCTAGTTGGTACCCTTAAGATGTTTGTTTTCATCTCTTTTGACAGTTCCAAAATCCCATCCTTACATCTTGAACACCATGATCTTCCATTATTTATCACCACCTAAATCGATGATACTCTCATTAAGATATCCATGATCGAAAATAGTTCCAGCATAAACATCATATCATCACATGCCTTTGATAAACTCCAAATACCCAACATTATCGTCACCTACGATACTACGAGCCTTCAATGAAAACATCTCTCCCCCATTAGCCATGGTTATCTTACCCATCAAATTTGGCATCAAGACCCTTCACGAACTCTTATATCTAGTAGAAAGAGAATTTCAATATAACATGTTATTAGGTCAACCCTGGATTCGCGTTATGCATTGTATCCCATCTACTCTCCATCGTATGTCTCAAATATGAACATAGGGGTAAAACCTTCACTGTTCCCACAAATTTGAATCCGTTAAATCATGCCACATGATGTATCAACCTAATGATGTGCTTGTCCCTAAAAAAAACTCAGGATCCTCTAATGAAGCCTCTACTAGTTCTTCCATCACCTCTTCAAAATTGCTAGATGACAATTCTTTTGATGATGTCATGCAATGGCTTTCACTGTGGGAGTATCACCTCCTTACACTTAATTCTCTTCCTACACTAAAGACATATGGAAGACCCAAAAAACAACCCATGTATGAGCCTAATTTCATAGAAATTATCTCCTTAATTAGATCCCTCCATACAAACAACCTGTGTATGGAGGGATCAACCATCCTTTTCTGCATTCTAATAATCAATTTCACACAAAACCATTCATATCATATTTCACATTCTTGTTTAACCAATCCTTCTCACAGATGTACCTCCATCATTGTACTTGGAAGGGCTTTGGCCTTGGACGTTATGAACAGGGAATCCATGACTTAATCCTTAATCATTCCCACAAGCCTCACAATAAATATGGGTTAGGTTTTGAAAAAATGACCTCATAATCCTCCAAAAACATTACATATCAATCCGTGATAGAAATAGAACCATATTCTTCACCCTTACATGAAAATCCTATAGATATAGATGAAACCTATCTATCCCATATAAGTTTTTTTAATCAATGTGATCACCTCAGGGCCGCTTACTTATCAAAATAACAATGGTACTAAAACCCTTCCACCTGCATTAACTAAAATTATGGAGGAAGATTCCCCTACCATTGATATTATTTAAATCCATGACGACCAATCCATACTCTCCTATATGGGGGTGGAATACCATTATCTTCAAAAGACTCTACCACCTAACACATCAAAACTCCTAAAAAAATCCACTATCGATGATAACATAGGGACTCCACAGGATCCTCACATAGTCAAAGTTTTCCAATCCTTGGATTCACAAGAATTAGAAGACTTCATCGCCTTTCTCTCTAAACATAGTCAATATTTCGCATGGTCATATAATGACATGTCGTGTATTGATCCTAACACTTTCGTTCACAATATCATCAACTATCCCAATGTTAATCTAGTAAAACAAAACCTACGTATAATGCATCCTCACATGGCTCTTCTCATCAAAGAAGAGTTATAATGTTTTCTTTCTACCAATTTCATATTACCCATTGATTATCCACAATGGGTTTCTAATATTGTACCTATAACCAAAGCCTCTAGAAAGATATGTATCTATATGGATTTTTGAGATCTCAATTTTGCTTGTCCTAAAGATGACTTTCCTCTTCCAAACATCGATGAGCTTATTGACATTACCACTGGCCATGAAATTCTTTCCCCTATGCATGGATTCTCTAGCTACAATCAAATCCTCATTGCCACTAAAGATCAACATAAAGTGTCCTTCATTACTCCTTGGGGGACTTTCTACTACTGTGTCATGCCCTTTGGACTTAATAACCTGGGTGTCACTTAAAAATGCACTATGAAATACATTTTCCATGATATTATCCACAAAAAATGTAGAAGACTACGTTGATGACCTCTTAGAAAAATATAAACTATGCAAGGACCATCTCGCCATTCTTGGTACAATATTTGCTTGTCTTATCCAATATTTCCTTCATCTTCACCTTGCCAAGTGTGTATTCAGTTGTTCTCACTAAAAAAATATTAGGTTTTATTGTCTCTATTTGGGTCATTGAAGTGAACACTACTAATATCAAATTATCCTCAAAATTCATCCTCCATAAAACCTCAAATAGCTTCATAGTCTTTTAGGTAGACTTTCATCATTCTGTTGTTTCATCTCACAAAGTTAAAATCATTTTCATCCTTTCTATCATCTCCTTCGAAAGCACGTAAACTTTAAATGGGATCATAATTGTTAAAAGGCCTTCAATGACCTCAAATAATACCTCTTATCACTAACTATGCTTACACCTCCACGTGAGGGGGAGTCATTCTACCTCTACATATACACAACTGATCATACCTTGGGTGTTATGTTTGCTCGTTGAAATGAGCTAGGATATGAGAAAACTATCCACTATATAATCTGCACTCTTCATGACTATCAGACCCGTTATACCAAAGCCAAAAATGTGTGTTGTGCTTTGTACTTAATCAAAAAAACATATGTTGTAATCCACTTCAATCCCATCAAACACATGTATTATAAACAATATCACAATGATCGTATCACTTGGTGGCTTATGCTCATGACCAATTTTGATCTTGAATTCATATCACAAAAATCTATTAAATGACAAGCCATCACTTATCATCTTGCCCAAGCTCCCCTTCCTTATAATCAACTACCTCACAAATAATTTTCTAGTGAGTCTATCAACACCATGATCACAAATACACTCCTATAAAAATGAATCTCTTCTTTAACGGATCTAAATGTCAACAAGGGGAGGTGTCAATATCACTATCATACCTCCCTAAGGGGCTTCTATCCCCCTATCTTTCAAAATAAAATTTTAATGCACTAACAACATGGTAGAATACAAAGCTCTTATCATGGGACTCTAAACCACTATCATGCTCGGTGTTCAAATATTTTACATCTACGTAAACTCGTAACACATTATCAATAATATCAAAGGAATTTATCAATGTTAAAATGAAATTCTACAAAAATATAAAACCATTGTTAAATTCCTCTTAGAAGCCTTTGCTTGATACACTATCTAAACAACTCCACGTGTAGAAACCCAAATTAGGTCATACCCTACCACGTCCCCTTCAATTAACAAACATCTAACCATGACCTCTCCTCACATCATTATTAATTTAATTACCTAAATTAAATTAATTTCCACCTCACCTAGCCACCTAATCTCTCCAACTCATCCTAAACCTATTCTCGAGCCTATTAATTAACCTAGACTAAGTCTCCACTCACCTTAACTAACTAGGACTCATTCTAACTATAACCTTAATTGCCTATTATTCCTCCAACCAACTTCCCACTCCATTTAGCACCATTCCAGACTCTTGACCCAAATTTAATTTTGAATCACGCCAAAATTGGGAAGAAACAGGATATTTTGAGTAAGTTGGACCTTTTCTCCCTAACTAGCGTCGGTTAATCCTCAGCCTGTGTCGGTCACCTAACCATGGTTGGTTTCATTAAATATGATTTTCTAACTCTTTTTCAGGTTTTGAATCTTGGATTTTGGTATTCCTTGCATTCTCACTCTTGATTTTTCCAATGACCTTGTGACACACCAAACACCATTATAGCATCTAGACACCACACCATTCACAACAAATTAATCCAGAGCTCTAGTGCACTCACAGGGAAGCGCCATACCCTCTTGTTACTACTATATTCATGTGGGACCTTATTCTTCTATAACTATCACCACCTCCCTGATATTCCTTTCCATTTCACAAGTAACCTCCTTTGTCATTGGCATTCTAATTCCTACCATACCCGGATCTCTCCCAAAGTACCTCCATCCAATGATCTACCCAAAGAACCTTCATACCTTTCCCAAACACACATCTTATCACCCCTGAGTCTTCTTGAAAATCCTACGACCTCACCAAAACCTTCCTCACTCTTATTTTAATAAGAAAGAGTGCCAAACCTCTCATTTTTAAAATTTCTACCCAATTTCCTCTACCGACACCAGTCACCCCAACTGGTGTCAGTCACTTACTAGTAGCCAGCATCAGTCGCCTAATTGATATCGGTCTTTGTGATTGGTAATATTTTCCAAACCAGCAAACCAATAACTCCTTCTCAACAACCCCAGACCTCATTTATATCCTTGAACAGACCTGCAAGCTGAAACCAACTTACTAACACTCCAACTTTCCTGTTAGACTAGATTTACTTATTGTGTTTTATATGAGATGCCTAAATCATATTAACTATAGTAGGATTCACTTTTTTATTCTCTTTCCTTACATTAAATTGTTAAAAAAATTGTGGATTGATCACTTTCTAGGAATTTACACGCTTCCCGGAACAAGCATAGGCTAGGCATTCCACTACCATATGTTGTTAAATATTATTTGGTGGTATTGAGTTACTTCTACAATTCATTCCTCCTAGCTAAAGGGAAGCTCTTAATAATCATCTTGGTCAAAATTCTACAGTGCGCAACCTTCTTCGACTATCTACACATATTCCTCCTCATCTTTACCTTTTATCTGTTTTATTTCTACTTTGTGGTCAAACACCATGATCTTATAACAAATTCGTGGATACCATGGATTCTCTTGCATCACTCATACTCCTATAACCATATGATTCCAAATTATTTTTATTGTGCATAGACTTGATCAACCATCCCACAACAACAAACTTCCTTATATCAATCTCATCGAAGATAATCAAACAAACCTCTGGTATACTCAAATCTACGACTATCTCTCAAAATCTAAAATTCCCTCCAACCTATCTAAGAACACTAAGCGATATTCTCTTCAATGTTCTACCTAGAATTCCATCATATGTGGTGTTCTATACAAAATTTTAATTTATGGACTCTTGTTATGATGTCTCAAATCCCATGAATCTACTAAATCTATTCAAGAAGTCCACGATGACATATGAGTGGACACTTTAACGGTATGGTTGTTGATAAATGAATCATATGAATGGACTATTATTGTCCCACTCTTAATCAACATTTTTTTACATACATCAAGAAATGTGTTAAGTGTCAACAAAATTCCAATCTTACTCATATTCCCAGTCAAGCTCTACAGGCCACTCAGGATCTATGACCCTTCTCACAATGGGGACTTGACCTTATATGTCTCATTAACCCTCGTTCATCACAATGACATCATTCTATCATCATGGCTATTGAATATTTCATAAAATGGGTAGAGATTATACCCTTAGTATCTATTATTGAAAACCAAATCATCAATTTCATCTATCAACACATCATGTGTTGCTTCGTCATCCCTAGAAAACTAATCACTAACAATGGAAATTATTTTAAGAATAAGGAATTTAAGAAACTATGTGACAAATTCAACATCAAACTAAGCTTTTCATCACCTTATTATCCATCATTAGGCTTACCCATTTGAATCCCTTTCCCCCCCTAAATTTGAATAAATCCCATTTCCCACCAAAAATACATATTCAATTAATCAATCTTAATTGGTTAATTGATCCCCTTTAAATCCCTAAACTTTATTATATGCTAATATCCAATTGATAATTAAATATTCTAAACTAATTCATATCACCCCACCTAATAATTAAATACTCCAAAATCATTCAAATCATGCACCCCACTCACGAATTAAATAATGCAAAATAATCCACATGAAATCCATTATTACACCTAATCATTCAAATCATGTCCCCCCCACTCACCTAATCAGGGTTACTTTTTCAAACCAGGATTACCTGATAACCCCTAAATTAACCCCATCTTCAGGCTATAAATACAAGCCTTCCCCCCTCTTTCAGACAAGTTAAAAGTGATAGCAAACCTCTGACATTATAGCTCCTCACATTATCATCATATCATCACAATTCCCTTGTGATGCCACTTGTATCACCATAATATCATCCTCATGCCCTTGTGGTCCTCTTAGTTTGGTTTGATTTACATTTCTTTTGATCATCCTAGCTCCATTTATACAACAAGAATTTTCAGGTTTGCCATTTTCACTTTTACATGTTCCTCGATCATCTATCTTTAATTTTTTATCTTTGATGGGGGTTAAAATCCAGAAAGGAAGGTAACACTTTGGAACCAATTTCTTTACATATTATCTTGATCCATTTTTCTCTAGCTCCTTTATACATCAGCATTTTCACTTTGTGTTATTTATCACCATTTCTGCATGTTATCTAAACCGTTACATCTTTCATTTATATTTCTTTTTATCTAGCTTATCTAACAAGGGTTGACATAATTAAAAAGGAAGGTAACACTTCCCATGATTTGTTTTTGTTGGTTTCAACTCGATCTCATCAGGCATTTTCCTACTCGTGTTTTCTTTTGTATATTTTCTATACCATCTTTGGTTATCCATTTTTGTGGGAAATCTTGTTTCCTTTGTTTCACATGTTTTCTATCCAGGTTCTGGTAGTGAGGATATGTCACTTGTGTTATCCCATTTAGTTGTTCACCATCTTGAATCATTAAGGTTACAGTGACTTAGAACCCTTGGATCTAATGAGGTTGTTTGATTTCCTTTGTTATCTAGCTCACTAATCTGGACACTATCTTTTTTGTCAAATTCTGAAGCACGCCCAGTGGGACCTTCCCATGATTTTAGTTTCACAACTCATTATCTTATCGGCTATTTTCCTATCCATGTTTTGCATCTTTAAGTTTTAAGTCATTCTATACGCACTATGGATTCCACATGCTTTGGTTAACCATTACATTTCCTGGGAAATCCCCAACATTGTTTTGTGTTGTCTTATGTTTTCTATGCAGGTTTGCTGCCATAGTGGTATGGTACATTTCTAAGCTCGTGGCCTTCACTTTTTAGTTTTTCAGTGTTAATTTCTTGTTACATTGAAAATATCTTGTTTCTAGTTTCCTAGATTGCCATGACCACAGTTTTTGGGTTTCAAAAGTTTCTACCTTTTTGTGGGTTATAAGTCACTTACTTCCATCGACCCATAATATTAAAATATTTAGATGATTTAAATTTTATTACAAGCTACAATTTTACATTATGGTTTTAAAAAACTTTTAACATTTTTTCTTGGTTTCTAGTCGGCTTTGCCGCCATAGTTTTTAAATAGTTAAATAATTGTTGAAATAAAAAATGAAAAAAAAAATAAAGTAAAAAAATTTCTGGTATTTTTGGCATATCATCTTCTGTTTCATCCCCTGGATCCTCAAATTTTTCTGGCATGCCTGTAAGTACGTTACCCATAATTTCTTCCTTTGGTGCCTCCTGACCCCACTTCACCCCCATTAGCCTAAAATCACAATTTTCCATTTTTTTAGGGTTGGTAATAACTTCCTTATTTTCCATCACCCAGCTCCAAAATTTTCACATGGTGTTCCTTTCTTAATTCTTCTCCTTTGACTCTCTATGTTCATTTTCCCCGTTTCACTATTTAGATCCCGAAATTGTTATTCCTCTTCACCATGGTCCTATAGAGAGCCTTCTGAGACCATTAATCACACCTTTTCACCCTTCATTCCATTCTGAATCCCAAATCACCATTATTGAACGTGTGTTAGAACACATTTACCCATCCATTTCCAAAAAAATACATGAATGAAAGAACAAAAAATTTGGTCATGACCATTGTTGATATCTTGTACCAGCTAATCATTTCATTTCAGTTATTAATCATTATTTTTATTAGATTTCACTCCATTTCTAGTAATCTGATTAATTGCTAGATATATCTGTATTTTTTTTAAAAAAAAAAACAAAAAAAACAAACAAACAACTTTTCCAATCATGTCTTTGTATGCTCTTCTCTTGCACTTTCGGGTGATCTTGAGAATAAAAAATAACCACGATCATTTACTATCCATTTAGCTAATCTTATGTCTACAGGGTAAACTTAATCAACATCCTCACTTTGTATCATTCTATATTTTCTTCTATATTTCTATTGTACTAACTTTGTAGCTAGTCCATGTTGATTTTTTGCTCGTATCAGGATTTCTTGGAGCCTACTCTTTACCTGCGTCAACTTGCAACTAGATAAAAATTAAAATTGTTATCCAGGTATTCTTCTTTTCCTTATTTTCTCTTTTTTGCATCACACTTTCCTTTCTTATCTATGTACTCATTGAACCTCACACCTCATTTTGGATCTAAAAAGAACCTTCCTTTCTCATCCTGCTTTCTCATATAGCTTAAATAGGAGGTTAAATCTTCTGCATCACACATCTTATCACACACTTCCTGAAACTTCACAAATCAATTAACACATCAAAACATTCCTCTCACTTGGTTCACTGATTGGGATTTTATCACCCAATAGGAAACCATTTTAGACATTTCCCAGCCACAACTTACCTGAAACCAAACATAGTTTTCCTTCTTCTAGGTCCTCTTACAACCATCCTCTTTTCTTTTCACACTTGTTCTTAATAAAAAAAGAAAATTGTTTTCCTAACTTGGATGGTTTATTTAGCATAAAAGTTTACTTTTGATTCATGCTCATAATTACTCATTCAACCACTAAGAAAATGGAACACATCTCTTCATCTCAACGAACATCCACCGCAACAGTTGCCTTATTTGTGCCCTTCATTACATCTTTCATGGGCACTCAACCCCTCATCAATGTTTCTCACCAAGGACCCCTTGTTCACACTTCGACCTTAGATGAGACCAATTCTTTCTTATACCATCAATCTATCATGTCTAGGCCAGCCACCCCACCATCCATTAGATCAGAACCTTTTGGCCTTCCTATCATTCCTCCATGGTGATGTAGAGTTCCAACAACTTCTTGATGCCAATCTGGTGGATCTCTCTAAGACTATATCCTTAGGAAATCCATTCAGCTTCCCCCAGATGGTCCACCACTTTAGAAAATTTATTCTTATGAGACCAATCCCAAAACCACCCAATTTTTAGTAAACAAACTTTCTACCGCTCAACGTGACCTCACTTCAGCTTCTACCAATCCCCCATCCCAAAACTACTCAGATAGTCACACCCATTCCTCCCAATCTTCCTCCAATCAATACAACTATCGTAACAACCATTCCTATCACCTCTTCAGCCACGATTATCACTAGTTTCCCTATCCATCATGCCCAAACATCACATCCCCTATCCAAATAGCATGCTCCTCTCACATCAACATGTGTATGTCATTTCTTCCCAACCCCCTCTTATTGATCCTTTGCATTATTCAGTGTCTCACCCATTCCATCAACCTATTTACACCCACATCCCCACTCAACACTTTCCACAACAACCAACCTAGTCCCAACACTCATACCATGTTCCCATTTCTTAACAAAAATTCTTTCAACAACCACCCCTTCAATCACAACCCATGATTTACACTCATCCCCATCAAATTCATCAAACACCCACACATCCACAAATCCACCAATAAACTCATCTTAACCACTTCTTACATGCAACCACCACCTCTTATCCCCCAATTGACTCTTTCAAATGATCCCATGCATGCTGCTTGTGAATAGGATAGCCAACCTCGAAGCTGCTACTTTAGTATCCCAAGCTTCATTATCATATGAACAAATGTGTAACGAGCCTATTCACCCATCTGTACCAATTAAATTATATCCTCTACATTAGGAATTGTAAATTTTTCCAAATTTAACAACAAAGAGGATCCACAACAACATATTTGTGCATTCAGACATGCATGCTACCTTATTGCACATGATCAGAACTTAATGCTTCTCACTTTCCCCATGTCCTTGGTGGGTCCCATGCTAGAATGGTACAATAGTATCCCACAATATTCTATATTCTCATTTGCCCAACTCTTGTAACTATTTTTAGAACACTTTTCAATTAACATCATGCACAAAATAACTATCAATGACCTATATGCTATTCGACAGATTGAGGATGAATCCATCATAGAATTTTTCACACAATGGCATGGTATTATAAACTAGTTATCATTCCCTCTTCCACAAACTGATCTCATCGATCTCTTCTCATGTTCGTGTGTGAAGCATATATCTTCTACTTTACAAATCCAATCATTTCAAACCTTCGAACAAAGCCTTCACCATGGCTTGCAAACTTGAAACACGTGCCCTTGAGTATTTCATTTAAAATTAAAATCAAATAAACCTAAACATGAATTTACCAAGTCCTCCATGTAGAATGAAAAATCAAAGGTAACGGCCAATGTTGTGAATGTTGAATCATCTTCCACACCTACTTCCAATGTGTGGCCTCAACAAAGAGCCCCTAGACCAACCCCCAACTATACTCCCCTTTGAGAATCATATAGTTTGATATTTGACAAAATGATGGTGGTTAATCTTATCACTCTTCCTCCTATCCAGCCATTTGATGAATCAAGACCAAAACCCGTGTGGTATCATGAAGATCATTATTGTAAATATCACCAAGTCCGAGGACATGATATAGAGAGGTGTCAAACCTTCAAAGATCTAGTCCAAAGACTCATCGATCATGGTGATCTTCAAGTGGATAATCCTAATGCATCCCCTAACCAACCACTTGACATATTTAAACAACCATTCCCCAACCATGCACCAAAAATTCAAGCCACCACTTCTTCTACATCCCAAGCACCCAACACTCATACCATAAACACTTTGCACATTGTTGATCAAGATCCTATCTCATCCATAGATTCACCCCCTTCATCAACCATCACATCCATCTCTCTAGAAATTTTTCCTACATCCACAAGTTCATCAACACTTATTCCCATACCCACACCAATTATACCTACATCTATCTCAACATCTATTCCCACATCCATACCTACTTCCACACATGTCACATCTTCCCCATTCACAAGTATATCAATGATGCCCCTTGAATCATTTATGAAACAACCATCCCCACCTAATTCTACACCCACCATTGATCCAACACCTATATCGACTCCTTTACCTATTACACCTACTTCATCACTTATCACATCCACTTCATTAGGTTCGAGTACCTTATCTGTATCCATTCCACCTTTACCCCTTGTACCATCCTTAGCATTAGTTTCAGTTCCTCTTTCCACACTCTTACCCACACCCACCACATCAACTATTGTGACCACATCTACATTACCTTCTTCTTCTAAATCACTTTCATCACTTGAAGAATTTTGGAAAGCACTTCAACTTGCAATAACTTCAAGTGATCCTCCTATCTCTTCTACAAAATCAGACACCTTCACATCAAACCAATCTTCACTTCCTTTTGACATCATCATGCAAATACTACTCCCTCTGCCTGTATCAACCACAATACCATCTTCACAACCCTCCAGTAGAGATTGTTTTCATTCCTCCCAAGGGTGCCTCTTCACAAACAAGATCTAGACCCCTTGGCACATTTCCTCAATGTCCTCTTTCACATCCTCACAAAAAGGTAGAGCTTCCTTCCCCTAAGACCAATCCTCCTAAAGCCACATCATCATATTCTATTTTGAGACCCCTCCCTACATCATCTTCTTCTATTTTAGGACCACTCCCTTCATCATCTTCTTCTATTTTGGGACCACTCCCTTCATCATCTTCTTCTATTTTGGGATCATCCCCTTCATTGAAAACCTTCACCCACTAATAAAATACACAATGACGACCTATTTCTAAACCACCTCCCAAAACTGAGTCTAGGTCATCCACATCATCAACCAATATTCCAAAACAAACACATTCAGCTCCATCCTCTTCTAAATCTAAGACAGTATTAAAGGCTCCCATCACACCACCTCATGTCAAACCATCATTAAATTCATCACAAAACCCTTCACCTGTAGCCACATCATCACCTATTCCCTCGGGATATTATACTACAATGTTTTACCAATTGCTCCAGGCCTCAAAAATCACCTTGCCACCAATTAAACCCTTCAAACCAAGTGCACCAAGACCCTCATGGTTTGACTCTAACCTTATTTTTGCATACCACCATGCACCAGGGCATGACACTAAACACTGTAGATCCCTTCAAACCATCATACACAACCTTATCAATGAGAATGATCTCCTTGATGAGGAGGAACCAACTCCTCCACCAACTATATCCACTTCCTCTGCCCCACATTCATTTACCAAAATATCCAAGTCACCTAGTCCATCCAAAAATGACATCACCATTCCTCCACCTACTTCATCTCCTCTTGAGGAAATTCCTCCTCTCTACATTGATGTTGTTCGGGTAACTACTTGTTCAGGCTCACACAACTCCAGATCAACAGTCCAAACAAAATCAAGGACCTTTGTTGTTATCCCTCCTCCTAAGGATCTTACCTCATCCACACCCCCATCACAACCTAAAGTTTTCATCACTTGCTCCCACCACTCATCCCCTATCAACCCCTCCATCTTCCTCTAAGGCCAAGGTATATGTTTTGGCCACTCCTAATCCCACTTCAATCGAACAGACCATCATCCAAACAACTTCACCAGGCCCAGTTAAAATGTCACTTTATGAGCTTATCCAAAGCTCTCCTAACCACAAACATGCTCTTATTGAAGCTCTACAGCATATCTCTGGTATCATCTGATGAGCCTCAACCCCTCACGGCTCTAGTTTATGCTCTTGGCAGCATCCACCACCATGTCCTTTGAGGATTCTAGGAAATCCCCAACATGCCACCCAAAGAACATGATCTTCCTCTCTTCATCATGGTCTGCATCAATGACACATTTATCTGATGAACTATGATTGATAATGGTGCTAGTATCAATATAATTTCTTCTCACACCTTCAACCAACTCAAACTACCTGACACCATTATTTTTGACTCTCCTACCATCCTCCATGCCTTTAACGATGTTGTAACCCCCCATTGGGTACAGTTATCCTTCCCATTCGCGTCAGCCATAAACTCCTTCATGAGATCTTCTACATTATAGAAGGATAATTTCAGTATAATCTTTTGCTTGGATGTCCTTGGATTCATGTCCATGCATTGTGTCCCATCTACCCTCCACCACTGTATTAAATACAAATATGAAGGGGAAATTCATACTCTCCCCGTCATGCCCCTCCTTTCAAGACATGTCGCATGACCTATCGACCACATGATGTGCTTGTCCCTAAGTCCAACCCTTCTTCTGACGCATCCACCAATTCTTTTGTGCCTACATCTACATGTCACCCCATGATGGATCTATTGATGAGGTGATGTAACTCCTTGCCTTAGGAGAATATCAACTCCTCACTCTTAATTCTCTTCCTTCTCCCAACCACCTCAGACTTCCATGATAAGGCCCCTATGTATCAATCAAACATTGGGGAAATCATCTCATTTGGCCCCTCTTCTCTCAAAACCAACCTAGTCTATGGTGACCTCAATCGACCTTCTTCTCATGTTGAAGATCACCCTCACACCAAACCATATATCAGTGGTTTCAGATTCCTTAGAAAACCATCCTTTGCCTACACATACCTCCACCATTTTGCATGGAAGGGGTTTGGTATGGGGCATTATGAACAAGGTCACCACGACCATGTCTTCAAACAAACCCATGAACCATGTGAAAATTTTGGCTTGGGATACAAGGATCCCCTCCATCCCCCCTTCAGGAACTTTTGCATCCTCTCCCATCAACGTTGATTCACCTCCCTTCTCTCCATCTGAATATCTCACTGATCCAGATGATACTGTATCTATTCCCCCTAACTTTTTTTTTAATTTCCACCATTTCCCTTGGACCATCATTTATCAGGTTGGAAACAAAAACCGGTCCTTTCCTCTCAAGCATCCAGCAATGGTAGGGGAAGATTCCCCTACCATTGACATTCTTCAGTGTAATGATGACACCTCCATTATTTCTTACATGGGGGCTGAGGATTCTCACATCCAAAATTCCCTTCCCCCTGACACTTCCACTCTCCTCAACAAGTCCACTATCGATATTGACATCAAGGACTCCTCAAGAGCCCCACATCCTTAAGGTGGGCCAATCTCTGAGCCTCAAGAACTCAAAGCCTTCACTTCTTTCTTATCCAAACACAGTCCAGGCCTTTGCATGGTCATACTCCGACATGTCGGTCTTGACCCTTATATCATTGTCCATAACATTGTCACCATTCCCAATGTTAAGCCTGGTTAGGCAGAAGCTTCACCGCATGCATCCTCGAGTTTCCCTCCTTGTCAAAGAGGAGTTGCAACATCTTCTTTCTGCCAATTTCATCATCCCCATTGACTATCCCCAATGGGTTTCTAACATCATACATGTCGCTAAAGTGTCAGGAAAGCTTCGTATATGCACCAAATTTTGAGATCTTAATCTCACTTTCCCTAAAGATGACTTTCCTCTTCCCAACATCGATTAACTTGTGGATCTTACCATGGGTCATGAGATGCTTTCTCTTATGGACAATTTTTTTGGCTATAATCAAATTCTCATTGCACTAGACGACCAACATAAGACCTCCTTCATCACCCCATGGGGGACCTTTTTCTATCATGTCATGCCCTTTGGTTTGAAAAATTTTGGGGCCACCTATCAACGATTCCATGACATATATCTTTCACGATCTCATACATAAGACTGTAGAAGACTATGTTGATGACCTCTTGGGAAATTCCAAACATCGATGTGATCACCTCTATGTCCTTGAAATCCTTTTCAAGCATCTCATCTTTCTTCCTCTGTCTTAACCCACCAAGTGTTTTTTTGGAGTTAACTGGAAAACTCCTTGGCTTCATCATTTCTATCAGGGGTATTGAGGTTGACCCCATCAAAATCAAGGCTATCCTTGAGATGCCTCCTCCTTCCAATCTTAAACAACTTCACAGTCTTCAAGGTTAGCTTCATTCTATCCACCACTTCATCTCACAACTTTCAGACCATTTCCAACCCTTTCATCATCTTCTTCATAAAAACATCAACTTCCACTAGGATGATAACTGCCAAAAATCCTTTGATGATCTTAAGTAGTATCTCCTATCTCCACCTGTTCTTGCACCTCCACATGAGGGGGATCCTTTTTATCTATATGTCTCTACCACCGATCATGCATTAGGTGCCATGTTGGCCCATCATGATGGCCAAGGTAGAGAGAAGGCATCTATTACATCAGTCGTACCCTTCACAAGTATAAAACTCGCTACACTGAAGCTGAAAAAGTTGTGTTGCGCCCTTTTCTTCGCCACTTCCAAGCTTCACCATTACCTTCTCAATCACAAAATGTATGTAGTCACTAGCTTTCATCTTCTCAAAACTATGCATTCTAAACCTTACCACAATGATCACATCACTCAATGGCTCATGCTCATGACAAATTTTGACCTAGAGTTCATCTCTCAAAATTATATTAAAGGCCAAGTGATCACAGACCAATTAGCTGAAGCCCCTCTTCCTACCACTCACTTCCTCATGAGAAATTTCTCGATGAATCCATTAACAATCTTCATCATGAGTCTTTCCCTCTTCATATGAATCTCTTCTTTGACACATCTAAATGTCAGCAAGGGGGAGGCACTGGCATCATTCTCATTCCTCCTTGGGACACTCCCATGCCCATTTCCCAAAAACATGACTTTGAATGCACAAATAATATGGTAGAGTATGAAGCCCTTATCTTAGGTCTTGAAATTGTTGTCCTTTTGGGTGTTCAAGTCTTTGACATCTATGGGGATTCAAATCTCATTATCAAACAAATTACATGAAATTATCAATGTAAAAATGATGTTCTCCAAAAATATCAAGATATTGTCCTATTTCTCCTTAAAGTCCTTTGATTCTTATACTATTCAAGTCATGCCTCACTCATCCAATCATTTTTTTGACACAATGGCTTCCCTTGCATCTCTCATCCCATGGATAACTAATGAATCCAAACTTTCGGTTGTTGTTTGTTTCATCGTGATCAACCATCTCACATCTGTAGGTTACCTCATGTTAATGTTGTTGAACCCAACTCATCGGATCTTTGGTACTCTCAAATCTTTGATTATCTATCCAAATCCATAATTCCCTCATACCTATCTAATAATGGTAGAAGGTCATTTCTCCAACATGCTAACCATTATTTCATTCTTGGTGGCATCCTCTACAAATGTGGGTTTGACGGTATTCTCCTTTGATGCCTTAAATCCCATGAAACTACTTGCGTTATCCAAGAAGTTCCACGATGAAATTTGTAGTGGACATTTTAGTGGCTTAGGCTATCACTAAGAGCATTTCCTTTCCTTGGCTATTATTGGCCTTCTCTCAATCAGGATTACTATGAATATGTTAAGAAATGTATCAAGTGTCAGCAACATTCCAATCTTGTCTGCATTCCTAGCCAGGCCTTACAACTAGCTCAGGACCTTTGGCCCTTTTTACAATGTGGGCCTCGATCTCATTGGTACCATCAATCCTCATTCTTCTCAGCATCATCATTCCATTATCACTGCAAATAAATATTTCACCAAGTGGGTGGAAGTAATTCCACTCACCTCAATTAAAGCCAATTAGATCGTTAACTTCATCTACCAACACATAATTTGTCACTTCGGCATCCCTCACAAGATCATCATAGAAAATGGAATTCCTTCAAAAACAAAGATGTTAAGAAAATTTGTGACTCATTCAATATCAATCTTAGTTTCTCATCTCCTTATTATCCTCAAGCTAATGGCCAGGCCAAAGTGACTAACAAGACCTTGCGTAACATCCTTGCTAAAACCATCGATAAAGTAGGTCGTGACTGGCATCTTCAGCTTCCCTTCACTCTTTGGGCTTACCAGACCAGTATCCATACCTCCATAGGCTGCTACCTCCTTTTCTCTTGTATATGGTTCTGAAGTTCATTCTTCCCCTCGAAGTTCAAATTCCATCCTTACGTGTGTCTCTTCATGACTTCATTTCTGATGAAGATTATTGCCAAGAGTGTCTAGTGCAACTTGAGTTGTTAGACAAGTGTTGCCTCCTTGCTCTTGAGCATCATCATGTTTATCAAGAGCACGTCCAGCATGTTCTTATAACAAGCATCTCAAAGAACATGACTTTAAAATAGGTGACCTTGTCTTAAAAGAAAATTAGAATGTCACTACTCTAGAAAGGAGCCAACAGGGAAAGTTTGACTCCCAACTAGATTGGACCTTACATTATCATGCATAAGTATGGGTTTAGGGCCTATCATTTGGCTTCCCTTGATGGTAAACCAGAGACTAAACCTCTTAATGCATTACTTACAGCCATTCTATTGTTAGCATATATACCCATGAGCAGATAGTCATATCTTTAGATCATTCCTCCATCATTATCCCCTTCCATCTATCATGGTAATGATATGGAACTATGTGGTCTACCATCACTTCCTAGATATGACCTTAAATATGGGCACCACGGCTCTTCTCATAGCATATTCATTATGGATAGGTTCTCCCCTTTGGTGAGAACTCCATGATCATTACACCCATCACCCTCTTATTCACTTATTGGAACCATGCAAAGGGTCCAGGGGTGTGTTTCTTGTACATTAATTGTCCCCTCCTAAGTGGTCTACCTAGCTATACCCAGGTCTTCCCCATCAAATAAAAAAACATGCAAATCAAAAAAAAAAAAAAAAAGCATGCAAATCAAAATCAAAAGAAATAGACTGATCCCTTGAAGGATGGCTATCATATATATTATTCTTTTCATCTATATTATGTATAAAGTAGACCATACCCTCAAAGGATGGCTACTCTTTTATTATGGCATTTGAAGGCTTCCCGCATTGATCAACCTTCCTTTTTATCAAGATTCTCATAAAGCTTCCCGCATTGATCAGCTTTCTTCTAGTATTGCTCTTTCCCTTTCCCAGAGCTGGGGCATAGACTTAGGGAACACCACTTTTGGAGAACCCTCTTCCCATGTACAAGTTACATCTCAAACCCCTTTGGCATGTCGACATTAGGTTTATGATATTATTGCATCCATGTTTCCCTCATGGTCTTTTGATATAACTAACTATCATTGGTTATGTGTTAACATCTGCTATTGGTTGCAAGTGCAATGCCTTCAGTGCTTCTCTTTCTTTTTTACCTCCAATCCAGTTTGAAGCATGGTTTCCCTGTATGCCCCTTGCTATGATTATGTGTCATTTATCTTGTTAAGGTCACCTTTTATCACAATCACATTCTTACAGATCAAATTTCAAACCATGAAATCTATATCTATATGCTTACTTTTAAGGATGACATATCTTACAATCATCCACAATTCCATGAATTATGTTAACACTATCTCTAATGCACCCTTTGGTTTGGGAATTCTACTTGATCACCATTGTAGTTTGTGAATCCTACTTGAGGATCTCTCTCAAGTAGTAGTCGTTATCCAACAACTTCTCACCCCCCACCATGATCAAAAATGTCTTTGATCCATTGATCCTCACTCCTCATTTCCACTCATCACCACTTATCCCCACATCACTTGTCTCACCATTCATGTCCCCTTTCATCACCCTTCCTATATTTCTTCCCTTTCTTCCCAATTTTCCCTTTTCATCCTTCTTGCTTTCAGCTTGAAAATATTACTTAACCATCCATATAGTCTAGGGACTCTTAGTTGAGGTATACCCCCTTCCTAAGATCTTCCCATTGTAGAAACTTCTCCACCATTTCCTATTCCATCAGACATGAAAATCACCACTACAAAGTGTATTTCCACTCCACCTCTTCCACTTGACACTCTTGCATCATCACTCCCACAACATGGGAATCCTAGTTAAGGATTCCCCTCAAAATCTACACTCTACATTGCATATATTCCTCCATCCATTCATGTCACACTCCTATGTTTCCTTCCTTCCTTGTTATCACCCCCTTTTAACCTCATGTTCCATTCTCGCATACATCATTCCTTCTTTTCTCATTCTTCCTAGTATATGTCTTCTACTTGGTAATCTTACTTACACATGCTCAATATAAAAAATTCACTTGAGGGTTCCCCTTCAGTCCATCTTTTCATACACTTCTCCCCCACCTTCATCAATCACTTAGGTCAATCACTTACCTTGTGGACCTTCCTCATCATTATTTTTCATTTCCGGCTTGGTGATCCTACTTAACCATTCATGCAGCATGGCAAATCTTACTTAATAGTCCCTCTTAAGGTTGATTTATCCATCTATCCCTTCCCCCATCCATCATATTTCCTCCATCATATTTCTCCCACCCCTCATTGTAATCATCTTCTCTAACCAACCATTCCACCCCTGTACCAAATACACTCTTGTCTTTCACCTTTTATATCATCACTATTGGTTTGGTGATCTTACTTAACCACTCCTGCAACATGGTGATGTTACTTAAGAGTCCCTCTTAAGTATGATTTATCATCTTGCAATCCCCCATCACTCCATATTCTCACCATCCACATTTTCTTATCATCCTCTCATCATCCTCTTTCACCTCTCACAAACACTACCTCCTGCTTACCCACTTTTCATCTCCATCATCCCTCACTTGGAAATCTTACTTAACCAATTCCATCACATGAAATAGTCTTATTTAAGGGTCCTCCTTAAGTTGAACTCATTGTTATGGACTTCTCCCTCACCTCATTCATCATTCCCTCCATTGATCGTTTCTTCCCCCTGGTCTCCCTTACCAACCAAAATTTTCCTCCTACCATTATCCTTTCTCATCCTATCATATCACAGAATGCGTCTACTATCTTCCGCTTATAATTGTGTTCCTTTTCCCCATTTTACTCCTTTTTGATCCATAATCATTAATACAGTTCCTATTCATCCTTTTCATGTCTTGTTTCTTCATCTTTACACCTCATTCTTCCTCATCCTCCAAATCTTCACCTCCCTCATCCTCATCACATCTTCCCCTCACCTTCACCATGCCATAACTCATTATCTCACTCACATTTTCTTCAATCTTCTCATTCCATCTTCTCGATTTCTCTACATATCTATCCCCATGTCTTACCCACCATTATTGATTGTTCTTCCCCTAATATTATTTCATCATCATCTTCCATTTCCACACTAATAATTATTGGTGGACTTCTCCTAAAATTCACTCATCTTGTCCCATTCTGCATGGCCTTGTTCACTCTTTTTGACCTCCTCCATTTTCTCTTCATTCCATCATTCCCATGTGCACGCTGATCATTATCAGTAGACTTCTTCTAATGTCCCTTTGTTTTCGTTACTTCCTACATCATCCATTCTCCTTTTCCCTCACCACCTCTTCATCTTCATTCTTCCCTACCAATAATTATTGGTGGACTCCCCCTAACATCCCTAAACTAGCATTGCCTCTTCTATCCCCCATTCTCTCTTCCCTACCCTTCCTTTTCCCCACCACTCAAAATACATGCCCTTTCTTGTCACTTCTTCCCCCCCTCTCCATCTTCTTGTTTTCCTCTTTAATCTCTTTACTACCTTCATCATACACCCTATTTCTATTTTCTCATCATTCTTTTATCCTCATTTCACGCATCTCCACCTCTTGTCCAATCTATTTCATTCCTCTCGTCTTTCTTCTCTTTACATTCTTGATACTACTCACTCTTCACTGAATATCTATGTTCTTTGTACATTCCTTCCTTCTGCATCATTTTCTTTGTTTTCCTCTCCTCCTTTCTAGTCCTTGTCTTATTTCACTTCCTCTATATTATCTTCTTTCCCTTTTTACTTCGTGTTTCACTCTTACTTCCACATTGATAAACTCACTCTTCAGTGTTGTCCCATATTTTTTACCATCTCACCCTCCACATGCATTTCCATGCGGTCTGTTCCATATTTTTTCCCTTGGTCTTCCTCACAAGGACCAGGTTCCATTCAATATTATCCTTGTATTCGCTCTATTATCTCTTATTCCCCTATCATTTTCACCTTCCCACTACCATCCCCTTCCTTTCTCACTCACCCCCACCTTTTCAATCATTCTATACCAATTTCTCTTATTTTCTCTAATCTTCGCCACATCTTCTTGGTCCCTCATCATTTCTTTATTTTCTCCATTCTACCTCCTCTTTCATCTTCTTTAAATTATTCATCATCCTCATCTCCTTCAATCTTCCACCCTTCTCTCCCTTTTTCCTAATTTTTCCATCATTTCTCTCCCTTCATCCCATTCACCCTTCTTCATTCCCTTCATTTTGGATCTCTCTCTGCCTTTTTTATAATTTCACCCTTTGCTATGTCACTTTCTTGTCTTATTTTTCCTTCAGCATTCACTTCTTCCCCCATCATCCCTCTCTCTTACTCTCTTCACCCTCTTTCATCCCCTTTTTCTCCTCCACCATATACATTAAATTTTGTACCCTTTTCTACTTCATTTTTGACTTTTCTTTCCCTTCTCATAATCAACCAATACTCATGTCCATTCCTTTTTCTTATCTTTCCACTCTCAATCGTTATGTCCTTCACTACATCTTCAGCCATTTCATTCATTTTTTTCCCATTTTTCCTTCCTTTATTTACTCTTCTCAACCTCTCCCTCCTCCACCATAGTTTCTTTATTTTCTCGGATCTATCATATCTTTTTTCTTCCTTACATTCCTCCT
Source organism: Taxus chinensis (assembly GCA_019776745.2). NCBI lineage: Eukaryota > Viridiplantae > Streptophyta > Pinopsida > Cupressales > Taxaceae > Taxus > Taxus chinensis. The sequence continues at coordinate 915,715,284 of CM034147.1, read as the reverse complement.
CTAACTCATCTCCCTCATTTTTTTTCATTTCTCTCCATCATCTTCTACATCATTCTTCATTTTTTCTTTTTTTGGTTTCCATTTCTTTCACTTTACACATCTCTCTCTCGTTTTCACCCGCTAATCTATCATATTCTCTCTTCTCTTTCTCTTTTACTTTTCCTTTTTTGTGTGCCATTCATCCCTTCACTTTTCCTCCCATCATCCTTATCTCTTCTTCTTTTCCATCTTCTTCATTCCCTTCTTCTCCCATCTTATCCATTTTTTGTCTCTTCCATTACCTATTTCTATTCCTCTATCCCCATACAATTGGTTTCCTCTTCACCCGACATCATCATCATCTTCTAATTATTTTTATTCTTCCCCTAACATTCCTTGGCATAGCCTCTACCATCCCCCATTTCCCTTTTCACTTTCGTCATTTTTCTTGTCATCCTTCCCCCAAGAATAATTTTTTGATCTCCCCCTAACATTATTTATGTGGTTTCACTTCATCCATCCTCTATTCTCTCTTTCTTCACCTCCATTCCCTCATCCAACATCATTCCACATTGTTTCTTCACCACCACTCCATCTTTTCTTCATCCCTATCCATAATTTCACTTCCTTCTTCCTACACACTTTTTCCTTCTCCTCCATCATCCCCCTCATCTCTTTGCATCATGTCTTCTCCTTCTTGTTTGTAATTCCTCATTACCTTCTTCTCCTATCATCCTTCTCTATTTTTTTTCTCCAGACCCATCGCGTCCACTATATTCCCTAACCTTGTATTCTTTTCCTCCTACTCCTATACTTTCTTTCTTTTCTCCGTTCTATTGTCTCTTTCCTCTTCTTTAAATTCTTCATTTTCGCTCATCTCCTCCATGTTTCCATCATTTATCTCCCTTCATATTCATCACCTCCCTCCCTTTATATTTTATGTTACCTTCATATTACACATCTTTTTCCCTCTTCTATGATTTCACCCTCTACTCTGATATCTTCTCTCTTTTCATCTCGTCTTCTTCTTGTTCATTCTTCCTCATTCCCTTCTTCTCCTATCATCCTTCTCTATTATTATCTTCCTACTCTTCCATTCCTCTTTATCATCCTCCACCATGTCCGCTCTATTCCATATCCTTGTCTTCTTCACCTCTGAATTTTCTTTCCTCATTTTTAACCTTCCCATAATCAACCACTACTCCTGACCATCACTTTTTTTCTTTTTCTCTCTTTCCTTCAAATTTAATGCTGATTCAAATTCCTACTCATTTATAGACAATAGCTTCTATGTTCTATTACACCCCATCGTTGTCCTCTAATCTTTAAATTTTCCCGCTCCTCCTTTTAGGATCAGTGTCATATCTTCCATTCTCGTCAGCCCTCTCGAAGGGGCATCATCACATATATCCCTCATCACATCTTCCCATGACATTTTTGTCTTAGAGGATACCATATCTGGTCACCACCTATCACATTATTTCTCCCTCACCAATGTCTTCTCTACTTTTTTCTTAGCAAAAGTAGATTGAATTCTTCCCCTATTTTTCGAAGAAGAGGGAATGTTTTCTCTTTTCTTCTGTCTAATAATCTTTTGTCAATAGAGAACCTTTCTTATGAAACATGTATTCAAAATCATATTTACCCCCCCTTAGGGAATTCTATCTCACAATTCTATCCAATTTTCTCCCAATGTCCAGCTTTGTGACCATACTTTTTCCCCCTTGGGGCATATTATATTTCACCACGCATCTTCCACTTTGTCTTCTTGGTCATTTTCGTGCTCATGTGTTGGGGCATCATTATTTTTCATCCTTGTCCCTTTTGGACGCATAAGTTTTCACTTGATTCCTTGCATACGAAGGATTTCACATTTGGTTGTGCATACTTTGATGTTTTCCTATGACCCATTGGTCATCAGGGCTAACATCCATTTGAGGGGTTTCTCTTAATTCCCTCCATTTTCACACGTGATTTTCTCCCACTCATTGTCATGTACAACATTTCCGCCATCTCCATTGAGACTGCCCTTTTTCCCCTACCCACATGATATTAGATTCACCGTCTATAGTTTTTATTTTTATTGTGATCCTTTTTGCTTAGGGCATCTTGCCTTACATTATCATTTTACCCATTTTTTTTTAACCCACCCAAACTTTAACATATATCTCTTTCAAACTCGTGATTGACTTCTTTTATGTTGTCCCTCCCAAGTTTGATGGGGAACACTCATTCAATCATATTTTCAATACTTCATCATTTTTTTCTCACAGCTTTCCCAATGCAAACCACTCATCAAAAAGGGGAAAATGTAGACACCATTTTTTGGTATCATTCATCCCCTTCACCCCATGTTTTCTCTCCTTCATTAGGCTTACCCATTCGAATCCTTTTCCCCCCTAAATTTGAATAAATTTCATTTCCCACCAAAAATACATATTCAATTAATCAATATTAATTGGTTAATTGATCCCCTTTAAATCCCTAAACCTCATTATATGCTAATATCCAATTGATAATTAAATATTCTAAACTAATTCATATCACCCCACCTAATAATTAAATACTCCAAAATCATTCAAATCATGCACCCCACTCATGAATTAAATAATGAAAAATAATCCACATGAAATCCATTATTGCACGTAATCATTCAAATCATGTCCCCCCACTCACCTAATCAAGGTTACTTTTTCAAACCAAGGATTACTTTATAACCCCTAAATTAACCCCATCTTTAGGCTATAAATACAAGCCTTTCCCCTCCTCTTTATGACAAGTTAAAAGTGATAGAAAACCTCTGACATTATAGATCCTCACTTATCATCATATCATCACAATGCCCTTGTGATGCCACTTGTATCACCATAATATCATCCTCATGCCCTTGTGGTCCTCTTATAAGCCCATTTATTGGCATCCTTCCATTTACAACAAGAAATTTTGTAGGTTTTTTTGCAATTTCCTCACATCCAACCCAATTTTTCATTGATTCATGCAGGTTTGGTTTGCTTTACATATTTTGACCAGATAAGTAGCTCCTTTATACATCAAACATTTTTAGGTTTTTTTATTTATCACTTTCTTACATGTTATCTATCTATCTTTCATTTATATCATTTTCTCTTATCTAACGGGGGTTGACATCCATGAAATGAAGGTAACACTTCCTAGAACTAACTTCATCGAGCATACCCCGCATATACCATCTAATCCATTTTTCTCTTAGTTTCCTTATTTTCATAGGTCTATCCACCTCACAGCGAGTACATTCACTTTGCACCTGCCCATTTGTCACCATATTCTCTCAAGGTACCTTAAACCCTTGCATCTTTGAAATTGTTTGATTTCTTTGTTATCTAGCTCACTAATCTAGACAGGGATGAAGAAAATTTGATCAACATTATGGGATGCATAAACACTCAATAAATCATATTTTCAATACTTCATCATTTTTGTCTCGCGTCTTTCCTAACGTAAACCACTCATCAAAAAGGGGAAAATGTAGACACTAATTTTTAGTATCGTTCCTCCCCTTCACCCCTCATTTTATCTCCTTCATTAGGCTTACCCATTCAAATCCCTTTTCCCCCCTAAATTTGAATAAATCCCCATTCCCACTAAAAATACATATTCAATTGATCAATCTTAATTGGTTAACTGATCCCCTTTAAATCCCTAAACCTCATTATATGATAATATCTTATTGATAATTAAATATTCTAAAATAATTCATATCACCCCACCTAATAATTAAATACTCCAAAATCATTCAAATCATGTCCCCCTACTCACATAATCAGGGTTAATTTTTCAAACCATGATTACCTAATAACCCCTGAATTAACCCCATCTTCAAGCTATAAATACAAATCTTCCCCCCCTCTTTCAGACAAGTTAAAAGTGATAGCAAACCTTTGACATTATAGCTCCTCACTTATCATCACATCATCACAATTCCCTTGTGATGCCACTTGTATCACCATAATATCATCCTCATGCCCTTATGGTCCTCTTAGTAAGCCCATTTCTTGGCATCCTTCCATCTACAACAAGAAAGTTTGTAGGTTTGTTTTACAAGTTCCTCACATCTAGCCCTTTTTGTTGATTCATGTAGGTTTGGTTTGATTTACATTTATTTTGATAAGATCAGTAGCTCCTTTATACATCATCATTTTTAGGTTTTTTTATTTATGATTTTCTACATGTTATCTATCTATCTTTCATTTATATTGTTTTCTCTTATCTAATGGGGGTTGACATCTGTGAAAGGAAGGTAACACTTCCTAGAACTGACTTCTTCGGGAAGCCCCCACATATACCATACTATCTATTTTTCTCTTAGTTTCCTCTATTTTGCGGGTCTGTCCAGCTCACAATGAGGTCATTCAATTTGTGCCCTTCCATTTGTCATCATCTTCTCTTAAGTTACCTTAAGCCCTTACATCTTTAAGGTTGTTTGATTTATTTGTTATCTAGCTCACTAATATGGATAGGGATGAAGAAAATTTTATCAACACGTGTGTATAACAAACATGTAAAATAATGTTACTTCAATATCAATGATCTTATCCTAAAGGAAAATCAAAATGTCACTACTCTGGAAAGGAGTAAACGTGGATAGTTTTCCCCCAACAGGATTGGTCCATATGTCATCACTCACAATTATGGGTCAGAATATTATCATCTAGCATCCCTTGATGGTATACCTAAAAAGGAATCTTTGAATGTTGTGCACTTGTAGTATTTCTACTATTAACACATCAAATTTCATGAGAGTAGTCACGTCAAAGGTCTTATTATATCAACAACCAATCATCTTGAAATTGTAATGATTTGAAATCATGTGGTCTATCGTCACTATCTTGTAATAAAAACATTAAATATAATCATTGTGGCTCTATTCATCACATATTTCACATGGAAAAGTTCCTCCTTAGCATTAACCCCACATTCATAACATCCATCCACTATGTCTACCGACTAAAGACATGTTACAAGATACACATGTGTAGACTATGTATGCATCATTTCCCTACCTTAAAATGGTCTATTAGGATTTCCTTTAGCGTTAATATATATATATATATATATATATATATATATATATATATATATATATATATGCATCTTATCAAAATATAGACTTATCCCTTGAATGATAGCTATCAAAATCATATTGTCAAAAATAGATTGATCCCTCAAAGGACAACTGCATGTCAAAAATATAGACTGATCCCTTAAAGGAAGACTATCCAAAAGAAAAGAACAAAATTCGAAAAAAAATTAGACCACTCCCTTAAAGGATAGCTACCCATGTTATTGTAAAACTGATTCCTACATCGATCAGCCTTCAAAATATCAAAATATCAAAAACATTCTAGGAAATTTTCCTACATCGATCAACTTTCTCATCAAAGAAAATTTCCCACATTATCCAATTTGCGTAAAAATAAAAAAGTATAGCTAGGGCATGAGCTTAAAAAGCCATCAAAAGGAGAACCTACTCTCGTGCACACACTAAATATGTCAACCTTGCCCATGTTCTAGGAAGTTATACATATTCATTTCCATCTATATCCAAGATCCTACATGTGACTACTCATTGTTAGTTATGTTTTAATGTTTTTCATAAGGCCAAAAAGTGTAAATGCCTTCATTATACATTTTTACCATCACATATGTATCAAAATCATTCTAAAAGAAAATGATTCACATTTTACTCCCAACCATGATTATCTGCATCTTAAAATATATCAGCATCATTATATTTGAAGTCACATTGCATAAACAAATAAAATCAACATATCATATATCATTTCTAACATCTAAACATCTAAACATCACATCAAAAATTATCTTAGCATCAAAATAAAGCATCATGATCAAAAATTCAATTATCCAACTCTCATCACAACATCACATCAAAATTATCTAATCTATCTCAAGACCACATCAAACATCAATACATAAAAAGTTCATATCAATATCACATATAAACATCACATCAAGCATCATATCAACATTTATATATCTAAATACCATGTTAACATCATATCTCAACATCACATCAAAACATTAATCAACATATATACATCTAAGTGTCATATCAATATCACATCTAAACAATACATCATCATATCATAAGCATTAAAATAAGTCAACAACACGTAAATCAAAATCATCGTCATATATATATGGGTATAACAATGTACATCATGATGAGTCTCAAAACTCCATGCATAAAAAGTATACATCAATATAACCTTCAAAAAGAGATGCATACATCAAAAACATCATAACTACTAGGTAAACTGAACATCCATCAGTTGGAGGCTCCCCCGAGCACTCCTCTCCCTCTTAGATCTTCCGGTAGCCTCCATTCTCCTATTTTCACTCAAAATATCACAAATCAAATCTTTAAACCTCTCAAACCGGGTGGTTAAAATGAATTTACCATGGTGATTTCACCTATTTAAATGGCACAATTTTTTCCTATCCAAGAATCACTAATAATTTCCTTCAATCATCAACAATTTCCTTAAATCGCTGATGATTTCCTTAAATCACCAACAATTCACTTTAAATTGTCAAAACACAATATTTAAACACCCAATTCATTTTAAACCATCATTTTCATCATCCATTTCCAAAATAGCACATTTTTCCAACATGTGCCTCCTTTTTAGAGCCCTAAGCCCTTTATAAAGTCAACAAACAAACAATCAATCAAAGCCTTCCTTGATCACGCAATACAATAAGACAAATCCTACCTCTACTAAAATCTACCTCATATTTTACAAAACCTATGCACCAATAATTCATATGTCTATAGGACGTAAACCCATTGGTTCTCCTATCACTTGAATTCCTACTCTTAAAATCCAACCTTTATGGCAACATCATCATGGGTAACATACCTAGTCAGGATTGTCTCTCCCAACTTTGCTTCTTGTAAGTCATACATCTATAGGTTGTGAGCCCCTTTTTTCCCTTATCATTTGACTCCATTGTAGTGTCAAATCCACACTTTTGGCAGTCTTGTTTCCATGCCTAGTCTTGGGGCAGCTCAAATTGAAATACTAATGTCAAACAAACCTATCTCATCCAATAAACTCTTTCAAAATGGTAATAATTGCACTTTATCACAATCATCCCCAGTTTGAGAGGGAATCACCCATCCAAGAACAAGTCAAACCATCTCAAAAACAATTGTCTAGTAGTTTGAGCATCACAAACCACTTGACAAAAATGGATAAATGTAGACACTGGGTTTTCGTCACCCACCTGCACCCTGTATACACACATTAATCTATTAAACATGTCACTCTAATCATTATCCAAGTCACTATTCTCACCTCATAAAATCATATTTTACCCCCTGTAAATTGTATGTATCTATCTAAATTTACTCTAACCTCCCTAGAACCTCCTAACCACTTCTAACCCATTCTAACCATTTAACCTCCTAACCACACCTAACCCATCCTCTAGCCATTTACCCTCATCCCCATACTCGAAATCCCCATTTTGGAAGTCGTTGAAACCACTTCTAAATGGTTTTCTCCAAATTTCTCATATCATCGATGATTACAATAAATCACCCATAATTATAAATAGGAGCTCAAACTCCTATTTCAAGGATCTTCAATCTTGAATCTTTATACTTGTGAGAAAAATATTGTCATTCCAACAATCCCCAAGCCCTGTAAAGGGACTTTCTCACTTCAGGAGGCCATCACACATAATTTTTACATCCACGCATCTTTAATATTCTCTTCACATCATCAAATAGTCATAAATTCATCATCACAAACCCAATCAGTCTCTGTGAGCATTTTGTAGCATTTCCATGTTAAAGGTAACCTTGTATTTGTTTACTGTTATTTCAATTCTAGTTATCACATCAAAACAAAGAACAATCACAAAAAAAAATTGATCTCTATTTTTAACACTTTAACGTTTTATCAAACAATCAAATTTTTCACAACAATCGCCCATGATTTCCTCGATCACCAGTGATTTTTGTCAGTGTAGTTTATTTTATCAAATCACTGTATTTTATCATTTTTTATCTATATATTTGGATTTAATTTGTCTATTTTCAATCATGTCTATGTTTTAGATGACTATTCCAGGTCAATTCCATCCAATCACAATAATTTATGAATAACCATTCATGTGGGAGCAGTTCGACAACCTCCACACACTCACTTTTTAAACCATCATATATGTACTGGCCCTTGAAGATATCGAGGAGTGGTTCAAGATCTTTAACAATATCTAGAAAACAATTGAATATTATTGGTATGATTACTTCAAATATCTTCATATCTCTACCACTCTAGCCTAGGCCACCTAGGAAATAGAATAGGATCTTCCCTTTCATCTTGAGTTCTAGCTTCCTTATCTTGCATCTTCTGTATTGTCATTATCTATCTTAATATCTTTATCAATGCAACTTAATTGTATCAAAATGAGATTATATAATTTCAGGAAGACCCTTTAGATTCCTAGGATCGGCCTTTGTTGTATAAGATTGCCATCCTATTTACCTAAACTCTCTCATTTAGTTGTCTTTTCTTGCAAGTCTCTTCACTAGGTGAAAAGATGAGAACTTGTTCATTATTCACTCTGCATCATCTCGACAATTCAATTTTCAGCACAGGTATAATTAAATTGAAAATTTTAGGTACTTTCTACACTTAATATCATTTACCAAAAACTACCTAATACAATCTATTATCTTGCCATGTTATGTTTTAGTTTCAGTATGTTTTCGTAATGTAGATAGAATTTTAGCAAATTCATTTGGTGACTAGAATTTTGGGGACCAAAAGGTATTTATGGGGAGGTGTGGTCGGAAGAATATTCTAGGTTCTCATAAGATCCTTAATTCTCCCTAAACCATTACATTATGGAAGAACACCTTCGATATATTTTCAAAGCCTATTAGCACATGTGTATTAGACACCGTATGTTCTTGATATCATTGGTCAAATTTCATGGTCAAACAAGGTTAATAGGGAAACACGGGTCTACAGTACCTTAGCTCCTGTACAAACCTATTTATGTATTTCATATTTTATCAAGGAAAAAAAATTGATCATGGAATTTTTTGTTCTATCCCTCCAGTCTTCTATAGGCATGTAAAAAAATTGGTTTTCAACAGTGGGGTCCACTCATGTTTCAGAAGGGGGCCCGACCATCGTGGTATATTAGTGTATTTTTAATTTTCCCAATTACACTATAATTTTATGCCATATTATGTCATGTATTTTGGTTCTGACATGTGGTAGGATAGGAATCTTGGTGATGTGGAGATTTTAGAGTGATCCATGTGGTGGGTCCTCAAGACACCATGTGGCATGCCACCTAACTCACCATCCACCCATTCACGAATGAGTTGTTTACCTAACTCGGAGAGTTTTATTATCCACTACGTGGCTCGTAGAGACTTCTAATACACTCACCTATCCATATTACTATCCTGGATGAGTCATTAACTCACCAACTTTCCATAGCAACCAACACGACCAGGGACATTTCAACAAACCCAGATCTCCAACACAGAATGACAAACTTGCCCCAGCGAGTTTCACCCCAAAATGGAAAAACAAACTTAGGTGTGACCACAGCCATGATATAAATGGTCATCCACATGCTATTTTAAGCCTTCCAAATAACTTTTCATGCCCAATGTTGGATTATTCCTTATGTTAAATCCGAATTTTCTCTATGCGGATCAAACCATCGACTTGGGCCAAAAGGATAAGGTGCCCACCAACTCACCACATGTGTCCAAACATCATAAAAGGTGCACTTTTTTATTTGAAGGGAGATAACTGCAGGAGTGTAATTTTCTTAAAGGCATAATTGAATTTTCATGGTCCCAAGCCAATGTAATGTCATCTTAGGAATTGTAATAGTGTGATAAGCTCATGATATTGCAGAAGTCTTATTGGAATTCATTGTAATCCCGAATAGAGAAAAATTCCAATCCATGAAGGATTTTTTTTAAGATATTTTCAATCCGTAAGGGAAATGATTTTTTTACATAATTTTCTTGGTTCTAAATTAATATAATTCAGAACACACACCCATTGCCAATCCATCTCATAATAGAAAACCATATGCAGTTGTAATGACTCAGTGAAAACATCGATCTCTCATGTTAACTTTTTCAAGTGTATACTATGTATGCTTTGTTCTTTTACCCTTTAAGGATCACTCAAGTGTTATGTCTAAGAAGCCTATCTAAATATATGTTACCGATATTCATCTGAAATCCCACAACTTAGACTAGCTGACATAAGATAACACAACTAGCAGCTTGCGATACTTTGGCCAAATTTTTAAACATGTTTTCCATGTTTACATTCCAAGACAGCATACTCGTTGAAAGTAATATGTCTTTCACAACACTCATACTTTTATCTAGATTTATCATCCTTGACTACTGTCAACCAAACACGAGTCATAGTTTCACACTAAACAAGGGCATATTGCATGCACTAGTGTGGAATACTACTCATGGTGACTAAGGATACATAGACATACTCAGTCAAATTTTGTCAATTTGGTGTGTTTAGTTACCCTTAGTCAACATGAGTTGACCACTACACTAGTCCATGTGTCTATCTCTATTTAGAGTAGAACTATGAACTGAATTCCCACTATGTTAATCAAGTTAATTGAACTAAATGGGGTGTTGAAGTATAGTTGGTTTCATCACAGTATCCTCGTAATGACTCATATCATTATGAGGGTACTCTGCTACAATCCTTATATTACAACAACCAACTGAGTTCCTTCAACTAAACTAACATACTTAAGAACATTAGATCATTAACCCATCAATTTATTATCTTGTTTAATTTATCATTAAAAAACGCACCTAAGGGTTCAATTTATATGATTGACCCAAAAAATGATACAATATGTACTTTTACACCATTTGAAGGTATGCATATAAAATTTGCATTCATGCATTTGAATATTTTAATCTTAAACAAATATTTTCATTTATCGGTATATCTAAATTCGATATTAAGAGAGTAAGATCATTAAGTTTTCTTACTACAGTTTATCATTGTAACAAACTTGATTGAAATCTTATACATTAGACTTAGAGATATCATAATGTCTAAATATTTCTATTAACTCTTTTAAGCTTTCCTAATTCCATTTATTGTTTACATATAAGGAGCATACATCCAATCATCATTTATGATATAAACATATTCACTTAATAAGATAACATACATAGTTCTTATTTAATGATAAAAGGAAGTATCTTTTTCTTTATTATTAAGGACTATTCTCCTATTAATGAAATCAGAGAACATATGGTTTAGTTTCATAATGAGAAAGCCACATGCTTCTATATAAATTATCTTTATTCCCTTTTTCCGAATAAGGATCTATTAATCATAATCAACATAGTTATACACTTTCCCAAAATGAAATGAATCAAAACTATAAGTATAGATCCTTATTCCTAGTACCATTTTATACCTTACATTTCATTAAGTCATGAACGCCATTATTTAAGTATATCCATAAATTCCCATCATGCATGTTAATATTTAGGAATATTACACAAATCCAAGTCATATAAGACCTTAGAATAAATCACAAATCAACAACAATTCATTAATCAAAAGAGAGATCACTTTACTCTCCACTTAATTAATATTCCATAAGTTTATACGAAACATATTTCACCATTAAAAAACTAATTTTAATACATCTTCATAGTTTTTCCATCAAGTACATTTCAAGAAAAATTCAATACATAAAGCATCTAAATGAAGAAAAAATATTTCATTAGTAAAACAAATGCAACTTTCTATAAGTCTTTCTCCTTTCACTTTTCACGAAGTTCATCTACAAAATTGTTAGCATGAGTCAATTCAAAAGAACTGAGAATGATAAACACTATAACATTAAAATAATATGCTTTGATCTAACTGTTTCATAAAAGTAACCCTATTATTAATGAAAAGGTTCCAAGTACACAATAATAAGGTCAATAAGAACGACTTCCCCTAATAGTCACAAAATTAGATATAGAGAAGAGTCACTAAATTTATATAAGTTTCAATTTCCATAAAAGAAACAAATTAAACCAGCATAAATTAATTCCATCTAAACCACAGTTATGATAATCATTTCAACATGATAACATTCCAAACTGCAACCAATTAAGAAAAGAATTAATTAAATTCATGATCTGTCCTTAGGTTTCAATATAATTCTCCAAGAAAATTTTCTCAATAACACAGTCTTACCAAAATCAATCACAAGAAAATGAATTGATCTAAAATACACTAACTTGACATGAACAAAATTTTATCCCTATAATAATCAATTTCATACTGACTAATAATAAGGTTTGATATAAAAATATGAAAGATCTAGCTTGGATAAAACACCTTCCTAATAACCCTGATTTAAAATTCCTACCTTCATTCTAAGAGGTTCACTTCAAGTAAAGAACCAACTTGACAATACAGATAATCATTGTTGTATATCATACAGGATATTTGACTCAAGCCTTCACAAGACAAAGTAAACACACAATACAGAGTTCCAGAAGGATATGCCGTCCATAAGCTAAGTTTAGTACTTGTTTGAACAAAACATAGCCACCACAACCATGCATCTAAAAAAATCAAAATTGAATACTCATAATCTTCCACATAAAATCTAATGGAGAAGGAAATCAGAATGGTTTCATGAAAAAAAACGTAGAGTACGTTCTTAACCCAAAAAGAGCAAGATCCAAATTTTAAGAAATGAAAACTTCATTAACAATGGTCAAATCAGACCTCACATCGATAGACTAGTTGAAATGAACTCCATTATGAGAAAGAACTACACACAAACCTTTAAAATAACCCAAATATGTGAGTACATTATCAAGGAGGCATTTCAAAGGATCAAAGAAAACTTGTAATCGTCGTCAAGGAAACACAACAATCCAAAACAAGAATTACCAAGGATAAACAAGATCTACAACCAAAACACAATACTCCAACATGATGCTTGAAACTTAAAGTTCAACACATGAACATATATCTAAAGAAAATGAACCCATATTGAGAGGGTAACAACCCAAGATCTTTTCAAAAATTCATCAAGTTCCAAAAACATGAGCTAACCCGAGAAGGGTATTTGAGAAACAAAAAACAATCCCACAAAAGAGAGGGAGACAAAGTATTACCAATTCATGTTTCTCATACAATACCACTTGAGAAGGGTAAATTCAACAATGATACAAACTGAAATTGGAAGGGATAAATACTTCATCCTTCACCAAATCAGTATGCACTTGTAGTGCTCAAAAATAACCTTTGAGAATACCCAGTATGGGTCGAATCAAGATCTCCATAAAAACAAAAAAAAAAAGATCAAAGTTCGGTTACCATCTTAAGCCAAATGAAGGACTAATAACTGAAATAAGAATCCCAACATACATTTAAGAACGATTCGACCATAAAAAAAATTATAATACAACCAAAATAAAAGATCATGAACTGAAAGAGAAGTTCCATTACATGCCCCTATTTAATATGGCAGACAAGTCGAACCCAAATAACATTAATAAAAACCTAGTTTTACTTTAAGCTGATAGTTTCAAGGTTCAATATATTTTCACATAATCCTTGCAAAAACATTTAAATGCTATAAGGATACAAAACGAGGAGAGATGTGTATATCAAAACATAGAATCCCTTTGCAAGTCATACCAAGTTTTCTAAATAAGCAACACATTTGTTGTCCAACTCAATTCGAAACTTGAACTCATTGAAATATTCTATTTCAAAAAACTTATTCATATCCAAGAGACTATGTCCAAACGAAACACACACAGAAGAAAAAGAACAAACAATCATTCCAAAAGACATTCTTAGATACATTTTTATGAAGAGCAGCATTCTTTTGATGAAAAATATTAAATAAAAAGTAAGAGATTTTAATGAGATAAGGCATATCATTCCTGATAGTGCTCATGTCTTCCTTTCCTTTCCTCAATCCTTCATGCAAAACTCCCACAACAAGATTTCTATCAATAATGTCAAAACAGTCCACTAAAACTTTTCTCGTTATCTTCTTATTGTTTCCATGCTCATATTTTTCCATTATTTCCACCATGCAAGGGAAAAATTATTCATGCAACTAATTCAAACTATAGGTTCAAAAGAATGGAAAACAACATTCAGAACTCCAAAGCTCCAAAAATACAAATGAAACAATAAAACCAAAAACATTTTTTTCCTCCAACATCCTTACGATTCCCCAGGAGGTTTTTGCTCTAGTCGAGAATAATAAATTCCCATAGGGCTGATAGAGTCTTTCTAAAAAAAATTGCCCATGCTTATCCTCTGCTAGTTACAACTAGTAGTTAAGAAAAACATTCCATTCAAAATAGTAGATTTTCCAACTCGGAAACCTTCCATTTTCCCCCAAGCCTCAGCCAAGTTTGACGGTACCAAAATTTAAATGCCACATTTAAAACTATCGGTGCCTTTTGAATGGTGTCACCGTGATCTAAAAATAAAATTTAACTAGCAATTATTTACATGAAAAAAATTGCTTTGTATTGATTCTCAATTTAAAATTAAACGATTATGACCTTTTTATTTTTTTAAGAAAAGATTAAAACCTACAAGTACTGTGTAAAAATACAAAGAAATGAAAAGAATTCACCAGAAATTTGACACAAAGCGTGATAAAGGAGTTCGGCACTTGAGGCCTACGTCTCTGGGTCCGGTTGAATGGGACCGATCTATTAAAATCTTGAAAATAATTATTTACTAAGAATGCTACAAAATTATGACCTTCTCACAATCTTCCTATATCAAAAGCAATAGGGGTTGCTTTTTACTTCCCAAAATTCCACTCCTAGCTCAAGTTATGAGCATTTCAATATTTTACACAGTCTGAATGTCTGTACATGTACAAAATAGCTCCTTTTATAATGTTTCTCGAGTAGTGGCATGGTGGTCAAGACCCTTATTTTTTTACTACGGAGATCAAGGTTCAAATCCCCTTATCTCCATCTCCTTAGGTGCCTCCTATGGGATTTATCCCACATTTATAGCTAGAGGATAGTTTAGGCGCTTTATTACATTGGTTTTCCACACATGTAGTTGGCTATGACACATGTAGTTGCCTATGAGAGCCATTTGAATGGTCAAACCTGTTTGGGCAGCTAATGGGGCACTTTGGGTATACTTTGAAATTAAATAGTGGATATGTGCTATGTACATAGGTGGAAGTTGGAATTGGTCTTGGTTTAAGATGCATTTATCAATTAGTCCCACATGCATAGTAAAAATACAATTACAGGTATATATATATACACAAGTTGGAATAATGATAGTATGAGAAGGAGGCCAAGGTACCCCCTCCATAATCAAGTGTGTCCAAGATTGGCATTCCAAAAACCACTTTTAGTCTGTCACACAAATTTTCCATGTGTCACAATATGATTGAAACACTTGGTGAGTGTGCACACATCCAACCTGCACAAAACTCCAAATTTTGCCAGTTGCCCGAAAATTTCAGCGGGCTATAACTTTTGCAAATGAACTTCATTTCCTGTAAACAAGATATCAACAGATTCATATAATTTTTCTCCACACTTTCCAACTGACTATAAATTATTCTAAGAGGTTCTTAGATTGGTGTTTCTCCATGAGGATCCTCTAGATCACACCACCATCCCAATATACTTTCCAACAATGCCAACCCCCATATCATTATATTAGGTTGATGTCAATAAGTTAGGTCCCCTTAATAATAGGTTAGAAACCTTAGTTTAGGATCTTATGTATAGTTCATTAGATCTTAGGATTATTTAATGTATAAAACTTAATATAGTCTCCCATTAGGATTTAATCAATCAATTAAAATAATCACATTAGCATAGGTTTAGAATAGATCAATAATCAAACCCTTAGATTAATTAGGTCCTAATTAATTAACCAAAAATCATTACCTTCCATAGTTTATTAAAGTGATGATCAGGTCACCTATAAGGGTGGGGTTCGCAAATTTCTATAGGATGCCCCTGTGACCCTAGTGCAAGCCTTGGTGTGGAGATTAAATATTCTGACCATTTCAGCCAAGATGTTCAAAACATTGAAAAATCCTAAACATACCTTGGATCACTACAATTGATCCAAGGTGATTAATCTTGAATTTTACAAACATCATACTAAAAAACAAGTTCAGTATTGCAGACTAGGAAATGAACCCTTTAACATGAATTTATTTCCTTCATCCATATGTAGATTACAATAAAAAAGTGCATCACAAAAAGTATACAAATACTTCATTAACAAATTTAGAATTGTCATGATATTAAGTTATCCCGATTTAGAAGATATAGTATATCCCCTATAGCAATGTGATTTATCTATTTTAAAGAGTACACCATCTTCAAATGAAAATAACCTATCAATGTTGTTACTTCATTATTAAAATTGATCAAATATAATAGCCATGGCAGAGGTGTTACAAAATACAAGAATGGTTTTTGTGGTCTAAAACCTAGTCAAAGCTATCTTAGAAATCCATGCATATTGAATCATTAAACCTTGAAATGAAGCTTTATGGTAAGTTTAAAAGATGCAAAAGGTAAAGTTATTTCCATAAAAGTATGATATGATCCATGAACACGTGTTTAAATGAATTTATACCTCATTTTGTAAGGACTGATTTTCTAGGTCTACAACTCCTTTGAGACCTTGTCCAAATCAGTATTCCTTGGTGAGATTGAAGGTGATTTAGCTAATCCAATTCCTTCAAGGTTATATATATATATATATATATATATATATATATATATATGTATGTATGTATGTATATATATCACATATAATTTCCTCCAAGCATCAGAAGGTTTTGAAATGTCATACATTGTTGTTGATGAAGCATTCTTATTACTAGTTTTTGAAGATTCTATGTTTGTGCAACTTAGTTGAGCATATGAACTCTAATGGAGTCTTGAGGAATAAATGGTGAGTTTTGGAGCTCATCAAGGATTTATAATTATTTTATAATACTCTTTTAATGTGCACACAAGTTCATAACACTTGGAATGAGTTATATTTTCTAAAAGACAAAGGAATCTATGTTGGGAAGAAGAAGAAAAAACTGAACTTGACAGTTACAAAGTCAGATTTCAATCTGAAAAATGGTATATTTTCAATTACTTAAGAGGTGTGGAGAGTTTAGGAGTTTTATCTTGGTCTGCACAAGTGTTATATGTGTCATGACAAGCACAAGGAAGGTCAAAAGTTATAACTAACATGTTGCAGATGTAATAATGTCATTATGGAAATTTTATTTGATGTCATCCAAGATCCCTTGTATGAGTTAGATAAATTTGGAAGTTGAAGTTTGGTAAATGGAAAAATAAGAAGTGATGGAGAATGTAATTCTCATGTATTTGTATGTATTAGTGTGCATTAAAATGAGTCTTTCTATGTCTATGTTGAGAATGTAGAAGCTGATGTAAAAATTGTGAATCACCCTTGTGTATGAGATGAATTATGTCTTACTTAAATACTAAATTATGAGAATAATAATAATTTTATGAATATTGGAGGAAGATGATTCCATTTGTGTGTTAATTTGGGAAAAAATGTGCATATGAAAGAGGAATTGAATACTGTACTTACAGCAGACTGACAAGATGAGTCAAGAGGTGAATTAGGAGGTGTAAAAGAGAGAGAAGAGGAGCTAAATAAGTGATCACAATTTGTTGTGTTAGACAACCAAATGAAAGTGATCAAAACCTTGTAAAAATTCTAACTTTTTTCTTAGTAAAAAATAGAGTTAAATATTCCTTGCAAGTTGGAGCTTGCAGAAGGTTAAGTGGATGTTTGACTGAATTCTTGGGAGTTGTTTCTTCCATGCAAATAAGAGCTTGTTAAAGTTCAAGTGGGTGTTTGGATAAATTTTGGAGTGGGTGCTTCAATTTGAGAGGGTTCTCAGAAAAATTTAAACCCTTTTAATCTCTTATGGGAAAATTTCCCAAGTAGTGCATTGATTTCTGTGGATTTTCCTCCCTTTAAGGGTTTCCCACATTAAACATGGTGTTCATGTGTGTTTGCTTGTTTTTTGCACAAGTTTGAATGTTGTTGTGTGCACGTGATTAAGGTCTATTGAAATTGGATGGTTTTTTAAGTTTTGATTTTTTTTTCAAAAGTTTAAGAATCATTGATTCACCTCTCCCCTCTTAGTTCTTATGTTTCCAATAATTAATATCAAAGCGGGTCTTGTTGGGGAAATCCTAAAATCTTGATGCATGAGCATCATCCTCATGGCTTGGAGAGTGCAATAAAGGTTGAATAATGCTATGAAAGGAACTAAACATATCAAAGGATTGTCAAAGTTATCTATCTCCATTTTATTATTATTCAATTCCAAATTTGAATGTATATTGTCATGGTAAAAGTGAAAACGTTGTAACCAAGGGTAATAGGTCAAGTTGACTAGGTAAGAATGGCTAAGTAGGTGTGTATGAGTTTTCATTAGTTTGATAAGGTCATGAAGACCATAAAATAGAACATGCAATGATTTGTGAGGTGTTCTTGGATGAATATTATCCAAAATTTGCTATGTTTAAGGTGTAGTTAAGCTTTCTAGGGGTGACTTAGTCCATTTAGAAGCTAGCTGATCTTCTTAAGGAGGTGGAATAGATATGTAAAACACAATTAGATGAATAATTATATGAAAAGGATCATGTAACAGATTGAGGAGAATGAGCAATGCATGAATAATGTTTGAAATAAGAAAATGGCCTCTGTTTTAGTGAATTTTGTATGTTATTAAGTGACTATGGTGGAAACCCTAGCTAGACAGTGAGGCTAAAACCCTCAGTCTTATTTATTTTCATTATTTCTCTTTAATGTTAAGATATAAATAATATACATGTAATAAGGATCATCTCCAAGATTTTTATAAGACATGAAATTGTGTAATTTGATTGTTATTAAAAAAATTTAGCTCTTGGGCTTGAGCTAAGGCCTCGAGTATATTTTAAGTGCACTGATGAAATTGGCTCATCTTTTCAAAATAGTTTTTTCTATCCTTGAATTATATGTTCTCAAAATTTCGAGATGATTGGTTTGGTACAATAAGATATCTTCCTAACAAAATTTTTGACCTATGAAGAAGGAAACACAGTGCACATATTGGTAAGGTAAGAGACTATGTTTATCATTTATATTTACTGTCATGACCTTAGAGTTAGTGTGTATATGGAATAAATATGGATTGATGAGTTTTTATGATCTTATAGCATCTACCAATAAGAAAATTCCATCATTACAATGAATTCTGACTGTACAGGGTATAGGACTGTATTTAGTCACTGTGAGAGGTTATAAGAAACTTGAATTGGAAATTTTTTTCTAGAGAATATTCTAAAGGAGCTTGTTCACCTTGATTAGGGTAATATAATTCTATAAATCATGGAATCATGGATGAAAACTTCCACCATTGCATATAAAGGTTGATTATGCAAGCTCAGGACAATTTTAGATCACTTGAAGGATTATCAAGAAGGTTGAGCTAGGTATAAAAGGTAAAAATTCAATGTATAAGAGTTGGAGGAGATTTTGAATAGCCTAAAGGATACTTAAAATCATCGATCTTGTGCCTTGAAAGTATGAGGACAATGGTTGGGTACTTTATTTGAGGTTAAGGAGGCTACAAAGAACTTGAGGGCAGAACATCCAGAAGCCATACTTGAAGGCCATAACAGATAATTGGTAAGGGACCTAAAGCTTTAGTTGGATGTCTTTAACATGCTCAAATAATTGTGAATGGTCTCATGATTCCATTTTCATAATAAATACATTGTGGGGTTAAGAGGTAGATAAGCTAACAAGCTCATGAATGGCATTAGTGGTATAAAACAGTCTTGTTGGTGGATATAGGAGTCTTACACATCTATAAGATAGTGGTTCAGTGATCACATCTCTGAGTGGATATCAAGTGAACCCTCTAGTTTTTGGTTTTCCATGTATGAGAATGTAATAGGTTTCATTGGACCTCAAGGTGTTTGGATCATATGAATAGTACTCTAGATCATCATAGAATGAGCTCATGGAGCTTATTTCTAGACCTATGAAAGCATAGGGAAGTATTGATAAGTTGATGAGTGATCTTTTATTGCATATATGTGTTACAAGATCAATGAAGGTGTATTGAATGTTTTCCATTCATTGAATGGGTGATATCAACATATAACTCCTACAAAAGGTGAACTAGCTTACTTTAATGTAAGGAAATTAGTGTTGAAAACAAGTACAAGAGAAATCTTGATGCTTTTAATTCACCATGAGACTATTGTAATGAACATGAACCTTAAACCATGCACATAGAATTCTATTTCAAGAAGGAAGGATTTGGTACACTAGTGAACAAGGAGAGATTGATTTCTAGTAGCTAGGAAATACAAGAGTTGAGACCAGAGAAAATAGAATTGTTGAGAAAATAATAATGAGAATAAGAGGGGGAGGTCAGACCAATGGAGAAGCTATTTCATGCATATATTGTATAGGTGGAGTGTAGAAGCAACCTAGTGGAGTTGAGAGGTCCAAGACATAGTCTTGGAATAGGATAACTAGCAAGAAAAGAGTTTTTATATATAGGATGCACAAGGTAAGACAATAAGGAAGCTTAGAACATGTGATTGGGTCATGTTATGGTCTTCATGATGGGGAATATAAGCTAAGAGGCTGCACCATTTTTTGTATCAGAGAAGGTCTTTAATTTGATCAGCTAATATATAGATGCTTGTATGATGTCAATTTTTGTTTGATTATATTAATGGTTGAATGAAGTGTGGTTTCATATTTAGGTGAAGAAGAAGAAAGAGACTATAAGTAGTCAAGAAATAATCTTGTAGAGAAGCCAAGAAACTATTACTAGCAAGAAAAATAAGAAGAGTAAGCCAAAGAAGATTTTTTGGATGCCACCAAGCTTTCAAAAATAAAGTAGATAGAGAGAGAGAGAGAGAGAGAAAAGAGGTAGCCAGATATCCAAGAAGGAGCTTGGATAAGAGAGAGAAAGAAGGCTACAATATAAGGTGATAAATACTTGGATGAGAGAGAGATAGACCATTGAAGCTATACCATAGAGAGAAGTAATAGTTTTGGTGCAAGCAATGAAGAGGATGAGAGTAGCAAGAGAAAATAAGAGAAAATAAAAGAAGAAAGAGAGAGAGAGTTGAAATAAGGAGACAAATTCAACTCCTTGAGGGAGAGACAGTAGTTGTAGGAGAAGTTTTAGTTGGAAAATTTTATGAAGAGATTGAAAGCACACGGGATGAGATGATGGATGAGCTAAGCTTCATGAGTGAAGCATGTGAAGACTCTTGTAGAGATGAGACAGAGTATGAGTTTGAAGACTTCATGGATGGAGATAATAAGTGGTCTAGTGAATATGAGGAAGAGCCATAAAGAGAAGAGAAGAAAGATGATGAACAGTCCATTCAAAGGACATTTTTGAATTCAAATGTTATGTTTAAGTCTGATTTTGTAGGTTTAGAGGGTAGCCTTGCTAATGAATCTAGGAAAGATGAGAGATCAAGCAAAGATTTCATAACAAAAGGGAAACCAGGAATGCATTTGAAAGCATTCGGGCATGAAGATATATAGCAAGAAAAAGGGAAGAAAGAGCAAAGGTTGAGCATAGAGGACCTTTCAAGAGAGCATGGATACATAGTACCCAAGTGGCTCAATAAGACAACACCTAAGAAAGAATATGAAGTCAAAAGAGTTGCATGTGAAGGTAAGAAGACTAAGGAACTAGTTATTGTTCCAAGAAGATTCTAGAAGAAGAATTGGATGTCATCTCAAATGAGGTAAAGGAAATGAGAAATAAATGTAAACAAACTTAATTTTATTCATCAGTTGATGGTATTTCAAGTATGGTTAGTGATAGTGATGAATGCATGACTAAAGTTTGAAAAGAAAGGATAATATAGACTAATATGGAAGTATGTGAATGCTCTTATGGAGGCCAAAGGGAGATAATAAAATAAAATGAAAACTTCTTGAAATAAGTACAGGAGTGTCTACGTGTTAGACCTAAGTTTGATGAATGCCAACGAGATATGAATGATTTCTTGTTGCAGGAAGAATTAAAGAAGATAGAAACTTTTTTTGTAAGTTAGACCATGGATGAAGAAGAGGTGGAACCATGGAAGAATGATGAAGAATAATCACAAGTGGATGAGGATGAAGAGGTAAAATGTGAAAAATTGAAATCAGATTTTTTTTGTTTTGATGATAGTATGGATGATGAAAAACTAATTCAAGAGATGTTGTATTTTGAACAAGAAGAAAATGAGTTTGTTTATGCAAGCATGGAGCAATTACAAGCTGAATTGAGTGCATTGGAATGTGTTATACTCCATGAATTTCCTAAACCAGCTGACATGGAGTAATTTGATGGATGGAAGAAGGAACATGAGTTTCAATAATGAAGAATTGTGAAATAAGAAGAAAATTCAGTAGTTGTAATGGCAGAGTGGAATGAAAAGCTTATTAAAAAGCCTAGAAATGAAGCAATGCAAGGACAAAATAGAGATAAGAAGACCAAATTTAACTTAGTCAATGAAAAAATAAAAATAGAAGAGGAGGAGCAGCAACATGAAGAAGCTTCATGGATTCTAGTTGTTGTGTCTAAGGTTGTTTTTAGTGCTTTGTATGCAGGTATAACATATGATGAGATGAATGAAGCTCAATATTTCATGAGATATATTTTAAAAACAAGAGAACAAGTATAATTTCAAGACCTAGATGAAGATGAAGTAGTAGCATGATGCCTAGTGAATGAGAAGCAGACAAGAACAAGAAAGTACAATAAGAGACAAAGGAGTAAGAATATGAGATACACACAATACAATGAGAAGACACAAAACCAAACATGTACAAGAAGAATATGAGTCTGTGTACAAGTCAAGGAGAAAGAAAGAGATGAAGATTCATGAGCAAGAGCTCATGAAATATTTCAAGATGAATAGCTTGATGTAGGAACGTCATCCTCATGGCTTGAAGAGTGCAATAAAGGTTGAATAAGCCCATGAAATCCATTGACCATATGCAAGGATTTTCAAAGTTATCTATCTCCAATTTATTATTGTTCAATTCCAAATTTGAATGTATATTGTCATGGTAAAATTGAAAACATTGTAACTAAGGGTAATTAGTCAAGTTGACTAGGTAAGAATGGCTAAGTAGGTGTGTATGAGTTCTCATTAATTTGATATGGTCATGAAGACCAAAAAACTGAATATGCAACAAGTTGTGAGGTGTTCTTGGATGAATATTATCCAAATTTTTCTATGTTTAAGGTATAGTTAAGCTTTCTAGGGGTGGCTTAGTCCATTTAGAAGATAGTTGAGATTCTTAAGGAGGTGGAATAGGTATGCAAAACACAATTAGAGGAATAATTTGATGAAAAGGAGCATGTCATAGGTTGAGGAAAACGAGTAATGCATGAATAATGTTTGAGATAAGAAAATGGCTTCTATTTCAATGAATTTGTATGTTATTAAGTGACTATGATGCAAACCCTGCCTAGACATTAAGGTTAAAACCACCAGTCTTATTTATTCACATTATTTATCTTGAATGTTAAGCTAGAAAGAATCTACAGGTAACAAGTATCATCTCCAAGATTTTTATAAGACATGAAATTGTGTAATTTGATTGTTATTGAAAAATGTTAGCTCTCGGGCTTGAGCTAGGGCCTTGAGTATCTTTTAAGTGCACCAATGAAATTGTCTCATCTTTTCAAAATATTTTTCTATCCTTGAATTAGATGTTCCCAAAATTTTGAGATGATTCGTTTGGTACATTCAATGATCTTCCTGACAGAATTTTTGAGCTATAAAGAAGGAAACATAGTGCACATATTAGTAAGGTAAGAGAATTTGTTTGTCATTTATATTGACTTTCATGACCCTAACGTTGGTGTATAGATGGAATAAATATGGATTTATGATTTTTTATGATCGTAGAGCATATACCAATAATAAAATTCCATCATTACAATGAATTCTGAGTGTATAGGGAATATGAGTGTATCTAGTCACTATGAGAGGTTAAAAGAAACTTGAATTGGAAAATTTGTTCTAGAGAAACTTATGAAGGAGCTTGGTCACCTTGATCAGGGTAAGAGATTTCTAGAAATCATGGAATCATGCATAAAAACTCCCATCATTGCATATAAAGGTTGACTGTGCATGTTCAAGATAGTTTTGGATCACTTGAAGGCTTATCAAGAAGGTTAAGCTGGGTATAAAAGGTAAAGATTCAATGTATAAGAGTTGGAGGAGATTTTGAATAGCCTAAAGGATACCTAAAATCATTGAGCTTGTGCCTTAAAATTATGAGGATAGTGGTTGGGAAATTTATTTGAGTTTAAGAAGGCTACAAATAACTTGAGGGCAAAGCATCTAGAAGCCATATTTAAAGACCATAACAGAGAATTGGTAAGGGGCCTACAGGTTTAGTTGGATGTCTTTAACATTCTAAAGTAATTTTTAATGGTCTCATGACTCCATTTGTAGAAGAAATCCATTTTGGGGCTAAGAGGTAGATAGCTAACAAGCTCATGAATGGCATTAGTGGTAGAAAATAGTCTTGTTAGTGGATATAGGATTCTTGCACATCTATAAGATATTGGTTTAGTTATCACAAAGTAATCACATATCTGATTGGATATCAAGTGAACCCTCTAGTTGTTGGTTTTCCATGTATGAGCATGTACTAGGTCTCATTGGACCTCAAGGTGTGTGGAGCATACAAATAGTACTCTAAATCATCATAGAATGAGCACATGAAGCTTAATTCTAGACCTAGCACAACATATGGTAGTATTGATAAGTTGATGAATGATATTTTATTTCATATATGTGGTACAAGGTCAATGAAGGTGTATTGAATTTTTTCCATCCAATTAATGGGTGATATCAACATATAACTCCTACAAAAGGTGAACTCGCTTACTTGAATGTAAGGACATTGTTGTTGAAAACAAATACAAGAGAACTCTTGAGGCTCTCAATTCACCATGAGACTACTAGAATTAACATGAACCTTGAACCATGCACATATAAGTTTGTTGCAATAAGGAAGGATGAATTTTTTACACTACTGAACAAGGATAGAGTGATTGCTAGCAGCTAAGGAAGACAAGAGTTGAAACGAGAGAAAATGGACTTGCTGAGAAAAGAATAATGAGAACAAGAGGGGGTAGTAAAACTAATGGATAATTTATTTCATGCATAGGTTGTATATGTGGAGTGGATAAGCCACCTAGTGGAGTTGAGAGGTCCAAGACATAGTCTTGGAGTAGGAGAAATAACAAGCGAAGAGTTTGTATAAATAGGATGCACAAGGTAAGATAACAAGGAAGACCATAACATAAAAATGGGTCGTATTATGGTCTTCATTATGGGGAAGTTGAGATAAGAGGATGCACCAAAACTTTAAGGAGATCCTCTTGAAGCACAATCATGGCTATGGAGATAATCCCTAGAAGCATCTCAAAAGATAAGTATCTTAGTGAAGATGAAATTTAATATGAGGATGATGATGAAGTCAGCATTGAATCATAATTTATTAGTGCCCTTGAGGAATTCAAGCACCAAAGAAGGAAGAACCATAAGTTGAAGCTAATGGTGAAATAATATGAAGAGAAAATATATCTTCTTGAGGAAATATAGAACAATAAGGATAGAGAACATGAAGATGGACTCAAAGAACATAAAGCACAATTAGAACTAATTTCAACATCTCTCAAAGCCAAAGAGGAAGAATTCCTCAAATCCAATACAGAGTTGAAATCTCAAGTTGATGGAGTGACAAAATTCCTTGAGGACAAAGAAGATACTTGCATGATATATGAAGAAGAATTGATATCCTTAAAAGTTGATCTAGAAGAAGAAAATAGAAATTTGAAGATGTATGGAAAGATGGAGAAGATCTCTAAAGTTATTGATGGAATTTCAAAGAATTAAAGAGCAGCAGGTGATAAGACAGAACTAGGCTTCAAAAGAGACCCTATGAAGAAGTGTGAAGAATACAAGGTTGGTTCAAGCAGAAAAAAATTATAAAGCATGACAAGAAGACAACCTGTGAGGATGGTAGAAAGGAGAATAAATTAAATACATTCATAGGATAACTTAGCTCAAGTAAGATATCAAAAAGTGTTGATAAGATTGAGAAGAAAGAAACAAATCATAGAAGTATTCATGATGAATCCTTGGCCATAAACAAGAAGGTGCAAATTAATGAGGTGCCTCATGTATGTTTGACTAGTTTTCAATCAAAAGAGGAAGACATAGGAGATGAATATCACATCTGAAAATACATACAAGAAAAGTGAGAAGATCTCAAAGGAAAAAAGATAAAGGATAGATTCATCAAGCTTCCTTGATGACTATATATGTTTCTAGTGATCTAACAAGCATGATATTCCTTCTCTAGGCTTTTAGAAGGTACTTATCATCATAAGGAAGCATGGTGTTCTCATTGAGGTACATAACTATTTGTAGATGTTGACCAAAACCTTCACAATGTTGAAAGTGTGTGAATAGTACAAGGTATGTTTCTTAGCCCCTCTCAAGGTTTGTACAATGCTACAAAAGTGAAAAGGTATGTTTGTTGAGTCTTAATAAGGTAATTGAAAGTCCTTTTTCTAGTATTCAAGAAAAGAAAAGTGTGTATATTAAGTCACTATTTCTATGTTTCCATACCTAATCAATGTTGCCAAATATGATTCTCAAATGTGTATGTATTCTATCATTCACCTAAGAGTCATGACTGGTTTGATCAGAATAAGAATCTTCCTTAGGTTTTATAAAGGTGTAAGAAGCATTCAAAAGAGTGAAAGGTTGTTGAAATTTGTCTTGAGATCATGTACTTCCATAGTGTTAGGTTTTTTCTCAATCAAATCACCAAGCTTGGTTCAAGTGTGCCACAGAGGTCTATGATATCCTCTCTAGTCTTCAAGTACCGAATCATGAAAGGATTGTTAAGGATTGTCAAGGTTTGAAACATGTGTGTTTGAGTCTTAAGTAAGTGTCATGGCCCTGAAGAATGTGTGTATTTCTTTGTTATGATTTTCAAAGAGTATATTAACTCATCAAGAAGAAATGGTTCATTATCCAGTTCATATCTAGTCACATGCTAATCATTTGTACAAATACTTTAAAGTTGGTATATGCCCCAAAAATTCTTGAAGGTATGGTATGTTGAGTTGTGGAGCTCAATTACTTCAATTTAGTATGCAATGTGAAACTTGCTACAAAATACAGTAACCGTCATCGGTTAGGGGGGAATTAGCATTGGCCACCCAGGACCGGCATCGGGTAGGCAAGGAGGAACTAGCATCGGTTAGGGCAAACTGACGTCGGTTACCTATGTGAGGATGTTTTAATTAACTCTCTAGAATTAGATCTATTTTTAGAATTAAAATATATCTATTTATTGTAACTGCATGGCTAAGTACCCTAAGTCTATAAACGACTATATAAGCATAAAATCTAGGGTTTAGAAGTAGATAATTAACAAGAATTAAGAAGAACTTGCAAAAGTTTGTGAGAGAGAGAATTCTTAGTGATGAAGCAAAAGCTTGAGAGAAAGAAAGTATTGTACATTTGAGAGGAGTGGAATATTGTAAATATTCATTTTAAATCTTTTCAAATCTTTGGTTAATAGATTAGCTTGTTTCTTGGTGGACGTACCCCACACTGGGTGAACCACGTTAAATCTGGTGTTGATTTATGTATCTTGTTTTATATATTTCTTCTAGTAGAATATCCATTTTTATTTTCATGTATGCTTAGATCTGATATATTTTCTATACAGCGGGTGTGCTAATCCTAACAACTAGTATCAGAGATTTTTTTGAGGGTTTTTTGTGTTGACATATTTACTCATAGAGGGTTTTCTGATTGAGTGGGAGCTATAGCAATGGTAGAAGAAAACAAATACAAGGTAGAGAATTTTGACGGTAGAAATTATCAATTATGGAAGATGTAGATTGAGGATTATCTGTATCAAAGATATATGTATTTACCATTGGATGAAAATTCTAGACCTACGAAGATGACTGATGAAGAATGGAAGATTCTTGACAGAAAGGCTTTGGGATCTATAAGATTGAGCCTGACAGCATCCGTGGCTTCCAATATTACAGAAGCGACTTCTACGGTAGAGTTAATGAAATCTCTTGCTAATTTAGATGAAAAACCTAGTGCTTCAAATAAATTTTATTTGATGAAGAAACTATTTAGCTCTAAGATGTATGAATGTGAATCTGCATCTAGTCATTTGAATGATTTTTGATCTATTGTAAATCAATTAAAATCAATTGAAATAACTTTTGATGATGAAGTAAAAGCACTCTTATTATTATGTTCTTTTCCTGATTGTTGTGATAACTTGGTAATGGTTGTTAGTAATACAACATCTGCTAATAATATTTTAAAGTTTAATGATGTGGTTGGTATAACCTTGAATGAAGAAATTCATAGGAAGAGTACAGAGGAATCATCATCTAGGAATGCTTTGAATATAGAAAGCACGGGAAAGAAGAAGGAGATATCCAAAAATAAGAGTAATGGGAAATCAAAGTCAAGGGATAGAAGATCTAAATCCAAAAGTAAGGGAATTACTTGTTGGAAATGTGGAAAGAAAGTACATGCAAAGAAAGATTGTTGGTCAAAGGATAAAGAGAACCAACAACCAGAAAAAGGTAAAGAAGAAAATCTTACTACATCAGAGGTAATGCAAGATGCTCTTATTCTTTCTTTAGATAATATAATTGAATCATAGGTTTTATATTTAAGATATTCTTTCCATGCAACCCCTAACAAGATTTATTTCAGAAATTATGTCTAGGGAAATTTTGGGCATGTTTATTTGGGTGATGATGAACCTTGTAGTATTACTGGTAAAGGGGAAGTTCATCTAAAATTGTAGAATCTAAATACATGGGTATTGAAATATGTGAGACATGTGCTAAGCCTTAGAAGAAATCTTATTTCTGCAGGGCAACTAGGTGAATTTGGTTGCATGGTTACTTTTACAGGAGACTCTTGGAAAGTCACCAAGGGTGCTTTTGTTGTGGCAAGAGGTAAGAAGGTAGGAATGTTATATTTATTTACCTGTATTACTGATTCCTTCTTTGCATTATCTACTTTAGATTCAGATGCATGCATGTGGCATAACCAGTTGGGCCATATGAGTCAAAAAGGAATGTAGATCTTAAAGGCTAAGGGTAAGTTATCATATTTGAAAGATTTAGATCTTGATTTCTGTGAGCATTGTATCTTTGCAAAGAAAAAGAGTGATATTTCTCAAAGTTGGGGAAACTAAGGAGTAGAAATTGGATTTTGTACACTTAGATATGTGGGGACCAGCTCAGGTAGCTTCTCATGGTGGATCCCAGTATTATGTTACTTTCATTGATGATGCTACAAGAAAGGTATGGGTTTATTGTATTAAACGTAAATCTGATGTTTTTGAGACTTTTAAAAGATGGAAAGCCCTTGTTGAGAATGAATCAAATTCTAAGTTAAAGTGTCTTAGATCTGACAATGGTGGTGAATATTGTAGCAAGGATTTCAATTATTATTGTTCAGTGAATGGCATGAGTAGAGAGAACGGTTCCAAGAACACCACAGGAAAATGGTGTTGCAGAAAGAATGAATAGGACAATCATGGAACATGTTATAAGTATGAGGATACATTCTAGACTGCCATTATAGTTTTGGGTAGAAGAATTTGATATAGTTTTGGCACCCACCGTGGGGAGATTTAGCAGCATCTACACCCAAAATATGACCGTAAGATCCCAAAGATTCAAAAAAAATCAAATATTGAAAAAATCATAAAAGAGAGTTCATGAAAGTCCATTTCGGAAAGATACACTGCTGATTTCTACATGTCAATTTTCATATTCCACAGTGTCCTTTCGTATTTTGACTACAAAAGTTTCCAAAAGTTGGCTGAAGGAAGATACACCAGGTTGAGAAGGTCGAGAGGTGTTGCTGATTTCAATTTTGAAGCTTCGTAAAATATGCAAGAACGAATTAGAGATGATCCATATTTCTTCTCTCAAGCCTCCTCTTCATCTTGTTCTTCAAGAAGTTCACCTGGTAATCCTATCCAAAATCCTTCAAATTCTACAATTTTTAAACAACCATTGAACATCGACTACCTGGAAGAAGAAGAATTTGAAGAATAATTCATAGAAGCAAGAGCTGAAGCAGACAAAGAAGAAATAATGGCAGATGAAGAAGAAATACCTTAACCCATTGTTTCATGGGAAGGAATACATGCCCACTTGCTCTTGAACCCCCTCTTCACAATCTACCAATGGGTTCCCACAAGAACTTTCCAAAGTTCAAAGGTGACAACACACAACATTCAGAATAACACATCGTTGCTTTCACGACATGATGTGGAATTCTTCATGTCCAACATGAATACATTGCTATAAGATTGTTCGTGGAGTCCCTCCAAGAAAAATTAGCAGAATGGTTTTACCTTCTACCTTCCCAGTCCATCACAGGTTGGAATGACATCAAGGATGCCTTCGGATAGAGATTTAAATCAACTGAGGACTGTCAAGATCTCCTAGTGCAGTTGGTTCAAATAAATAAAGGAGAAAATGAAACCATGAGTGACTTCATGGCTCATTTTGAACGGTTTCTTCGCATGATACCTGAAGAGGATTCACCATCTGAAAACAATGTCAAGAGATTCTTCATCAATGCTCAATCACTGGAGGTAGGATTTCTCCTATGAAGAGTTCAACTAAGGAATATTGCAGAAGCACAAAGATTGGCCATTGAACTTGATGACGATCTCATCCTATCCAGAAAGATCAAGAATCCCTCAAATGGTAAATCTCAACATCCTGGAGATGAAAGAATTGATCCATTAATGTAGAAAATGGCAAATGAAATGGCATTGTTGAGGAGGGAAATATCTGAACGAATATCTTCTTAAAGAAGCAACAAAAATCAGATTTCAGGAGCTCCCCAAAGGCTCACCTTGGAGGCCCCACCCATGAGTATAAATTGCATATTTCAAGAAAGTGAAGAAGAGTTTGAACAAGAAATTGAAGGTGGAAATTTCCTGGAAAGTGATGAGTTTGAGAATGATACACAAATCCGATTTTGTGAGTATTCTGAAGGCTATGAAGAAGATGAAGAAGATGCACCCAATTTCTCATGCACGGTATTCACTCGTTCTCAGTCCGAGAAAAGAGCATATCCCTCCACTGCTGCAAAATAAAAGAAGGTGTATGATCCTCCTGTGGTGACTCTGAAAAATAAAATAATCAATCAAGGATCTCCACTTCCATCCTCCATGAATTCTGCATTGTTGGATCATGATCCCGTAGCAAGTAAGAAGACTCCCGTAATCCCAAATAAGTCTTCTGATGTCTCTTCCAAGTCTAAATCTAAATATGCTCCTGTAAAATCTAACACCTTGAAAGCTTCTAGTGTACCTTTCAAAATACCCTCCATTCCCTAAAAATCTACTCTTGCTTCCAAACCTATCCTAAATCCAAAAGCAGTCCCTTCACCCCCTTTGTCTGCATCTGCTCCCTTTGACTTCATAGAATATGCAAACAAAGCCATAGTGCAAATTATTAAAACTGAATATTTATGGAATCATCCTAAACAATTTGAGAGGTTTGTCCAGTATATCAAGAGTGGTAGTCTAAAACCCAATGTTGTAACTTCTAGTTCCAAAGGGATGCTACCAAACTCACCCACACCTCCCTCACAGAACATGATTTCTCTGAGTGCATCAAATATTAATAAATTTGAACCTTTCTATGTCTCCCTACTTGTTGGAGAATATGTACTAAGCAATTGCATAATAGATTCTAGTGCCTCAGCTAACGTGATGCCTTTGAAGGTCACTAAAGCTCTCAAACTCACCATGGCTCCACCCGGTGGCTCTTGTTACTCTTTGGAGTCAAAAAATTCCCACTTGTAGGGAAAGTCGAAGATGAACAAGTGTCTCTTGCCAAATTTCTAGACAAGAAAATTTCAGCGATGATTTTGGTAGCCAATGTCCCGGCCTCATTCAAAATATTGTTAAGTAGAAGTTTTTGTCGAGACTTGGGAGGTAAAATTTAGATGAATTGGTCATCTGCAACCATACCAGTGAAGGGAGACATGGAGAAATTGCTTCCTGAGAAGAAGATGAGGTACACTGTGTAAAATTCCGAAATCCCAGAAGCTAACATTTTGTACCAAAATACTAGGTGGATGAATCACTTGGTGACAACTTAGGAGGAAGAAGATATTCGCATCTTGATAGGTTCAGACATGCCTTCCCAAAGAGATTTGTACTTTGAAGAAGCATTGAGGAGATTCAGGTTACAAGAGGGCAGCCCCGAATCGCTAGATGATGCAGACCACGAGGAAGAGGAAATGGTTCTCAGTGATTTTCAAGAAGAAAAATCAGCCTATATGCTTTTCCAAGATGAGGAGTTATTCTCATTCCCATTTGGGGATGAAGATGATCTTAGTCAAGCAATCTATGGAGAGACAAAATCAGCTTGTGATGAGCATGTGAAAGGTTTGAAATAAATGT
The DNA here is from genome assembly GCA_019776745.2 of Taxus chinensis. NCBI lineage: Eukaryota > Viridiplantae > Streptophyta > Pinopsida > Cupressales > Taxaceae > Taxus > Taxus chinensis. Next base: position 915,682,639 of record CM034147.1, on the reverse strand, counting down.
CTATACAAGGACTGCTAAGAGCCGCAGAAGAAACAAAAGACCGTGAGATCAGTCTGGAAATTTTAATGCAAGCCACGAATATGGAAGATAAGCATGAAGCTGATTTGGAAGCCTTAACTAATGTGAAGGTCAGCCATATTGAGATAAGGAAAGATGAGAAATATGATGTGCCTCTCGAGCCAATGGTTGGTGGTTATAATGATGAATTTGAAGTATTTTCTTTCCCATTCGAAGATGAATACTCTTTCCATGATGAAGAAAGTGAATCAAGGAGTTTTGAGACCTCCGAGGATGAAGATATTTTTGATGAAGGATTGATATAATGCAGTGATTCCCAAAATGATGAGGTAATCCCTCCGGGTAGTTTCCTTGAGCTGTAAAATAAATATTCTTCAAAGGCATACAAAGAGGAGCTACAGGAAATGATGAAGCATAACTTTTTACAAGAAATCTTGGATGCAGTAGAAGTGGCGGAAGACCCCAAGTTGATTCTTGATCTCTTCTCTCCTGTCGTGAACATACAACAAAAGTATGAGTTTTCCTCCATCCCTTCCTTCAATACTCAAATGCCTCACAATGGATTAGAGATAAAGGATGAATCAAATTTTTCTCATGGAGAATATGTCAATGAGCATATTCCTTAGAAAGAAAAGAATCAAGAATGTTCAAGTATTTTGAACAAAAAGCATCCCTGGGGCAGTGATGAGATCCTCAATGGAAAATCAGCTATATGGATAAACATGGAAGGCAACTGGCACTATGAGACCAACTCCAAAGAACACGAAGGCATTGGCATTTCCAAGCAATGACCAAAGCATCAAGAAGCTCACATGGAATCACTCATACAAAGTAAAAGGACAATCATGGAATCGCCTGGCTTCCATAAACAAATAAGGAAAGGAGGCTACTTTCTAGAACCCATCAACGGCTTCGTAGAACATCATCATTCGGTGTTGCCTCTTCAGGGGTAAATTTTGAGAAATGAAAAGTACTTCAGTGAAAGTGGGTTGTCCCCCGCCTTGTACCATAGGTGATTGATAGGTTTGTTTCCCTTTTTTTGCATGTGTTTCCCTTCTTGTTGTGTTTCGTGTGTTTCCTTTTTGTCTGTTTTTGTGTGTGTGTGTGTGTGTGTGCGCACGCGCACATCCTTATTCTAATATCTTCCTTTCTAAAAGTTGTACATGACTCCATAGGGCCCAATAGATAAGGCACTGGTCAACAAACTATATGGTCTAAAATTGAGATTCTGGATTCCCATGTCATGTCTTCACTATTCTCATTCCATGTCATGTCCCCAAGCTAGAGCCAACTGTTGTCGTGAAAATGTGCAAGAGGGAAATTGGAAGTTTCCAAGCATGACAACTATACCCCTATGGAAAAATTTTCATTCCTAGGTACCCTAGGTCAAATCCATCATTCTGATCACCCCATATTTGATGTCAAATTTGTCCCCTAGGTGATTTAGTAAAGTGCACTCATTCCACCTAGGTGATTTTAGGGAGTTCTAAAAAGACACTATCTCATGGCAGTATAGGTAAGGGCTATCGCTGGCCTTCCCAGGATTGGATCCCCCCTGGAGTGAAACAGAAGAGAAAAATCAACAAGACTTGGAGCAGTCTTGAGTAAAAAACAAGGTTCACAAACCTAGGCGGTACACAGGCCTAAAACAATTGTTGATCTTCAGAAGAAGATTCCAAGAGCTCTTAATGGATTTTGAAGTAAAACAAAACATCTTAGGAAATAGGATTCCAAGACCTACATGATGGTGAAATAATATTTTTCACAACACCTTGGCACATATGATTGGAAGGCAGTTTTTCTCAGGCACAAGTGGAGTCCCAGATCAAAACTCTAATTTTTTAGGGATCATATGTTCGAATTAAAAGATTATAATCATATAATTGGATTCAAAGTTCCATTTCCATTCAGGATCATATAAAATTTCACCAATAAATTCCATTGGGAGCTCAAGTTATCTGCATTCCAAGTTACCCTCTCAAATGCAGTTCAGGACTTAGTCATTTTTTCGAGAGGACACATGTCAGCACCAAGAACCTGGTAGGATTTCATGTCCCTGACATCTCTAAGGTCAGGTACATCAACCCTTTTAAAATTCACCCAGCCCTCATGTGACCCTTGAGACCCTCATATGACCTCCAGACTTGACAGATCAACCCCCATGTGCTTATTTAGAGCATACATTCCCTGTCGTCGAATTGGGAGCCACGTGTCAGCTCCAGGACCACCATGGAAACTTATGTCCCTTATGCACCTAAGGTGGGGGACATCATACCTTGAAAAATTCACCCATCCCCCATAGGGAGTCTTCAGGACATCCACGTGACTGAGTTTTAGCCCCCAAGTGCATTTTTGGAGCATCCATTCCCTGTCGTTGGATCGAGCGCCACGTGTCGCCTCCAGAACCATTTTGGAAACTGATGTACCTTGTGTACCTGAGGTGGGGGACATCAGACATGGAAAAATGTTCTCAACCCCCATATGGAGTCATTTTGACACCCATGTGACCAATTTCCAGCACCAAGTGCTTTAAAGTAACTTTTTCCACCTTCATTCCCTGCCGTCGGATCGCCGCCACGTGTTGTCCTCTTGACCACCGTGGAATTTGATGTCCCTCACATCCCTAAGGTTAGGCAAATAAATTAATGAAAAATTTGCCCAAGCTTCTCCTTCCATGATTTCAAAAAATTCAAAAAATCTAACTGTCTCTCAGTGCTTCTAGCTGCTTCTACTATCGTGCACAGACAATCTTCATCCTTCCTCTGCAACATTCTACCATCATTACACCATTACAAATTCTCAGACCTACTCAACCCAAGAACTGAAACACATTCTCCATAGCTATGTGCAGGTCTTAGAAGGATTTTTCATCGAGACGAGAAGGAGAAACGAAGAACAAGAAGAAGAAAACAGTGAAAATCTCCATAGCCTAAAAATGAAGATCTGAAGAAATATTGCAAGCCAGTACATGAAACAACAAACCATTTTCTGCTGTTCATTCCTATGTCTAAGACCATCAAAAATAAACCTTCAAACTCCCCCCTTGTGATATAGAGCAGCCACAGTGAAGAAATTTCGTTTCCGGCTCAACGAAGAAAGAAGTGAGATTTCCTGTCAAACCAGTTGTCGGATTGAAGTAAGATCACACGTGAAGCATCAGAAGAAAAAAACCACATAAAAAATATAAATTTATTCACAAATGGAGGAGAAAACCAGACCTACAATTTTGAGGTCCATTAATGGTTGTCATACCCAGAAGCACTGCCAGGTCTGAAAATTAAAACTTTAAAATCTCCTGGATTATTAAGCAGGCAGGCCCAAAATTTCTAAGGGATGATATTGGGCAAAAACCCATATCAAAAAAATTCATTCCATGTCAATCTGACTCCTAGAGGACAAATTTCTAAAAATAGTAGGTCTACTACATAGGAACTGCTATTTCGAGAAAGTCATTAACAGAAGAACCTATGAAGGAGATGAAGATATCAGAGGTGCACTATAGCTGAGAATTCACCAGAACAGAAATTTTTGGCTCTTACTAAAAATAGTAAGCGGGCCCTCAAACACCTGCTAAAAATAGAAATTTGATCCACATAAGTGAGGAATGCAGGGAGAAAGGAGAATCAAGGTCACAACACTCAGCTAAGGATCGAGGGAGTTACTGTTCTCACACTTACTAAAAATAGTAAGTTACACTCAAAGAGAAGTTTTGGCACAATGGGATGTACAAGGCTAATCATTCAGGGGGACATCATTGTTCAGGAGCATCCTAGCCATTTTTCATAAGTAATTCGAGATCCACCTTAGTTCATTCAACCGGGTGAGCGTTTGGGAGCTAATTTGGTTGAGTTTCACAGTGTGCAAGGAGTTCAAAGATTCAGAGTTTCACTACATTTGGAGCTTTCCATCAATGAAGATCAATGGACTTCATCAGGTGACATCTCTCTCTCTCTCTCTCTCTCTCTCTCTCTCTCTCTCTCTCTCTCTCTCTCTCTCTCTCTCTCTCAAATGTTCTTCTAATTCTTCGTTGGGGTTTGCACTTTTTGATATGCCTTTAAGTTACTTAAAAGTGACTTTAGAAACATAATGTAAATTAAGTCACCTTACTATTATAAAATGGACTTAAATATTTTAAGTGGAATATGAACAGTCTTAAGTCATATTAAGGCATATGGAGGGTCATGAGGAATACGATAAGTCACCTCTCATTCTATAAATTTTAATGCCATTCCCATTTCAAAGGGTTGGCGATTGATCTTGTAAACTCAAGAGTGCATTGTACTTAGAGAAAGAAAAGGAAATAGCCAATTTTCTTCTACTTTCCTCCACTTCTCAATTTCTTCCATTCTCACATTATGTACAACTTTGATTTGAGCAATCAATACAAGAAGAAGAAGTTTCTAGATTTCTTTGACTAAGGGGTTTCTTGATACTTGGTGTTCAGTGAATTTTATTTGGTCTTGTTACTATTTGTAGAGTTGTTTCTTCCCATAAATACATGTGTTGAAGTTTCTAACTAGTGTGTGTGCAGGAATCTGATTTTCTACGTATAGCATTAGTTCTCCTACCTCTTTTCTCACTCCCTTTTCCCGCTCTACAGACGGAGACTTCCCTAGCAAGAGATTGGTAGCTTTTCCATAGGGTCAGTGGAGTGCCCCTATTGGATCTCCGGTCGAAAGACCACCACAGAAAGCCACACTTTCTCACGCATGCACATACACCAGCTGCACCGGTTAAGTAGAGGGACTTAGATTCCCAGAGCGTTGGCAAGAAATCCACAAGTTTTTCCACCAAAAAAAATTTCTCGCCAACATATAGCAGTTTATTTGATTAACTGTGGGCCTTCAAGTTCACTAGATTGAAGAATACCAAAGGAAGCTTGGACCAGGAAAGAGGTAGATCTTTATTTTCTTAAATTTTTTGGTTCATAAGATTTTGTGCTTATTGATAAGGAAAATAGAAAAAAGTTGGATGCAAAATCCAAGAGATGCACTTTCATTGGTTATGGATCTGGTGATTTCGGTTTCCATTTTTGGGATTAAGAAAATTCTAAAATTATTAGGATTCGTGATATTGAATGGAATGAAAAGAGAATGTGTAGGGATCAAATTTTGGTACATAAGGATGAACCGGTTGAGAATTTTGTGAATGAAAATGAACTCTCGGATTTAAAATTATTACCTACAGGGTTACATAGTTACTGGTGTCGGTTGACCCTTGATTGGCATCGGTCAGCAGAACTGGTATCAGTTACAGAAGATCTAAACCAGCCTCGGCTTACAGAACTGACATCGGTGAGAGGTGACTGGCATCGCTCACTATCATATTTGGATACAAATGTCCAGGAGATCTAGATTGAGCCTTCGGTACCCCAAAATCCTGTGAGAAGGTCACAAATGGTAAGTAAACCTCCAAAAAGATTTACACTTTCTCTATTTTATTTATTTTCACTGATAATGGTGAACTAGGGAACTTTGAAGAAGTAATATAGGATAAGACCCACGTCTTGTGGGAGCATGGCATGGATGAGGAGATGGACTCCTTGGAACAGAACTAGACATGGGATTTGGTTAAATTACCAGCAGGTAAGAGAACATTGTAGAACAAGTGGGTTTACAGGATTAAGGAAGAAGAGGGTGGACAGAAAAGGTACAAGGCAAGGCTTGTAGTAAAGGGATTTACATAGAAAGTAGGTATTGACTTTGGTGAAATATTTTCTCCTATTGTTAAGATGACTTCTATTCGTATTGTATTGAGCTTAGTTGTAGTAGAATATTTTCATTTAAAGCAACTAGACGTGAAGATTTTTTTTCTTCATGGTGATTTGGATGAAGAGATTTATATGCAGCAGCCACTTGGGTATGAAGTCAAGGATAAGGAGAAATTAGCGTGCAAGTTGAAAAGGAGTTTATATGGGCTCAAGCAAGCTCCAAGGAAATGGTACATGAGGTTTGATAGTTTTATGCATGAGCATGGTTAATTAAGATGTGAATATGACCATTGTGTTTATTTCAAGAAGCTTGCAAATGGAAGCTATATTATTTTCTTATTGTATGTGGACGATATACTTATTGCAGGATCTAGTATGTAGGACATTAGTGAGCTTAAGGGAAAGCTATCTCACGCATTTTCTATGAAGGATCTAGGATCTGCAAAAGGAATCCTTGGCATGTAAATACATAGAGACAGAAAAAACAAGAAATTGTATTTATCTCAGGAGGATTATATCTACAAGGTGTTAGAAAGGTTCAACAGGCAGAATGCAAAACCTGTTAACACACCTATGGTTGGACACTTCAAATTGAGAAAAGATCAATGTCCTTCATCACATGAGGAGATCAAATACATGACATGAGTAACATATGCTTCAGTAGTTGGGAGTCTCATGTATGTTATGGTTTATACAAGACCATACATTACACAAGAAGTGGGAGTTGTGAGTAGATATATGGCCAATCTAGGTAAAGAGCATTGGAAAGTAGTATAATAGATACTTAGGTATTTGAAAGGGACATTTAGCATGCAGTTATGCTATGGAGGTTCGGATATTTCATTAGGTAGCTATGTTGATTCAAATATGGTTAGAGATCTAGATGGTAGGAGAAGCACTACTTGATATATTTTCACAGTAGGTGGTACGACAGTTAGCTAGATTTCAAGATTACAAAAGGTTGTGTATTTGTCTACTATAGAGGTAGAGTATGTTGCAGCTATAGAGGCTAGCAAGGAGATGATATGGATGAGTAGGTTCATGGAAGAGTTAGGAAAGGAGTAAGATGATTGTAAACTATTCAATGGTAGTCAAAGTGTAATTCATTTGGAAAAGAACTTAGTGTTTCATTCAAGAACAAAACACATTCAGTTGAGGTATCACTTCATATGGTAGTTATTGGAGGATGGATAGTTGAATTTGAAAAAGATTCATATGAGCAAGAACCCTGCGGATATGCTAACGAAGCCATTAGCAAAGGAGAAGTTGGAGCTACACTCCACTTCTATTGGTCTTCAATTTTGGGACTTGAAGAGGAAGAAACAAAGCTAAGGAAGGATCCAAGAATGATGTTGTACAGGTATTGTGCAGTAATTAATCTCCAAGTGGGAGATTTTTGAGTTGTGAAGCTCAATTACTTCGGTTTAGTATGTAATGTGAAACTTGCTGGAAAATACAGTAACCATCATTGGTTACGGGGGAACTGGCATCGGTCACTGAGGACTGACATCAGTCAAGCAAGGAGGAATCGGCATCAGTTAGGGTGAACCGACGTTGGTTACTTGTGCGAGGATGTTTTAATTAACTCTCGAGAATTAGATCTATTTTTAGCATTAAAATATATCTATTGATTGTAATTGCATGGCTAAGTTCCCTAAGTCTATAAATGACTATATAAGCATAAAATCTAGGGTTTAGAAGTAGAGAATTAATAAGAATTAAGAAGAAGTTGAAAAATTTGGTGAGAGAGAGAATTCTTGGTGATGAAGAAAAATCTTGAGAGAAAGAAACAATTGTACATCTGAGAGGTGTGGAAGATTGTAAATCTTCATTGTATATCTTGTCAAAGCTTTAGATAATAGATTTTCTTGTTTCTTGGTGGACGTAGCCCACATTAGATGAACCACGTTAAATCTGGTGTTGATTTATGTTTCTTGTTTTGTATATTTCTTCTGGTAGAATATTTGATTTTATTTGCATGTATGTTTAGATCTGATATATTATCTATACAACTGGTGTGTTAATCCCAACATAGTCAATGCCTTGTGAAAGTTAAAATAAATCTTAATCAAATAGTGAGTGGTCTTTAAGCTCTTTAAATACTAAAATGAAAAAATCATCATCTCAGGAAAATTTATCTACGGTGCTCCATAAAGTCATGAAGTCACCCAAGGAGTATTGAGTCCTTTGAAGTTTTTGCTTGAGGTGTAAAGAGTAGAAAAAATCTTGCTTTCTCATTCAACCCATCATATCCTGAGAAGAGAGCTACAGAGGTCTAAAAAAAAGTGTGTGTCTCAATGATCAAACAGGGTTGCAAGGAGGTATGAAATAGACATTTAACATTAAACAATTATTCTCGAAATATGATCAGTTTTAACAATAAAGTGGAATCAAAATGGTATATTTCAAATGAAAATATCATGAAACCTACCAAAAATGGTGGATAATGGTCTGATAATATAGAAGGAGGTGCATGCATAGTTTTTCAAGAGAAAGGAAGAGGTTAAGTAAGAAAAATACTTGATAAACAGTGATAAATATTCTTCATACCCTATAACTAAGGGTTTCAAGGGAAAAAGTGAAGTTTTATCTTAGAACGTTGATCATTCATAGAGCAAAGTTGTGGATTCTATGAAAAATCAAAAGAGTCAAGAAACCTTTATTATTCAAGATACCCTATCTTAGCATTCTAGATTTTTAAAGTGTGTATAACCTAGACAAATAAATAAAGAAATCGTGACCTTTTTATGTTGTTCAAGAATCTTGAAGTGTCACCAAATTTTAGGTTGTGTGAGACATACTTTGGAGGAGTAAAATAGAAGAAATGAGTAATTCTTGACAAAAATAGTGATAACCTGATTTGGGCTTAGCAGACATTATTTAGATAACAAGGCTCAAAGCTTTATAAATTTTCATTAAGGAGTATCAAAGAGAAAGGTAGGTATAGAAGCTTCTACATGAGATGTAAGAAAAGTGATCAGGTAATAAAACCTTGATTGCACATTCAGCATTTTACTTTATGACAGTTAACTAAAAAGCTAGATCAACAATGATTATAAGGTGTGAAGGAGAAAAGGGATTGATTAACAGGTATGCTAGTGTTATTGGAGTTTTTTAAGCCTTGAAGGTGTGGAACAATCCTCTGAGCGCAATCAATAAGAAATAAAGTGGGTAAGTTATGGCGTGTAACAGTCTTGTAAAGTATGATAGTGAACTTAGAACCCAAGCCATCAGTAAGAAGGTAGGGAAACTTAATTGGAGACATTATCAAGGTTGATTAAGGTATAGAAAAGGAGTGTGAAGTTATTTGACCCATCAAATAGTGGTAAGATCATGCCACCCTGTTCTGTGACAGTTAAGCTAATAAGGAGAACCTTCTAGGACTAACAACTAATTTGGTGTGGGAGTATCTTGAATATAGTTTTTGAATCATTGATGGGAGTAAAGTGGAAATTAGATGGTAATGTTAGTGATTTTGTAACTTAGAGAGCCAAAGAAGTTTTAAAAAACATGATATTAGTCTAGCAAGGTAAAAACAAGACAAAAAGCTTAGAGAGTTTGATGACCAAGAGAGTAGGGGGATTCATTGTGAATGGTTGAATAAAATTGAAAAACAAGGAGAGATATAATGTTGGAGTACGTGAAAGATATTAAGTTCAAACAAAATATCACAAGAAAGCCATGAGAAGGCTCAAAACAGAGTTAGGACTAATATATTCAAGACAACAAGAAGGCATATGAGCTAAAACCATCCAAATATGCATGGAAGATGGTAGAAGGATGAAATAAGTATTGACTGATCATGAAAATTTTTTAATAAGGTATATACATGTGTTGTAAAGCTTGGAGTAGTGGTAAGAAATCAAACCCTAGGTGCTAGACCTCAAACCCTAGCTATGTTTAGTGGAAACAAGAAAAAAAAATGAAATTTTGAGTTGGGGATGATAGAAGGAGAGTTGAGAAATAAAAATTGGCAAAAAGAAAGATTGCCCAAAAGGATATCTAAAACACTCTTCAATTTGTATTTTTTGTTTGTAGAATTCTCCTAGTTTCAAGATTTGTACCTTTGGAGGGTTGATTAAGAATGCTAGAAAAACACTAAAATAAGCATAACTTTTTATTGGTAAAGAGTTACTTCATGAAATTTGATAGGTAGAATAATGAGCCAAATGGGTATCTAAAATATTACCATACAAGTTTGATGATGAATATTTCATGATTTATATTAGAAAAATAAGTTTTCCATGGCTACAAGGTCATATGGAGGTCTATAAGGAAAAATACCAAAAAATTAGTTAATGAAACTTCTTGAGTGGGTTATTCATGTTTGCTAGCTTTTTGATGTATAAGTTTTTGTTTGGGATTGTCACTGTAATTGGGTTTTTTGTACTTTTTTTGGGCTTATTATGAGTCAATATCTTCTTGAATCTATCCCTTTTATAGTGTTTTTTGTTCTATGTCATCTTCATGGAATATCCTTTATAAAGGCCCTTAGATCCCATCCAACAATTATCAAATAAAAAAATCATGAGTTATGTCATAAAAATAGGTTTTCCATGGCTACAAGGTCATATGGAGGTCTATAAGGAAAAATAACAAAAAATGAGTTAATGAAACTTCTTGAGTGGGTTATTCATGTTTGTTAGATGATTTTGAGCATGTGTATAGTGAATTTGGGATTTGATTCAATTTTCTCATGCATTTCAATGGTTTGAGCAAGATATGGTTACTTAAGCAAGGTTGTGAATGTTGAATGAAAGTGCTTGTACAAAGTTGAAATTGTGACTTCTAATGCTTTGTTAGTATTATATGATGGAAGTATGTAGGTAAGAACAAATGATATGTAGAGGTAGTTTTGTGAGCAAGTATGTTGATAAGGGGAGCAAAGCTTGCGATCAAGAAAGTCACTATATCACACAATGAATACTATAAATACTGAAAAAGTGACTCATGACAGAGGTGAAAATGTTGGCTCATCTACATGACTTAAGATGTAGGTATGAAAGAATTTTTTTGCATAATCAGTTAGACAATGGTTGAATGTTCCCATGGGAAGTGATAAAGTATAATTTCAGGTGATATGTGAAACCTCTATGGCCTGACAAAGTTTGACAAAAAATGCACTAAAAAAATGCTTCACGGATCTAGGTGCCAAAGTTGCTAGCAACCAATGCATGATGGAAATAATCCCTTGTAATGATTTCCTTGGATGAGATAGCTGAAGAAGGTAGAAATGATGATTTTGTGATGAGAATGAATGTTTTCATGTGAAGATGTATATGTTCAGGGCGAGCTACAGTGCTCAAATGCTACTATGAGGCCAAAAACAAAGCCAAGAAAAGAAAAACAAGATTGTAAGCTTGAGTGATGAGTTTGGTTGATGTTTCCAACCAATAAGGGATCCAAAAAAATTGATGAATAAGAATTCCATGAGCTAAATGCATGCAATTTTTCATTAATGTAAAAAGGGGGGAGAAGAACTAGGAGGATTTCTATCAATGACAAAGGGGGAAATTATTAGCATGTGAGTATGTAGTGTTGTCATTGATGAAAAAGGCATGTACCGATTAATGAAAAAGGGATGAGGTCGAAAGGAGGATTTGTATGATGATGACATGGGTGGAAACAAGATAAACTAGGCCCATTTCAGAGACCTAGTACAAACATAGCATGGAGTACATAGAAAAGCAAGCTGAAGCATGGCATTGCAAGTATAAATTTTGTGTAGGGACATTGTAGAGAGGTTGTAGAAGATGCTATAGGTCACAATTCAGATGATATAGGCATGTTTAAGGTCTTTTGGAGGCTCATTCGTGAGAACAAGCAAGATAAGCATCCATAAACCTTGGTGGTTGATGAGTTTCATGCATGTACATGCTAAAATAAGTCTTGGGACATGTGAAAGAGGTTTTCCCAGTGCTTTAGACAAAGTTTTAGGTCAAAATTCCCATGGACAAGAAAGAAAATGAAGTTTTAGTGAAAACTACCTATTGAAATTACCATTTCTAGCTCAAGAGTTAAGTTTTCTTTGCTCATTGGAACGTTAAAATTTTTCATGGAGATCTAATCTCTTCATCAATGTTAGGGAATTGATTCTAGAATATTTTGAAATAATAATGAGTTAGAATGATGGCCTATACTTTATGAATGAAGTTTAAGAATCTAAGTAGGTTCCAAACCCTCCAAAACCCCTACCTTCAAATCGATGGATAATAACTAAAAATTATGGTCATGAAATATCTTGCGAAATCTGATTTTATGATTTTGGCATGTAGAATACTCCTTCTACTTCATTTTGGTGGTGTTCTCATTCTCTAGGTCAACTAGTAAGGCCATGAACTATGTTTATTTTGAACAAATCTGCATGTACAGTCATGTGATGAAGGATTCATGGGGAAAATTATGATGTTGGAGAAATATTGGGATGTGCCCCAAGTTTCCATGAAGATTTTTAGGTATGATCCTTGCATAGATTTTTTGAAATAGGGCAACCAAGAATGTATGCTTCTTAAGGACTAGAAAATCCGAAACTAGTCAAGTTGGATTGAAGGGATGATGATGCAAATGCAAGTTGTTGAAGAAATTCATGAGCATGGACAATTGATATATGTCTAATAAAACATGTTTTATCCCTTGATTTGATATGATGAATTTTTTTTTTGCATGAGTTCAAATGGTCAAAATTGCCCTTTTAGGCATGTCAAGTAGGTCTAAGAAATGGATGTGTAAATGAAATTTTCTTCACATAATCCCTTCATCTGAGTGCTTGAAGTTGAACTAGAGGACCGTAGTGATGTGTTACAATAATTATTTTTTCATGAAAATGTGTTTTGAAATGGTATAATCCATCAAATACAATATTGGTTTTTGTGGTCTCGAATCCGGTCAAAGCTATCTCAAAAATGTGTGCATATTGAATCCTTAATCCTTGAAATGAAACTTGCTGGTAAGTTTAAAATAGGAAAAAGGTCAAGAGTATTTGATGCAGGAGAATCGGTAAGTTTTCATTGAGTGTTTCCATGTTTGAGTTGAGTCTAGGGTGTCTTATGAGTGTGTGTTGTCATTTCCCTCTAAAAGCATGTAATTCAAATTTTTAAATTTGGACTAGTGATTTGTAAACATCAAATAATGCCTATTTGTGCATGTGAAGACCAAAAGTGTGTGAAAAAATACTTGGATTTATTATCCTCATGTGGACCAAGTCATTGTAACGAGTGTATGGAGTTTGAACTATTTTCTAAGTCAAGAAGTTGTTAAGCTATCTTGAGGGGTGATTGAGTGAAGATAGGAATAGTTGTTTGGGATGCTAATTGGGATTTTTGGATTCAATATGAATAATTCTCGAGATGAATTGTTTTAATAGGATTATATTAATGTGAATCAAGTAATTTTATGGTTTTCAAACAATCGTATGTATGTTATTATGTGTTTTGTTCATTATTTCCATGTATTTTAGCAGGATTTATGTACAAAATGTGAGAAAATAGGTGAATTTCGGGGTTTTTGATCCAATAATCTTATTTTTATGCATGGAGAAGTTGGAGGACATCATTCCAAGCCCAAAAAAAATTATTTGTGGTCTTAAAACATCTGGAGAAGCTTTGTAGACTAGGATTTACACTCACTTCCCTCAAACTAGGGCTTCCTATAACTTACAACCTATATGGTCGAATTTTCTAAATTTTTTAAACCTCATTGCTCCAGATTGATGTATCCCACTGTCTAAGAGTACATATTCAAATTATACTGGTAAGGGTGTTCTGCATAATATCCCTTCACCCTAGGCATAGCAAGTTATGTTTTCCTGTAACAGTGGCGTCTTATGATATTTTAGAATGGGTAAAGGTTAAGGGTGGTTAGAATAGTTCTAAAATGTTCCATTTACACCTTTTTGCATAAGTAATTAGAGTGGATTAATCTTAGAACCTTTGTACCCATATGTAGCATTATAAAATATCTAATTAGACCTAATTAGTCTATGATAGAGTGAGAAAAGTCAATGTTTGTACAAAGGAGTCAACCCTGAGTTTCACATATAAGCATGAGCTCCATAAAGGGCATTGAGATAATTAATAGTTTTGAAATACATTCATTGCATGTTTAAACCCATGAGCATACGTCCTTTAGGAGGGCTAGTAGTTAGGAAGCCTAATTCTAAGATCCATGTTAATTGGTTGAGTATTGAAGGAATAGAGGATCTAATCATCTTGAGTATGGTGGAGTAAGAGGTCTAAGACTGATCTACCATGATAATAAACATGGAGAAGAGTTTTGGCATGATGGAGCTATGGAGAGCCTCTGTAGGCTATGAATATGAATCATATGCATGAGGGAATGAAGTATGGAGATGAATTGTGTGTGAGAGAGGAGGTGTAGTAGATAGAATTGAAAGTGAGAACAAGTGTGAAGCCATAGGGCAGGTAAGGGATATGGTGGTCTCATGTTGAAATCACAGGCTTATTAGGTTTGCTTAGTGGTCACCATCGAAGAAGCATAGTTGTGAGTAGAGTGGATCAAGAGCTTATATGATGTTTGATGTAGAGAGCCAAAGAAGAGCATTTAGCTAGATCCTCATAGCAAGGGGTGATTGGGAAGATTCATGCATGCTTAAGGTAATTATGACCTACACAGAAATAAGGTAAAAACTAAGTAGACCCTTGCACCAGTTGGTATCAAAACCTAATTAAAATATATCTTGTATGAAAACAATAAAATGATGATGGTACAGAGATAAATAAGATTACAGAATATCCAAGAAATTCTACTCAGAGAGATGATGGGGTAGTTTCAGCAAATGAGGACTTAAATGGAGGAAATAATGGGTGCTTTAGATCATTTGGTCAAAGAGAGAATTCCATTTTTAGAGTGCAAAAGCAAAGGAGAGTCTACAGGCCATTCAGGGGAAGGATTCAAGTCTTCTGGATTAAATCAAAAAGGTATGCTTATGTTTGGTGATATGAATGCAAATATTGATAGCTATGTAAATGATAGAGATGTGAATGCTATTTTTCATAACTATGCAATTTGTAGTGATGTAAAATTCCCTAAGAGAACTAAAAAGGGGTAGGTATTTAGACTAGATTAGTCATGTGAGAAAAATGAAGAAGTGAAAAGTTAATCTCTTTTGATGAGGAGAGTCTTGGGTAAACCAGGAGATCAAAAAGTAGATTTAAGATGTCAAAACATATATATGAGTCAGAGAAGGAATTTGTTTAGAACTAGACGCAAGTCTGGAGGAAAAGTATGTGATGTCATCATATATGGAGGAATTATAGATATTGTGGTGTCAGAATACATGGTGCAAAAGCTGGAGTTAAGAAGACTTCCACATTCAAGGCCTTATTACTTTTCATGGGTGCAACAGAACTGTATCTATGTATTAGTTAGGTATGCAAAGAGAATTAAAACTAACACCTTAGTAGTTTTAAAACATGAACTAAATACACAAATATCATCATGTTAAGAGCTAAACAAGACTAAATTCCAACATTATGCATTAAAAATTTGAAATAGAAATCAAACTAATATGCTAAGCATTAAAATCTCTACTCTTTAGATCACCAAAACACTAAATGAGCCTAGATAGATCCATGGCAATCAAATTTGATTGTTTGATCTTCAAGGTTTTGGGAATGGAATCTCATCAAAGTATGGCTACAAGACCATTTTTATTCTCTCCATATGACTCAAAATCTTGGATGAATGAAATGTAAGAATGAGGCTATTAGCTCAAATGACAGATGCTCTAAGATGAAATCTCCTATAGATTAGCTATAAACATGTAATGTGTAAGAAGAAAGGTAGGACGAGGGCTCCTTATATAGCCCAATGGATAGAATAATCTCTACATCCCTTTTCATGTGGGATAAATAGAGAGGTTGGGTTAGTTGTGGATAAGGAAGGTTTAGAAAGGGTTGAGTCAACCTTAGGAGAGTTTTGTTTATCCTTTAGTGACCCATGGGGTTTGAGGGGATTTATTAATTAACCCAAGTGATTAATTAATAGGTGTGCAAGCTTATAAAAGCTTTTTAGAGGAATAATTAGCATGATTTAGACTATGAGAGAGATTTAATCAAATAAATGATGATTTATTGATTTAATGGAAGAGGAAGCTAATTAATTAATAATAATTAATTATTCTAGATAAAAAGGGGGATTAATTAACAAAAGGCCTTTAATTGGTGTATTTGTTGGAAAGAAGGGTTAATTAACTAGTGTAATGTTAATAATTAATGGTGATAGAAGAGGAAGTGTGCTATATTGATGATATGTCGTCAATTTTTGGGAAAGAGAATAATCAACGCAATTTAAATATTTAAATTTCTCAGGTTAAATTATAGGTGTCTACAAGAACCATAAAATTATGGTAAATGAGCAGAGTGTTGTTGATTTTCAAATTGGAACATATTGGGATACATTGTTGTGTGATGTTCTACCTATGGATGTTTTTCATTTGCTATTAGGTAGACCTTGGCAATTTGATAGAAAATCAAAGCATGATGGAAAAAATAATGTTTACAAATTTTGTAAGGATGGAGTTAAGCATAGTCTCATAACCTTGAAGAGATAAAGAGATAAGGAAGGAGGAAGTGTCATGTTAATGACCATGAGGAATATTTGCATAAGACAATAAAGCGGGTTAAGGAGATAAAAATAGTAAAGGAAGTGTCTCCTTGTGATGAGTTGTGGATGAGAAGAGAAACACCAAGAAGGGTGTTTAGTGACCAAGGAGCTAGTCAAATGAAGAAGATGATGAAAGAGAGAGGATGTTGGAAAGGTAATGAGATGGTGGATCAGAAATACCACCTTGGAAAACCACTAAGTTTCTTTTATGAAGACATAACTATGGAAGAAGCCATGAGAGAAGAAGGCATGAAGGTCAAGAGACC
This sequence comes from Taxus chinensis, assembly GCA_019776745.2. NCBI lineage: Eukaryota > Viridiplantae > Streptophyta > Pinopsida > Cupressales > Taxaceae > Taxus > Taxus chinensis. The sequence continues at coordinate 915,666,022 of CM034147.1, read as the reverse complement.
ATCAAGTTTTTTAACTAATTCTATGTGGACATGTTTGTGTGCAGGTACATCTCATAAAATGCTAAGTATTGGTGAAAATGTAGGGAGAAAAAGTGATGAAAGTGATGTTATTTCAAGGCAAGAAGACCAATTTGGTCCTAAGTGTGATGAAGAGGAAGGAATGGACACTCTCACATTGAGAGAAGAGTTTCAGAGGTTAGAAGAGATGTTTTATTTCATAAAAGGTCAACATGCAGGTGAAGGGAAATCTAGTAAAAATGAATAACTCATGAAGGAGCTCCATAAGGACCCTAAACCAAGCCAAAGAGATGATGAGTTTTGTACAACAGAGAACCAAGGAGTTTAGACAAAATTGTGATCAAGGAAGACAAAAAAATTAAGCCAGGGATTAAAGATATGTCCTTTGAAGGAATATAAAGACAAGGAAGTACCTCCATAGGTAGTCAAGCAAGTAGGAAAGAAAGAAAAGTCCAGTAAACCCAGCATTAAGCAAGAGAAAGAGAAAACAATGACTTTGTGCAAAAGGCAAAATAAAGAATGTATAATGGAGAAAGGAAGTCAGGAACAAAAAAAATTGGAAGAAGCTCAAGAAGAATGGATGGATATGAAGCATTATTGTGAAACAAGGGAGCATGAAGATAATGCAAGGAATGCAAGTGAACAAAAAAACAGAGGAAACAAAGGAGCCATAAATAAACAAGGTAATAACTCTTATTGTTTCAAGAAAATGATCAACTTTCATGGAATAAATCAGAGTAAAAACCAATTAAGTGAGCTAGGACATAAGGGAATCAAGCATATATTCAAGAATCTAAGTCATAGTATTCATTGTTCTAGGAATGTAATTAAATCCCTTTAAGGATTAGTAGGCTGGACAGTAGATAATTCCTTTGAAAGACTAGTGATTCTTCAATTATGGGTGGAGATCAATATACTTGTGGAATGGATAAATCATTTGTAGTCAAACAAGCAATAAATGGAGTTATCACTTGAAGTAGAAGACCAAAGTTTCAGTTTCAATGTATACAAATGTCTTTTTAGAAAACAGAGATCAGTTTGAAATCATGAAAGAGAAGGCTCAAATTTCTTAGCCTTAGAATATGGAGTCTTTTGCAAGGAAAGTATGAACAAATAATTAGTGAGGACACATACCAAGAATTCAATGACCAAGGTCAAGAAGATTGAATCAGTCTTAGAACTACTAAATATAAAATATGCATAAGTAGCCACTCAAGGATAGGTATTTAGAAGCCAAACTTTTATGGAGGTAAAACACAAGTATGAAGTGATAAGCAATCCAAAAGTCTCATATTGTAATGGAATATATTTTGGCCTATTTAGTATTTGGTATAAATATTTGAGTGGAGAGAGATTTGTAAGACATAAAATAAACATGGAGCTGAGACATGAGAGCAACATAAAGAGAAGGCAGTGTCAAGAAGTGGAAATGGAACATGATTCCAAGGAAGTACTAAGACATAGAGTAGAATCCGGGATTCAATTACCTTTCAATAAAAATCAATACTTTACACAACCCCTACTAAATGTCCATGTGCAAATGATGAGAAGGAAAACAAAAGTAAAGTATAAATGTGGATCCCAATAGTACACTCACCTGCATGAGTGGGTTATGAAAATATTTATTGGAATTAGAATGGTTAAGAAGGTAGAGAAGTTGACATGGCATAAGAAAATTACAAAGCACCAAAAGGGAAGAAAGGTGAAAATGAAAGAATCGTCAGTTCCTAAGAAAAACCAGAGGAAGTACAGTGATGACAATCAATTGAAGGAATAAAGGAGGAATTAAACCATGGAAACTAGATAGAATTCAGTCAGGAAATAGTATATATAACAAGAAACCCATGGAAACTAAGACAAGAACATACAAAATCAAACAAAGGAAAGAGAAAGAAAACTATAAGCATAAAAAGGAGGATCATATGCAAGCTTGGAGAAGACACCTACAGCTGGAAAAGCAAGAAAGAAGCAAGAGGATGTGACAAAAAAGTACCATTTGAGCTAGACGCTCAATATTTCCTCTCATGAGTAGAATGATGGAGGAGCATCAGTAGGTTTTCATTGATTTTTCCCATGTTTGAGTTGATTCTAGGGTGTCTTAGGAGTGTTTCTTTTCATTTCCCTCCAAAATCATGTAATAATTCAAATTTTCAAATTTGGACTAGTGGTTTGTAAACACCAAATAAGGCCTATTTGTGCATGTGAAGGCTAAAAGTGTGTGAAAATAGACTTGGAAGTCTTATCCTCATGTGGAACAAGTCATTGTAATGAGTGTAGGAAGTTTGAAATATTTTCTAAGTCAAGAAGTTGTTAAGCTATCTTGAGGGGTGGTTGAGTGAAGATAGGAATAGTGGTTTGGGATGCTAATCAGGATTTTTGGCTTCAATATGAATAATTCTCAAGATGAATGGTTGTAATAGGAATATATGAATGTGAATAAAGGAATTTGAGGGTTTTCATGCAATCCTATGTATGTTATTGTGTGTTTTTTTTCATTGTTCCCATGTACTTTAGCAAGATTTATGTACAAACCATGAGAAAAAAGGTGACAGTCAGGGTTTTTGAGCCAAGAAGTTTATTGTTATACATGGAGCAGTTAGAGAAAATCATTCCAAACCAAAAACAATTTATTTGAGGTCTTGAAACATCTGGAGAAGCTTTGTAGACTAGGATTTACACTCACTGCCCTCAAACTAGGGCTTCCTATAACTTACAAACTGTATAGTGGAATTTTCTAAATTTTTGAAATCTCCATGCTCTAAATGATTTCTCCCATTTTCTAAGAGTCCAAAGTCAAATTCTACTGGTAAGGGTGTTTTTCATAAGATCCCTACAACCTAGGCATAAAAAGTTATGTTTTCCTGTAATAGTGGCATCTTGTGATGTTTTAGAATGGGTAAAGGCTAAGGGTGGTTAGCATAGTTGTGAAATGTTCCATTTACACCCTTTTGCATAAGTAATTGGAGTGGATTAATATCATAACTTGTGTACCCATATGTAGCATTGTAAAAGATCTGATTAGACCTAATTATCCTAGGACATAGTGAGAAAATTCAGTGTGCGTACAAAGCATTCAACCTTGAGTTTCACATATAAGCATGAGCTCCATAAAGGGCATTGAGATCATTATTTAGTTTTGAAATACCTTCAGTGCATATTTAGACCCATGAGCATTTATCCTTTAGGAGGGCTAGTAGTTGGGAAGCCTAATTCTAAGATCCTTGTTAATTGGCTGAGTTATTGAAGGAATAGAGGGTCTAATCATCTTGAGTATGGTGGAGTAAGAGGTCTAAGACCAATATAGCATGATAATAAACATAGAGAAGACGTTTAACATGATGGAGCTATGGATATCCTATGTATGCTATGAGTATGAATCATATGCATGAGGGAGTGAAGTATGGATATGACGTGTGTGTGAGTGGAGTGAAGTATGAGAAGGTATAGTAGATAGAATTTAAAGTGAGAACAAGTGTAAAGCCATAGGGCCGGTAAGGGATGTGGTGGTCTCATGTTAAAATCACAAGTATATTAGGTTTTCTTAGTGGACACCATTGAAGAAGCATAGTTGTAAGAAGAGTGGATCTGGAGTTTATATGATGTTTTATGTAGAGAGCCAAAGAAGAGAATTTAGCTAGATCCTCAGGGCAAGGGGTGATTGGGAAGATTCATGTATGCTTAAGGTAATAATGACCTACACATAAATAAGGTAAAAACTAAGTAAACCATTGCACCAGATTTCCATAAATGTATGGTATAGACCATGAACAGATGTTTGATTGAATTTATACCTCATTTTGTGAGGACTAATTTTTTGGGTATTTAACTCCTTTGAGTCCTTTTCCAAATTAGTATGCCATGGTGATATTGAAGGTTTTTTAGCTGCTCCAAGTCCTTGAAGGTGATCTAGAGATCACATATGACTTCCTCCGAGCATCAGAAGGTTTCGAAATTTCATACATTGTTGTTAATGAAACATTTTTATATGTGGTTTTTGAAGATGCCATGTATGTGCACACATAGTTGAGCATATGAGCTCTAATGGATTCTTGAGGAAAAAATGGTGATTTATGGAGCTCATCAAGGATTTATAAGGATGTTAGAAGACTCTCGTAACGTGTACACAAGTTCATAACACTTTTCATGAGTTACATTTGCTAAAAGACAAAGGAATCTATGTTGGGAAGAAGAAGACAAAACTAAACTTAAGAGTTACAAATTCATATGTCAATCTGAAAATAGTATCTTTTCAGTTACTTCATAGGTTTGGTGAGTTGAGGAGTGTTTTATAGGTCCATATAAGTTTTATAGGTGTCATGAAAAGCACATGGAAGGTTAGAAGTTGTAATTTACATGTTGCAGATGTAATGATGTCATTATGGCAGTTTTATGTGATGTCATCCAAGATCCCTTGTACGAGTTAGAGGAAGTTGGAAGTTGAAGTTTTGTAAGTGGATAATGAAGAGGTGATGGATCATGTAATTATCATTTATTTGTATGCATTAGTGTCTATGAAAATGAATTTTTTTATGGCTATGTTGAGAGTGTAGAAGTTGATGTAAAATTGTGAATCATCTTTGTGTATGAAATGGATTGTGTGTGACTTGAAGACTGAATTATGGGAAGAAGAAGGATATGATGAAGAGTTGAGGAAGGTGAGTTCATTCTTGTGTGAATGTGGTAAAAAAAATGTGTATGAAAGAGGCTTTGAAGATTGTACTTGCAGCTGACTGAGAATATGAGTGAAGAGGTGAATTAGGAGGTGTGAAAGAGAGAGAAGAGGAGATGAATAAGTGATCACAACTTGTTGTGTTAGACAACCAAATGAAAGTGATCAATACCTTGTAAAAATTCTAAGTTTTTGCTTAGCAAAATAGGGAGTTAGAGCTTCCTTGCAGGTTGGAGCTTGTAGAAGGTTGACTGGATGCTTGATTGAATTTTTGGGAGTTGTTCTTCCATGCAAGTAGGATATTGCTAAAGGTCAAGTGGATGCTTGGATAAATTTTGGAGTGCGTGCTTCAAGTTGAGTGAGTTCTCAGCAAATTTGAAATCCTTGTAATCTCTTATGGGACAATTGTTTAATTTGTGCATTGATTTCGGTAGGTTTTTCTCTCTTTAAGGTTTTCCCACATTAAACATGGTGTTCATGTGTGTTTGCTTGTTTTTTTCTCATGTTTGAATGTTGTTGTGTGCATGATTAAGGTTGATTGAGATTGAATGGTTTTTTAAGTTTTAAAATTGGTTTCAAAAGTTTAAGAAGCATTGATTCAGTGTGTTTCCAATAGGGTTAACTAGGTTTATGAAGGGGTGAGTATAAAACTCCTATTTAGCCATTTTCAAAATCATTTTTATGTTTTAAACCCCCCCATTGTTGTTTGATATGTTGTTATGTTGTCAAAATTTTCAAAAACCTTCGTTGATGAATTCACGTTTTCACTCATAGCTCCCAAACACTAGATCTGTTTTCCTTGAAATTTCACCTAAAGCCTCCTTTCCAAAACTTCTTGGAGAAGAAACAAACCATTTTCCCATTGATGCTCTTCATTTTTTACATCATCCACATGAATATTTCAGTAAAAAAATTCCTTTTCAAACCCCTGGTGTTCCTGTGATTAAAATCACATAAAATTTGGAGCACGAGATCACAATAAAAAACCTAATCTAACAAAATAGATATCAGCTCAATCCGACACTCAAAAGGAACACTTTTATTTTTAGTAATTTGGAACTAAATCCATTCTAAAAATATTAAGTTTTGAACAAAAAAATTAAGACCTTTTTGTAATTCCTCAAGTCCAAAACTTATCAAATTAAAAAAATCCAAAATTTTGGAAAATTATCTAAAAATAGAATATGAGGGTGGGGTGTAACTTACTAAAAATAGTAAGTATCCAGATCAAGTCCAAATTCCAAACACACCTCTATCCCCCCATTTCCTCCTTGTTTTTACCCATCATGAAAATCAAGTACACCAGCTTCGAGCCAATATCCACTCTAGCTACTGACTACCCGAATGTGGGAGATAGTGATGTACTACATCTAGACCTAGAGGATTTAAAGAAAAGGATGTTAAAGGAACCACGAGGGCCTGTCTAGGAGAATGTATTTACTAGAGGACTCTTTAAATTTGGAGTGCATCAACTCTCTATGTAAAACACTAAGCTATCTATATCTTGTGTGAGGCATTCTAGTCCTGCCACGAGAAACATCCATGTTGAGCACAAATTTCCACCGAAATGAATCTCATAATACCTAAAAATTCCCACCTGAATTCACACGGTCATCATCACACAGGAGTTTTCATCTCAAGAGTGGTCAAAAGACTGATTCCTATCTTCAAGGAATTTCAATTAGTTCATGGATCAAACAAGGGATAAAACCTTCTCGAATGCCCAAGACATTATAACAAAGTGAATTCCATGAGGCATATTCAGATGAAATTTTACTCCTGAGTAGACTGATGAGTGAAGAGCATATAAGGGACTTCCAAGAATGGATGGCACAATTCATATTGGTAATCATTGAAGGAGACCAAATGATTGATTGGGGTCAAATCATTAGTGACAATATTCATTGGCAATTGGAGCATTTTTCACCACTAAGAGGTTCACTATGACCTCTTACTTGGTGTATTCCCTCAAATACACAATGTTGGGGTTAGCACACCAGTTGTGCATATATATTAATCAAATCTAAGCATACAAACAATGAATACATAAATAACCATAAGATACAATACACAAGATTTAACATGGTTCACCCAATGTGGGCTACGTCCACCAAGAAACAACCAATTTATCATCACAAAGGAAATACAATGAAGATTTGCAATCTTCCACACTTTCTTGGATGTCATGTACTTTCTTCTCTCTACAAGTTTTTTTTTTCTCTATAAAAAGAAAGTTCTTTACAATTCGTGTCTAATATCACTTCTAACCCTAGCTTTATGCTAATATAAGCATCTACAAACTTAGGTCACTTTAGTTATGCAATTACAACCATTAGATTCACTTTACAACTAAAGATAGATATAATTCCCGTAACTTAATTATAGTAGTCACGCACATGCAACCGATGTTATTCAGCCTTAACCAATGTCGATTCCTTCTTGCTTGACTGATACCGGTCCATAGGTGACCGACATCGGTTACTGTGTATTCTAGCAGGTCTATAAAAGCATGTCAATGAAGCAATTAAGCTCCATAACTCAACAATATCCCACTTAGAGATAAATTGTTGCATTGTACTGTTATCCAAAATTCACCCCCTAGGGGTAAATTTTGATAACATGCATCAGAAGATTCAAATCCCAAGCAAATTGATTGATTCAAAGCAAAGTCAGGTTTATAGGGGTCCCTTCAGATACTTTTCTAACTCCCCTGGCCGAAGAAATAGGGAACAAGCTCTGAGAAAATGCAAAAAAGTTACAGAAAGGCAAAAAGGTTGATCCGGCCGAAAGAGTGAAGAAAAATTGGCTAAGTGTTTGCTCAAGGAGCGTTTGGGACCAAAAAGGCCCGAACATGGAAGCGGTTCGGCCGAAATGAGCCTCTAGGTGGTCCAAAAGAAAATTGGGACAAATCAGGACAGAAAATAAGCGGCAGGTGTGAAATGCCGATTCGACCGAAAGAGAAAGATCAACTAACTGGCTGAGAGGGACAGTTCGGGACAAGTTTGGGCCGAAAAGGCCTGAACCGGCCGGTATCGGCCGAAATGAGCATAGACTAGTCCAAAAAGAAAATGGGACAAATGGGGATGAAAGTATGCGGCGGGCGCGAAATGCCGATTCGACTGAGAGAAAATCGACTAACTACTGAGAGGGACAGTTCGGGACAAGCGGGCCGAAAAGGTGCGAACTGACCAAATCGGGGCGAAAGAGGTCAAAACAATCCAAAGGCAATCGGGACAAGCGGGGCCGAAAAGGATGCGAACCGGCCGAACCGGGCGAAATCAGGTCAAAAGGAGTCACGAAGGCAATTCGGACGTCTGGGACAAAAGGACGTGAAGGGCACGAAAAAAGCCGGCAGGGGCCGAGAACCAATCAGAAGCCACCACGTGTCTCAGGGAAAAAAAAGGTCAAAAAGGTCAAAGGGCAAGTTTTTAAAATGTCATCTTGAACCAATGAAATAGCGCCACGTGTCCAGTTAAGGGCCCCACAAGCGAATTTCAAAATGAAAGCCCGTGAAATATGGAGGAGAGAGAATTACTCATCCAATCAGCACGTCCCACGTGTCGTCTAGGTGGTAGAGCGTGGGGAAAGGATTTCAAAACACGCTTTCGCCTGTTTTGTGCCCTAGATCTTCAGATCGCCATAACTTTTGATCCAGAGCTCAGATTTGCACATTCTTTATATCAACGGAAAGCTGGTGAAATTCTCTACACAATTCTCGGGGTCAATCTTGCATTTTTGGAGCAGTCTGGAGGGAGAAAAATTGAGAGAAACGGATCTGACGCGTATTCATGGCCGGAAATGACATTCCAGCGACCAGAGTTAATGCAGAATGGGTCGCATTCTCCTGTAATCCGGTCAAAATGATAGGGTATGGGTTTGTAAGGTCCTCCATGCCATGTTTTAATACACCTACAGTCAAGAAAGAATGGGCTCCCATGCCCTTGTACGTCTCCTATTCCCTGGGTTCGACCCTTGCATTTTAAAAAGCCAGTTTTGGGCTCATTTCAAAGAGGGGGAACATTTTTTGGGCATAGCAGACTTCTTCTTTCACCTTCTTCAAGGGATTGATAAAGTATCATACCTCTCCAAGGATTGTAATAGTTTTTCTTTACCTCTCTGAGAGTTGTGATGTGTATTTTGATATTAAATTGATAATGCAAGCTCTGTGAATGGGTTTCAATCCTCTATTTGTATTATTCGCTTGATTTCAGATGCTAAATTATACATTATCATTCTGTGTATGTTTTTATGTTGTGAACCTTGGTCTGTGTCTATTTGCATGAATAATATGTTTCACCACTCCTTTTTGGTGCATCACCATCTTTAGTTAGTTTCAATTTTTTGTACTTCTACCCATGTCTCCTTGCAAGTTAGAATAGGATTAGGATCTAGACCTCTGTAGCTTTGCAAAATATAGATCTAAATCAGAGGAGTTTGAGGAACCAGCCTCTAATCTAGAGATTCCTCTCTCAGTTTCCAAGTCCCACACTTGGAGAGAGGTTTCCATGTTGTGCAATTACACTGGATGCAAGAGTGATCAACCTAGAAATCTGATCAGCGTCCAGGGGTGCTGTAATTTTGCACTAACAGTTTTGGCATGCCCGGTGGGACCAGAGGTCTCATTTTTTATTGCAGCAAAGTTGATGTGCATCTGCTGCAATTTTCTTGCTTGAAAAGAGCTATTATTTGCATATCTGGCGACTCCGAGGGGAAGAATCAACTGGTTTCAGCAGTCAGGCCTGAAAGCTTATGAGAAGAATCACAAGGTCAAGAGTTGGAGAGGAGGAAGTACTGTTTGAATACCTGCAATTATCTCCAAGAAGAAGGCAAAGAGGAAGAAGGATTCAAAGGTCTCCATCTCCACCAAACAGAACTCTCTCAACTCCTCCACCTGAGCAGGCCTTTCTTTCAATATACAAGGGTTTTAAGACCAATCAGAATGGCGCAACCAGTGAACCCCTATGTCAACTTCACATGCAGCAGCCCACTTGCTCTCAATGCACAAAATCCAATCCCAGTTGCAGCACTGAAGAACATTCCATACTTTCACTGGAGAAAATCAGACCACTCCTGGTGATCATGTCAAAGACATTGCTAACATTTGTGCAATCCATGAGATTAATGAAATGCAACGTAGCTGTCAAATTGCTGGCATCCTCATTCAAGGGAAAAGCATTGCAATGGTTTAGGAGCCTTGAAGCTGGCTCTATCACAAACTGGAATCAGCTGTGTATTGCACTTCACAATCAATTTGGAGAGAAGGGAGACAACTTGTCTCTTTTGGAACAGCTGACAACTATCAAGAGAGCTTCCAATGAGTAGCTAACTGACTTCAACTTCAGATTTCAAAGGTCTTGGGATAGGATTCCAGTAGCAGTCAGGCCAACAGCAGAAGGTGCTTTTCTATATTACCTTAAAGCTTTAAATTCTGATATTTCTATGTTGATTCAATCTATGGGAGGCACAACTATCCCTGCTGCTTATAGTATTGCCATTAGAGCTGAAAATTGTCTGATTCAAGCTGGCAAGCTAGCTCCTAGGCCTCCAATGCCATTATATCCAAGTTTAGAGAGCCCAAGTACTAGTCAAGCACCTATCTTAGCTCCTATTCCCACTCCTAGGAATCAGAGTTCAAATGAAGCTTCCACTTCATCTCCAAGTGCCCCAAATGAGCTTCAAGAAGTCATGAAGCAACTGCAAAATTTAGGTAATGAGCTGGTCACACTCAAGAGACAGCAAGCTCAAGGTTTTAGACCTTCGTATCAGCCTCAAGCTCAACCTAATAGGCAGCCATATCAGCCTCAAAGGCCACCCAATCCAGCTGCAAATATGAATCAAACAAGGCCTCCTGCCAATAGACCATTCCAGCCCTATAATCCAAATGCCATATCTGCCTCTAAGGCATTAGTACCAGCACAAAACAACACTGCCCAGGAGTATGATTGGTGTTTTCCATGTAATGAGCCTCATAATCAATCCATGTGCTTCAATGGTGCTTTGACTCAAGCTTTAATGGTAACAAGTGCTGGTGTGGAGGGTGAGAGTAGTCAAGAAAACAGCCAACAACAAGAAACATTCCAACAGCAATCAGCCCCAAATGACACCACATTGGTAAATTGGCAAGCAGAGGATTTCTGTGGCATGAATCAGGTAGTTTCTCAAGGTGTTGCAGCCAACACAAGGTCAAAAAGGAGAAATTTGGGTGAACAACAGTCATTAGCCCCAGCCAATCCTCAACCTTCCACAGCTCCACAAATGATTGGCAAGCAAAACCCAGTTTCAAATGCACAAGGGCAGCCAAGAACAGCCCCTAGGCCGACTCAAATGCCAGCTGTTGCTGCCCACATACAAGGAGCAAATGTGCAAACCAAGGGACAGCAGAGAGATCCTTCATCACCATTCAGTATCATTGATCAGATGAAGAAGACAAACGTCAATATATCTATGTGGGAATCCCTATCCATCCCAGGCCAAAGAAATCTGCTGCAAGCTGCCATGAAGGATTGGCCAACTTCGAATCAGCAGATCCAAATGCAGGAGAAGGTACTCACAAATGCTGCCCAGCCTGAAGGAAATCATGGAGCACAACAAGGTAGAATGCTGAAGCCTCCCCCTTTTTATGTTTCGTTAATCATTGGAAATCAGCTAGTGCATAATTGCATGATAGATTCCGGGGCAAGTAGCTCAGTAATGCCTAAACAGATAGCTGATCAGTTAGGGCTCCAGTATGAATTAACATCTAAGGGAGTAGTGCAGCTGGATGGGACAGCAATAACAACAGTTGGAGTGATTAGAAATTTGAGTCTTACCTTACATGCATGTCCAAATGTTGTTGTCTTACAAGATATATCAGTCATAGACCTTCCACCACTCTTTGCCCTCTGTTTGTCAAGGGACTTCACTGCCAAGATTGGGGGATATTTGTCCGCTGATTGGTCTCACATGCTATTCAGAACGAGATATGGGACTAAGGCCACAATTAGGTCAGAACCTATTGCAAGACTTCCACATTGAGCCCTATACTCCAAGTCATATTAATACCAATTGCTCAGCATTTGATCAAGAAGATCACCTTGGCACTGATGAAGCCGACACTAAGGTTGGAAGTATTCCAGATTTGACTCTTGATGAATGGGCAAACAAGGTACATGCTTTTGATCCTTATCAAGAAGTAGAAGAATCTGAGCTAGGGGTCTATTGCATACACGAAGAAAGTCAACCTATTCCTAGCATCACCAAGCCAAACCACAAGGATGACAATGAAGTATGGCAGCTATTTTTCGATGGATCAAGGAGTAGACAAGGTGCAGGAGGTGGAGCCATGCTTGTTTCACCTCAAGGAATAAAGCATTATTCAGCTTTTAGATTTCAATTTGCATGCTCCAATAACACTGCTGAATATGAAGCCTTGGTGCAAGGGATGCATTGGGCAATCAAGAGAAAGATAAAGAACTTGCAAGTTTTTGGGGACAGTGAGCTGATTGTAAATCAGGTCAAGGGGACAACATGCTGCCAAAAATGATCTACTCAGATGCTACAAGAACAGGGTGTGGGACCTCATGGAATATTTTGAGGGCTTTGGCATCAAATCCATCCCTAGGAAAGAGAATCAAGCTGCTGACAGGCTTGCAGCAGTAGGGGCAGCCTTTGACATTATAGAAAACATTCAACAAGACAAGGTACAGCCAAACATCCACGTGATTGTGAGGCCTTCAGTGCCGGATAACGATGTCAGTTGGCAAGTATTTGAGAATGATCAGCAAATCATCCACTTCTTGCAAGAAGAAGCTGAGTTCTCAGCTAAGAATCAAGAGAAGTTGGAACAGCAATATGGTGACCAGGTGATACAGCTGAGAACTGACAAGCTGCCCAAGGGACTTATCACCTTGGAGTCCATTTTTAACCCCAATGATCAGTTTAGAAAGGAGAAAGCAAACATTCAGGTTAAGAGAGAAGATTCGGTATCCATCTTGGTAGAAGAGAACAAGCCATTGCAAATTGGAAAGATGACAACTGAACAGGAAAGGTATGAGTTCATACAGCTATGTCAAGAATTCCCTGACGTGTTTGCTTGGAGTTATGAAGATTTGAAAGGGTTCAATCCCAACTTAGCTCAGCATACCATTGAATTGGACCCAAATACTAAGCCTATCAGGCAGAAATAGAGACCAGTCAATCCACACATGGAGCCTCTCATGAGGAAAGAATTGGACAAGCTGATTGAGTCAGCAATTATATTCCCAATCAAGCATTCTACTTGGGTTGCCAACTTAGTTCCAGTCAGAAAGAAGAGTGGAGAGATCAGGCTATGTGTTGACTTCAGAGATTTGAATAGAGCCTCTCTCAAGGACCATTATCCACTCCCTTCCATGGAGCAAATACTGCAGGTCGTAGCTGGTTCAGAAAGGTTTTCACTACTTGATGGTTACTCAGGCTTCAATCAAATTATGGTAAAGGAGGAAGACCAGTTCAAGACAGCCTTCACAACCAAATGGGGCACATATGCTTACAAGAAGATGCCATTTGGACTATCGAACGCCGAAGCAACATTCCAGCGAGCTATGGATATGGCATTCAAAGGCTTAATCAACAAGATAGTGCTGATATACTTAGATGATATTACTGTCTTCTCAAAGAATGCTGCAAACCATCTCTTTCACCTTAGGAAAGTGTTTCAAAGGTGTAGAAAGTTTGGTGTGTCTTTGAATCCTAAGAAGTGCATCTTTCTTGCACATAAAGGGAAGCTCCTTGGCCATATTGTCTCCAAGGAAGGATTAGCAATTGATCCAGAGAGGGTTGAAGCCATAAGAGCTCTACCATTGCCAAGTCACAAGAAGGCCCTTCAGAGTTTCCTGGGAAGGATAAACTTTGTTCGGAGGTTTGTCCCAAATTTTGCAGCCCTTGTCAAGCCCATCACTAAAATGTTAAGAAAAAGCATGGCTTTCAAATGGACGGCAGAATGCAAGGAGAGTTTTGAAGCAATCAAAGAAGCCATCTCCCAGGCACCCACTCTCATCAACCTAGAATTTTCTAAGGATTTCATCCTCTATGCATTTGGAGGTGATAACACTATTTCTGCCATTCTGGTAAAGCAGAACAAAGATAATGATGAGCAGCCGATTGCCTTCTTCAGCCAGAGCCTAGGTGACTGCGAAATGAGGTACTCTTTTATTGAAAAGCATGTGCTTGCAGTAATCAGAAGCTTGAAAAAATTCAAGCATTAAGTCTCAAAAAACAAGGTACAGTTGCTGGTCTCACATGTTGGGGTTAAGGATTTCCTCCTCAACAAGGATTTGAATGAGAAAAGGGCAGGTTGGATCACCCATGTCATGGAGTATGACATTGAGATCAAGATCACCAAGTTGGTAAGAGGCAAAGGTTTGTGTGAACACCTCGCTTCCAAATAACCAGACAACCTAGAAGATGAAGAAGACGATGTCCTACTATTACAAGATGATAAAAAACAAGAAAATGATGATGTGTCCACTCCCTGTTGGACTCAGAACATGATACATTTCCTACAAATGGGCTTGTGCCCTCTAGAAATGAGCAAAAGCAAAGAGGAGACATTTCAGATTGTAGGCTATTCCATATACCATCATTGATGGAGTTTTGTTCAAGAAGGACGTGAATGGAGTAGCTGCTGAGATGCATTAACACAGGTCAGATCCAAGGGGTATTAAAAGAATTTCATAATGGACCAGCTGGTGGCCATTTTGCACCAAGAGTGACAGCTCTGAAAATCATGAAGGCTGGTTATTATTGGCCTAAAATCTTCAGTGATTGCTATGCATGGATCAAGAGGTGTAAGAATTGTGCATTCTTCACAGGAAAAGAGAGACTCACTGCCCTTCCATTGCATCCAATTACAGTAGATCAGCCATTCATGCAGTGGGGTTTGGACTTCATTGGAGTCATCAATCCCAATTCGAGCCAAGGGCACAAATGGATTTTGACAGCCACAGACTACTTCACCAAATGGACAGAAGCAGTAGCACTCAAAGAGGTGATTGAGTCTAGCATCTTGGACTTTTACGAAGGGATAACTTCCAGATTTGGTGTACCTGCTACAATAGTCTCTGATAATGCATTGGCATTCATCGGATCTAAAGTGACTGAGTGGGCTGTCAAGAACGGGATTTACCTGAGCACTTCATCAAACTATTACCCTTAAGGTAATGGCCAGGCCGAATCTACAAACAAAAACTTGCTGAGGATCATTGGGAGGACTCTTGATGAGAATCAAAGGGCTTGGCATACCAAACTGAAATCAGCCTTATGGGCTGATAGGATAACTCCCAAAAGATCCACGGGTAACTCTCCATTTAGGCTTGTCTACGGAAGAGAGGCAATCTTGCCCATGTCACTTGAGTTGCCAACGTTGGAACTCATGAAACAGCTGGAGTTGCTAGAGTTTGAGCCCATGGAGGTGAGGTACGCAGAGTTGATGGAGCTGCAAGAGATCAGAGATCAGGCATCCCAAGCAATGGAAAAGGATCAAGCTTTGATCAAAAAGACCTTTGATAGGAAGGCCAAAGACAGATCTTTTAAAGTATGAGATCTAGTGCTGAAATGGGATGTGGACAGAGCAAAACCAGGAAGGCATTCAAAATTTGATGCCATTTGGAGTGGCCCATACATGGTCACAAAGTGCAAGAGCAATAATGCTTTCCAATTGGCCTCATTGGATGGTGAAGAACTGCAGATTCCAGTAAATGGAATCTATCTCAAGTGTTGCTTCTAGAGGGAGGTTCACTACACCTGTAGATATTAGATTAGATTTTCTTTCCTCCAAGTGCTTGTGCACATTGTTTTGCTGTAGGTTAGTTTTGTTTTCCCTAAGTGCCTTGGCACAGCTTGTTGTCCATGGAGATGTTTAGCATGTCTTTGCTTTCATCAGGTCACATTCCATCTTCCCCCTTGCACATTCTGAGTCAGTTTGGATTCTAACAGAATATTTGATGACTCCATGCCCAATGGATTGCTTCAGGCAACTGGTCTTTCCATCTAGCAGGCAGATGATCCCGCTGAGTCACCAAATTGTTATCCAAAATTCACCCCCCTAGGGTAAATTTTGATAACATGCATCAGAAGATTCAAATCCCAAGAAAATTGATTGATTCAGAGCAAAGTCAGGTTTCTAGGGTCCCTTCAGGTATTTTTCTAACTCCCCTGGCTGAAGAAACAAGGAGCAAGCTCTGAGAAAATGTTAAAAAAAGTTGTAGAAAGGCAAAAAGGTTGATCCGGCCGAAAGAGTGAAGAAAAATTGGCTAAGTGTCCTGCTCAAGGTAGCGTTTGGGACAAAAAGGGCCCGAACCGAAGCCGGTTCGGCCGAAATGAGGCTCTAGGTGGTCCAAAAGAAAATTGGGACAAATCGGGCCAGAAAGTACGCGGCGGGGCGGTGAAATGTCAATTCGACCGAAAGAGGAAGAATCGACTAACTGGCTGAGAGGGTTGACAGTTCGGGACAAGTTTGGGCCGAAAGAGGCCCGAACCGGCCGGTTCGGCCGAAATGAGCACAGGCAATCCAAAAGAAAATGGGACAAATGGGACGAAAGTATGCGGCGGGCGCGAAATGCCAGATTCTACCAAGAGAAAATCGACTAACTACTAAGAGGGGACAGTTCGGGACAAGCGGGCCGAAAAGAGCGCAAACCGGCCGAACCGGGCGAAAGAGGTCAAAACAGTCCGAAGGCAATCGGGACAAGCGGGGCCGAAAAGGACGCGAACCGGCCAAACCAGGCCGAAATCAGGTCACAAGGAGTCACGAAGGCAATTGGGACGTCTGGGAAAAAAAGGACGCGAAGGGCACGAAAAAGCCGGCAGGGCCGAGAACCAATCAGAAGCCGCCACATGTCTCAGGGAAAAAAAGGTCAAAAAGGTCAAAGGGCAAGTTTTAAAAGGTCAGCCCGAACCAATGAAATAGTGCCACGTGTCTAGTTAAGGGCCCCACAAGCGAATTTCAAAATGAAAGCCCGACGAAAGACAGAGGAGAGAGAATTTCTCGTCCAAATCAGCATGCCCCACGTGTCGGTCCAGGTGGCAGAGCGCGGGAAAGGATTTCAAAACACGCTTTCGCCTGTTCTGTGCCCTAGATCTTCAGATCGCCATAAGTTTTGATCCAGAGCTTGGATTTGCACGTTCTTTATATCAACGGAAATCTGGTGAAGTTCTCTACATGATTCAAGGGTCAATTTTGCGTTTTGGAGTAGTCTGGAGGGGAGAAAAATTGAGAAACGGCTCTGACGCGTATTCATGGCCGGAAATGACATTCCAGCGACCAGAGTTAAAGCAGAATGGGTTGCATTCTCCTGTAATCCGGTCAAAATGATAGGGTATGGGTTTGTAAGGTCCTCCATGCTGTTTTAATACACCTGCAGTCAAGAAATAATGGGCTTCCATGCCCTTGTACATCTCCTGTTCCCTGGGTTCGACCCTTGCATTTTAAAAAGCCAGTTTTGGGCTCATTTCAAAAGGAGGGAACATTTTTTGGGCATAGCAGACTTCTTCTTTCACCTTCTTCAAGGGATTGATAAAGTGTCAGACCTCTCCAAGGATTGTAACAGTTTTATTTACCTCTCTGAGGGTGTGATGTGTATTTTGATATTAAATTGATAATGCAAGCTTTGTGAATGGGTTTCACTCCTCTGTTTGTATTATTCGCTTGATTTCAGATGCTAAATTATACATTATCAGTCTGTGTATGTTTTTATGTTGTGAACCTTGGTCTGTGTCTATTTGCATGACTAATATGTTTCACCACTCCTTTTTGGTGCATCACCATCTTTAGTTAGTTTCAATTTTTTGCACTTCTACCCCTGTCTCCTTGCAAGTTAGAATAGGATTAGGATCTAGACCTATGTAGCTTTGCAAAATATAGATCTAAATCAGAGGAGTTTGAGGAACCAGCCTCTAATCTGGAGATTCCTCTCTCAGTTTTTAAGTCCCACACTTGGAGAGAGGTTTCCATGTTGTGCAATTACACTAGATGCAAGAGTGATCAACCTAGAAATTTGATCAGCGTCCAGGGGTGCTGTAATTTTGCACTAACATGTACCATACAGTTTCTTCCTCTGATCCTTTCTTTGGCCCATTTCTCCCTCCTCAAGTCTTAAACTTGAAGAGCAACCAAAGTGGAGTGTAGCTCCAAATTCTCCTTTTCCAAAGGCTTCATTAGCATATCAGCAAGACTCTCCTTTGTATGAATTTTCTCCAACTTCAGTTGCCCATCCTCCAATACTTGTCATATGAAGTGATATCTCAACTGAATGTGTTTCATTCTAGAATGAAACACTGAGTTATTTTCTAGATGAATTGCACTTTGACTATCACTATACATTTTGCAATCCTCTTACTCCTTTCCCAAATCTTCCATGAACTTGTTCATCCATATCATCTCCTTGCTATCTTTTGTAGCTGCAACATACTCAACCTCTGTAGTAGACAGGGCCACAACCTTTTACAATCTAGAAATCCAACTAACTGTCATGCCACCTACTTTGAAAACATATCCAGTGGTGCTCCTCATGCCATCCAAATCACCAGCCATGTTTGAATCCACATAGTCCATGTAAAGAAGTATTTGACCCTCCATAGCATAACTGCATGTCATATGTCCCTCTCAAATACATGAGAATCCATTAGACTGCTTTCCAATGCTCTTTACCTAGATTAGCTCATAAATCTACTCATAACTCCCACTACCTATGCAATGTCTGGTCTGGTACAAGCCATAGCATACATCAAACTCCAAACTGCTGAAGCATATGGAACTCATGCCATGTACTCAACCTCCTCGAGTGATGTAGGACACTAATATTTTCTCAATTTGAAGTGTCCACCCATAGGTGTACTTATGAGGTTTTGAATTTTACAAATTAAACCTTTCCAACACCTTATTGATATAATGCTCTTGAGACAAATAAAACTTCTTATTATTCTTGACTTTGTGAATTTGCATGTCAAGGATTCTCTTTGCAGCTCCCAAATCCTTCATTGTAAATGTGTGAGCTATATTTTCTTTAAGCTCACCAATTTCCTACATACTAAATCGTATGTAATAAGCATATCATCCACGTACAGTAAAAAAATAATATAGCTCTCATTTCCAAGCATCTTGAAATAAACACAATGGTCAAATTCACATCTCAAATAACCATGCTCATTCATGAAACTATCAAACCTCATATACCATATTTCCTTGGAGCTTTCTTGAGCCCATATAGGCTCTTTTTCAATCTGCACACAAATTTTTCCTTACCCTTGACTTCATACCCAAGCGATTGATTCATGTAAATCTCTTCCTCTAAATCACCATGAAGATATTTCATCTTGACATCAAGTTTCTCTAAATGTAAATCCTCTACTGCAGCTAAACTCAATACAGTATGAATAGAAGTCATCTTAACAACAGGAGAAAATATTTCACCAAATTCAATACCTACTTTCGGTGTAAATCCCTTTACTACAAGTCTTGTCTTGTATCTATTATGTCCACCCTCTTCTTCCTTGATCCTGTAAACCCACTTGTTCTGCAATTCTCTTTTACCTATTGGTAACTGTAACCAAATTCTATGTTTGGTTTTGCTCTAAGGAGTTCCATCTCCTCATTCATGCCATGCTCCCACTACTTTTGGGCATTATCTTGCATTCCTTCTTCAAATCTTTCTGGTTCACCACTATCAGTCAATAATAAATAATACAAGGAAGGTGAAAATATTTCTAGAGGTCAACTTACCCTTTGTGACCTTCTCACTGAGATTTGGGGTGTTGAAGGCTCAATCTACTCATCATGTAGATTTGTATCTACTTCTGACAATGATTGACGATGGTCACCTTCTACCAACGTCGGTTTGGCTAACTGACATCGGTCTATCATTTCTGTAATTGATGTTGGTACAGGGGACCAATGTTGGTCAAGGGTAAACCAATACCAGTTACTGTGTAAACCTATAGGTGTTAATTTTAAATCTAATTGTTCATTTTCATCCAAAGACTTCTCCATCGGTTCACCTTTGGGTACCAAAACTTGATCCCTATACACTTCTCTTTTCATTCCAATCAATTTCACGACTCCTAATTATCTTAGAACCTTCTAAATCCCAAAACCAGAATCTGAAATCACCCAAGTCATAACCAATGAAAGTACATATTTTGGATTTAGTATCTAATTTCATTCTATTTTCCTTATCAATATGCACAAAAGCTTCTAAGCCAAATACTCTAAGAAAAGAAAGATCTACCTCTTTTCCAGTCTAAGTTTCTTCTATGGTATTCCACCATCCAGTGCACTTGAAGGTCCATAGTTAATTAAATAAACCATTGTGTCTACTTCTTCCACCCAAAACTGGTAAGGGAAATCTAACATGTATCCTCATGCTTCAAGCATGTTCCATGATTGTCCTATTCATTCTCTCTACAACACCATTCTCTTGTGGTGTTCTAGGAACCATCCTTTCTCTACGTATTCCATTTACTGAACAATAATCATTGAAATTCTTGTTAGTACTCACCACCATTGTCAGATCTAAGGCATTTTAACTTTGAATTTGATTCATTTTCCACAAGGGCTTTCCATCTTTTAAAAGTTTCAAAAACATCAGATTTATGTTTAATACAATAAACAAATACCTTTCTTGTGGCATCATCAATGAAAGTAACATAGTATTGGGATCCTCCATGAGAAGCTACCTGGGCTGGTCCCCACACATCTGAGTGTACAAGCTCCAATTTATGCTTCTTATTTTTTGCCCCAACTTTGAGAAATCTCACTCTCTTCTACTTTCCAAAAATAAAATACTCACAAAAATCAAGATCTACACTTTTCAGATTTGATAACTTACCCTTTTCCTTTAATATATGCATTCCCTTTTCACTCATATGGCCTAGCCAATTGTGCCACATGCTTGTATCTGAATTTGAAGTAGATAGAACAGAAAGGGAATCGGTAATACAAGTAGATAAATACAATGATCCTACCTTCTTGTCTCTTGCTACAACAAGAGATCCCTTAGTAACTTTCTAAGATTCGGCTGTGAGTGTAACCATGCAACCAGTTGGTGACATAATTTTTCCTGTGGAAATTAGATTTCTTTTGAGGTTTAGAACATGCCTAATGCTATTTCAGATATCCATGTATTTCCATTCTACTTGAACGATGAAGCTTCCATATGTACATGCAATATTGCATGGATTCTCATGGTGGCCTAATTCGACCAGACATGCCAACAAGGATTACTCCACTGACCCTGTGGCAAATAGCAATTAGGGGTCTCACTGGAGAAGAACTCATAGATCTAAGAACCCATGAAATTTTATTGATCCAATGAAGGAAGGAGAAATCTAAGCATTACCTCTAATGTAGAATATCATTTGCCCACTTTACATTAATTAGAAGTATCGTTTACATTGCATTTATCCTTGGAAGAGAAACAATCCTTCTTTGGGATGAAGCTTTCAAGACCACAATTCTAGTATCATTGATCGCAAAGTACCAATTTAGATTCCTTAATCATTCTTAGGAAAAAAATTTCCTTCATTATTCTTACTCTTAGATCTCTGGGAAAAGTTTGTCCCATAGCTTTCTAGGATTCAAGACGTTTGAGGAAGATGAGAAGATTAGCTGAAGTGTGGCATTTTCCATCTTTTTCATTTATGGAGAACAGAGCACTATGGTATTTTCTAAAATCAATCGACAACCACTGGAATGACGTCAGGAAGTCCAAGGATTATCCCAATTAGTTTGCAAGAAACTGTTACAACATTATCCTAAATCATTCACGCCTCTTTGAATTCCTTGCGGATCATGAATAAAACACTCAAGTTCGGCTAAAACCAAACCTTGCAAAGGCAACCATTACATTTGATTTGCCAATTTAAATCTAGACCATTTCCCAGATTTTCTCCTCTAGCTTCGAGAATTTGGGTCGTCCACATGGCAGGAAGGGATTAGAGCGGTTACGGGGGGAAGCCCTTTGTATTTTGTGATTTTTTAGAGATCCGCAGGAAATTTAGAACAAGTTGGCCCGCAGCCCCGGTTTGAATTTTCAAAATCTAGGACACGTCCGCACATTCTTAGTGACGGAAAAAAGGGATCATGGTCTTTTTCTCAACATTTCTAACCTTTTTTGGGACAAAAAGGTTCAAAAACTCAATTTCCTCAGCCGACCCGAATGCTCTAATTTGACTAGGAAATGTGGCACGTTCATAGTTTGTAGGCAGGGACATGGTTCTCTTCTCAAACATTTTAACCTTTTTTGGAAAAAAGGGTCAAAACTC
The DNA here is from genome assembly GCA_019776745.2 of Taxus chinensis. Lineage (NCBI taxonomy): Eukaryota > Viridiplantae > Streptophyta > Pinopsida > Cupressales > Taxaceae > Taxus > Taxus chinensis. Next base: position 915,644,058 of record CM034147.1, on the reverse strand, counting down.
AAAATCCAATGTCAGCCCGCTGCTCAAATTTGACTTTTCAATGGTGGGCCTTTCCTTTAACTTTTTCCCTGCGGGCTCAAGCTTTGACTTTTTCCCTGCGGACTCAAGCTCTGAATTTTTCCTTGGTAGCCTGATCGGGGCTGCGGGTTACTTTTTAATTTTTTGTCTTTTTACAAAAGGCTCAAAGTCTTGAATTCCCCCCGATGGCCCGCTCGTCCGCCATAACTTTTCAATGTCTTCCACCACGTGGCGATTTGGCGTTGAATTGGTAATTGGTACCTTTCCTTCCCATGGAGTTACATCCAATTGCGACACAAGAAAGCCGTGCGCTGAGTCTTTAAAGTATAACTAGACCACATGGTAATCAAGGAAACCCACGTATCCATTGAGGAATGCTGAGGAAAAATTTGGTCAGGGACAAGAAACACCCATCATTCCCGACAATGGAAAAATACTGCAGAGGAAGAGAACTTCGTCATTTTGAATGAAAAATCCAATTTTTTAATTTTCTTCACGAGCCACAAGGCATGAAGGCAAATTTTGAATCATTTGATGACCTGGGCCATGGAACAAGTGAACCATTTTGACCAAATGGGAGGGGTATTGTAAAGGATATTACGTGGAGTAGCAGACCAATCAAGAGGATGGATCATTCTAAAAAACGAGTGAAATGGAGCACCTAAACAGCTCAAGGGCATCCTTTTAGCTAATTCCTTATAATCTCAAACTTATCCTTATTGTCACCAAAAAAGGGCGTGAGCTTAAAGATACAATTTGGGATTCGACAATGAAAATCCAGAGCTTTTTTCAGGAGACAACACTCTTGCAACCAATTTCACACAATTATTGTGCCTGCAAAAATTAGATTTATTTTGAGGTTTGGAACATGCATCACATCTTCCAATATCCATGTGTTTCAATTTTCCAATTTAAGGTGAACTTCACCCCTTACCAGTGTGCATATTGCATGGTTGATCATCTCCTAGATAAACATGCCCACAATTGGACCCTGGACATAATTTCTAAAATAACCCTTATTAGGGCTTGCATGGATCAAAAGCTTCCTAAATCTAAAACCTCTCTCTGACCCTTTAATCTTGATATCCAAGGAGAGAATTAGAGCATCTATGCATTACCTCTTTTGTAGAAACATTTTCCTCTTTACCTTTCTCTAGTGCATTGTCTTTGTTTTCCTATGAACCAGCAATCCTTCTTTGCATGTTCTTTCTTTCCACAATTCCAGCAAATTGGAGACTATTCCTTTACCTCTTGATTCTAGATCTGTCATTCTTATACTTTGATTTCTCATTACTCTATGCTCTTGGATCTCTCATTTTGCCTTCCCCTGATTTCTACATTAGAAAGCATTCTCAGATGATAGATTCCCATGTACTTTTCCTATGTATTTCTTCATTCAGGATTATACTAACCTCAACATCAAACTTTAAAACATTAGTAGTAGATGTTGACTTACTAACAACCATGACCAAGTTATCCCAACTATCTAGCAAAGAGCATAATAATAAAAGTGCTTTCACTTCATCCTCAAATGGAATACTAACTGATTTTAATTGATTTACAATAGACCGGAAATCATTCAAATGACTTGATGCAGATCCACCTTCTTGCATCTTTAAATTAAACAATTCTTTCATCAAATAAACTTTATTTAAAGCACTAGGTATTATTCATATAGATTTGCTAAATATTTCATCAACTCTACTGTAGATCCTACTTCGGTAATATTCAAAGCCACAGATGTTCTTAGGCTCAATCTTATAGATCCCACGAGCCTTTCTATCAAGAATTTTTCATTCTTCATCAGTCATCTTTGCAGGTCTTGTCTTCTCATCCAATGGTAAGTATAAATATTTCTGATACATATAATCCTCCACCTGTATCTTCCATAAGTAGATAGTCACGGTCGTCAAATTTTTCTGCTCTGAATTTTCTTTCTTCTCCCATTGCTTTGCTCCCACTCAATCAGAAAACCCTCTGTGAGTAAATATGTCAACACACACACAACCCTCAAACAAAGAAGCTCTAATACCATTTGTTGGGGTTAGCACACTGGTTGTATAGATATATTAATTAGATCTAAGCATACAAACAATGAATATGGAAATAAACAGAAGATACAATACACAATATTTAACATGGTTCACCCAGTGTGGGCTACGTCCACCAAGAAGCAACCAATTTATTATCACAGAGGAAATACAATGAAGATTTGCAATCTTCCACACCTTCTTGGATGTCATGTACTTTCTTCTCTCTACAAGTTTCTATTTTCTCTACAAAAGAAAACTTCTTTACAACTCTTGTCTAACATCTCACTTCTAACCCTAGCTTTATGCTTATATAAGCATCTACAGACTTAGGGAACTTTAGTTATGCAATTACAACCATTAGATTCACTTTACAACTAAAGATAGATGTAATTCCCGTAACTTAATTATAGTAGTCATGCACAAGGAAATTGATGTTGGTTATCCTTAACCGATGTCATGGTTCCTTCTTTCCTGACTAATATCGGTTCCAATGAGTTTCGATCAACACGTCGGTTACTGTGTATTCCAATAATTCTATAAAAGCATGTCAGTGAAGCAATTAAGCTCCACAAATCAACACACAATACCCTTCCATGGTCTTTCTCTTGCATCGAATGTCTTTCAGAAATCCCCTACATTTTCTAATGATCTCAACACTCACAGGAGTATTCCTCTTAATTCTCAAGTAAATTCTCGTATTCCCTAATGTGGTGAGCATAAAGTGCCTAAATGGGAAACTACCAGTTTTATCTTGAGAACCATTTCACTTCATCTCACATAGAGTGCATGATCATAAGATGGATAGCATTGACTGCAGTCCCTTTCACCTTCCCCTTACTCCAGTATTGGAAGGAAATTAGCTTCATTCTTCATTCACCATCAATGCTCTCACGGTGACAGAATCATGATCATGGTTGTATGAGAAAAATGCGCCAAATTATCCCCATGACAATGATTGTTCTTAAAGATATAGCAATGTATTAAGAAGCAGAAGGATTGTCTCAATGAGAGAAGTCATCTTTCAATACTCTTGGTGTTCTACCTATCACGTGTTCATCACTCCTCTTCTCGGTGTGTCCAAACAATGTTGTAGAGGTTCATCATTTCAAGAGTTTTTCAAAGGGGGTAAAGTTTTCAAAGGATCTTCATCAGAGCTCTTCATTGGTGAATCATAGTGGAGGGTCATCATAGATAAATATTTCATCTTCATCGTCACATCTGATCTCCATTAAGGGAGGAGGCACCTTCATCCATGTTTTGGAGCATCTTTTCTCTCATCTCTTCCTTCTTTCTCCTCTTCCTCTACCCCTTTCTAATTCCTCATTGTATGTAATCATGATATTTTGTCCTATTTACTTAAGTGATAAAAAAAACATTAGTAAAACATAAAATTAGTCTCTCAAATTATAAGAGAGGTACTTAATTTGTTTCTTCTAAGGGAAATTGAAAAGTCACAAGTGATGGGACATAAAGAGTCATGTGGGGCTAGCAGAAGAGTTGTCATGTAAAGCTATAAATTGAGGTGACCTCATCACTTTAAGAGGATGGATGTTTTTGTTTTCTAGCTCCCATTTTCTCTCTAGAGACAAAGTATCTAATTTCTTCCGTTTTGATTTTCTAGCTTGATTTTTCCCATAGAGATGATTAGACACTTGTGGCTAAAAACACATCCTCCACAATTGTGGCATTAGAGGCTTGGTCACATCATTTTTGGATATCTCGACACACTTCACCAATACAACATGGTGAGAGGTTTTCCATCTCTCAAGAAGGATACAGACAAGTTTCCTTATTGTTTAGCAAGAAAACAACACAGAGCTTCATTCCAGAAGAGTACATGTTGAGCTCCAGGTAAGCTTGATTTGGCGCACACCAATCTTTGTGGTCTGATGCAACCTAGTCATTCTAGATTTCAGTATTTTATGTTTTGTGTTGATGATTATTCAAGAAAAATGTGGATATATTGAATTTGTACTAAAAATGAAGCTTTCAAGAACTTCAAGAAGTTCAAAGTGTTTTTTGAGAATAAGACTGGTCAAAAAATCAAATCTCTCCACTCAGATCAAGGGGGGATTCACTATTAATGAGTTCAAATCCTTTTTGGAAGCTCATGGGATTTTTTGACAAATGCCTCCTCCACATGCACCACAACAAAATGGTGTCGTTGAGAGAAGGAACCATACTATCATGGAGATGGTAGTTTACATGATCGATGATTTACTATGTACCTTGGGATATGATAATATAATATATATGGGTTGATGGAGATGCCGACATGTCGGGGGCAATTTTTGGGATGAAACCCTAATTTTGGTGATTCGTTTATATCTGGAGATCGACTTGGAATTTTTCAGATATATATATATATATATATATATATATATATATATATATATATATGGGGGCCAAGATGCCCTAATATTCAATATATGCAGAATAATACCCTTAAGGTAGGGCAACACCATACAATGCTCCTTAAGGAAGGAGTAACTCCACAATCTCCCAAGATGGGAATCCACTTCGAGGGGGACACCTCCAATATACCTCTACCAAGTAGAAGACTCAACTCATACATACATTACCTCCCTCATAATGATACTCACATCCTTTAAATAGGATGGGTAACACCTAATCCCAATGTAGGCCGACCCATTACCCAATAAAATTAATTCTTATGTGAGCCCGTATAACTAACTAAGGGGATGTGTGCCACATGTCAGCATCTCCATCAACCCATATACATTATATTATCATATCCCATGTGAACCCATACATATAACTAAGGGGATGTGTGCCACATGTCGGCATCTCCATCAACCTATATATATTATATTTTCATATCCCAAGGTACATAGCATGATTCTTGTTTTCTCCACGCTGCCCTATCCGCTCTATTTTCCATGCAAAACTACTTTTGCTATAAGTTGAACAGATTGCACTTAAATTGTTGTTGACGAGATTTTAAAAATTTTCCCCCTATAGTCCAAACATAGCCCAATGTAGAAACCATCCATTACACACCTCAAATTACATGTTAAATCCCTTTCAAATCCCATAGCATGCACATTCCCAATCTTCTAATTGAAAGAATTTGCATATGAAATCTATTTATATTTTTCTTCACCCGGATTGGCTATAGTCCAGAAGCTCTTGAGTACAGATTGCTCAATATGCAATACCAGGAAATTCTACAACAGCAAGTGATGAGTTTTTTTCTCTGAATTGTTTACGGAAGATCAGGCTTCACTGGTGCACAGTACTGGAGAAGAACTGCACAAATCTTCAAGGGTAAGATGTGAGAAGACGTGTCAGAGGCAACATTTTCCGCAAGCTAATGATCATAATCGGATGCTTCCAGATCTAGTTTGGTGAAAATCAAAAGAAAGGACCACAACAGCATATGGGAGAAAAATCATCTCATGTATTCCCAAATGGTAGAACCAATATCATTCAAATCATTCATAAGGTGGAAGCTGCAATTAACAGGTTGGATCAGCATGCAGAGTATGAACTCGAAGAACAAGACTGGGAATGTTGCAGCAGGAATAACTTTTTTTCTTCTTTGATCCTTAGAGTTCTTGATTCTGTTGAGCTCTTATGTTGTCTCTAAGAAAGCCCTAAGGTGAATAATCAATTGGAAATATGTAATGGATGTTGAATATCAATCAATGGTTTAAAATAACACCTAGAATCTTGTCGATCTTACTACCAGGGAAGAAGTCAATTACTTGGAAATAGGATATTCATACATGCAGTAAATAGGATATGGTTCTATTTTCAATTGTACAAAACGACGATTTGTCATGCAAAGAGAAATGTCTAAAAGGAAGGCATTGACTACTGAGTTGCTTCCATTTTCACCCATAGCTAAGATCCATATGATCAGGATGATTCATTGTTCTAGTTTCATAATTTGGATGGAATTTCCCTCAGATCAACACTGATAAAGTACTTTTCTGAATGGAGATCTACGGGTTAAATAATTCTACAACTTGTTTATCAAAGGGTTTGGTTGTAGCTAGAAAAGAAACAAAAGTATGTAGTTTCATCAAATCTTTTTATGGCCTTGAAACAGGCTATCCAGGCTGTGATTTCTTTGAAAGCTGATGGGCATCTGAATAAACAGGTGGATTTCCAAAGGAATCCATTGTGATCCCAAGGTGCTTTGCCTCAACACTTCTATTTGAGGTTTTAGATAAACTTTGTTGTATATCTCGATGATCTAGGTTAAAAGCTATTTCTTTCAGCTTATTGTTGAAGATGTTCGATGCAGTGAGGAAATATGTTATTTAATCATGTGTGACATGACAGATCTCAGGCTCATACACTAGCTATCTTGGTTAAATCAACAATCTATCCTTCCTTCTTTCCTTACTATCTTTTTTTCCCCCTTCTACAAATATACCAAGAACACAGCTACTTACTTGAAATGCAAGATGATGGATTGTACATCAATTAATATGGTTCACGAGACTGGGGGAATTAAAGTAAAACCCCTGACAAATCCATCTTCATTAGGTAAATGTCACCCTCTACCGACAATTGATTACGAATCTCAGTTATCTTACACAGTACTAAACCAAATATCACTGTTAAAGTGAGTTGATATTCACGGTTCATGCAATGAACCTAGTTTGTATGTTGTGCTTAAAATCTAGCCATCAAGGCAGATTTTTGAGGCTATACTAATTATTTTTGGTGATTTTTGAAGTTGCAAGCTTCAAGAAGGATCTAGGAGCAACAAATAGATAGATGAATTTTTTGCTAAAAAATTCAAAACATATACCCAAATTACAAATTGTTGTATTCTATTCTCCAAGAGCTTTGTGAAAACTCTTCATTTGCAAAAAACCAAACAAACAATGCTCACATGGCGAGAATTTTACTAGCCCATGTGCATTAACCCCTAGTCACCAACGCGACCTACTACTCCACCACAACCCTAAGCGCCACCTACAATCACCAATGTGACCATGCAACCCAAGTTTTTAGCCCCTAGGGGATCTTCCTGCGCCATTTAACCTCTGTTTTTTAAGTTGCAAACTTCTAGAGGATGTATCTTTTGATTCAAGAGGCAGGTTGTGATGGTACTCCTTTTCAATCTCCTAAAATCTACACAATGGTGGCGTATTTTTCACATTTTGGGCACCCAAATTTTTCAAAATTCACAATTTGTACTAGACTAGTTTATTTCCCTTATTTAGATCTTCAAAAAGCTATAAATTTTGATCCGTCCTATCGAATTCAGGTGTTATTTTTCATTAAGTGCATATTAGTTTTGTTCTTTTCACACTTGTAGCTTCAAATCAATTATTATTGTTGGTAGAATCAAGACTGTACTTTTTTTTACATATTTGGTAACTAGTAAATCAATCCCAAAAGATATGATTTATAGAGTATTATCTTAGTCATAGTTGGGGGCATCATATTTTTGGGATAATATAGATTTTGGAGTGTTTATTTGATCTCAAATTTTGTGCCAGGTAAATTGTACAATTACATGATTATACAACAATTTGTTTGGGACTCAGTTGTTCTATCGTACATATATTGTGTGTTTAACTCTCGAGGTCATTTCCGTAGGTATCTTTTTCCCTTATTTCATTGAACTGGCTATCATGCCAAATCATCAACACCCTCATGCATGTCAATCATTCCCAACAAAGTTAAGGATGACATGGTTAAGTTTGTTGAAGTGACATACAAGCATTGTCAAAAAAATGATTTTTCTCACTCATTCCCGACAAAGTATGCACCTATTAATTCATCTGTAGTCACATGATTACACACTTGCTACATTAGATGTAACACATTAGACATCTTACCTTTCATTTAGCATATATTAAGTTCTTATGATTTGAGAATTCAATGACTTAAGAAGTTGAACAAGTCTATTTTCACACTCATTATCCACTGACGGGAAGATGCCCTCATTGACTTGATCGCAAGGGACACATTTGCATACTTGCAGGTGTTTAGATTGACACATTGGATAAATCTTCCATTGAGCCTTAAGTCCACCTTATGTCATAAGAAAACTTTTTTTTCCTCCTGATACATAGTTTGAGGGCTAATTCACTCCCATCATGAGTCCTCTACAACCCTAACACAAGCTAATGAATAACCTACAATCAAAAAATTTGACCATGTTTTTTCTACAAACTACTCCCCTATTCACTTGAGGAGGGCATAGTTAAGTTTGTTACAAGAAAATGCACCACCCCCAGGCATTAGATGATGAGAGACCTTCTCATTATTGTTCATAATCATTATCTGATGCCAAGATGTGAGGGATTCACTCATTATAGGCCACAATGGCCCACTTACAACATTGATATTAACACATGTCACGGAGCACAGTATTGTCCATTTAGCTTTAGTTCACTGGTTGTCACTAATTTGTTATGTTTCAATTATATGCATTTAATTTAGTTTAATCTGATTGACTAAATCATGAGTTGTATTTCATTGTATAATGATTTCACTATCTTTTTGGTTACGACCTAGTTTGCACCCACCACTAGTTGACCGATACATCTGACAGTTGTTTCTTGGCATATTGCCATTTGAGAAGCACATGCACATGGTCAAAATGATTTATGGTGACTTCAAGAAGACCCCATTATAAAAGAAGTTTAACTAATAATTATGCACCATAAGGGTTTAGGAGAATAAAGAGGCATGTGAGGGTAATTATGTAACCTAAATACAACTTTTTTTAATATTCAATATGTTGGAGATAGTAAAGGCACAAGTAGTACAAAGATAACATAGGGAATCACAAGTAGAGCCCCTACAAAAAATAGTCTACAAGTCAATTTTGGGCAACAAAAAATACAAGATTCATGTTATACAATTTAACCCCATAGGTTGCAGATCTTGTAATTTGTTATACAACTCGACGTTATTCTTAGCTACTTGAGATATTTGGTGTTGAACTTCATCCAACTATTTGGCTAAACTTTTATTTCCTTTATAGTGTCATACAACACCTGATTCAAAGCAACACATTGAAGAAGGAAGTTGAAGTAAAATCTTTGTATTACTGCTCCCTGAGAAATAGTGTTGTTAAAAAAGCATGCATGACATCTATTTTTCTAATTTGATTGAGAATAATGTCTAACTATTTCAGATATCATATTGTCAGAAAGACCAAATCCCATAACAACATTTTTCTTAAATACAACTTTTTATTGAAAACATTATAATTTTTTATTTTTATGATTTGCAGCGTCAATACCAAAGAAACATTGATGTTTAAAGAAGAGAACATCAACTTCTTGAAATAGAAAGGGATGTTTGCTATGGATTGTGTGACAAATAAATACTATAAGACATTGTTATAGCTACGGGTTAGTTAACGAAATCAATGATATGTAAAAAAAATATTAATTAAATATTTTAAAAATATTACAATCAATGCATATAAGAAAAGTAGTGTACTAAAAAGTTATGAAACAAGAGTATAAAAAGGATTGTCGATGGCTCGTCGTGTAGGACAAAGAAACTTAGAAGAACTCAATAACAAATTTGTAAGTTCTAAATAAATTATTAATTTGTTTTTTTTTTTACATAAATTATTTGTATATTTAATTTCATCATATAGTTGTTTTCACATGAAGTGCACTAAGAGCGTGCAATAAAGAAAGTGAGTGTAACATTAAAAAATATGGGATGTGACACATGCCTTCAACAAGTGGGCCCATGATAATTATTGTGTTGGCAAGATGTGTGGTGTTTAAATAGTTGTGTAAATTACAAATTAAAATTGAACACTTATTAAAAAAATGTCATTATGTATTTGCAAGTCAAAAGAAAATGGAAGGAAGTAGGGACAAAGGATGTTGATGATGAGGGAAAGGAAGAAGACGATGAGAATTGAGATCAAAATCTATATCAAGTGTACGAAGATCACTACAACATTTAAGATGTAGCTCTATATGTATTGTTTTGTAATTTGGAAGGGACCTTTTTGATACTCACTCAGGGGTTAACATTATTCTATAAAAACACTAGGAATTGAAATATTGTCTTCTTTGATTATCTATGGCATTTGGATTTTTTTTGAAAATAAATGTTTACATCAATATTATTATTATTTATATATCAAACCAAAAAAATTAAAGATTTAATACGCTGCAAATATTTAATATCTTAACAATTTATAAATAATTAAAAATATAACTATTTGTAATTACATAAAAACATTTGTAATTGGAAATAATTATCTTGTATATTTTTTTTAAAAATCGAATGGGATTTGCACCATTTTTGGTTTAGTGTCACCTATAGGTTGCGCAAAAGTGGCTCGAATAAAAATGCTTAGTTTCATATTTGCATCACTTCTACACCACTTAAAACAACACAACTTCCTCAAAGAAACACAAGCCAGGAACACCAAAACAAGGTTGATTTCTAATGTGATTTTGACCTTAAAGGTGGCTTTATTTACATTTGTATATAGTAATGACTACATATACAAAACTACAAGTTGATAAGGTTAAAATGCCAAGGTTAATAAAGCATCAAAATGCATAAGAATGTCCACCTACATTTATAGAGGATGGGGAGATTATCATAGGTGCAAAGATCAATTAGAAACTATAGACACTCAAATTTGGTAACTATACGTACCCAAAATTGTAAGGTACTGTACTGCGGAACGGTGTAACAAGTGCCCCAATGATGATATAGGTCTCCTCGAAAGGTGTTTGGGATCCAGAAAGAGCTCTTTGGATATGCGTTAACATCCCGCATGCCCCACTTAGCCCCCGCGTGCTTTGTTTTTCCCTTTCTTTCCTCTTTCTTTGGCTTCTTGGCCTTCGGTGACGAAACCGCCGCCCTGCTCAGAGTGGCGGTCCTGTGCGCATTTTCCAGAACGCTCTTTTGATGCGACCCGCGTGAAATATCACGACTCACCAGCTTTTCTTGCCGACTTAGGCATGCATTAATGTTTTTGGTCCCCTGGAACAGTGTTTTTCCTTTGTTTATTGTTTAGGAGTTCAATTTGATTTTGGTTTTTGAGTGTTGGAATTCCTATAAATGCATGGTTTGTGCACATGCAAATGGCCACCATTTTTCATTCCAACTTTCTTATTTGTCAGTGTTGTGGTCTTTTTAGTTTGCTTAGGATTGGTAGCATAGTTTGTTGCAGGTTTGTTTCAGTTTTGTGTTGCAGCTGGTAAGCCACATATCCAACTTGTGCAAGTGCAAACATTACTTTGGCCTCTGAGTTTTGCTCCAAAGTTTGCTTTTGAATTTCTTGTTACAGCAGATTTAGTTTTCCTTTGCTTAGAATTCTTAGTTTTCTCATTGAGTGCTTTGGTTAGTATTGTGTTGCAGCTGGTAAGCCACATATCCAACTTGTGCAAGTGCAAACATTATTTGGGCGCCTCATTCTTGTTTCAAACTCACCATTTTCAGTAGTTCAGTCTTCTAGTTTGCTTAAGTTTGATAGTTTAAATCCTTTACATGCTTGGTTGCATTACTCAGCTGTTGGTAAGCCACAGATCCAACTTGTGCAAACAGTATCATTGTTTTGGAGTAGAATAGTTTAGGCAGCCATTAAAGTTGCACGTTTTGCTCTTCATACAGACTAGTTTCAGGTTCTAGACGCTTTTGTTGCATGATTCGCAGTAGACCCCGCTAGGAATTGCATAGGCCAAGCTCTGTACTCTTGCGCTATCCCTCTCCTATCCGCATTCTATTATGTCTGCATTCTGAAGGCTGTCCATTGATCCAAATATCTATTCCTATTGATGCAAGCATTCCACGCTTTTCTAGATTCACGTGAGCACAAAGAACGAAGAGATCATACTGAGGGGACAAGAACATACACACTGTCGGATTCGCCACTGTTCTGCGAAATCCAGGTTCCATCTTTCAAAGTTTTAGTTAGAACTTATCAAATAAAGTAGTTAATCACTTTATTTCAGTTATTTCCATTCTTGATATTGCCAGGGAGGTTGTGGGGATTGATAGTTTCTGAGAAACTATGATTCATTCCTCACTTCTGAGGTAGGATCGAGAATCTTGCAAATAGATTAGTTATTTCGTTATTTAGAATAGATATACAAAATTGCACAGACAAATAGCTACACTCGGCTATTTTGTTTGTTTTACGTTATTAGTTTAGTTGTCAATTCTAAATATTTTAAATAGTTACTTTCTTATAAATTGCCAGAAAATACAAAAAAAAGAATTATATATGCTAGAAGTGTACTTAGATTTTACTTTATTATAGTTTGTTTCATTACTGCTTTTGCATGACAATTACGGGACCTAGGGAGCCCAGGGAATACATTTTCGAGCCAATTGTGCCCCAGCCCAATACCGTAGTGGCAATAACTGACATTGACCAAAAACTTAGGATACAAGTCTTCCAAACAACAATAGAATTCCAACAGATCAGGTCACAGTTGAGAGGGTTAAACATTGAAGACGACCAAGCACACACATTTTGGTCAAATCAGCCAAACTATAGGTTATCCTAGAAAACATCCGCATGACTGTAGAAGGATTTGAAAGAGAACAAATATTCGGGTGCGATCCTTTAGTTCCACAGCCAGACGCTGGAGATACCCTCATAGATATAGATACCAGCTTAAGAATTCAAGTTGCTAGAACACCTGTGAGGTATTCTGAGAAAATCGCACAATTACTGATTCTAAATGTAAAGGCTGAGAAAGCTTATGACTACTGGATACTAGGGATTAGAACTTGATCTCACGTATGACCGTAACAGGACCGCAACAACCAAGAGTCTACGGTTGTGATCCACAAATCCCACAGCCTAACGAATCCACAAGTCAGTTAGATATAGACACTGGCCTACGCACATTAGTATTTCAGTCTACTCCGATTCCACCTATCATCATTCAACAGTTGTCCCTACTAGACACCACAGCTAACAAAGCTAGAGAATTTTGGACTAGGCCAGAGAATCGTCCATAGAGTTGACTATATTCGCCATATGACCCTATCAGGAGAAATACACGAAACCATCCCGGGTCATTTTCCACGCATCCCACAACCCATAGATCGAATCATGCCAGAGCTCGTTATTGATTGGAGCCTTCGAGCAGTCATCCTCGCTGATCGATCTATCACACCAGTCCAAGTTAGAAGGGCCTTCTTTGCCTTAGATTCGCAAATACCATTAGTGCGTGTCGAAGACATTAGACTCCCCAACTAGTTTGTCTACATATTCTACCCCCACCGGCTGTCTCGGCACGACCTCGGGAGGTCGAGTACGTGGAAGATTCACTTGTTGATTCTCACGCTCACCTGTTGCTTTTCCGACGTACAGTAACTTATCATTTGGCAATGATAAGTTTGACTTTGTTCCTATACTAAGACTTACACTCACATTCTAAGTTCAAATGGCATATCTTTCTCTCTTGAATGACTTGTTAATCTCTACACACTACTCTATCATTCATTCATGCAATATTACTTATACAAAGTAGTATTCTATCCCCAAGGATATTTCCCAAATTATGACTTTGTTGTCACTAAATCCCTATATGGATCGTACAGAACAAGGCCATGCCATACTACAGTATGGGTTGAACTGTACAGTTTTGTTCCCTCTCTTCCAATGGCTCTTATCTTAATTTGAATATTTTACGTGCATCATTTCATCTTCCTTAGGTCGGCCTTAATGGGATATCTAACATATGAATGTTTGTATAAGCAAGTCAAATGCACTTCATAACTCACCTTGCATTCTCAAGTACTCCTATAACAAACTATCAACACTCAAGCACTCAAGGCTTTCCTAAATCTTCCTAAAGCATATGCACATCCTTTAGAGCAACCACCACACAGGTTTGAAGCACTCAAGCATGTTCAAGAGTCTAGCTTCCTTCATTACCAAGCATTCAAAGGTCTTAAAGCTACGTCTAAGGAAGAGCAAGTCACTTCAAGCATTGGAAAAGGGGACAAAGGGAATCGGTTTTAGCATTTGATACACATCACATTAAATAACCATCACGTAGGGTACATCTTTATTCTATTTATGGTTATGTCTATTGCTCATTATGTCAAGAGACACAAGTGCACGATAGTGAGGTTGGCTTAGATTGCATACATTATTTGCACCAACACTAGGAGAACTACATGAGACTTGCTCCCACTCAAGGGGATGTAGTGCAGTGCCTAGATCGATTCAATAGGGGTTGACCACCAGGGTCAATCCAATCTCACCCACACACAAATTTCTCCTTTTGATATCTAATAATTTCATGAAGTTTGTTGCAAGTATCTAGGGTTTTCTATCTATTTCAGGGCATTACAAGTGGTATCAAAGGTGTGTGAACCTTAATGATAATCAACAACAATAATTTACAGACCAACGAAAAGCAAGTGAAGTTAGAAACTTAAAACTATTTGCATGTTCAAAACCATACAAAGTAATACCTGTTGGCTAGATTTTCTGCATGGCATCAACCTAGGCAGTCATGAGATAAATCTCCCTCATTTAACCGGTGAGGCTCCCGTGTCAGATTTGTCAATAAAAATGTGTTATTACCTATTAAGGGGTTTTACTTTAACCACTTAGTTCATGAACCATAACTAAGAAGTTCTGCAGCAAATAAGCAGTTGTTTAAGAAAGGAAAATTATAGAAGAAGGAAGTAAAGGAAATACAGAGAAGAAATGGGGAAGATGTGCATCCCAATTAATAGATAGCAAGAGCTAATTGCATGCACATAGAAGAAACTTAATAGATATGAACACACAGAATTATAAAACAAATGACAGCTCTAGATCCAGATCTATAATAACACAAAGTTTACTAAAAGATCTAAGATTAAAAGCAAGAAACAAAGTACACCGTGACACAAATTTCTCCGGAAAACCTGCTCTTTTGTATTCCTTTGCTCCAAGTTGCTCTCAAGGGTTCAGCACAAAGTCTAGAACACAAGATTGTTGCTTACAAATTTTGATTGATCATTAACTCCGGAGGTTCTTCTCTTACTTATAGAATGTAGGAGGGAAAGTGCAAATGGAAAACTCAAACTGAACTAAAGCATGAACAACAAGTAAAGATGTCATTTGACAATCATCCTTAACTAACTTCTTCTTAAGTGACACATGTATCACTTAACTAATAGAATGGTTCCACATGACTTCAAGTAATGGTTATAAAACTAATAACTTATAAATTTTACAATTTCATCCGGGAACATAGAAAAATAGAAGAAGAAATAATAGAAGAAGTCATGCCAGCTGTAATGTCTACATCTTCTTGTTCTGATATCTGATATACTTGTCGAACATATAATTCAGCATTCTTCCATACTGTTTTAGCCACTACTTTTTTCTCTATCCTGAATTGCAACAACCCTTCATTCAACACTATTGATGCACACCTCCACATCTTCCAAGTTCAGCCCAAACCTCGCAATGTCTGCCTGCAGTGCCACTAGTCTACTGATAGAATTCATCGTGAAAGGTTTGGTGGTTTTATCAATTCTCTTTTGTACCATTAGGAGAGACCCTTCTAGGGAATTAGGAATCTCGTTAGAAAACAATCCGCACGTAAGAAGTAACGCCTCTGACCACATCTTCTTCTGTGAAAGAAATGATACTGTCGGGTAAGGATGACGTCCTACTTTCAAGTGTCTGCATCCTTTTTAGCAAAACTTTGCAGATTTCTAAACGAAAAGATACTACAAATGCTAACTGCTTCCCCTTCTCAACTGATCCATCCAGTACAATCTGTTCGGCAATTAATACATCTATCGGCAACTTGTTGATCTCGGCCAAAATACTCAGGTTACTCTCTACAAATGTATTCATGCCTTCTATGTTTGCCATCAGTTGCTTTAGTTGATTCACTGCATCATTCATAACCTTTAGGCAGGCTGGCACTTCCCCAAGTTGTACAGAAGCTTGACGAATAATCAAATCCTTCCATTCGTCAATAGCCTTTACTTGATTGTTTGTGTCTTCCATTTCTTACATAAGATGATCACTCATCTGTTCTGAAATGGGCTGAATAGAAGGTTTAGCAACCTTGGCTATGATCTCACATAATTGAGATACTTGCTTCTGCAGCTCTTCTTTCTCTGACTTCTCACTGTCAAGCCTAAGGAATAAAGCATCTATCAATGTCTGTGTGTCCTACTTCAATCCTTCAGTGGTGGCTTGACCGAGTGGTACTTTGCTCACTGTCACATCCTCATGCCGCGAGCTCCTCTTCTATCTTTCCTTCTACCAGAATTGATATCTCAGCAAAATTTTCTCCCGAATTCTCGATGATCAACCTAGAAGTTGCCTTAGCAACTTTAGGCCTTCTGTCTCTTATGCTCAGACCCCTGGAGTAGCTACAAGTCGTGCTCCTCTAAGTTCATATTCCATTCTTGCTTCTGAAACAAACTGCAAAGCTAACCATTCTGATAAATTACTTCTCAGAGAGTGAGAAGTCGATGAGTGCACTACCATCTCCCGCTCTACATCCTCTCCGTCTGAAACTGCCACAGTGTTATGGGCTGCCATCTTCTGAGTCAACCAAGGACAAAACCCTTTCGAATTCTTCCATTTACAGCTTCAACGTATCCTTTGGAACAGGGGTTGAACGAAGTCGTTGAGGGGAGAAGATGAATGTTGCTGAATTTATTGGAGGCATCGAAGCATCCTGCTCCTTGCGGTGCAATAGTTGGTGAAGCATTGGGTACTGGAGAAACTGGAGTTAAAGTCATGGTCGTAGAAGTGATCCTCTCCTTGGGTTGAGATCTTCTATGTACTTTCAACTTCTCAACTTTCCTGCTGCTTTCTCCTCTGTGCTTTCGCTTGACGGAATCTCTCTGCGCTGAAAGTGTCCCATGACTTGATTCATCAATGCTTCATCAAGGCAATATCCCTTCGTCAGCAAACCAATTTGAAGTATTCACCAACACAGCTCTTCGACCTTTCTTCAATAGTGTTGCAACCTCCTATGTTATTCTACAATATGGTTTTATCTCCTCCCATTTGATGGTAAGTGTCAAGTACCCACATCCCCATCATCTTTAAGATCCACAGGTATCCGCGCTAGTCCAAAGTTGAACACTTGCTTTGGTGATACCCTGCTGAAATCTTTCTTTCTAATCTCGTACTCACTTTTGCACTTCATCCAGAAATCTTCTAATGAAAGCACATGTGCGTACTGCTGGGAGATTATCTTCCTAGCTACTCCAAATGGACCGAAATTCAACCGTGCAGAGAAGATACTCTTGCTCGTACTCAGATAACATTTGTGCTTCCATCCCTTGAGCTCTGTGAATGCTAATGCAGCTATAATATCCCATAGTGATTGAGAAGAAACCCGTAGACTTGTGCCGCTTTGACTGAAGGTCGTGTAACTCCACAAGTTGTCTGTTTAGTCTCCATGGTGATCAATCTATCATTCGGATACCTGGGCATCTTTGTTGGTTCTCCAAAAAAGTCCGTAACCCTGATGTATGTGAAATCTACAAATTGAATGAATAGACTGTCAATCTATGAACACAGCTTCCCCATGCTTCCTTGCTTAACATGTTGGCCTTCAATTCTTTGTTTAGCCTGCAGATGAAATCTGTAGAAGAAGTCATCGTTGATCACTTTGAAGTCTTTCTCGCATGCAGGTGCAGTAAGCTACGGGTAGCATTTGAAAATGGGGTCCTTTGAAAGAACACCGCATCTATCTAGCTTAGAAAAGATGCCCTGTGAAGCTGCAGCATACACCAAGTATGAAGTCATCTTAAAGCTGAAAGTACGCTTCACGTTCCGGAGTTGTTCACCAATGTTGTTGCTAATAATTTTTGACCAATTGATTATGGAATCAACCTTGTTGATTTCAATGGTCCTAATGAAAGCATACATCCATGTACGGAAAGTGTAAGCATTCGCTTCACCATTCATCCTGCATAGCAATTTGATGACATCATCTGCCTCTTGCACCAAATTGGACCGCGGAAGAGTTCTCGGGAACTTCGAAGGAGATCTAGGCTTCTTCATGAAGTCTGCTGTTCATTATACTCACGCAATCAGCTCTATGTTTCTCCCCATCTACTGTTAGCATCCTGAATGCTAATAGAAGTCACCACCTTTCGCATTGGAATCTTCAAACAATAATTGATGAACTATGTGTCCAAACGAATTATTGTCTTTCCCGAAGCATCACGTATTGATCTGGATGAAAGATGATAAAATCTAGCACACTCCATCACGAACTCTGGCAATTGGGCTGTACATGGAAAAGCTGCAGCTTAGATAATTTCACTACTTTTGACCGCACAGCATGAGTGAAGTCTTTCCTACTCTAGATAACTATCTATTAAATCGGCAAGAGGTTCCGGGCCTAGATCTGTGTCTCCTATGTCTGTAAGTTTGGAAGCAATGCATGACTCCATCATGCTTTCTTTTTCATCTCTTTTCACCATAGCTTTGTCTATCTTCGTCTGAATAATTCTTTTTCTTCTTACTTGGCAGGATTTCTTCAATACTGGTGCAGATCTAGACAATTCTTCATATTCGGAGGATATTTGCAATGTGTTGGACATTGATAAAAACTCATTTTCTTTTGTAAAGCACCTGTAATAAATTCCTGTAATTTATTTCAGACAAAAAATGGCCGCCGGAGCATGA
This sequence comes from Taxus chinensis, assembly GCA_019776745.2. Classification (NCBI taxonomy): domain Eukaryota; kingdom Viridiplantae; phylum Streptophyta; class Pinopsida; order Cupressales; family Taxaceae; genus Taxus; species Taxus chinensis. The sequence continues at coordinate 915,625,395 of CM034147.1, read as the reverse complement.
ATAGTGAATTTAAATTGTAAAAATCTGCACTTTTCAAACCTGTTGCCCCAAAAAATGGTGTTTAATTTACACATAAAGAGAGTATGAATCATTTCAATCAACACCTAAGCTCCTATAACCCCTGTGGAAACAATTATGCAGACAAAGATCAACCTCCTCTAAAGCATGCGCCAAATCTGGAAGCTTTTAGCCTTGTTGTCACCTTGTCTAAGCAAAATCCTTCCTCTAATGGGGGTGCACTTTTCCACTTGGCTGCGATTTTTTACCTGTGATTTGAATAATTCACCCCATATGGTTTGTCCATGCTTATATAACCTTCACAATTCTATACTTAATAATTTCCCTAACAATTAAAGGCAATTAATTAATTAAAAATCATGTTTTTCTCTTTTAAAAATAGCATATTTAAGGACGGTCATCCAATAAATTAAATTAATTCAATTTAATCCTTCACACATCACTTCACTTAAGCTTCACAGTGTGCTTTGACCATAACCACTGAAAATAGAAATTAATTTAATGTTTTAATGCCTTAAAAAACATTAAATAATACCCAAATAGGGGCGCACTTTTTGAGAGGAAGAGGGCATCCATTAAATAAATTAAATTTAATGCTTTTAAATCCTTTATTTTATTTCAACTTTGACTTGTTGACTTCCTCCAAGCTTGGGCGCACTTTTTGAGAGAATAGATTAATTAAAATAATCAATTTAAGCCGACCATTCTCTCACCAAAGAGGGCGCACTTTTTTGCACATGTAATTCTATTTTTAAGAATTTTTTCCACAATGGGATTCTTTACCCTGCAAGGCAAGCACCAAAATCCCGTGATCCACTTAAGTGATTTGACTTTGACAATGGAATTATTTACCCTGCAAGACAGACAATAAAATCCCATGATTTCACTTAAGTCACTTTCCTTTTATTTTATCATGGAATTTTTTACCCTGCAAGACAGGCAATAAATTCTCACCTGCCTGCAGCCTCTATTTTTCTCACTACAGCTTAAGTGATTTTTATAACATGGGAAAAAGTACCCTGCTAGGCAGGTATAAAATTCCCACCCTGCCTGCGGCTTACAATTTTCCCCTTGCAGCTTAAATCCTTTGTTTTCCAAAAATGTGCCCATCCCCGCAAGGGCTTTTCTGTGCACGACTTCACTTTTTCCCAGTGATCCAGACCTCCGATGGCGACTTCCTCTGCGCATAATGTGCGTATATGTTTTCCAGCTGCTCTAGGCCAAAAAATCGGGCTTACCCGGCAAAGGAATTGTTCCAGAGAAATTTCACAGAAAACGAAACAGGACACCACAAAAACATGAAAAATTGCCAAAAGTTACAAATAAAGCCCAAAACTTAATACAAGTTAAAACCCTTCTGGAACATAGGAATAATAACATATTCGCTCATAATAGAGTTAAAACAAAGCGCAAATAGCCTCATACGGGGCTCAAAATAATTAAATACAAATTTTCTGCAGACAAACCCCGATGACAGAATAAAACAATTTTGGGTATCTGGGTATTTGGCGAGAAAGGCTAATATGTCTCTTTGGGGATTATTTTGACGCAATACAAGAACTTTCAGGCAATAAAAACACAAAACGACCCATTATTTTAAAAGTACGAAAAATTTTCGAATAGGGTAGTCGCAGATTTCAGGGTGAAATCTGAGTGACACCAAGACCAAACCGCACTACACCCTAGCCAGATATGTATGGTTTCGTACATGAGCAATTTCTAGTTAGTCTCAAGAACGAAGCACTTCCAAGTTCATATCTGCTCTTTCAATCAATATATACACCGACATAATTTTTTAACCTCTCTGCATAGGTAAGTATGCATTCTTTCTTGCATTTCACACTATCACTTCATCGTTTTATCATCACATACAGTATTAATTGTTATATCCTAAGTTGTGTGGTTAATGTGGATTAATTAATTCAAAATATTTTGCTTGTAACATTCTTACACTTGGTAATAAGGAAAGACCTCGTATCAAACCCTCGCTTATATATTTATTTGGGGTAAAAAATAGGGACAATTGGTGGTGTTGACCACAAGATCCTCACATTGTGATGGAACCATCTTCTACCAGCGTGAAAAATAGATAACTAAAAATATTAGTTTTATGTTCCCTAACATTTTTAGTTAGTTGTCCCACATTGAAATATGAACAAAACCATTCCTTAACAAAAGACAATGTGTGGCCCTAGTATTTGATAATAAGAGCTCCTAACAATACATGATCAACCATGAGACACATCATAGTTCAATGTGACCCTCTCCACTATCTACTTAGAGAGCATGATCTCACTAAAGGACTACTAAATGGATAATGCGTTTGCAAAAACATTGATTACAAATCATCAAATGCAACTCCAAGAAAGTATGATGATATCTAGCTGAAGTTCCTATTCCAACGATTAAGTGGAAGAAGACGGGTTCCCAAATGACTCGATGAGTCACTCTTTCACACATAACAACATGCCATTACCAACTTCGGATGGTACTCTAACATCATCCAGTATGTTAACTCCTATTTGAATGCACATAATTCCAACCAAAAGAGAATATATGCATATGGTTGTGAAATCAAAATACATCATTCTAGGTGGAGCACTCAATTGATGTTCCTCCTGCAATATCTCAGTAAGATGTACTCCCAAAAGGTCTTGAAGGAATTTCACAATGGCATATGTGGGATATTTCAGCAGCCACAATACAACATGAAAAAATAGCCAATTGGATTATTGTTGGCCCGCTCTCACTAAAGACTCCACATGTGCACAAAAGCATCAAATATGTCAGGTTCATAATGACTACATTCATCAAGTTCTTGCATCCCCTTGGCTTTTCATAGAGTGAAGCTCTACATCCTCTCAAGATTGCCAAACACATTTTGAATGTCTCGCGAGTATTTCACATTGTAGTCAGAGACAATACCCTTAGTGTTAAAGAAATGGCAAACCACCACCATGTTTGTGTTTAAACAGATTATTTGTCATCAGCACATCGTTTGGCAGCAATGAGGTGAAGGAACTTTGGAACACAGTTCAATTTAACACAACGAATCCCCATACTACCAACAGGTAAATAGATCAGTCAATACTTTCAACAAAACCCTACTGAAAATACCAAAGAAATTTATTACTGATTCTTGGTTGACACCATAAAATTCTTCCAACGCAAAGAACCTACAAATCAACATCCATACCCCTGCAGATACTACAAATCCTCCTCAATCAATGGACACAATGTTGTCTTTCCTTTGGAATTGAGGTCTGACCTCTTCCGATCTCTACCGACAGTCTAAATATAAAGCCATGTGCCCCTCCCTCCAACAACTGGAGTAGCTTGACGAGAAGTGGCTACTTGCTCGACAACATTCAAGTGTTTATCAGCTTAAGCTTATGATAAAAAAAGTCCACCAAAGACAATTCAATATCTAAAATACTCTCCTCAAGTTAGAAACCCTCCATGACAAGAAAGGGAAATTTGTTCCTGAATGAACTGAAACTTTCATCATCCAAAACCATTTAAAGTAGTATCTTTGAACTTTCCACCTTCATAGGAGAAGCGCTAGAACACCTGCTTAATTCCCATCACTGCTGCCCTTGCTTCTTTTGAGGCTGACTGGCAAGGTTTCCCCTATGCGTAGTGTTGGACGTAAAAGTTATAATTGTGTCATGTATTGCTATTGTCATTTTTGGGCATTCTAGGGTGTTCGTTGAAACTGTATATATACCCTATTTTAGAGTATGACCTCAAGGAACTGGGTTTGTTAATTAAGGCTGAGTTAAGACATGAGGAAAAGGATACAAAGCAGGGTATGGTAAAAGGACATAAGGAACCATATAAGCCATTGAAAAAGTCCGGATAAATAGAGTAGATAGAAGTCGTGAAGCTTCCATTCTTTGAAAAAAAGACAATGTTTGGAGTTGGTTGAGCATGGTACATAACTTATGTCTATGGTTGCACAAGCCCGACACAATTAATGGAGTCATCTATTACCTCCTCTATTGACCGAATGATGAACTGATGCCTCAGATTTTTGGAGGGCCGAATCAAGTCAGGTTGTACAGCAACTGGGGGCAAAAGTAAATCCATGTGTTATGGACATTGGAAAAACTCAAACTCCAGGTTGTGGCATGGCTAATTACAGTGAAGCTCCTTCACAAATGCCAAAAAGTCTCATATAACACAGGTGAAGCCATAATGATGATGCAATGTGTGAAAAATGCAAGATATAATTTAAGTCCACTACTAACAAATAATTTCCTGGAGAACCAGTATGGGGTCACTGATTACCATTGTGACTTGTAACGTGGTTTACTTTATTCAACAATGTGCAATAAAAATAATCAGCTCAAATCAACATCTAGTATATATGAAAACAACACATCCAAATGGAAAATGTGGTTCAATGAATGGTAATGAAAAAATAATCCACATTTTTTGTAACCTAGGATTCCTGCATTCACCGCAGCAGCTAATTAGAATAAGTGGCAGTTTCATGTGTACCACAAAACTGTCGGATGACACAATTGAATACTTCTGTGGATAGATAGAAATTTGGCCATTCCAAATCATGAAAGAACAGATTTAGGGATGTAGTGGCAACATGGAAATCTAAAAAGGTCCTAGTGCTGCTCAAGAGGACAGAACAAACAAGAAAAATTGTAAGTTCCTTTGATCAACCAGAAATATCCACCAAGGACCGCAAAACTGCTGCAAAAACAGGTGGTATCATAGGACAGCAATGAGACAATAACTATTTAAATTGATTAGTTCATAAAAAGAGAACAGGGTTCCAAAAGATGCTACTGGATAGTGTGGAGGATATAGTCGAAGCCTCTGAAGTGGACATTGGAGATAACGAGGGGGTCAACTCTAGACCGAACACAACATTAGGACCAGCGACACCTGTTTTGAATGAAAACATCCTCGACATCAGACTTCTGAAGACAGTTTTTAGTGGCTAAAAGAGCAACCAAGTGATGTGATATGAAATTGAGAGCTTAATCTAAAATAATGACAATTACATGAAATAATAGAGAATGCAATAAGAGACAATGTTGCAGAGCACAAAATATAATAAACACACTTATAATTGATTTAATAATTCTGGAGCAAATTACATAGTGAGTAAGCTTACAATATATAACCTTTCATTTCCTATAAACAAGGAGATGAGGCTTACCAATATCATCCCACTAATCTCTCCTAGAGAATCGCTCCTATGACCACTCTCACACCCAATAATATCTCACACAACTCTAAATAGCTACGTGAGTTGTTTATTCAACAAACTCACAACTAATATAATTCAACCTATATTATTAATAATGAGTTGTTTGATAACTCATATTAATAATATTACATTATTTTATTTTTCTCACACAAATATGATATTAATATCTCAGAAACTCACTAATGTAATATATGAATATTACATTTAACCCTTGCAAATAATAATGTGAGCACTAATCCTAAGATTATTCCTAACATGATGATGACACATTATTCCCAAAGTGGCATCAATTGAAGATTAAAATTCCACAGTACCCAGCACCGGAGACGTGTACTAGTTCAACTCCTCAATGCTGAGGTTCATCAATACTCAAATTCATGTCAGATCCTCATCAGAACAAATCTTACCGGGAAGAGCAAATAGATTCTTTTTTTAAGCTCTCAAATCTCATAAATGTTCCTTGGGCACCCCGAATCTGAAATCACTAAAGCCCTGTCAAGAGTAATGTCCTTCAGATCTTTGCCAAGAAACAGCTTGCTCAGGAGGCCTTGAACCCGAATTTCAAGTTCCTTAACAATCAATTCCTCATCAAAATTCTCTTGAACCAATTCGATCATAGGAGTGGCCTTTCTGCTTTCAACTATCTACACTCGTGAACCATGCTCTTAAACTTGCTTCGGAATTGATCAATCATAGGTTGCAATTTCATCCATTAGATTCCCATATTGAATAAGTGTCTCGTTTGCTTGTTTTGTGTATCCAACACAAAATGTTGGAAATGATGAAAGCCATCAACCAAGACTGCCAAGGGTTGTTCACACTCTTTGAATCTACCAATCTTCTCCTCGTGCAATTGAACTTGAAGCTTAATGTCTGCAATATTTGTATTAATATCAGCAATAGCAATGTCCTTCTCATGCAATTGGTCACAAAGCTGCAATAACGGATTTAAACTCAGAATTTAACTGCTCCAGATCTGTGATCCAACTGATGAACGTTTTGTGTCGATACTTGGGTGTCAAGACCTTCTGAAGCAGATGTTTCCTCATGTCAAGGGGTTTCCATCTTCTAGTAAATAAGTTTCAGGGGCTTCAGAATCCTGCTCAATCAGCTCAAAAAAGGTCAAAATTTCAGAATGTTGTTCAATAAGCAACGACTCTACCCGAAAGGACACAAGGCTCAGAACAGACAGACAGACAAATCCTGCCAAGAAATCGGGGTTTCTCAGTCATTGGTCCATTTTATGGAACAAAAACATGGATTCTCTGGACCAGATCTTTTCTGAAATTATTTCCAGTAACAAACTGCATATTCCAGCTTATTTTAACCTCAAACTCCTATGAAGGGGATCTATTACCTCCACAGCCATTTTCCTTGGAAAAATTGAAGAAATATGTAAGAACTCACAAAATTCGAAAGGGAAAAATGTCTACCATCCAGTTCAATTCCCTGCATGTCTTGTAAACAAATTCCTTCAGAATAATTTAAGAAATTTTTCATGGCTGTGAAGAGGTGGTCAGGTGTTTGTTCTCCTCAAAATAAAATCCTACAGCCTAAAACACCTCAACTCTAATTGAAGTGCCCTTTAATTCAGACAATATTTGCGAGAACAAAATGTACCAGATGGATGCACATTCATGCACAAAATCTGTTATGAACTTACTTAGATGATCAGAATAATAGCAGAAAACACCAAATAAGAGCAGAATAGCGCAAATATATTACCAACCCACTTCGAGGGGGAAACCTCCACAACCTTACAATAAGAATAAAATACTCAATATGATGTTTAAGTGCTAATCAATATCTCCTATATATACCCTACTTAGGCTATGGCTACTCCATAGGCCAATCCTACTAATAATATGAAAGCATAGAGAAATGTGATATGACATGTTTAGAGACTCTGTTAGCCACAAGTCGGCCATACATATCCCAATATGTATAAGGGCATAGCAAAATCTCCCGTGAAGCAGTGAGAAATTCCTCCATGATTCCAGTAAAATTGTTTTTGCTTTTGTTATTTCCCATACACAGGATGAAAGAGCAATTTGCAGGAAAGTTCCCAGAGAGGGACAAGGGACGAGATCAGCAAAGGGGCACATGGGAAGGAAGAAGAAGAAAAGGGAAATAAGGACAATGAACAGGGAACAAAGAGAAATCATGGCATCTTCAAACACCACCGCATCTTGAGAAGAGGAAGATTTATAACTAGCACAGACCTTCAAAAAGAACCCCAACTTCTAAGGTTGTCCATTTAAGCTTGTCGCTTTGCCATAACCAATAGTAGCTCATAAATGGCTTCACCCCTTAGTCATAACCTAACAGGCACATGAGGTTTTCCCATAGGACCTCTAAGCCCCTCTCCCCCTTACCCAAAGGGAAGAAAAACAAAATTGCACTACTAGGTCATCATAGAATATTGTGCTGATTAATACATGGATTCATCCTTTTGCCTCCAGTTTGAATTTTCATTATCCATGAGTAATCCTTTATCAAATCCCATGACATACCAAACACATGCGTAAATTTAAATAACCGTATAGGAACATGAAAATGCATCTGTGCAAGCAAGTTCGAGTATCATCTTGCATCATACCAATGCCCTACCTCATAGGTAGTGAAACAACAAGCAAACTTATGAGAACTAGTCCCATCATGCACCAAGGGAACTGTTATTGTTGCAAGGGGCACATCTGTGTCAAAAGACATGCATGGGCTACCACCGCACTAGGGTACCACCAGCTAGAGAGCACTTTCTTGCAGAAATGGCACAAGGCCTTACCTTTCCGCAAGGCAATCAATCACGTCACTGTTCTCCTCTCCAAGACAAGCACCAAAATAAGGCCACCTAGACTAGGAAATCCATTGCTCATGGCCAATCATATTGCAACAAGTCAATAAATAAATAGAAAATTCAAAATACACGGGAATTACAAGGAATCAAATTAAAATTCATTTATTCTTTAAAAAATCAAAGGTGAGAAAATACCTTACAAATTTCAACCTTTAGTATCAGCAAAAACTGCCAAAAAGAGCAGATTTAGAGATTGGAACAGCAGGATCAATTTCTTCAAAATATGCAGATGATCACCAACCAATTTCAAGTAAAGCATGGCCTTTCCATCTACTGAAAAAAGGTACAACATTGAAGCAGACTAGCCAAGTATGAAGACTGACTTCAGCCCGCTATAATTACAGTACTTATGACCCTTAGGATTTCTCGGCTGACTCTTAGTATTCCTCTGAGCAGCTCTAGGGATTCCCCAAATAACTCTTGAAAATATTTTAGATGACTTGAAATATCTCCAAATAATTCTTCAAAATGCTCTACATGACTCCTGGAATCCCTCAAGGTGCAATCTCTGGAAGAGTTTCTATCACCCTCAGGGCCTCAACAGCATACCTGCACGTGCTTCAAATAAGCCTTGTATGGATTCTCATGGTGCTCCCCAATAACTCTTCAAAACCTTGTGACATTTGAGCTTATTGGGAAACGGCTCACTTCACTTCCCAAGTCTTTTGAGTTGTCAGTTTAACCCTAAGTCTTAATTTTAGGCTCATTTTATTTGTCTAGTTCATGTTTATTCTTTGTCCGAACCCTATTCTACTTAACCCTCAATCTAATGTGGCACCCTTTTCTCTTCACTTAAGCTTTTATCAATAGATGCTAAAATATTGAACTCTACTTGTTCAAAATTCTGCTGCAGAAAGTCAGTACTGGCCAAAGGGGCAAAATTTTAGTCAAAATTGCTTCAGCAGATAAAATGCATTGAATTTTGACCAATGGAGTAAAACCTCAAAGTTCAGTAGGTCTGCCTCCAAATTGAAGGAATCAGTCACTGAAATTCAATGGTGCATAAAAATTTACTCATCAACCGCACTTATGTCTGCCTTGGTTTTTGTTCTTTTGTCTTACAATTTCCGATCTGGGTCAATATGAGGCATTAAATGTCCTATAAATATTAATTAATCCAAACTCAGCTTGCCAATGTCATGTGGGTCACCTGCAAACAAATTCACTCACTAGTTGACTGCACTTCTTTCTTTGACTGCCAATACAATATTAAACTGTACTTGTTCAACCTTCTGCTGCAGAAAGTCACCACTGACCAAATGGGCAAAAGTTAAAATTGCTTCAGCAGATAAACGCATAGAATATTGATCAATGGACCATAACATCTCAAAGTTCAGCAGGTCTGCCTACAAATTGGAGGAATCAGTCACTGAAATTCAATGGTGCAAAAAACTTTACTCATCAACTGCACTTCTGTCAGCCTTGGTTTTTGTTACTTTTTCTTATAATTTCCGAGCTGGGTCAATATGAGGCATTATAATGTAGCCAAATTCTAACCAAACTTGATTTACTGCAAATAATATGAACTCCAAAGAAAATAGATCTCTTTTTTCATTATTGAAAAATGAATTACAATGTTTCCTAAATAGGAAAACAATCCCCAACTCGAGTTGCCAAGTAAACTCTAACTAACTCCGACTAAATCTACTCTAGGTGGCGGAAATTACTATTTTTAGCAATTTACTAGAACTTGCTATTCTTAGTAAGTTCGCATGCTTATTCGTATGGGCACAGAAATTGTCATGCATCTTCTACATCCCTAAATTAGAGGAATTGAAAACTTTCTAACTCATAATGCAACTAATAGACTAAAATTAACTAATGCCCAAAAATAGGAAAAAACCGAACTATAACTTAAATCCTAATTTTCGGCCTCAAGATGGCAAATTTAGGGCCTGAAAACGTGCCGAAAACTTGCCCCAACCGGTAGGACAGGTTGCCGCTGCATTCGTCTCATCGAAACATGTGGTTTCAAAAAAAAAAGGAACTCAAATGGACACCCGGAACTCAAGTTATGACCTTGTCAAGTTCCTGCTAATTTTGGCGCATCACATTAAATGTCTTACAAATAGTAATTAATTTGAGCTCAACTTGCTAATGTCATGCAAGTCACCCGCAAACAAATCCACTCACTAGTTGACTACGCTTCTTTGTTTGACTGCCTCAGTTTTTGTGCCTATCACTGAAAATTATAGGTGCTTGGTCAAAATGGGGCACTTAAAGTCTTACGAATAGTTAATGCAAAGTCAATCTTGTTGATATCATAGTACAATTTGGTTCTTAAGATCCCTTAAGATTCTTTCTTGAAACCATTGATCTTATGCACTGTTGTAACTAAATCACTCTGAAGTTGGATTTTAGGCGGTATTATGCGGGGATGTGTCCCCTAGATTTTGGTGATGTCCCAAACGTTTCAGGAACTTGGGGATTTGGAGGGGACATCTCCTTTTTTTTTAAATAAATTTTTTCTAATGTTTTTACTTTTAAAAAGTTGTTATTTTTACCAAAAACATAGAATTATAATCTTGAAAGTACCTAAAACACATTAAATACAGTTTAAATCCCTAAATTTCAATGAAATAAGTTAAAATATCAAAATATTAATTTGTATATACTATTTGAATAGCCGTCCCCCTGCCGTCCACAAAATTTGGGAAATTTTTCGCCGTCCCAGAAACCCCGTCCCTCTGTAGCCCCATCCCCGAGACTTAGGTAACTATGATTTTAGGTGTCCTTAGATTTGAGAGTTGTTTTCTTTTATGCCTATTTTATCTTGCCCTTGCAATATTTCTGTTTAAAGTTTTTGTGCTAATATATTGTGAAATTTGCAATTTGGGCTCTAGCATACATTCTCTCAGACTTTCACTTTATTCCTTTTGGGGAATCACTTAAAATAATTTATTTGAAAACATTGGCATTCACCATAGAAGGAAAAGCGACTTGGAAAGAGAAATTGTGGCATTCCTCACATCCATCCTTCCACACAATTACCATGCAATGTGTCCCAAATAGGCCCTGCCATGTCACAAGAGCATTGCCAAGTTTGTGACGCGCAGATCGGGCCACAAATATATAGGCCTGTGCTTCTCAAATTAAGCTTCTCTGCTTTCATTTGAAACTTGGTATTATAGGTAGTACACCATGCCATAACTCAAAAACTTGTACTCGGCAATTACTTGGCTGACCAAAATTTTGACTCGTACTCAAGACTCGGAAGTTCCTCAAACCCAAATTTTGAGTCATACTCAAGACTCGGAAGTTCCTTGGCAATTACTCAGCAACTTTATCGTTACTTCAGACAAAAATATAAATTCATAAAATAAGCTCAAATAAAATGTAAAACATTGTTAAATGACATGTGAAATGAATGTAGAGAATGCACAAGTATATTGTCTATTAATTTTTCGACCAAACAAAATACTAAGTACAAAGTCACAAACTACAATGCTCAAAGTCATATGCAATATCAAATATACACATTACATTTCATCGTTAGCACCTAGTCTTACAATAAGTCCACTGCGGCTGGCCTCGGGGAAGTGGAAGGTATAGATTCATCCTCTACAACAACATCATCCACAAAGATATCATCTTGATACTCACCAAGCCCTATTGCAATTGCTTCTTTTGCCTCCCTCCAAATATGAGATCTCCTCCGCAGTAAATATGGGCTTTGCATCATCAGTAATCCAATCGGCATATGGATCGATCTCATCCAAGTCACGTGGGCTTTTATTCATCCCTACGCATATGGACTTTTACTCGTCCCTGGGTGAGTCATGGCGATAAAGTCATGGTTTTTGCCAAGTAATTACAATGATTACTCAGCAAAAATTGGCGATTTATTGTCAAAAATCATCTGGCGATCCATTCAAAGATTTCTCATCCACCCTTTGACTCGCGATTTATTGGCGCTTAATGACATGCTTTGTTTGGAGGTCAAGGATTGGACCAAAAAAGTGGCACCAGGTTTTCAGTATGCTTTTTTTCTTCCTACAATGCCTAATGGAAGAGAGAAACTAAACCAGTCTTCAGGCATGATCATAGAATGGTCAGTGGAGCTCATTAATTACAAATACATTGCCTATAGTAAAGGATGTGAAACAAAGTAGATTGAAAGAACAATTTTCAGCTAATATACATGTAGATACAGCTATTTGGAGATAGATTCTCCACCCTTAACAGCATTTTCAAGAAGGCTTGAAAATTTGAGTATTAAGCTTCTTGATGATATTAATATGAATAGAATCCAATATTTTCAATAGACTGGCTTCAATAATTAAATAAGTTAGCTCCTCCATTGGGATACTATGGAAATCAAACACGATGTTATTATCATACCTTATGAGGGCTCCAAAAATCTGAACCGATAATGTATAAGACTGATTTTATATCCACAGCTTCCTCCATGGTAGTCTTCCATCTGTCGAATGTAGCTTTTGAAAATAAAGAGCTGAAGAGGGTGATCGAACCAGCATGTGTTAACAGATTTTCTCCTTCAGTCTCATTGTCTATACAATCGAATCTATGTATAGCATTTGGGAAGCATTTCTGAGACAACCTGAAGGATTTTCTCCTTTAACAATGCAATTGGAAATTTTGACAAGACTGGTTTATGAAGACAGATGAGACCTACAAGCATATCCATGAACTATCAATACACCTTCAGAGCCACAGATTTCCTCTTGACTAGCTGTAGTCTTTCTAGAAATGTAGGAACAGGAGAGGTTACTCAAATCCTCTGCATCAGCTGAAATTGTAACATATTTTCTAATGGTGAAATCTAGTTCATATACTTGATTATCCAGAGGAATTCATTAGAAACTTCTGGAAAAGTTTCTAAACTGTTTCCAAAAAAAGGAAACACCCGCAAAAGCGTTTCCAGGCTTTTCCGAGTATTTTCCAACATTCAAATTTAAGTTATAGAAACAACTCATTTCAGAATGTTTATATTCCTTCTAGGACATAAAATCCATAAAAGCCAACAAGAAGTGGATTACAAAAGCAATAACCGGCCATATATAGAAACCAAACAGTACATCAGAAGGACTGGAGAATCGATAGCATAGCTGAATATATAACATAATAAATTTATTGCTCAAAAGAAAAAAGTGTATATTAAAAGATGACCAGTATTCAATGCTAACTTCCATATCCCTCGTCTAGACAGAAATATCATTACAGTGTTTCTCCAACAATAGACTATACAGATATAGTTTATTTTCCATTTTCTTGTTAAGGAAGCATGCATAAGAACAAAGAGAAAGTCATCTGGGATACAACACTGAATATGGGCAAAATAATTCAATGCGGAATTAGTGTGGACACTTGAAGGCTACTCACCTTAAAATAAACAACGTGCACTCCTAAATTTTCCAACTTAGAATGAGTATCCAAACCATATGCGAGATCAACACTCAACTATATCTTCAATTAGCACTTTAAAAACAACAAAAAATTGATGAATTATTAAAATTTAATGACACTTTGGACCGAAGACCCATGTACTAGAGATGCTAATTATAATTACATACTAGTGTAATCTACATATGGTCTGAGAGAAAACTTCAAAAAATTGTTGAATCTAGTCATATACTAGTATACTTTACCTATTTAGTGTAAGTGGAATTTTTCCTTGTAATTTGTTTTCTAAATCTTAGCATTTTGTCTTAAATTCCCTATTTCTTTGTTTCCTATGATAACGGGCGCCATGATCCCAATTTCAAAGTTTCTAGTAACTTAGGTCCATCATAAAAAATATGAAGAGTAACTGATGAATACTGCAAACCGATAAGATCAATTTCCATGACTGGAACAAAATGACTACCTAGAAAACCATAACCATAAAGCTGCTACTTTCCGCTGCCAAATTTTTTAAAGATTTGCATTGCTTATAGCCCTAAAAGGCCCAATTTATATATTAAAAACCCCTATCTAGATGATATAGAGCTTAGATGTAATATCCCTGAAAATAATTTAAATAAATCTGGAAATTTCTGTCAAAACCCTAGGGCATTACGATAAAAAATTGCCTTTTATGACAGAAGCAATAATCTGATTTTTTTAGATAAAAACAGCGAGCCATAATGCATAAAAATCAGTCTTTTATTTATTGAATACGAACCAACTAAAATAAAAATACCAATGTCTTATTACAATTGTTTGGAGTTGAACTAGAGGAACACTTGCACCCTGAATTGTCACTACAACCCCTGAAATGGAATTGCCCAGCTGAGAAGTGAGGGATTCCGTCCTCAAATATGTGTGTAAAGGAGAATTTTCGTCCTCTATTACAGAAGCAGAATTTTCGCCCTCTATTACGGAGTACAGACAAAGAAAATAATTTATAAATTTCCAAGATGTGTCAATAACAAACCCCAAATCTGCTTTTATAACTTCCAATCCCTCTCTAAAGTGGGCACCATCTTTTGGATATACATGCATGCTCCAAAGACAATTAAAAATAATATAATTACTCCCCCATGCTAGTGGCCCATCCTAAAAATAGGATTAAACAAATTTAAAAACACTTTATCCACCTCCCATCCTACAATTAAGACTTTGGTACTCATGCAGCCTTCTCTAAATTTGGCGCTTCCTTTATTTATTTATTTATTAATTCTAACTCTGGCGCCCAATAATAGAAGTCAACCTTCTATTATTATTTTATTCTATTAATGCATTTTGGAATAAAATATAATTAAGTGTCTTTTTTCCAATTAAAATATAAAAATATCCTTCGAAAACTTAAATTAATTTATTTTCCTCTTTTAATTTCCCCTTAACCTACAAAAATAATAGAAATAGACTTCAGGAATTCAGAATTAATTACTCTGAAAAGGGGACATTGCATTCAATATAGACAAACCTGGGGGTCGATAACAGATCCATAGAGGCAATATTGAGCAGAATGTAACTAAATAAAAACATGAAATAAGTCTTCTTTTCCTATGATTTCCTATGAATAGATAAGAAGGAATTCAGAAGCTAGTGTTTTTAACATGGTTATTTTTGTTGTGTCGGCAATTAACTCTGCCATGACAACCCATCTAATATTAAGCATCAAAATAAATTCTAACATTGTCACCTTTTAAACTGGTGTCTCATTGAAAAAACAAATCATTGGGTGTGTCCCCGGGGCCCAAGAACACAGGATCTCCTGCTTTCATCGTCTACCCATTAGTCATACAGCTTATCTAAACTTCACTCTAGAATACAAGGCAAAACTCTGGTATGATTATGTGGCAATATGAACGACGTCTTGTAAGAGTGAATATGATGTGCATTAGTCATCTGTTCCTACAAGTAAAGGGTATATGTAAAATTTGTGAGCTAATATTGGTCTTGCACGGAGAGGCTTCACCCATAAGTTTTCGTGTTACTGAATTTAGGGACTAATATACATGGTTGTACGATCCTAAGTATTTGTCATATGGGAATGACTGCCATTTTGAAGATAGTTGTAGGATTGCACAGTACTGAAGCATCCATTAGGTACAAATAAAGCATAAAAAACAAGTCGATGATACAGAGATTTTCTCAATCAATGAATCAAGTAAAATAATCATTTCAACAACAAGAACAGTGTGAGAGATAGTCCACTATCCATCAAAAACTATTCTAAATTAGTGCAATACTGTATGCAGTTCATACAATCACTACCAGTCAAAGGGATACTGGTTGACTGCTAATTTTGCAGTGCTTCAAACATCCCACCCGGGGTCTATTCCAGTTAAAGTCTTCCTACCAACCCCGATCTCCCTACTTTGGTAGTATATATCTCCCTCAGACCTGGCATCTAAAGCCAAAAGGATGTCCATATTATGTGTCACAGCCCTTTGGGGATGTGTTCATCAAAACATCTTAATTACAAACAAAATTATCACTACTGATTTTGAGGCCATCGAACCAATTAGTTTTACAAACAATACCCCTAGATTCTCAAGATAAAGGTGCTTTCACCTGGAGTTGCTAGCAGGAAAAGGAGTAAAAGACAGTACAAACCTCAATTTTCTTTCATTAATTTTTAAGTAGCTGTAAATGGTCTCCTTCTGCTCCCTCCTTTCCTCCATCTCTGAGCCTTGTGAAATTGCATGGCCTGTCTATGATGGTAAAATTGTCTCATGTAACCCGAAAGCCACTGGATCGTTCGTAGATCACCGGCTTTTGAAAGCTCCATCAAGAAGCTATCATATGCCTGGTATGGAAGTCTCATTTTTTTCTGAGCAACATCCTTCAAACATGAGCAGGCTTCTTCCACTCTGCCCTTATCAAAGAGCCCTTTAATTAAAGTACTGTATGTAAATGCATCAGGCTCACAACCCCTTGGGTTATTCATGTCATGAAATATGTCTAAGGCCATGTGCAGTTCGCCCATATCGCAGAACATTTTTATCAACATGTTGTAAGTGTGAATACTAGGCAGGCAACCTGCTTCTATGATTCTGTCAAAAAGTCTAAGGGCCTCATTTGTGTTTCTAAGGTTACACAGCACTTTCATAAAGCAATTGTAAGTGACAATATCCGGAGGATACCCTTTGTCTCGCATTTCATCCAAAAGCTTAAAGGCTTCCTCAAGTTTGCCTGCACTGCAAAACCCTTCGAGTATTTCATTGTAAGTTGGGACATCAGGAAGGCATCCACTATTTCTCATCTCACCAAGTAGTCCCAAGGCTTCCTCTCTTCTTTCCAACCGGCTAAGTGCAACGATCAGGATACTGTAGGTTTTTGCAGTAGGTACGGACTGAGCACACCATCTTGTTTTCATAAAATTAAAAAATTTCAAGGCTTCTCCCACCTGCCCATCTTTACATAACGCCTCAAGCAAAGTATTGTAAGTAAAATTATCAGGATCGTGACCGACATCGATCATTTCATTCAAAATCTCCATAGCCTTATATGGTTTCCCAATACTGCACCATCCGAAGAAAAGAACAGAATAAGTCTTGTCATCTGGTTTAAATTTAACCCTCAGCTTTTCATACAAGGTTTGGGCCTCTGAAACTAGATAGCATTTGCAAAGCGCATCCAGAAGCATGTTGAGTGCATTGACTTCAAGATTGGCCTTGATCTTTCCTTTCTTCTTATTTGCGAATTTTCTTAGAGTTACGAGATGCTTTTCTGCATAGTCCCTCAGTACCATTGCAAATGCCTCAATGGGTAACCTGGGATTATTGCCTCTCTTCATAAGGCGCAACAAATCACAAATGATTGTAAACTGCTTGGATTTAAACTTAGTACTGGATAGTATATCAATCATCTCATTGAATGTATGGGACTCGTGCCTGTAGCCCTTTTGATGGCTGGCCCATGTGAAAAACCTAAAGGCAACCTTCTCCTGAAACCGGAACCTCTCCAGAACTCTGTCAACGAGTTCTGCGGACATCTGAACACCACACTTCTCTAGGGCAGACTCCATGTCCTGGCCTGCACCCGAATTTTCACTTATTGTTCTGCACAGTTTATCCAAATCAGAGAAGGCTGTCTCGCCGGCTTCTCCCTCCTGAGTTTTACTGACATCGTCCTCTCCAAACTGCTTAATTGCAGTATTGGTCGAAAACGAAGAGAAATGGGTATTAAGGAAATGATGTTGGGTATTAGCGACATGATAACTCAGAGATGAGATTGATTGAGCCCATGGAGGTACCAATGTTTCTGGCGCTGGAAAGCCCGTAAAGGCCACTGGTTCTTTTGTGGGTGTGCATTGACAGGTCCTTAAGAGATGCCACAACAGGGATGGTTTACGCCCAATCGGATTTTTAAATGACATTTGTTTTTCAGAGCTTGGCCTGATTGAAATCCAGCTTATTTGTACCCCTGATGACTCATGAATGTTTCTCTTTAGCTTCCGTTTTCTTATATGTTTCTCAAGCTTGGAGATAGTTCTAACAGAAAATTGAATTTATAGCATTGTATAGTTGTAGAGAGAAAAAGGTACATACCACATTCAGAGCATCAACGCTCGAGGAGTTTCTTGCTTTTGTTACATTATACTAAGTATTCATCTGTGCTTCAAAATATTCATTGTCTGTAAATTTGTAAAGGCCTGTGGGTTTTGTGGCCAAGTGCCCTTCGTAAGGATATACGTAAACAAACACACTGAATGTCACCCCTAGAGTAATCCAGAAATAGCACAGCAAAGATCGAAATGCCAGTCTTAAGTTAAAAAGTAAGATTAAATTCAGACTATATTAGGTCTCTCAAGTTCCTGTTGGCATTATTTGACATAGAACAAGAAGTAGATGTTGAGAATACTTAATTTAGAAATGATTTAGCAATAAAAGATACTTAGTTGGTTATGGCTGTGGGTCACTTCAAAAAGAGTGCCTTAGTAACTGAAAATGATCTGCAAGTATTTCGCTATGTGTTTAGATTGAGAACAAAGGTTGACAAATTTATGGGTATTATCCCTAGACTCGAACCCCTATGGCAAATTGGCACTATTGGATTGCCCCACTAACAACAAGGAGATATCTAGGGATTTGTAACTTTTGGGAGCATATTGCCTTGTTTGTACCCTACTTCTCTATAACTAAGAGTTCTTTGATCCTACATAATGGTACATGTTATTGCTCTTCTTCTTCCAAACCCTAACTTCACTTATAAGATCACAAGGGACCCTCAAAAATGTATTAGTTTTTTAAGTTGGATGATCTGAGTCACACCCCCAATGATGTGGTGAGTGTTGTCTACATACCAATATTCCAAAGAGGGATTGAGTATCATGGTGTTCTCCCTCGTAGATGTGTGTGTGTAAAATCATATGCTCAACTAATTCATCTTCACTTGGACTTTAACCTTTGGTGTCACGCAAATTTGACCGCATTGAATTCATGTTTGCCTCTATGGACTACTTTAGGACTGCTCCTTGAGAGATTTCATATTTGTTATAACTTTGATAATGATCCTCAATGCAGTGAAAGTGCTCCAAAAGAGCGTGAGTTGTCTAAGGTGTGTAAAAGGTAAGTTATGATCTCATGAATGATATGTATATATAGGTCACTCTTTGTTAATTTCCTACCCTAGTCAACCCATGAAATGTGTATAAGCTAACCTAATGAAGATTGTCTAATTTGAAAACTAGTTGTTGAAGGCCCCTAGACATTGTCAGCATAGAGTGACCCCTGTATAATCGAAAATGTCTAGTTTTACTGATAGTGTCCTAGGAGTACTGATAGTGTCCTAGGAGTACTGATAGTGTCCTAGGAGTGCAGAAAGTGAATCTACAATATGAAGAATGCATGTTTAGGAACCTGAGGTGTCCTATATAGACTACATTGATCTTGAATAGGTGCAACTCGCAGATAGAGGTGGATGAGACAGTGGATGGACAAACTAATATAGGGAAGTTGTGCTTAAGAGTAAGATCTATATGTGATTTGTGCAAGTGTGTCCAAGTCTATCAAAGTAAGCCAAAGGTAGTGTGGTCAAAGTTTCAAAGACCAAATTTAGGTGTCTACATATGCCCCCCTTTTTAATTTAGTATTAAAAATGCTAAATTAAAAGGAATAACATAAATTTGGCATCTGATATATGTTGGATATCACAAGCACTGAGAGGGGGGTAATCAGTGCTGATCAATTTTACAATCTTTAAAACTTCTTGACTAGAATCAGAAATCAAACCATGAACAAATTAAAATAAATACAAGAAGACAAATACTCAAGACACCAAAATTATAGTGGGAAACCCATAGAGGGAGAAAACCCACTTGAAATTAAGGCTATTTTATTACCAACACCAATTCCTAGTATACAATGATTTCCAATTTGGTTGAGCACCCACACAACCTATGAAGCACCTACTTCAAAATCCTTTAAGCACCCACTGGAAGGTAGCCAAGCAACCCACTCAGCTAGTTCAACAAGCTACAACTTACAAGGAGCACCTACTCCTATGACCTAAGCACCCACTTAGGAAAAGTACAATAGACAATACACAATTTGATCATTTAGCTACTTGTTGCTCCATCAACAAATCATGATCCCTTACTAGATCTTCATTCAACAAATCACAATTCCACCTTATTCTCTAGTTTTACATCTTCTACATAGTCAAGAAAACATATATATGCCCCTAACATAGGTTCATCCTCATTAGCAACTCAATTCTCTCATACATCTTCTCATTACTCTGTATAGGTCTCTGTCACCCTCTTCTAGTAACTTGTCTTTAGTTATCTGCACATACTTCAGGTCCTAATACATTCATATCAGCTTAACAACACATTGTTCACTATTGTTATCTTCATCACCCTGTCTTGTACTAACTCAATGTCCTACATTCATCTCATTGTCACTATTTCTTCACACTATCTTATAATCACTATTTTACACTTTTGTCTCCATCTTGTCAAACTTTCCAAATTTTCAACTTCAAACATTATCTTGGTCTTCTGAGGACTCTTCAAGATATTCACCCTTTTTCAATACACCATCTACACCTTTAATACTGTTCAAAAGATATCTTCTACTTAATGATTAATACAAAAGTAAATCTATCCCTTAACATTCCATTTCAAGATTTCATAGCTATATATGGTTCTCTAATTTTTCACTAGCACTTACTTCTTACGTTTGATTTCTACATCACCCTTCCACTTTATAGGTCTTTCATTTATAACTGCTAGGAGTATTTGTCTCTTTGGTATGTTTATTCCCTGACTCTACAGGACTCTTTATCGAGCTCCCCAAAAACAATCTATCACTCTTAAACATTCAAAATACAATGAGTCTATTAGAGCTTTTTCTATTGCATCTTTTCATATCCCTCAAGTATCAAATCCACAGAAGTACTTTGACTCTTTCAACATCTCATTTCATAGAGCTCTAAAGACGCTTTAGCACAACAGCTGTAAAACTAAGTCTAAGAAGACTTGTTGTTTTTCAGTTTAGAGTTTGAAGCACTTACAGAGGTTGCCACTACACACCTCTTAGAGCTTTCAAACACATTTATGTTATCAAGTTCACATTTTAAGAGTCCCTATTTCATTTCAGGAACTCATTGACTAGACCCCTATTTGATTGAAACATTCCAAGTCCCATTTTCACATAAAACCTTGATATTGCATTAGGGAATTCAAGAAGGACAACATGGTTGCACTCTATTTGAGCATTATTTGATTTAGGCATGTTTAAGCAGTCATGAGGTTGGAAGCTTGTTAAAACCCTGAGGAACTTAAAGAAGACCATTAAACAACCTCTTTGAAGAAAATTTATAGAAAAAATGATAAGAAACCTTTACTCCACTAGCTAAAAACTGACTGTGCACGGGTTCCACAGATTTTATGATAAAGATTATGTCTCTCAACATTAAATGAAAACTCAAATTTCTTTTTGTACATTTTCATATACCTTCCTATAGAGGTTTGTCTATAGTTTCATCAAAAAATCACGAGAATTCGTTGGCTAATTTAAGTTTCAATGGGTTTTTCTTTTAAACCCTAGATCCAAGGGTTTTATAGATTGTACATGGCCCGAGAGCCTTCAAAAATGAAATTCTCCAATTGCTCATACGATGAACTTGAAAAAATTATCAACTTTTTATGACATTAAAAAAATTGCCTGACACCTTTTCCATCTTCATAAATCATTCAATTTTCTTGAAGCCTTCCAGTTCTCCCCTGAATTTGTAAATACAAGCACAAGGACTGATTATCTTGACAATACCCTGTTTTTTTTGTGTTCAAAACATGTTTTATGTTCTAGGAGATTATTATTTTTCTTTACACAACCATACACTATCCTGAATACATGTTAAGAGCACCTAACTTCTCTGGTTTCCACAAAGTGTGCTTAATACTCAAGAAGTTTTGTCACATTTCAAAGATTTCACATGAATCTTCAGTTTTATGACAAGATAGTTGGACATTATCACTTTAATTAGCACGACCTTAACACTGACTCCAACCCTTCACATGCATTTGACAATGAAAACTTCTTCATGACTTGAGTAGGATTCACAGTCTCACTTGATTGTTAAAAAAAACTTGAGAACAAAGTTTTTTAGGACCTTGATGTTTAAGCTCCTAATGAGAAACTTTGATCAAGATGTCTAAAGCATATTTTAGAGAAGCCTTCACCTATTTTTCAACTTGTCATACTGAACAAGCTATTGTTCTAAGAGATATAATCATGAAAACCAACATTTTCCAAGTTTGTGCAAAGTGTGTATCTTGAGGCATCACAGTATTGACAAGAGTTAAGAGTCTTCTTGGTATTACAAGAGAAGACTTCACCCAAACATAACTTTGCTTCATTGATGAGGTGTTCAACATTCTCATACAATTCATGAATTGGATGTGAAGAAGATAAAACCACTTTCCATGCTTGAGAGCACAGGATTCATCATGACTGCCCTACATAGACTGAGTCAGTCCTTTAAGAAAAATGTATGGTTCAGTACATCTTGAGAAGATCATTGACAATCCAAGAAGCATGAAAACATCACTATTAGACCTTAACCAAATTCAAAGTTTCTCATCCAGGTGATTTGAGGTCAAGCAGACAACATTTTGCTTTTACTGACCCAAAAAGGTGCTTAGGAGAGAAAAAAACATAGCCAAAAGAATGCTCATAACTTCTTTAATACTATTCCAATTTTCCTAAAACTTTTTGCAACACTTCATGCTTGGAGTTTTCTTCAAAACTTTATTCTATGATTTATCCGAAGGAGTCTTCGCATTTTTTCTTGGGTGCTAATAATCCATAGAGGCCTCAAAGGCATTTATCAAGAAGGTAGTTTTAGAAAAAATTGAATAACTCAAAAACACCCATTTCAGAATCTGATGAAATTTGGCATGGAGCACTACAAGACATTCCTCTATACATTCCATGTGTTGGTTAGCCATGGGTTTTCCTGTGAAGCTCTGACCAATCTCATTTACCTTAGTAAATATTGCATGTTCTCAAAGCCACTTTCTGTGCACTTTTGAATTTTGACTGCAGGAGCTAAACTGAGCCTTGGTTTTGCTCACACATGTTGTATACACTATTTCTAGGCCATTCCCATACTCACATGACCTTTCCTTGAATTGGACCAACTTGTCACATCTCATCAGGCACTAGAATATATCCTGAAAGGGCACTACCAATCAACCTTCATGTCCCTGACTTCTTCACTTCACCAATAAACCCTTTTTACCATCACTACCACTTGACATCAATGACAACACCACTGACAATGACTGGATTCCAACAATATAAACGTGTTAGGTGTTGACAGGTGTTTCCAAACTGTGTCATTTGCTATATGTGAAATATGTAAGAGAACACATCTAGATTAATATCTTATCATGATGTGAATCTAAAATTATTTGAACTACTATAAAAAGTAAATTTGAAAGAGCTAGGAAACTATTACACCTGATGGTATGCAAACCAAGTTTGTAATGTAATGCACTCATGTTTATTTGGAGAGTGTAAATGTCATGTGTCTCAAATGACTTGTTTAGTATGGTGAATATAGATATAGCCTTGTTTACTTATTGGTCAGAGAATTGAACAAGGGTGTTTTGATTGCTACTTATAATGGGGCTTTGAATTATATCTATGATAGTGGGATCATCCATTGTAGAAAAAAAATATTAACCCAAAAGTGTAACGTAGTACTGGTTGATCCTCAAAAGTTTAAAAAAATGTACATGGTTAAAATTCATACCCCAAGTGATCCATATGTTCCTCAAAGTAATGTAAAGTTCCCCAATTGTTCCTCAAAACATCATAGAATGTCATCATTTGATCTTTGAAATATATAATGTCTCAATTGATCCTCATAATGTCATTGAATTATATCATTTAATCTTTAGAATGTCATAAACTATTTCATTAATTCCTCATAATGTCATAAAATGGTGTCATTATCTCTTCAGAATGTCATAAATTGTCTCAATTGTTATCCAGAGTATTGTGAATGCCTCAATTATCCCATTTAAAACATCGGAATCATATAATTTGTCTTTGAATGTGGAATTATATATTAAATATGACCTAAATCACTAATCAAACTCATTGTTTGCACTCTTTTGATGTGAGGGATGAAGCATGTGAATCACTCATCTCAAAACAATGAGTTACGCATACCATGTATTATATAGAAAATCACAATCATACAAATCTCTTATAGAATCATGATAGGATATATCATCATATAAATATTTGATCATTCAAGCACAAGCACATATGAAACATGTCATTCAAGATAATGTCAATTGTTTGTTGATAACACATAAGATATAATCATAGAAATCGACCAGAGATAGGTGTTAGTGTCATCTAGATATATTAACGAATCATGCAGTAGTATTGAAATATATGCATGATATAAATCATGAAAATGACAATAGATAGAATCATGTCATAACAATTTGTAGACTTCAAATATGGTAATCTATCCTTTGACATTGTTGATCTTGATATTGCACGCTTGCATGTACAAATACATTCTCCTCACTCTTGCTTAGCACACCTTGGTAGTTCTTTGACTACTTGTTCTATTTTTACACACCTCTATGTCATCAGTTTCTAAGGTTTAACAACGTAAAACACATTCTAAAAACATCCTATCCTTCTTGCCCATAAATGTCAAAAATTATCTTTTCTCCCTCTCAATCCAAAAACATGCCAATTTTGATTCGAGTTTATGTAGATTCTATAAGTCTTGACCATATTGTATGGTTTTGGACCAACGCAATTTGCACACTCAAACTATTCAATTTATACCGTCATTCTTATGAGAATAATGCATTCCCCCTTGGTCAACCTTTCATGACATTATTAACCTTCGGAAGCCTATATAAGCAAGTAAATCATACCTTATTTGTGAACCTGATCACTTTAAGAACTCCTCGTGTACAATCAAGCACAAACGGCACTCCAAGCTCCCTAAAACTACGAAATAACTTGTGCACATCCATTAGGGCATAGCACTATCTACAGATCTGAAGTCTCCTTCTAGTTTTAGGAGTCTCCATATTCTCTCTACAAGCAAGCAAAGTGACCCTTCCCAAGTATTTGAGGAAATGTGAAACTCAAGTTGAAACATTGTCAAAGCAAAATTGTCAAATTTTGATTGCACTCTGGTAGATATCACATGCTAGGAGAATGATGTGCAATTTGATCCCTCTTCAAAGTAGTGGAAACATGAGTGGTGCATAGGGGGTGCTCATAACCACCTAACTTTGTTTGCAATAACTCCTTGCACTACAAGGGTTCTAGGGTTTGAGAAAAATTTATAGATTCATTCATTTCCAAGTAGGAAAAACACTTAGGAAGTTGTAGACCTAGGTTCCAAGAAGATCCAATATTGTACATAAGGGTTAGGATGATGTGGACTCTATTAACCTAGTTTTATGGTTTTTACCATGTTCCAGTTCCTGTAACAAAGCATTTTTAGTCTTAGATCAACATGTTCCTTCACTTAGATGACTCAAACTCTCCCAAATCCACACAAAATTAGCTAAATGTAATTATCCCTCATGTTTTTGATAGTTTCTAGATCAATAGTCACTTTAAAAAGTGTTATTCTGATTTGTGCAATTAATGTTGGAAGTTAATTAAATAAGAATATTTGCATATTGCATTATTCCATCCTTTTTATGTATGTTAATTAGAAACACACTAAAATCTTAAAAGTGAACGAAATAGGTTTCACAAAAAAGTGAAATCATAATCATGGCACCAAATGCATAGTAATATTCACATAGTTCCATGCATAAGATGTATATATATGCACATGTACACAATATCATGGTGAATAATTCATACATGCACACATCATGGTCAAGAATCACACAAGTATACAAGACATGACACATCTTGGCTAAGACTAAAGGATTTTTCAATAAAACTGAAATACAACATGATGCACATACACATGCACATAACCAATGTAACACACATACATGTCATACAAAATACAAAACATATTCATCAATGTATATAATCAATGGCATAGTCATTAGTAACAAGTTGTATGCTAAGATATGTGGTTTCATGTAGAGTGTTAGAGATATCAATTAGATCAAGCTCAAATCATGCTACTAAAAGCATGGATTTACTATTGTCATTGTATGTGTGGAGGAAAAATATATGGTTATTTCCATGAATAAAGTAGGCCAATATTTGAATTTGAATCTACAATCACAAAATAAGTAAAAAAATGTTGGTATAATTTGTGGCTAGGGGACCTACCTTTGTTAGATCCCTAGCCCTTTTTAAAATTGATAAAATAACATGTAATACATTGCAATGATAAATTAAATGATATCCCTATTCGGGAGCCAGAAGGGACCAATCCATGGTGTAGGGTTTATTGGTGGTAATTTTTTTACTATTTATGGTGAGTTGACTGATAAGAAGTTATCATCAATTGTAACTCAGTCACATGCATGACCACAAAGAAATTTCAAAGCAAATCACAAGTTAGTCACAGTTGTTAGCATAGGTCCCTAGATTATGACATTAAGACTTGCAATAGGTTGTAGTCTAGATTAATTCATATTAAATTCATTAAATTATGCACTGGAATTATCAAGATTTAATTCATAGTTGCGTAATAGCTACTTAAAGGACATAATTCAAGGAAAGAAGAGATAATGAATAGGAAAATACATAAAATAACAAGAATGCTTGATATTGAATCAAAACATAGACATGCTTCAGAATGGAAGGAATTAAGATATATTTCTATTAGGATACAAGATCAAACTTTTACACATAACACTTACATAGTTTTTGTAGACACCCTAATAATACCCATTACACATTACAACATCCCAAAACAACATTAAATCCATTATTCACCCATATCCCACTTCTAGAATTAATTTAATTAATTCTATTACACTCAATATACACTATACAGTCCCTAATTTAATTAGCTATTTAAATATATAAAAATGAATTATATACTCACCTTCCACTCATCTCCACTTCACTAGCCAGATCACTCAAGTTGGATAGTCATCCCACTCAAGTTCTAGAATCCTATAAACATGGAAGCAAATATGCACATACAATCAATTTTGAAATAATTCAAGAGCCAACTAATTTGAAATAAAGTCTCTTAATTTCCCATTCAAAGAGCCAACTGCACAAAATAAATCAACCATGCTAAATAAGGAAATTGAAATCAATAGCCCGCAACTCAGTCAATTCCACCTTCCTCAATACATGACTTCTTCTACATTTATAAATAAGAAGCTTAATTCCTCTCAAATCATCATTAAAAGCTTGAGGAATTTTTAGTGTTACTTTATCAAATTTCCATTCAATTTTACACACTTTTATGTTGTCTATTTGATAAAAAATCTACCAATCAATTAAATCATTCATTCGCATTTCTCGTAGCTCAAATTTACTTCCATTCGGAACAATTTTGGAGTAACCACATCCATTTAATCATAGAGATTCAACAAGCTCATTGCTTTATTCCAAGATTCAACCAATCTCATCTGAGGTTACAAGTAGATACAAAGGAAGAATCATATTTTCACATTGTGTTTGTTTTCTTCAGTTATTATGTATTTTTTTCTTGTATACAGGGACACCCACACAATTTAAAATAATTTTTGTCAAATCTAATGTCATTTTCATGTTCTTTTTGTTGTTTCGAAGCTACTGAAAAATTTACAGGCCATTCCATAAGCTGGTTGAAGAGCAGTTCACAAAAAATAGGGATTTTGGTGATTTTCTACCGTTATAGATTCCTATTCTCCATTTTCATGGTCTTCCCTATGCTAACATAGCTTGTGATTTGCACTAGCATCACAGGTCTACATTTTTTTCAGCTGCATGTGCTAAGATGCATCTACCTATGTCTCCCTAACTTTTCTATGTGCTTATATTTTTTATTATTTATAGTTTTTCATATATGCATTTTGTTCCAGTCCCTACACTAGTGTTGCACTAGTTGTGCTAGCATACCAACTCTATGTGTTCTTATGTTCAATGTGTTTTGTGTTAACAGGGATAAATATGTGTCTACATTACATTCCTTGTGTTTCCGTTCAACTACATGAACTAACGTTCTTGAGAGGTGAGTTTGTATTTTCATATAAGTGCATTTCTATAAATTAGAAGTGTGTTTTGCATTCTCTCTGATTGCATTAGCATTCTATGTAAATTTATGTTTTTTTTTCTAAATTTCCATAATTTTTCTCCTTACTTCCCTACTATTTTCTATGAGGTTATGACATTGTTCTTCATGTTATTTTAAACATACATACACCTTTAACATTCATAGTCTTTTATTTTTTATCATTTTTTCTTGTGATCAAAAGTCATGCATGCTCTTCTCTTGTGCCTTTGGGTGATCTTGAGAATCAAAGGTGGTTGAAATCCTATTATTATTAATTTAACAAATATTGAAAATACAAGTGTTAAATTTTAATTTCAGAATAACAACGCAATGAAGTACAAATCTGACCCAAGCAATAAGCAATTAAATTTGAAACCTTAAGTGCAAGAGAGAGGGTAAGATACTTAGCTTATTCACAATGATTATGAATTTTTGCTGCGTTGGGAAACTGACGTAGGAGCATCAAGTGCTAGAGTGTAATAAGGTCATATGAGACCATTAATGCATGTTAGGCTAGGTTGTCTAGGTCTAGTCATGTTGATTTCCCTCCAAAAACACTCATTCAAATTTGTCAAGATTTGAATAAGTGTTCTTAAGCTTGTAACAAGGCCTAATATGTGGATAATGGCCAAAAAATATGTAAGAGTGGATAAATAAGACTTGGAATCCTCATTTCCAGGTGGGATTAGAGTAGTTGTACGGATCTCCAAGCTTTAATGGTCTTATCTAAGCTAGAAAGGCATTGTTGAGTCTTCTTAGGAGATGTTGAGTTAGTTTAGGAGTTAGCTTAGGAGTCTAAACTTAGAAAATATACACCTATTCATAGGTGATTCAAATGATAATGAAGGAGAATATATGGCTCTTGAGGTTGAATAATGAAGAATGTTGCATGTATGATGATGGAAAAGATGTAATAAACCTTTGTTTGAATGAATTTTGCATGTTGATGAATGGACTGTGTTGAGAAGGAGGACATGATAGTGGGTATGAAACCCTCAATGCCATTTAGATGATTGAATTCTTAGACTGTTAAGATATAAATACTCTGCAGGAAATGTGGATTGTAACCATGATTTTTATAAGCCTTGAAATTATGTAATTTGGTTGTTATAGCAAAATGTTAACCTCTCAGGATCGTTTTAGGGCTTCATATATTTTGAATGAACCAATAGAATTTGGCTCAAGATTTTCAAATTATCTCTCATCCTAATTAGAGATCCAAAGTTTTAGAGTGATTAATCATCTACAGGAGAAGTTATCAAGGACAAAGTTTTGAGCTAGAAAGAAGGAAATACAATGTACAGTTAAATAAGGGAAAATAGACAGATTTTGCATTATAAATGGATAAATCATAATCCTAGATTAGGTATGAAGGTGATATCAGGTATATTTGATGTGTTTGAATGATCTTAGGTGTAAATAAATGAAGCAATTACCATTAAAGTATATAAAGGTTGATTGTACATGTTACATGATTGTCCTAGAGGGCAAAATAGATACATGCAAGTGCTAATCAGTGAGTTGATGACCTAAAATCATCAAGGAGCATCTTGAAGGAATTTATGAGGTGTTCCAATGTTGTTTCAGGTGAGAATATAGACCTAGATCTCTGATGTCACAGTTGTAGGGTCAAACTAGACCTAAAAAGACCTAGAAACAGGGTATAGGGTACAATTTTGCACAAAGAAGGAATAACCTTAATGCTTAGTATATCTAAGACCTCCTTCAAGTGAGTCTATATTCCTTGTTGAATTGTATACATAGTTGTTTCAGGGTAATTGTGATATGAGAACATTTGCATGCTAAAAGGAGGGCCAGTAGCAATAAGGTCAAATAGGGGAAACTAGCACAAGATGTAAGATCCAACTAAATGAATGGTCTAAACACCTTGAAAAGGAAATATGTGGTAGGTGGAGTGTGTATACATGTTCAGTACCTTAGGCCAGGTTTGGGGCATATGAGTCATTAGAGACCTAGTTGGACTATTTCTAGTGTCTTGAGAAGAATGAATGATTAAAGGTTGTGAAGGCATAAGTTCAAGGCAGAGATAAAAGTGTATAGAAGTTGCATGCATATTCTATTGCAGGGAGAATTCAAAGTGTGGAGTGACATAAAGGACTTAAGGAGAATACTGAGAGGATGATGGAGGCTTATGAATGAGTGGAGGTGTAACCTAAGGTCAAGGTATAGTAGCTCTCTCTCATTGATTGTCTTTCATATAGCTATGTGCACTAATATGAATAAGTGTAAGAGAGAAAATGGACTTCAAGGTGTTAGGAGCATAGGTAAAAGGTGCATGAGAACCTCATAGGGAGATCCTCAAGTTAGGGGTTGGTATAAGTCAGTTTGAGCAGTTTAAGCTCTTGAGAATTTACAAACAAACATTGTGAATGGTAAGCCCTCAATCAAGATAGTTATAAATAAAGAACAAGCTAGACCCCTCTATCAATTGGTATCAAAGCAGAGATTTGTTAAGAGGATTCTTATTTGATCAGTATTATTGTAGATAATAAGACCTTTTGGAAATAATTTTAATTTTATTATCTAATCATTATTGTGCAAGTTGTAAGATTGTTCACAGGTGACTCCAAAGAGGCAAAAGATGAAGAAGAGTGAAATTGAGAGGAGAAGGTAGTTTCAGTTCCAACAAGAGGTACAGTCCATACAAGGTGACGTTGAAAGGATAATGAAACAAATGTAGGAAGGAATACGAAGCCTTATTTACAAGGCACAAGGATGGAACCTTCACATGAGGAAGTTTGTTAAATGGCCAATACATGAACTTGTAAAGAGAAGAAGAAGAAGGAGACCAGTTGAATGAAAGAAGAAGAAAGAGAGAAAATAAATGTTTTCAGGGAGAGAGAAACATGAGGAGTTGTAAGAAATGCAACAAGGAAGAGAAGAGGTTCCAAATGAGGAGGCATCCGATAGAGAATCAAGGAATCTCAAAAATTTACTTTTAACTGTTTCTCTGAGTGGGTGTTTGGAGGTACAAAGGCCATAGAGGAAGAATGCCAAGTTGAGGCACTTAAATTTGAAGATGAAGAAGCACTAAATTATGAATTTGAGTACACAAGTATGGAGCAACTGCAAGAATAATTAAAATCCTTAGAGGAAGCCATATATCAAGCCAAGAGTAATCATGGAGACAAGACAAGTGAAGAAGTGGTAGAGGTATTCTTAGCTTCTCCTAGTAATGAGGAAAACCAAATTTCAATTGAGGATCCATGTGAACTTTCAAAGCATGATGATGAATTCAATTTCATTATTAAAGACCTTCACTTCATTAATAAGGTTAAACAAGCCTACCAAGAGTCCAATAATGAAATAGATAAGGAATGGTTGATAAGACTAGTGGAAAGGACCATCAATTTTTGTGAATTCCTCTTTAGCAATGATCAAGAAGTTGTGACTACATGTAACTATGAACACAAGGTAGAGTTTATATTCATAGAAGACCTACATGAGAAAAACCTTGAAGGCAAAGACAATGAAAAGGAAGATATAGCAAGAAGCAAGCAAGTAGAGCAAAATTAAGGAAAGACAATGCAAGAGCAACTGTAAACGACAAAATATACAAGCAAAGGCAATGCGAATGAACTGTAAGACAAGGAAGAGGAAGAAACCTACAATGTATTTGAGTGGGAGCTCAAATTTTTCTCTCAAGGGCACTCTGATGTAGGAAAATCAAGTACTAGAGTGTAATAAGGCCATATGAGACCATTAATGCATGTTAGTCTAGGTTGTCTAGGTCTAGTCATGTTGATTTCCCTCCAAAAACACTCATTCAAATTTGGCAAGATTTGAATAAGTGTTATTAATCTTGTAATAAGGCCTAATATGTGGATAATGGCCAAAAATATGTAAAAGTGGATAAATAAGAATTAAGAATCCTCATCCCCAAGTGGGATTAGAGTAGTTGTACGGATTTCCAAGCATTAATGGTCTTATCTAAGCTAGGAAGGTTGTTGAGTCTTCTTAGGAGATGTTGAGTTAGTTTAGGATTTTGTTTAGGGGTCTATACTTAGTCAAGATACACCTATTCATAGGTGATTTAAATGAAATGGAGTAGAACATAGACTCTTGAGGTTGAGTAATGAAGAATGTTGCATGCATGATGATGGAAAAGATGTAATAAACCTCTATTTGAATGAATTTTGCATGTTGATAATGTACTGTGTTGAGAAGGAGGACATGAAAATGGGTATGAAACCATCAATTCCATTTAGATGATTTCATTCTCTAGAATGTTAAGATAGAAAGACTCTACATGAAATGTGGATTGTAACCATGATTTTTATAAACCTTGAAATTATGTAATTTGGTTGTTATAGCAAAATGTAACTCTCAAGATTATTTTAGGGCTTTGTGTATATTTTGACTGAACCAATATAAATAGCTCATATTTTCAAATTACCTTTCACCTCATGCCTAATTAGAGATCCACCAAGTTTTAGAGTGATTTAACATATACAATAGAAGTTATCGGTGACAAAGTTTTGAGCTAGAAAGAAGGAAATACAATGTACCATCATATAAGGGAAAATAGACAAATTTTGCATTATAAATTGATAAATCATAATCCTAGATTATGTATGAAGGTGATATCAGGTATATTTGATGTGTTTGAATGATCTCATGGGTGAATAAATGAAGCAATTACCATTAAAGTATATAAAGGTTGATTGTACATGTTACATGATTGTCCTAGAGGGAAAAATAGATACATGCAAGTGCTAATCAGTGAGTTGATGACCTAAAATCATCAAGGGGCATCTTGAAGTCATTTATGAGGTGTTCCAATGTTTTTTCAAGTAATAATATAAACCTAGATCTCTGTTGTCACAGTCGTAGGGTCAAACTAGACCTAAAAAGACCTAGAAACAGTGTATAGGGTACAATTTTGCACAAAGAAGGAATAACCCTAAAGATTATTATATCTAAGACCTCCTTCAAGTGACTCTATATTCCTTTTTTAATTGTATACATAGTTATTTCAGGGGTAATTGTGATATGAGAACATTTTCATGCTAAAAGGAGGGCCAGTAGTCAATAAGGTCAAATAGGGGAAACTAGCACAAGATGTATGATCCAACTAAATGAATGGTCTAAACACCTTGACAAAGGAAATATGTGGTAGGTGGAGTGTGTATACATGTTCAATACCTTAAGCCAAGTTTGTGGCATATGAGTCATTAGAGACCTAGTTGGACTAGTTCTAGTGTCTTGAGAAGAATGAATGGTTAAATGTTATGAAGGCATAAGTTCAAGGCAGAGATAAAAGTGTATAGAAGTTACATGCATATTCTATTGCAGGGAGAATTTAAAATGTGGAGTGGCATAAAGGACTTAAGGAGAATACTGAGAGGATGATGGAGGCTTATGAATAGTGGAGGTGTAACCTAAGGTCAAGGTATAATAGCTCTTTCTCATTGATTATATTTCATATAGGTATGAGAACTAATATGATTAAGTGTAAGAGAGAAAATGGATCTCAAGTGTTAGAAGCATAGGTAAAAGGTGCATGAGACCTCATAGGGTGATCCTCAAGGTAGGGGTGTATAAGTCAATCTAAGCTAGTTTAAGCTCCTGAGAATTTACAATTAAACATTGTGAATGGTAAGCCCTTAATCAAGATAGTTGTAGATAAAGAACAAACTAGAGCCCTGCATCAAAATCTGATGAAATGAGAAAGTAGAGTGTCACAACCGAGCCTAGAAAAATGTGAAAATGTGTAGAATGTCGAGACTAGGGCACCTGTGTAGGGTCAGGGGTGCCTTGGGCACTACATACCTCCTCTGAGCATCTGTGACTTTCAGAACCTTAGAAACTCAATTTCGCAGGGTCCTAAGATGTTCACTGGGTGTCTTCTTTAGTTTCCTATACTTCCCTACTTGATTGCCAAATTTTCCTGAAACCTGTAAAGAGAAATAGAACCTGCAAAACCCTAAAATACATAAAATCCTAAAAAGAAAAATATGTAAATGGGGAGTTAGATTGGCCCCGATGGTCACCCGATTGAGTGAACTTCTGATTTGGGTGATTCACTACATTTCAAACTCCATGTAGTTCTGTATGTGTATGTGTGTGTGTAGAATCGTGCCCTGGGTGGCTTTTGTGCAAGTTGCACTTGATAGTGAGCAATAGCTAGTTGTAGAAAATGTAGATAAAATGCATGCATGGAAAAATGAATTTCCCCTCCTATGAAGTGTATGTAGAAGAATACAGTCCCTTGTCCCTTGTGTGGATGCTAGATGGATTCTTTGATGCTCTTGAAATGTATTTGTATGAAACCTTAGGTGATAGTTGTAGATGATTAGTGCTTGGTCCTTTATTATGGTTAGATAGCTTTGTATTTATATGATTCCCTTGTTTGAATTTTGTAATTAACCACTAAAAGGATGACCACCAAGAAAATAAGATTCCCAACAACTAGAAAGAACCCAAAAGATGCGAGAAAGATACAAAGAGGTTGGGGGTACCTAAAGGGGTCATGGGTGCCTGGGCGCTGGCGTCATCGCTAGGTGTTGGTGTCCAAACTCAGAAAAAATGAAGTATTGAAGGCTAGACTAGGAAAGAAGGCGTGTAGGACCAAGAAGAAAACAAAAAATCAAGTAAAGAGGCCAAAGACAATGGTTTATTAGTATTTTTATCGCTTAGGAATTATATGAATAGTGGCATGTGATTAGGACCTATAAATGTAACCAATGATTTAGTGTCTATAAGTACTCATTTCACTAATCATATTTTTCACTTCCATGATTAAAAGTCATGTATGCTCTTCTCTTGCACCTTCGGGTGATCTTGAGAATTGGAAACAATTGAGATATTTTGTTGCAAACTTTTCTCCTTTGTTTGGGAGGAAAACTACTAATCATTTTCATGCAGGACCGCTTCCTTTGGAGGAACCTTACTAAAAAAACCAAACTACTAATACACTTGCATGCATGACCTTCTTGCTTAAAAAAATTACGAAAAAATTACTAAAATGTCAATTATAAATTTGATTTACGCTTGCCATTTTTCGTACTTATTTGTTTTGGTCAAATTTGGAAAAAACATGTCTTGTAAACTCATATTTGTATTAGCACGTAGTGACGTAGATTTCATCACCAATTATCTACACTGGTTGCGTGGACTTCACCACCAAGCACCACTCATATTGCATTGCATTGCATTGCATTTGAGACCTAGTCTCAAAAAACATTCAATGCTTTCCTCACCTTTGTCCCCCACTTATAGGTAGAGTTTTCGTGACATGTTACTATGAGCATATGCCTAAAATAGATGTAACAATGAATTCTATGATATCCTCCCTGTTAATTCTTTATGAAGAAATAAGGAGACCATTCACATATCATTCTCTCATTACCCTACCACCTAGTCACAAAACCCATCATTGGAGAGGTGTTTCACTCCTCTAAGAGGGCTAGTAATGATTAGGTGAGTCTCTTTCACTTTTCAAAGGGTTTCATGTACCACTTATGTGCCCGCTACAGATTTGGTATATCAGGTCTGGGATATATCGAAAGTCATATCTATTTGGAGTTTGTAATCACTAGATCATGCACTTGGGTACATTTCCAGGTCTTAATCACATACTACTATTCATATGATTCCCAAGTGACAAAACTAGTAATTGACTACCATATTTGGCCTCTTTTATGTCTTTCTTGATTTCTATCTGGTTTTGCACAGCCCACAACTTAGTATAATCTTCATTACTTTATATTTATTGACTCTAGACACCAACGCCCAACTAGGACACTAACTCCCAAGCACTCTCATCCCCACTGGTCGCTCCCGACCTCTTTGTATCTTGCTCACCTCTTTTGGGCCTCTTTTATCTTTTGGGAATCTTGTTTCTTATGGGTCAGCCGTTTAGTTGTCAATTGCAAAATTCAAACAAGGGATTCATATAAATACAAAGCTATGTGACCATAATAAAGGACCAAACTCTAAGTATCTACTATCATCACCTAATGTGCATCTAAAGGCATTTTGAGAGCATCAAGGCATTCATATAGCTTCATTCAAGAGACAAGGGACTGCATTTTTATGCATACATGCATAGGAGGGGAAGTTAATATTTCCATCCACACATCTATTTACATTGATACATTTAGTTATTTCTCGTTATCAAGTACATCTTGCAAAATATCTTCTTAGGGCACGATTCCTACACACACATACACAAGAACTACATGGAGTCTGAGATGTAGTGCAGTTCTTAGTTGTAAGTTCACTCTGTCGAGTGACTGTTGGGGTCAGTTTGACTCCCCATTTGCATATTTATTTTTTAGGATTTTATGTAGTTTGGGGTTTTGTAGGATATCATTTGTTTTACAGGTTACATGTGAATTATGTGGACTTAGTGTGACACGCAGGCGACCACCTTGCAACACAAAAAAACCACATTCTGAGATCTTGCATAGCCACAAACACCCAATAGAGGTCTCCAGTGCCTAGGTGCCCTAGTCTCGGCACATCCAACATTTACAAAATTTATCAGGAACAATTGTGACAATTTTCTCCTTTTGTTCATTAGTTTTCCATTCCAGAATACTTTGGGATCAATCATGAAACCAACTAAGCTTTCTATCCCCTCTCTTGCACCTAGGGTTTTATATTTCTTTAGCTTATTTCTTGTGTCAATTTTGTGCTTTAGTGTTTATTTATCATATGTGATTTTGCAATATCTATGGATTTACAAAATTCTATTTTTGTTATATCATTTGGAGAACTTGAATTTTTAAACCATACCTTCTGAGAATGCATCAAAATTTATCTTCTTCTCAAGTCATGGACCAATCTTCTTATCCTTATTTCACCCCAACTAAGGTTTCTATCATGGTTACTGCTGCTTCTGATTTTATGCAAATTCATACTCAAAATCCTCCTTGCTTTATTATGACTAGGGCTGATCCAATTATCAATGTAGTCACCACTCACTACACTTGTCCTCCTACGTCTCTACCCATTTCTATCCCACTACATATCACTTCAACAACTCCTACAACCACTTTTAAGGGTTATGACATCAAAGAACAACTTAAGAATACATTGGCCAAAATATCTCTTTATGACTTATTACGAAATGTGCCCGATTGTCATCATACATTAGAGGCCACCCTTCACTCTATCCATATTGACAACAATAATTCATCAGTAGCCTTCGCATATCTCATTTAGTCTCTCAAAAATATACCATATGTTATATC
Source organism: Taxus chinensis (assembly GCA_019776745.2). Lineage (NCBI taxonomy): Eukaryota > Viridiplantae > Streptophyta > Pinopsida > Cupressales > Taxaceae > Taxus > Taxus chinensis. The sequence continues at coordinate 915,587,990 of CM034147.1, read as the reverse complement.
ATTTAGTGACGAGGACGTATTGCCATATGTTGTTGATAATCCATGTGTGCATTTGCTTATCACTACTATCATTGGCACCATTTATATCAAGTGTGTACTCATTGAAAATGGCTCCACCATTAATTTATGTGCTCACTCCCTTTTAATGAAAATCAACATTACTGATAATCTAATTACTAATAATTCCACTCTCATTCATGGCTATGACTCCACTACTCACACATGCCTAGGTAATATCATTTTACCTATACAAGTTAGGCCTAAGGTTGCTCCTACAATATTCTTTGTTATCGATGCCTTGTTTCAGTTTAATCTCTTATTGGGTAGACCCTGGATTCATGCAATGCATGTTATCCCATCTATTGTTCATCACTAGATTAAATTATTACATGATGGTTATGAACATACCATTTCTTTCGATCCTAATCCATTCAAGTTCTGTCACATAGATCCTATCACTACTATGCATATTCCTCCATCACACCCTATTCCATATAGAAATATTAGTACATATGCTATTGATTAGTCCAGTGATTCACAACCTTCTTCCATATCTACAAGCATACCATCCATTTCCACTTATACTACTGATATCATTTCACCCACCGTGTCTACTCCAATAAATACCACTGCTCCACTTGCTAATGCTCCTTTCGAACCTACATATAGCTCACTTCTTACCAATATCCTTGATAATGTTATCCATCGTGAAAATTCCATCACTGATGATTATAATGATGATGTCGATACCATTGAGCTTACTAATGAAAAATTGTGTAATCTTAACTTTACTCCTATCAAAATAGATGATTCATAATTTAATGATAATTTCATTGTTATTAGCCATGGTGAATATCAATTCAAAAAAACCCCTCCTTCAAAAACACTATGGTACTGTATCATGGGTCTATCCATACATTGGAAAACATACCACCTTCCTCATCTTCTCATGAGGAACCTGCATCTACACTTCCTCCTTTCACATGAACTCTTTTAATGAATAATTCTTATTGTCCACACATTCCATTCGATTCTACTTGCCATGATACTATTTGAACATATGATTGCTTGGATAAGATAGGATTAACACTAGATGATCTCCTCCCTCCATCTCATTCTCCTCATCTATATCATGGATATGTTCACCTTAACTACTTATGGTATCTGTGTCTTCCATTTATAAGTATTTATTGCACACACTTCTCGCACTTCTCCACTCACACTTGGGAAGTCTTGGCTTGACTACATTAGTGGTACTTTAGATCCTAATCATATTGATATCACATTTCCCATGCCTTTTGGCCATTTTTCTATTTATAATGATTCATTTATCGGTTATAAAAAAAATCTTACTCGCTGGTATGCACATGGTTGTCCACTACCTCCTTTCATTGATGAGGAATACACAATGGACATGTATAATTCATGCTGAAATGGATCTTATATGATCAACCATATACTATTTCTTATCATGTCTCTAACACATCTCCATTTGTCTTCGACCATGACAATGATGATATCTTAGACGATGTTACTTGATTCTTATTCACATCATACACTTGGGGGGGCATCATGCTTACCTCCCCTCTTACCATTATTAGGTGTCTCGCATTTCTACTATTTAACTCCCTGCTTCATATTTAATCTTTCTCATTCATCCTACACACATTAATACACACAACTTGCATCATCACTACCCTATGATACAATCTAGTTCCATGGTTCATACTCGAATGTTGAGGGTTTAAATATGAAATGAACCTCACATCATTCACACTTCTCACGCTCTATACTTCATTGATCTATCTTTCTAGTGCACAATTTCAAACCATTTCCCAATGGTGCACTCTTGTTCTATGGTTCATTCTTGACTTTTAAGGGGTCTTTTATAAATGAACCTCATCTCATAGACATTCATACACATTCACTCAGGGAGCACGCTGCTCCTATCACATTCATATTTCATATCATTCTATCTCACTCATTCACAACATACTGGATATCTTGGTTGTAAATACCCTTGCTTGCTTATACTTGTTACCTGTACACTTTGTTTCAAATGCTAGAAAGATATTTAGTATGTCATTATTTTTCTATATATAGTGCATGTTCACTTGTTCTCTAGTTGTGAATGAAAACTTTACACACAATATGGATGCTTGGCACTGTACCTCTTACCAGTCCCACTAAGGATCCTAGGGGCATCTAATTTCATACACACTACAGGTGTTATTGTTTCATTTTATACTACTTGTGTATTCTTACTAGCACACCACTCTATTGATATATACACATCTTGACATACTTTTTTATCTTTCTAACATGCTAACAGGTGCTTAATGTGCAACATTTGCTGTGCAGGAACTACTTGCCACCATGGTTGTCTGATACTTTACATGATATTATTTTTCATTATCTTTTATTGTATCCCATTGTTTGCGGGTTATGCCCTATGTCTTTCTTGTTCATTACTGGTATGCTTTTGGGCTCTTCGGCCCTGATTGTCTTGCGACATTGTGATTGATGTCCCATGTTTTAAACCCAATTTTCTTGGTCTACATAGTCTTCTTGCTTGTTAGATTACACATTGTATTTTATTTATGTATTTTCCTTGATTACACTGACAAATATCCTAGCCACTTTGTTTGGATGTGCATTGGTTTTTACCAAGCACATTCCCTCCCCATGTAGGGTATCAATTTTAGATCATCATCTGGTCCTCTCCTTTTAGCTGTATCCTCCTAGTGATATCGCATGCACCCCAAATGAGGGGGGCATACATTGGGTGAATCAGTCATCCCATACAACATCTTAGAGATTTAGTACAGGCATGCACAATATAGGAAAAAAATAATCTTTAATCATAAAAATGGCCCAGAATATGACTTGGGTCCTCAATTTAGCACAAACACTAGTGCCCAGATACATACACTAGCTTTTGGGCACTCCTAACCTTTCCTAGGCACCTATGACCAGGGGGCAGTTATAGTTACTTTCTCATATTGACACAATTTTCAGCACTTCACAGAGCGGTTTTTATAGTACAAGAACAATCCTCTAATAGTTAGAATGCATTCTATCTTCTTTTTCTACTTGGATCAAACTGGATCAAACATGGATCAAAGCAAGATCACACCATTTGTAGTGGTGTATAAATCCGGGAAGCAATTAGGGATGGAGAATAACACTAGACCTTTCTCCCCAAAACTCTTTTTCCATGGCATGAGATCACCCAAAAAACTTGAACTCGGCATGAGATCACTCAAAAAACTCATTTTTGGCTTGAGATTGACCAAAAAACTTGCTCTTGGCATGAGATCATCCAAAAAACTCATTCTTCTATAGCAGTTCAAGGCATTTTCTATCTTTTTTCACTCATCACAGATTAGGTGCACACATTCCTTTTTACTACTTTTTCATAATTTTACGTACTTTTACAATTTTTTCATAACACATGACTTTGACTACTCTTTCACTCTTGTTTTTGCAGTTCTATCCATAATACACAACAAGAAGCAACCCCACATCGAGCAAAAATGAAAACAAAATAGGTACAATACGGTGTTACAACACATATGCTTCACCCCTAGGGCCACTTCCTATTATTTATCTTCCACTCTTCATTTTTATCATTCCACACATTTTCGTGTCTCTTCGGCATGCTTTCATCATCAATCTACATAGTTATTAGATATGCATCTCTTATCTACTTTATATTATCAAGTATTCACTCAAAAAACATAAATTGGGGGCAAATGTAGACACTGCATCACACACTTGGGTACATTTCTAGGTCATAATCACATACTAATATTCATATGATTCCTAAGCGATAAAACTAATAATTGAATACTATCTTTGGCCTCTTTTATGTCTGTCTCACTTTCTATCTAGTCTTGTACATCCCAAAACCCAATCTGATCTTCATTTCTTTATCTTTATTGACTCTGGACACCAATGCCCAAGTACCCTCGTCCCCTCTGGGCGTCCCTGAATTCTTTGTATCTTTATCACCTCTTTTGGGCATTTCATTTTCTTATGGGTTAGCCTTTTATTTTTTAATTTCAAAATTAAAACAAGGGAATCATATAAATACAAGGATATTTGACCATAATAAAGGACCAAGCTCTAAACATCTATTATCATCACCTAAGGTTGCATCCAAAGGCATTCTAAGAGCATCAAGGCATTCATCTAACTTCATTTAAGGGATAAAGGATTGTATTTTCTACATACACATATAGGAGGGGAAGTTAATTTTTCCATCCACACATTTATTTACATTGCTACAAATAGCTATTGCTTGCTATCAAGTACATCTTTCACAAGAGCTTCATAGGGAATGATTCCTACACACACGCATAAGAACTACATGGAGTCTAAGATGTAGTGTAGTGCTCAGTTGTAAGTTCACTTTGTTGAGTGACCATTGAGGTCAGCCCGACTCCCCATTCACAACTTTCTTTTTTAGGATTTGATGTAGTTTGGGGTTTTACAAGATATCATTTGTTTTGTAGGCTACAGGTGAATACTGTGGACATAGTATGACACATAGGTGACTACCTTGTGACATAATAAAAACTAGATTCTTAGCTCTTATGCAGTCATAGGTGTCCAAAAAATGTCTCTAGCTCCTTGGTGCCATTACCCCAGTCCAAGCACCCTAGTCCCATCATATTTGATAGTTACAAAATTTATCAGACATAGCTGCGATAGTTTTTTCCTTCTGTTCATCAGTTTTCCATTCCAGAATACTTCATGATCAATTGTAAAATGAACTAAGTCTTGTATCCCCTCTCTTGCACCTAGGGTTTTATATTTATTTAGCTTATTGGTTGTGTCGATTTTTTGCTTTAGTATTTATTTATCATATGTGAATTTGCAATATCTAGGGTTTTACAAAAGTCTATTTTTGTTAAATCAGATTATACAAACCTTGCATCCATCCATTTCCCAACATTTTGATTGTTTGCATTATCATAAAAATTTTCATTTCCAAACAGTTTTATCCTTTAAGCCAAAACGAATAAATAAAATCATTATCTGCTTGTTGTTTGTAGACATTACTATGAATAAAAATCTGTATTCCACAACACAATCCAAATCCAATCAAAATCAGAACTTGTGTTCCAGAACACAATTCCAATCAAAATACAACCCAATCTAAATCAAATATCATCCAATCCAATGTAATCAAAATCAAAATCCAACCAGAATCCAATCTCATCCTTTGGTTGCATAAGTTTTGATCAAGTTAAACTGGTTTCACTAAATAAATTTAACAATCCCAAACAAGTGAAAAATCCAATATTATCATCCTTTGAACTTAAACATTATCCAAAATTTATCACGCTTCTCAAAATTATCAAAATCAAAAACCACCTTTCACATTAGGTTTTTAACTTTAGTACGATGATGATCACCCACAACAAAATCCATAATATCTATGATAATTTTGATACAACCAATCCCCTTGGAAAATATTGTTTTGATGAAGAAGACAATGAAGATAGACAACCCAAAATCACTGAAGAAGAAAAATAACAAATATATGAACTCTTAAGATAAAACTAAAAAACAATATCTTCTTTACATCCTAGAAATGGGAGAAAAAATATCTTCATATTTTAGTGACGAGAACTTGAAACATCTTCTAGAAAAACCCGAATTTGGCAACAAACTAAAAAATCTATTAATTCAACAAAAATATCTAATAAAGCTTTGTTAATAGAAATCCATGAAATGACACAAAAACTTTCCCATATGGCTTCTAAGGTTTTCGAAAATGTAAATGATGAAGAAAAGAAACAACCTAGTCTGAAAAACGAATGAAACCCATGACTTCATTGACATCCCTCAACCAAACTCTCCATTCACACAAGAGTGGAAGAAAATGAAAGAGATGCTAATGGGAATGCAAAAAAAACCAAACAATTCAAATTGAAAGATATTTGTCCTTATATATTTGATAAAGACATGTTATGCATACCATTTCCTCCATCATTTATAACCCCAAAATTTGATAACTATAAAGGAAAGAATGACCCAAGAGAATACATGGAAGAATTCTTCATGGCATGTTAGGAATTATCTTACAATGATATATACCTCTTGCATCTATTCCCTAACAGTTTAGGAGGACAAGCCTTAGATTGGTTTTTACATATTCTCAAAGGCTCCTTTACTACTTTCATTAACTCATCAGAGAAATTTTTCAAACATTTATCTTTTTACTTAGATTCTGAAGTCACTATGATGGACCTTTACAACAAAAAGTAGATGAATAATGAAACATTCAGATCTTTCCTTCAAATATGGAAAGGGATTGCAACTTGATTCCCTTGTTCAATACTCGAGAAATAATTGGTCAACATTTTCATACCAAATCTCAATTTTGAATTATCATTCCAAATGCAAATGCACTACTTAGACAACTTTGAGGTTTAAATTGAGAACAGAACACAAATAGAGAGAGCCCTCATTACTAAAGGCCTCATCAAAAATCCTTCTAGAGATCAAACTAATAAGGATACTTATCATAATCAAGAAAAATTGAGATTTATCAATCGAAATTGCAACGTTGTGAACGATGGGATCACTGATTCTCGCAATGTTCAAAATTTTCAAAAACCTCAATCAAAACCAATCAAATCCACTAATCAACCAAATATTGTTCCTAGTAAGGAAAAAAATCCCCATGAATTCAAATGACAAAAATTCACACCACTTGGAGAAAGTATTTCTAGTGTATTCCATCACTTAATAAGTGTGGATATGATCATTTACCCAATATTAAGACCCTTTTAAGAAGGTAAACCAAAACTGACATGGTAAACAAAAAATGAATATTGTAAGTACCATTGTATAAATAGGCATCACACATATCATTATATGAAACTCCGCCATTTCATTCAATATTTAATTGATCATGGTGATATTGAGATTAAAAACACATATAACACTAAAATGCCAAATGAGAAACTAAATTTGTTCCAAAACCCCTTTCCAAATCATGGTACGAATGATAAAGCTAAAGAAAAGGGTCGATCCTCAAACAATGTTGAATATGATTCTATCATTTCATTTATAGAATAGACACCTAATTCTATGGTTACTATCAAAATCCATGCTCCTAATTATGCAATAATTACATGATAGAAAAAGTTTTGATTACCTACCACAAAGCAACTGACCACATCTATAATACCTCAAACATCTAATCTAAAATCTACGCTTGATCCAAAAAAGGCATCCAATGCTAAATCTTCCTCCAATTTCTATGATATCATCAAATAATTAGAGAAGAAACACGCAAAAATATCCCTCATGGATTTACTTAATTAATCACATATACTTCAAGATATCCTTACTCATGCACTTCATGATGCATGTGTTTCTAAGGATATCAACACCTAACCATTCCAAGATTTGATTGAAAATATTTTACTTAAAAGTCCAATCCTATATTTTGGTTCCCAATATAACACCCCAAGCAAGGAAATGATGAAAAGTGGGTAAAGAGAAAAGATAGACCTGTTGATGTGTCATTTTTTAGCCAGGGATGGATATATTTATCTCTCTTGACCATGCCTTATGAGAATGATAGGGAGGCACATGAATAAGGATGTGGCTATTATCCTCCACTTTATGGATTGTCCTAAACCAAGGTGAGAGAACTTTAGGGGTGACTTGAAAGAGAGAGGGAGATATTATATTTCAAACCCTCACACTTATTGGAACCTTAATCTAAGATCAAATGTAACCAAATAATGTAATGCTCATTCAAAATAATGGTCACACAAGCATTACAAATATTTGACACATTAGACATAATCCACTGAAGAAAGATAAAATGTGATAAAAAACATCATCTCTGCATAAACTATTACCAACTTGGGGGTACGATGATGTTGAGATGCTAAAATTCATAGATCATGGAAAATTCACATAAAATATGAGGAATATGTGTGATTTATAGGAAAACACATTCAAAACAAACAAATGTGATGTGATTTGTAGGGGTAGGATAGGATGGTACTTCATTAAATGGAGGGGGATGTGGATCTAATGGGGATAAGTATCAATTCTTGCAATCCCATCTTGTTGCTTCCAAAGTGCAAAAGAACAAAGATCAAAATAACATAACCTTTAAAGGGGCATTTTCATTCATTAATGCTATTATCCAATTTCACACACATGACAAAATTGGACAATGAGGTCCTATTATAATCAAATTATGACACTGGTCCTAAGGACCCACTTTCGGTCATCACAGAGATAACACGATTAAAATATATAATAAATTGATAAGTGAGCTCACCTAGCCCAACTTGGGCTCAACTTGGTGCTAGCTCAACATGTAGCCCAATGCAACTTGGTGCTATCTCAAAGAGGTACTTAGTTGCGACAAGTCAATCGAGCCATGGGTGAACTCAAATGCAATAAGGAACATTTCAAAGTGAGTAAGGGTAGGGCTCGACTCAGAGCTCAGGACCAAACAAATAAATAATGGTTCAAGACTGTATTAAGGGCTTAGCTGATGGACCTCTATGTACTCAGCGTACAAGTAAATTCATGGGCCAACTCCCCAGAGCCAGTGAGTAGATTAAACGAGTTACTTGCTAGTAGGTCGTTAACTCACTCACCAAGATAAGCTCATGAGGTGATGTTTGAGCTATTGTCATTCCAATGAGTTTGGGATACATTTTTTAGCCTTAGGCAAAGCTTCAAAGGTGATTTAGTGGCTATGGTTGAGCTCGACTGCGAGCTCAATATTGAGTGGTTCCATAACTCATAACTTTGAGTTGATGAAAAATGATGGTAGAAACATGAGATAACTTGGATAGAGTAGATATAAATGACCTTAGTGAGTCCGGAGTTTAACAAGAATCAAGCTTAGAGGTGAGTTACAAAACAACTCACTTTGGTAAGGCATGCATGTTGCAGCCAACTTAGATCTTGACTCAGGAGAAAAAATCGAGTTTGATGGGGTCATTTTGAAGGTTCATCACCAAGTGGAGATAACGGGATGGAATTCCAAGTCAGAAATTCTATAGGGGAGATTTTACATTTGGCAAACCATCATAAGGCTTCCACTAGGTGGAGATCCATGGATAATTCACCAGGTGGGGTTCTAACAATGGTGGGCCAAGGTGTATTCCTTGCACGTGGAGATTCATGTGAGTGTGGCCAAGGTGTGCCGAGTCCTCCACTAAGATGCCATCCAAGCCGGGTTAATTGGGAGGTTGGTAGAAACCTTGAAACTCTGCATAAGACATAGTCATCTAATGAATGCAGGGGACACATAGCTCTGAATACGGTTGGAGAAAATTGTGCATTGGTGTGGTAATATTTTCGTTAAAGGTAAATCATAGGAAATAGTCTCAAGCATGATGACTTACATAAGGAGTAGCTAGATGTTGAGCTTGTTATTACAAGAGGAGAATGGAGTGATTCGTCGTTCTAGAATGAGTTCACAGCTTGGCGGTCGAACATAGAAGATAAGATTTGTACGGGATTTTCAGGCTCAGGTTGATTATGTCGAGCCAGGAGAAATACATTACAAGCCATACATGACAAATACGTAAGATGCTTGGTTGAATTTAGAGTCAAGTATGGAGAATTCAGCCAATCAGGCATTGACAACACGAGTTGGCTTGTTGTTTTGAGCCATGAAGTGACTAAGTCCATGGAAGTTAGAACTATGATGGCTTAGTAATTGTGAGAGAGGAGACCAACTTGGCCAAGCCATGAAATCTCTCGAAGATTAATGTAAAATATGATTCATGAAGGATGAGCTCATACTTAGGGAAAGTCCAACATAGAGTGAGCCTTCAAATGGTGTGATCATGGAAAGTTGAATGGATATGGATTCATGCATGAGAACAAGTCGTTTGGAGGTAAAAATGAGTCAGGACCGAGAAAATGATGAAGTAAACGAGCAAAATGTGGGCTCATAATTCACCCAACTTAGCTGAGTCAAATATGGGGACATCATGGAGGTAGGCTCGACATTGGGATATAATTGTAAAGGAATATCGATCATGAAGGAAATAATTGGCTCATGAAACCAAGCTATACAAGTTTTGCGATGGATAAAGTTCCTAAAACAAGCCAGGTAGCAGGGTTATGAAATCTGAGAGGCATGAAGAGAGTTGATCTCCGAGTAACTAAGTTGTAGACTAATGCATTTGATAGGATTATGTGCTTGACATTCCCAAAATTTTCAACAAGTTCCCCATGGGTATTTAAAGCCGAGCTAATAATGATGAGTAGCTTGGCTCATAGGAGTCTACAAATGGAAGGTAATGTCAGCGAGCTCAGAATCCACAACAAGGAGATGGGCTCAGGAAAAAATTTGAGAGCAAGTGATCAAGTCATCAATCCATTTAAGTAACAACTTGGAAAGATCCGAGCTAATAAGTAAATCAACCACAGGAGTTGGCAAGCTAAAAAAAATCATGGATTAAGAGGAGTCCCTTTGAGCTAGAAGGCGACATGCCTAGTGATGTGTCTACATTGTGTCAAGTGGATTGTGAGAATCTCAATGTCAACATGCTAGTGGGCTTGAGCATCAAAGTAAATTTCAAAGGAACGCTGAGTTAAACTAAAACTGATCAATGAGATCATGATGGAAGGTATTCCGATGCCGGTGATTTCATGGCATCGAGTGAGTCTACAAATCCAAATATCAAGGGAAGACCAGTAGCTTGTTCCAATAATAAAGGTGATTCGGGAGATTCAATGGGGAGTTCAAAACATTTGAGTTCATGTTCAATGAGTTAGACATGAGCTAAGGCAAACCAAATTACATGGAGTGAGTCGGTTGATTGGGTGATAAACATGAGTTGTTTGAGCCATGATGGAAATAACTCGGCACTGGAAGAGTCAATTGTAGAGCTTGTTGAGTCAAGAATCCTATGCCAACAAGGAGCTCGTCGGTATATACAAAGGGGATATGATATAGGAACTTGGCTCGGTCACAACGGTAGGATTTCAACTTGGCGGTGAACTCATTGAAGAATCATGGTCGCGGCAGTAGGATCTCATCTCGGTTATGGTGGAGAAAGGAGGATCCCGTGCCCAACTTGGTGAGTAACTCAACGATTTGGCTTGATGAGCCAACCACTGAGTTGGGCTATTTTTTCCCTATTCTCATGGCCCCCCACTTTCTTCAAATTTAACCGGTCTTCAGGGTCCCACCATATATTTTAATTAAATTAGTATTTTTTATTAAAATATTTTATTGAAATATTCTTTTAATTAATTGAGAGGATTAGGTCAACATGAAATTGATGGCATATGATAGAACCTTCTCAAGTGGTTCAACTAACTGTAATAAATGAATAATCATGTGCCTTCAATTTAGGATAAGAATTTATGACTTATTCTCTCCTCTCTTGCAACTTCTTCTATAAATGTAAGTTGGAAGTTCATTCCAACAGGTTGGACAAGTTAGACTTATGAGACAAGTGTATATTTTTCAAGAAATCTCCTTCTTTTGTAAATTGTTCCTGTATTTTGAGGGAAATTCCAAGCCTCATTTCAAGACTGTAATGGAAACTATTGCCTCTTTTGAATGTATGATGCATTGTGCATGTTATTGAAGTAATAAAAGTGTGTGTTTTGTGACTAATCTTGGTCCTTTCATCCTTCTTCACTAGAAGACTGATAGATTGTTTTTTTGATCAAGTTTAACAAAGGGAACACATGCTTCCTTGTCCATGGTATTATGTAACCTCTCTAAGTTGTAGTAGGTAAATTTTACTTGTGGTACATGAACCTCTTCAAATCAAGCCTTCCCAAGTCTTACAACACCCTTTATTTGGTGCATCACCATCCCTAGTATAGTTTCATTTCTTGCAAATATATTTCCCTAAAACTCATGAAAATATTATCATAGATCTAGATAATCATTTGATTACACTAGGAGTAGTACAACACTTAGTTTAGGAAGAGGAATTTGGCCTTCTCTGAAGGTTCACCTCAAGCCCAAGTCCCATAGCTTCAGAGGTGATCCCATGTTTTCCAATCACATCGAACGTCCTGTTCACATTCTGGAAATTCGAAGGGTGCAGTGATTTGGTGACAACACATTTTTACACGCCTGATGGGACAAAGTTGCTACTTATCTTCTCACTTATAAAAATAAAAGTACCTAGCCACTCTATATCTCTGGATTCCAAATCTCAGTGCGTTAGCTTATGTGAAGAATTCAGACAAGAGATTCTTCAAAGCAAGTAAATTATCAACATATCAAACTATCCTTGTTTCCTCCAAAGAGAAGGAGAAGAGGCATTTCAACATCACCAGTTGTAGCTTTATCTCATAGGGGTCATTCAACTCCCCCTTACGGAAGGCTTCCTCCACCAAGGAACAATCAACCTCTTGCTGATATGGAAAGAAACCATGTTTTTCCCCCTTTTAATGCAAGAAATCCTCTTCTGTTCGCTCAACGTGACCCTATACCTATTGCGACATTCAAAATTTTACCCTTCTACATAGGGGAAACACACGTTACTCCAGTAGATCATATTCTTGATGTAACCAACATTTGTGTAGTATAAAACATCACAGAGGACAATGTTACGGTTAGGATTATTGCTACCTCTTTCAAAGGAAAAACACTTCAATGGTTTCAAGGGTTAATTGTTGGTATTATAACCACTTGTGATGAGTTAGGAGAAAAGATCTGTAAACAATTTGAAGACAAGTGTGATCACTTGTCACTCTTGGAACAACTCACTACCATAAAGAGAGCTCCCCAAGAATACATGAGTGATTTCAATTTCCGACTCCATAGGACCTGGAATAGGTTTCCAACAATCATAAATCCTTCTTCAAATAATGAATTATTATAGTATTTGTGAGCCTTGATTAATGATGTAGTAGTTATGATCCGGTCTATGGGAGGGACTACACTACTTGATGCCTACGATGTTTCCATAAGAGCGAAGAATTCCTTGGTTCAGGATGGAAAGATAGCTCCACGACTGCCAATGCTATTGTCTATGGATCTTACAAACAATCAACCTACCATTACTTCTATTCCAACATCTTCCAAGCAACTGGTTTAGTCCACCCTTGCCTCTTCAAACAATCTATTTGAATTCAAGGCACTGCTACAAAATTTTGGGAATGAGTTCGTTATACTCAAGAGGAAACAATTTTAATATAATCATCCATATCAGCCACACAATCAGTAGTATCAGGCTAACCATCCTCCTTTTCAAGGGAAATATCATCCTCAAAATAAAACTGCAAGTCAAGCTGTGAATGTTAGGCCTTTGAACTTTTGGAACCCTCTTGCTGCTAGCTCATCAAGAGCCATAGTACCTGTCTAGAATAATTTAGTTCAAGACTACGAATGATGTTTATCCTTGTTCTCAACCCCATAATAAAAATCTTTGTCCAAATGGATTTTTGAGCTAGGCCCTTATGGTTCAAAGTGTATCTGCCCCTCCAGAGCCAATAGAAAATTTATCTACGTAGGAATTAGCAAATCAACCACATGTACATGAAGAAACCACTTTGCTAAATTGGCAAGTAGAATATTTTTTCCGGTTGAATACAAATTTATCATCAGTGGCGGTAAACACTTGTTTCAAAAAAAGAGCAATAGAGCCTTAACCTTCCAAATCTGATCAAGCATCCACTTCATAGCCTTAACCACAAGTGGTGGTTGATAAAGATGCGGGAAAGAAACTGACATAAATACATGCTAGCCAAGCCGCAAGGAAAGAAGGTTCTTCAGGCATCACAACACCCAATAAGCATTTTCCAAAGGAGGATCCCAATGCCCAAAGAAGTGTAAAAAATGTAGGAGAAATTCCCTTCAGTATTGTAGAACAAATGAAGAAGACTAACCTGAGCATTACTATGTCGGATACACTCTTAATTCCTTCTCAATGAAATTTTTTGCGAGAGGCTCTGAAAATTTTTGGTATAACTGAAGGATCATTGGGTCGTGGCGTAACAACTGCTACGAGTTTGTGTTAACCAGAATAGAAAAGTATTCCTAAGGCTAAAAAACCACCATTATTCTATATTTCCCTAATCATTGGTAACCACCTGGTACATAATTTCATGATTGATTCTGGTGCTAGTAGCTTGATCATGCCCAAACATATTAAAGATGTATTAGGTATACAATATGCGCCAATTGCAAGAGGATTTGTTTAGCTGGATGGCACATCTATTAAAACTATTGGAGTTATCAAAGGAATTCAACTTACCATCTATGCATGCCTGAGTTTTTCATTCACCCAAGACATATTAGTCATTGATCTCCCTCCTCTCTTTTCCATCTACCTATCATGAGATTTCACTGCCAAGATGGGTAGTTATCTATCAGCTGATTAGTCACATATGATTCTTAGGACTTGATATGGAACCAAAGTGACTATAAGGGTGGAACCAATCTGCCATAATCATGTAGTGCCCTACACTTCTAGTCCTATAAATGGGAATTATACCATCGGTGATCCATAAGAAGAAGATATTGATCATGAACCAACCACTCTTGTTAAAGAATTCCCCAATACTATGCTAGATGAAGTAAAAGGAGATCATTAGTACGATCCCTACGCTGATGTGTTGGTAGAGGAAGAAGCTAGTTTGCTACTATTAAAAGAGATGAGATTGGGTACATACTACATTCATGAAGAAGATACAATCATACCATAACTTGTCAAAACACCAAACAATTCTGAAGGACTGTGGAAATTATTCTTTGATGGATCGAGAAGTAAGAATGGATCGAGTGCTGGTGTTATGTTAATTTCTCCAGAGGGAGATAATAACTTCTCATCTTTTCGGTTGTAATTCAGTTGCACTAACAATGTTGCTGAATACGAGGCCCTTGTGCAAGGAATTCAACTAACCCAAAAGAAGGGAATCAAATCCTTGACTATTTTTGGAGACAATGAGTTAGTTTTTCATCAAGTAATGATATGTAGTGCATCCAAAAATGATATTTTAAGATCATAGAAGAACTGAACCTGAGATTTGATTGAATATTTCAAAACTTTTAGGATCCATGTAGTTCCTAGAAAGCAAAACCAAGATGTTGATAGGCTTGCTATAATTGGCTCGCAATACGACATACCTATTGATATCATAAAAGAAGGGAAACAATTTTTCAAAATGGTGGTTCGACCTATAATCCCTGATAATGTGAGTAGCTAGCAAGTGTTCAATAGTGACAAACAAATTGTCCTTTTCCTACAAGAAGAGGTAGAGTTTGCTATGAAAAATCAAGATAAGCTGCAAGAATCATATGGTGATCAAATCATACAATTGAAAAGCAACAAGATACCAAATGGTTTAGTTACTCTGGAATCCATCTTCAATTCATATGATCGAGACAAAATAAAAAGCTCTAACATGGTGGTCAAAGAAGAAGATTTTGAGGAAGTCGAGGTAGCAAATGAAAAGGTTATGAAGATCGACAAAGTATGTAATTCCGAAGAGAAAGAAAATTTCATTAGACTTTGTCAAGAGTATCATGACATCTTTGCATGGAGATACGAAGACCTGCGTGGTTTTGATCTGGGTCTAGCACAACATACCATCGAACTAGATCCTAATGTAAGCCAGTTCATCAGAAATAGAGGCCAATTAACCCCAAAATTGAGCCGCTAATGAGAAAGGAGCTAACCAAACTCATAGAGGCCTATATAATTTTTCCTATCAAGCATCCCTCTTGGGTAGCCAATCTAGTCCATGTAGGGAAGAAGAATGGAGAGATTTGGTTATGTGTGGACTTCAGGGATTTGAACCGTGCCTCATTGAAAGACCATTATTCTCTTCCATCAATTGAAAAAAATTCTTCAAATGGTGGCAAGAGCCCAAATATTTTCTTTGCTTGATGGATATTCAGGTTACAATCAAATTCTAGTCGAAGAATATGATCAATTCAAAATGGCTTTCATTACCAAGTGGGGCAAGTATGCTTACAACAAAATGCCATTCAGATTGTCCAATGTCTGGGCTACTTTCCAAAGAGCCATGGACATGGAATTTAAGGGACTAATCAAAGATATCATCTTGGTTTACCTTAATGATATAACTGTATATTCTAAGCATGTGGAAGACCACATCACACATCTAAGAATTTTTTTTTGAAGGTACAGGGAATTCAGTGTTTCACTTAATCCCAAGAAATGTATTTTTACAGTTCCTGAGGGAAATTTGTTGGGGCATGTTGTTTCAGTGGAAGCACTATCAATCAATCCACACAGGATTCATTCAATATGTCCTTATCTCTCCCAAGTCATAGGAATGGTCTCTAGAGTTTTTTGGGAAACATAAATTTCGTGTGGAGATTCATCCCTCAATTTGCAACATTGTTTAAGCCACTGACAACCATGGTTGAAGAAAAATATGCCATTCTCATGGAAGAAGGAAGGAAGGAAGAGATTTGAAGCCATCAAAATGACCATTTCTCAAGCTCCCACATTGGTGAACCCCAAGTTTGATAAATACTTTATCCTTTATGCTTTTGTAGGTCAAGAGAGCATTTCAGGTATCCTCACCCAACAAAATGACGATATGATGGAGCAACCAATTTATTTATTCAGTCAATCCCTCAAAGACTACGAGCTCAAATATTAATTCATTGAAAAAAATCCTTTGAGGTTATTCGAGCTTTAAATAAATTCAAGCATATGTTGTCCATTAACAAAATTCATGTGATGGTGTCTCATCTAGGTGTCAAGGAATTGTTACTGAACAAAGAGATGAATGAAAAGTGTGCTGGATGGATCATGAATGTGATGGAGTATGACGTACATATCAAAGTTACCAAAAATTTCATAGGTAAAGTTTTGTGTCAACAACTTGATGCAGACATGGAATTAAAAGGTGACGAGGACGTGACACTCCTAAACATTGATGAAGGTGATGATCAAGTTGACTGGTTATCCAAAATAAAGAGTTTCCTTTTCTCAGGACTATATCTTGTGAACATGGACAAAAATCAAAGATGGACCTTCCGTCTTTAGTCTATTCCGTATGTTCTGGTAGATAATGTTCTCTTTTGAAATGATTTAAATGATGTTCTCCTTCGGTGCATGGGACCAAAACATGTAAGTAAGATACTAGAAGAGTTTAACAATGGCCTATCTGGAGGACATTATTCTGAATGAACAAATTCTACCAATATCATTCGAGTCAGCTACTATTGGCCGGATTTGTTCAAAGATGCCCATCTCTGGGTAAGGAAGTGTAAGGAATGTGCCTTTTTCACCAGCAAGCAGAAGTTGGCAGCTCTTCAATTGCATCCAATTCAAGTGGATCAACCCTTTGTTCAATGGGGGTTGAATTTCATTGGAATGATTAATCCTCCATCCAGTGATGGAAATAAATGGGTGCTTCCTGCAACAGACTATTTTACTTGATGGACAAAGGTAGTAGCATTGAAGGAGAGAAATGAGAAGGCAGTTCTTGATTTCTTGGAAGGTATAATGACAAGGTTTAGTGTTCCATTTAGAATAATCTTAGACAACGCAATGGATTTTCTTTGTGTGAAGCTAAGTGAATGGGCTGTTAAAATTGGGGTCTACCTCAAGACTTTGTCCAATTACTATCCACAAGGAAATGGATTGGTTGAGTCTAGAAATAAAAAGCTCAAAAGGATTATTAAGTGCATAATGGATACTAATAGGAGGACTTGATATACACAACTTAAGACTACTTTATAGGAAGGTCGTATCACATGTAAAAGGGCCATAATAAATTCTCCTTTCATACTTGTATATGGAAGGGAAGAAAAACTTCCGCTCTCCTTGGAATTATCTTCTTTGGAGTTGGCTCATCAACTTGAAGTTATGGAGAATGATCCTCTAACAGTTAGGTTTGCTGAGCTCATGGAGTTAGAAGAAGTACAAAATAAGGCCATGAAGAATTTGGAGCAACATTAGGCTCAAGTTAAAAAATATTTTGACAAGAAGGTGTCTGAAAAGCATTTTCAAGAGGGAGATTTAGTTCTCAAATGGGATGAAGATAGATCCAAACTAGGCAAACACACCAAGTTTGACGCTCTCTGGAGCGGGCCATACATCATCATGAGTTGTAAAGAGGAAAATTTATTTTCATCTGTCTAGGCTCAATGGAGAAGAACTACCCATGCATGTGAATGGGATACATCTCAAAGCTTTTTTTTGATAAGAATTCCACCCATTGTACAGTTTAGTTAGGTGTTTTATTCCAAGTGCTTAGGCACATTGTTGTGTGTTGTTGTTATTTTACTTTCCTTGTTATATTTTTGTGTTGTTCTGCACATATTTTCATCATTGGAAGTTTTTCAAGGAGAATAAAGGTTCAAAGTTTCTAGGATAATTTCATAATGTTTCTTTAGTCAAAATTCCATAGATGCCAAGTATTCATCATATTCAATATACTTCATATTTAACATCCCAGGGAGTTCCAAGATAAGCAATGCTCAAGGGAGATATCAAGATCCATAAAAAATAACCAAATTGGTTTCGAGGATTCCAACATCAACTCCATGCAAAATGGATGGGTTAACGCTACTGGAATCATGCTTAGCATGCAATCATCCCCGAGAGGTCACCAAAAGTGTTATCCAATTTTACACACATGAAAAAATTGGATAACGGGGTCTTATTACTGATCAAATTATGACATTGGTCCCAGGGACCCACTTCCATTCATTAGGGAGATAAAATGATTAAATAATTAATAAATTTATAAGTGATCTCACCTAGCCCAACTCGAGCTCAAATCGGTGCTAACTCGATATGTATCCTAGTGCCAAATTGGTGCTAGGTCAAAGAGGTACTCGGTTGCGACAAGTTGAGCGAGCCATGGGTGAACTTGAATGAAATAAGGATCATTTCAAAATGAGTAAGGGTAGGGCTCGAATCAGAGCTCAGGACCAAGAAAATAAATAATGGTTTAAGACCACATTAAGGGCTTAGCTGGTGGACATTTGTGTACTCAGCATATGAGTAAAGTCATGGGCCAACTCATTAGAGCCGGCGAGTAGATTAAGCAAGTTGCTCATTGGTAGGTGATTAACTCTCTCACCAAGATAAGCTCGTGAGATGATGTTTGAGCTATTGTCATTCCAACGAGTTTGGGATAAATTTTTTAGCATTAGGCCAAGCTTCAATGGTGATTTGATGGTTATGGTTGAGCTCGACTGCGAGCTCAATATCAAGTGGTTCCACAACTCATAACTCCGAGTTAATGACCAATGATGATGGAAGCATGAGATAGATTAGATCGAGTAGATACAAATGATCTTAGTGAGTATGGAGCCTAAAAATAATTGAGCTTAGAGGTGAGTTATGGAATAGCTCACTTTGGTAAGGCATGTATGTTGGAGCCAACTCAGATCTTGACTCAGGAGAAAAACTGAGTTCGATGGGGGGCATTTTGAAGGTTCATCGCCAAGTGGAGATAACGGGATGGAATTCCAAGCCATAAATTCCATAGGGGAGATTTTACATTTGGAAAAACATCATAAGGATTCCACTAGGCAGAGATCCATGGATAATTTTCTAGGTGGGGTTCCAATGATGGCGGGCTAAGGTGCATTCCATGTATGCGGAGATTCATGCGAGTGTGGACGAGGTGTGCCAAGTCCTCCACTAAGATGCCATCCAAGCCAAGTTAAGTGGGAGGTTGGTAGAAACCTGAAAACTTTGTATAAGACCCAGTCATCTAATGAATGTAGGGGACACATAGCTCTAAATACGGCTGGAGAAAGTGGTGCATTGATGTGATAATATTTTTGTGAAAGGAAATTAATAGGAAATAGTCTTGAGCATGATGACTTACATAAGGAGCAGCTCGATGTTGAGATCATTATTACAAGAGGAGAATGGAGCGAGTCCTTGTTCTAGAATGATTTCATAGCTTGGAAGTCAAATAGAGAAGATATGATTCGTACGGGATTTTTAGGCTCAAGTTGATTTTGTCTAGCCAGGAGAAATACGTTATAGGCCATACATGAAAAATAGGTAAGAGGCTTAGTCAAATTTACAGTTGAGTTTGGAGAAGTCAACCGATCAGGCATTGGCAACACAAGTTGGTTTGTTTGATTGAGCCATCAAATGACTAAGTCCATGGAAGTTCAAGCTTCGATGGCTTAGTAATTGTGAGAGAGGTGACTGACTCGGCCGAGCCATGAAATATATCAAAGATTAATGTAAAATCTGATTCATGAAGGATGAGATCATGACCAAGTCGAATGGATATGGATTCATGCATGAGACCAAGTCATGTGGAGGAAAAAATGAGTCAAGACTGAGTAAATGACAAATTTGATGAGTGAAACATGGGCTCAGAATTCACCCAACCGAGTTGAGTTGAACATGGGGACGTCATGGAGGTAGGCTAGACATTAGGATATAAGTCTAAAGGGAGCTCGATCATGAAGGAAATAATTGGCTCATGAAACAGAGCTATATAAGTGTTTCAAAGGATAGAGTTCCCAAGATGAGCTAGGTAGCAAGGTGATGAAATATGCGAGGCATGAAGAGAGTTGATCTCTGAGTAACTAAGTTATAAACCAATGCATTCGATAGGATCACGTGCTTGATATTTCCAAGTTTTTCAACGAGTTCCCCATGGATATTTAAAGCCGAGCTGATAATGATGAGTAGCTCAGCTTATAAGTGTCTATAGATGGAGGGAAATGTTGATGAGATCAAAATCCACAAAAAGGAGATGGGATCAAGGAAAAATTTTGAGAGCAAGTGATCGAGTTGTTGATTCATTCAAGTAACAACTTAGAAAGATCCAAAATAATAAGTAAATCAACCACAGGAGTTGGCAAGCTCAACAAAATCATGGAATTAGAGGAGTACCTTTGAGCTAGAAGGCAAGATGCCCAGTGATGTGTCTACATTATGTCAAGTGGAGGCTGAGAACCTCGGTGTCAATGTGCTAGTGGGATTGAGCATCAAAGGAAATTTCAAAGGACCCGCTGAGTTCAATTACAACCGATCAATGATATTGTGATGGAAGGTATTCTAGTGCTGGAGAGTTCATGGCATTGAGTGAGTTTACAAGGCTGACTATAAAGGGAAGGATAGTAGATTGGTCTATTAATAAAGGTGATTCAGGAGCTTCAATGGGGAGTTTAAGGCATTCAAGTTCATGTTTGATGAGTTAGACACAAGCTAAGGTGAACCAAATTATATGAAGCAAGTTAGTTGATTGGGTGATAAGCACAAGTTGGTCGAGCCATGATGGAAATATCTCAGCACTGGAATATTTAATTACATAGCTGACTAAGTCAAGAATCCTATGCCAATAAGGATCTCATCAATATATACAAAGGGGCTCCGATACAGAAACTTGGCTCAGTCATGGTGGTAGGAGTTCAACTTAGCAGTGAACTAGTGTAAGAATCGTGGTTGCAATGGTAGGAGCTCAACTTAGTTGTGGTGGAGAAAGGAGGAGTCTGTGCCCAACTCGGTGAGTTGGCTCGGCGAGCCAACCACCGAGTTGGGCTATTTTTTCCCTATTCTCATGGCCCCCCACTTTCTTTAAATTTAACCGATCTTCAGGGTCCTACCATATATTTTAATTAAATTAATATTTTTATCAAAATATTTTATTAATAATATTTATTATTATTATTAAAATATTCTTTTAATTAATTGAGAGGATTAGGTCTGCAGGAAATTGATGGCGCATGATGGAACCTTCTTAAGTGGTTCAACCAACTATAATAAATGAGCAATCATGTGCCTTAAATTTAGGAAAGGAATTTATGACTTCTTCGCTCCTCTCTCACAAATTCTTCTATAAATGCAAGTTGGAAGATCATTCCAACAAGTTGGAAAAGTTAGACTTCTGAGATAAGTGTATATTTTTCAAGAAATCTCCTTCTTCTGCAAGTTGTTCCTGTATGTTGAGGGAACTTTCAAGCCTCCTTTCAAGACTATAATGACAACTATTGCCTCTTTTGAATGTATGATGCATTGTAAATGCTATTAAAATAATATAAGTGTGTGTTTTGTGACTAATCTTGGCCCTTTCATCCTTCTATGCTTCTTTGTGCCTTTCTCATGCTTGTAGGTACACTGTGCAAGTTCAATTTTCTAGTGTAGGTTCTTGGAGTTCCGTTCTTATTAAGTGGTAGAGTACTGCATGCAATTGAGTTGTGGTGTTTGTTCACCCTTCTCAAGTTCATCCTTCTTCACTGGAAGACCGATAGATTGTTTTCCTAGTCAATTTTAACAAAGGGAACATATGCTTCCTAATCTGTGGTATTCTGTACCCTCTCTAAGTTGCAGTAGGTAAAGTTGACTTGTGGTGCATGCACCCTCTTCAAATCAACCCTTCATAATATTGACAACACCCTTTATTTGGTGCATTTCCATCCCTAGTATAGTTTCATTTCTTGCAAATCTCTTTCGCTAAAACCCTTGAAAATATTATCATAGGTCTAGATAATCATTTGATTACACTAGGAGTAGTACAACTCTTAGTTTAAGAAGAGGAAGTCAGCCTTCTCCAGAGGTTCACCTTGATCCCAAGTCCCGTAGCTTGAGAGGTGATCCCTGTTTGCCAATCACACCAAACCTCTTGTTCACATTCTGGACATTTGGAGGGTGCACTGATTTGGTGACAAAAAATACCAAATTCATGTAAACACTTGCACATAACCTTTGAATCTTTACCAAAAATACTTGTACATAAAAATTCAATAAAGTATCTAATGCATTAAATCCATGACACCTAAAATACACTCAAGGGCTGTTAGTGGTCACCTCCAAAGTAATATTGCAAAAAGTATTTTATAACTAAACAAACATTGTAAAGTAATACTACAACACAATGTTCATCAAATAAAAAATCTCACACAACAACTAGAAAAAAATTGTATTTAATAGATTCAATAGATACAAGATTACACTAAAGATTACATTCCTTAACTACGTTCATATTTACAGTCTAAAATGCCTAATTGAAGCATGGAAAACAGTTCTATATATATCAATTCGAAAAGGGAAACATGGAAAATGATCTCAATGCATGCTAATGACTATATAGTGTAATCACCTTAGCAAAAAACTAAAAAATTAGAACCCCTAGAATGAATACATGCCTTCATTCTTATAAAAAAATTTCCCCTATGAGAATATACCTAGATACCCCCATGAGCATTGGAAGCAAGATAACTGCAAGTATTTGATCCTTGATATGCAAAATGGATGGAAGAGTTGTCCCAACTGAAAAATATTCCACTTTGATCTACCATGTTGGGATGGTTTTCAACCATGATGAAACCTGTGGAGGAGTGGAGAATGTTCATTTCTTTGCAAATAAACTCTTTTGTCTTCTTTTGTACTGTCATTATCATATGTATGCTCCAAGGAATTGTTTTCTACTCATTCCAATTATTTGATTCCTTTTATGAAAGAATAATGAATAGAAAGGAATAAATAATGGGTAAGGGGACAAAGAATAAAGAAATGCCTAAGAGGGGTCGAGATCTATTTGCTCACTTTGTGTTTCTTCTCCTAAATTATTCATGTATACATCAAAATGTTCAAACATCCCCAAAATGTGGTCCTCATCTGGCCCTGCATGATAGAGGAAAATTATTTCCATTTTGGATAAAACACTACCAAATTCAGTGGAAAAAATTATTTTCTTTTTGATCCTCTTGGCCAAATTATTAATATATATCTCTAAATGAATGAAATTTTGAATAGAAGGATAGTCAAAATCTTTTGAAGGCTCCACATGCCCTATAATAAGTTGCTAAAGAATCTCTATTAGCTTATTTGCATCTGTAGATTATGGGGTGTATGTGTCCTTCAAGGGAAGCATTCTTTCAAGTTTGGAGTCAATGTCATCAACATACTTCCTTGCTTTCTCCCTCTATATTGGAGTTTGATTATATAATTCCCCAAGGTTTATATCCTTAAATTTACACCCCCATGTATTCATGTTATCTGCCTCTGTAATCTTGGGGGGCTATCCCTTCCCTCTGATTAACTAAAAATGGAGAAAGATGGTTTTTCTTACTTTTATGAGTTAATCTAAATCAAAACAAAATTCTACACTGAAATGTTGGATCTAAATATTTTGTTTTATTATTTAAGTATAGTGAAACAATTGAAATAAGAGGGATATGGTACTAACCTCAAGTTGAATTACCTCGTTGTGTGCTAGACTGAAGAAGACTATTGTGCAGACTAGGCAAGCTGTGATTGAATGGCCTTGGGAAGGGTAGAAGCTAAGTATCTAACTAGATTGAGGCACCTGGAAGGATACAAGAGTGCCCTGGGGTTCCCTGGTATGTGATTTGGGTGTTGTAGATTGTAGAAAAGCTCAGGACCTAGGTCTGGTAGTGTCACAATATCTCTGTAATGTCTTCATTTTTGTCACACAGGTGTCACAATATTACCGCATGTGTCATTGTGAATTCCATGTGAAGATCCACCTACAAAACCCTATTCAAAGCATTAATTCCTAAGAAATAAAAATGCATATGAATAGGTCATACTGACCTTAACTGCCAAATTGGTGGACTTACGACTAAGCATTGGACTACATTCCAGACCCCATGTAGTTATATGTGCATGTGTGTGTAATTTTGTGCCTAGGATGCCCTAGTGCCAATGACGTAGAAGTAGGGGGAAATTACTAGATGTAAAGATGCAAATGGTGGATGGAATAGAAAGAATACAACCCTTTCCCCCAATGCTTGTGTGATGCAGATGCCCAAATACAGTCCCTTACCTTAGTAGATAGCTTCCCTTGATAGTAAGATGTTTTCCCATATTGTAGTGAGTATGGTATGTTTATATAGGGATCTATTGTTCAAATTTCGACAATAGTGACCTGAAACTTCCAACTATAACCTAGGGGAATGCACGAGGTAACAACAAAGACCAACCTTGAATAAATAAATTAAGATCACAAATTACGAAAACACGGGTGCCTAAAATCACATACTGGGGCACCCCGAGGCACCCTAGTGTAACCTTAGGCACCCCAGTATAGGACTGGAGATGACAACTGAGAAAATTACGATACTCGAGAATCTCTAAAAGAGGCCCAAAACTATATAGACAAGTGACGAATGAACCAAAAAAATAGCAATGACGATTGACCAACCGACAACAAGACCAAGGGATGGGTCACTAGTAAATACTTTTCTTACATAAGATCCATGCATAAAATAACATACCCGGTGGTCTAAATGTAATATTAAGTGTGCTATTTTGTGACTATATTTCCCCCCCACTTTATGTTGGTGAGCGGAAAGCTCGGTAACATAAAGTAGATAGAGATGCGTATCTGAGAAAGAGTCAGCTAAGCCCATGCTATAGAAGAACACGTAGATGTGTAGTAGAAGCGTGCCGATAGAACTATACAAGTGTGCCAAACCATGGATCAATGAGTTGATCCATGAAACATAATGAAAAAGTGTAAATGTCGTGATGAAGCGTGGTAAATGAAAGTGATGACTAGAATGTATGATGATTTTGAATGTGGTTTAATGATGAATAGGTGGGTGGAGAGTGATTAGTCCCAACCCTGAATGCTTGTATATGAATGGAATAATCAGAGGATTTGGGTGTCCTACCCGCCAGAGGAAGAGGGTAGGGAGAAAAGTGTGTCATTCTCCAATCTTTAACTACATCCTTAAGATCTAGCTGCTGCAGACGAACTTAGATCAAATTTTGTGATTTTTGGATCCAAACAAGTTTGATTAAACAATTGACCCATATATGAGTGATAGGGGAAAGAAACTCTTTCCCCCACTCCACAGGTATCACCACAATATGAAGGCTTCCAAGTTAGGTCATCTGGATGTGAACACGATATGAGAAGAGGTAGCTTCCAAGTTAGGTCATTAGGAAGCAAACACAAAATGAATGGGGTGACTCCTAACTTTCTAGAAGTGAACGCAAACATGTATGATGGCTTCCAAGTTAGGCCATCTAGAAACAAGTGCCAAATATAGAATAAACTCCCAAGTTAGGTCATTTGGGAGATTGCTTGTAGATTTGAATGATATGGTTTTTGAGTTGAATGCATTGATTTTGATTGGTTGATTGATTGTTTTGATTGGCTACTCATGGAGAGATTTTTTGATAATTTCCCCCAGGTTAGGTCATTAGGGGAAGTCGATAGAATTTGATGAAATGTCACGTAAAAATATTTTTAATTGCTTGTTTCCCTCAAGTTAGGTCATTAGGGGGAATCAATAGAAAGTAACGTGTGATCGTGTTTAGGAAATTTTAAATGTTTGTTGCCCCCATATTAGGTTGTTAGGGGGGATTGATGGTGAAATATCATGATATGTATTGGTAAATGGCATATTCACAATGTTTGAATGCATGGTGATGTGAGGGAGATTATAGGGGGACCCCTAATAATATGCCCCCCTTTCGGCGAAAGAGGGAGTGAGTGAAAAGAACAAAGTCTAAGAAGAAAATGGTGAAAAAAGGTTAAAATATGAGTGTAGTGAATAAGAGACATTAGTAAAGAGGTATAATGCATCTCAAACATGTAAATATGATGGTAGGTGGGATTCTAAAAAGAATTCCGCAAACGGGGTGTAAATCAGAGTAAAAACACTCAAGATATAAGTGAAATGGTATAGCATGTATTAGTGGCAGTAATAAGCACGAAATAGGGACCATAATAAAGGTAATAGTGAAAAGTAATTTCTCACTTCATTTTTTTTTACACGAGTGTGAGAGTGTGTGCAGAGTGAAATAAGATGCCTCAAGTGAGACCATTGTGTCTTATTCGGTTTGAGAGAGTGGTGATCACTGTAGCATCACGCACGACTACAGAGTTGGTAAGTACATTATTTTTACAACAAGTGTAGGGTGTAATAGGCATTGTAGTTAAATTTTTGATAATTTGGGGTTTTTTATTTTCTCAGTGTTTGGGAACTGGAAAAGAGTGGTGAGGGTGCTAGTGACCCTTGGGACTTGGACGCACAGAACTGGGCACTAGTGTCCTGCTATGGGCCGTCCCAGTCCTGTATTTGGGTGCCCTGGTCCAAAATTTGTTGATTTAGTTGATAATGCCAAATTTTTTGTTTCTAGTGTGTTGAATAAGTGTGGTTGGTTTTGTAAGGTGTTCTAAAGCTACGTTTTTGTTGTTTGGTGTTTATGCAGAGGGATATCCACTTGAGGGAGTTTTGTGGCGGCTGTCACTTAATTACATTACTTGGAATGGGGTTGTCAGATGATGAGTTGGATGTGATGGACCGTGCTAGCTTGTGACATATAGCATGAATGGGGGATGTGCCCCATAACATGCCCATGTTGAATGCATTGTGCGATAGATGGTGTGCAGACACATGATTATTTTGGTTGCCTACAGGAGAGATAATGGTGAAATTGGAAGACGTATATCACCTTTTGCAATTGGTAGTTTTTGGGGAGAGGGTACGAGTGATAGTAGTAGTGGATATGGAGTGGCACATGCACTTGGTGAGGTGATATTTTCTAGGGGCTTAGGTACCTACCGAGGCCCATATCAGTTTGGATGCGATGTTGTTGTCTAGAGTTCCACGATTGTAAAAATTTATCAGAGTGGTGATTGTTTCATGTATAGCCATGGAGGGAGGAGTTATCTACATATTATATAAGATATACAACATATGTCAGTGGATAAAGGAGGAGGGGATGAGATAAGTGTGGGAATGGTGTGTGTTGGCCCATTAATATAGAGACTTGTATTGATTTACCTAGGATGGACACGGTGGAGGTATAGGGGCCACCACATTTCTACATGTGTGGGCATATGAACACATAGTTGTATTGAGACCAGTTACAGGGCCACGAGGAGAGTGGGCTTGACCCGAGATATATGATCAATGCTAGGTGGATATTCATAGTAGGAAGATGTACACAGATACCTTCAGGGAACTTATAGATAGGATGGGGCGTGAGTCAGTAATATGGAGGATTTTTCATTTTATGGGGGATGGAATGAGGATGTGACAGAGTTGCAATGCATTCAGAGGAGTATGTGGCTAGAGAACCGCTTTCTAAGTGTGGTAAATCTTATTCAGGTGGAGAGAGTGTCATTATAGTTTGGTATGGTGCAAAATGTTCCCCTAAAGCCATATATATGGCTGAGAGCTATCATAGCCCCTAGGAGGGTGAGTGCTAGGCCATGGCCCACAATAGAGTAGTTGATACCACTAGGTCTAGATGAGATAGACCTAAGGATAACATTTGTGGATGGAGATGAGGCGGGGTGCACTGAGGAGTATCGAGCGTGGTGGGTAGCGCATTAGTGGGTATTACTATACCCAATATTCACGATTTTTATGGATTTTCCACTTGGATGAGGAGGATAAGAAGGTGTCCTTGACCCTATAGCAGCGGCTATGGTAGAACGTAAGTGTTTTTGTATCCCTACATTTTAACGTATTGTCTAAGTTGTTTTGTATGTGTTTAACTAATGTGCGGTTTTTATGTTATGTTTGTAGGGGATGCGTATTGGTCATTGATAGTAGACACATCAATCTGTACATTAACACACAATGTGCCAAATGATGTGTTAGGTGGAGGGATGCCAGAGCGTGTTGATGAGATTACAGGTGAGTATGCCCATCTATTTGAGCTAGTGGATATAACAACAATGACACGTAAAATGCTGCTAAGTGAGAGGGACGAGGCATGTGAGGATACTTGATGCACCCGAGAGGAAGTAGGTATTGGTCCCTTGGCCCAAGATGTGTTTGCACGGTACTTATGCACGGTACTATAAGTTTCAAGGCTGCAAAATGTGACGTTGTGTTGGTGGAGAGGCATCTAGTTCTATGGCTCTCATAGTACGCGAGAGTGATAACGATGATGAGGTATGATGGTGATTATTGTAGATGATGTGGGGGCCTTGTTCCCTGGCTATGAAACATTTTTTGTGATGATAATTGTACTAGTGATATATGTATGAACACCTATTTTTGAGATATGTTGACGTTGGAAATTTTTTCTTATAGTGTTGTAATGGATGTTGTATGAGCCTATGGTTATTTTCGTAGCATGTTATGTGATGAATATAAATTTACATTTTGATGTTAGTAGTGGTAGATAAAATGTGTATGGTGAATGATGAATAATGTAATGTGATTGATGAATAAAATATATAACACGTAGGTATGTAATGATGATAATAAAATAAATGTGAAAATAGACAAATGTACAAGTGTATCATGATGATTACGCGAGAACGTAATGTAATTGTAATAGGATAGAGTGATGAGAATAAGAGGGGGGATTAATGATGACCCCAGTATGTGAATGAATAGGATCATGTAAATAAGACCCCTCAATAGTTAAGTATGAGTCATGTAAGCAAGAGTGCATCATCAAAAAATGATTGAGTGCTCTACATGAAATGACGAAGCGCGTGATGAAAGATTATTAGAACTAATCCCTCAACAGTCATGTAAGAACCATAAGAACACAAGTACATCATTGAGGGATAGGGTGATAATAATCACCTACCAAAGACCAAGATGACAATTTGTTGTGGAAACATGTGGAATGGACACACCGTGAGTGTATGGACCAAATGGAATGTCATGTGTAGTGAGCATGGGATATGCAGAGACTAGCAGAAAATTATGAGATGTAGCAACATGAAGTGGTGGATGTAATGAATGTAATGAATGTTATGGTGGAAATGATGGATGAGGTGGAGAATGAGTATGTGATGGTGGATCATGAAGAATGAACTGATAACCTGATGGAGAATACTTAAGTGGGGGATGCCTACTCTAATGGGGTGAAGGAGACAATGACCACTCATGAGAGGCAAAGGAGATGATGTCATAATATACTATTTGTTGTATCCTCTTACGTAGGGTAAGGAATTCATTATCCATATGGCCAGTGATGCGATGATAATTACAATAGTGTTGGTCACGTTGAATTTACAAGTGGTGTGGGTGATGATACTGGTTATATGGTAATCGAATTAATCAATCATTGAGTAATATGCACAACACACCATGTGGTCAAGAATGAGGAGAGAAATACAGAAGATCTCGTGATGGAGGTGGAGTGGTGGAAGTACTAACTTGTTGTGGAAGTGGAGAAAGATGGGTTAGTGGTGAAAGAGTGGGTTGAGTTTGTTTGGAATGCACTTTAGGAAAAGGTGGAGATTACTTTGGATGCTCAATTGGAGGTGGGAGTGGAAGACTAGAGGATGGAACTATCAGAGAAACATGTGTAGGTTCAATGATATGTAAGGATAAGAGATCTTATTTTAGATCAATGAATTTGTAGCACATGATAATGAATGACTCACAAGTGTCATATTGTAACCTTTTCTTAAGTGGAGGAATGAGACCATGACAAAATATGAATTTATTTTATAAGTCACTAGGTTGGAAGACGAGTTGGTGTATACAGGCATTGGACCGTAAGATATATTCCTGGATAGGTTCAAAAGAACCTTGATACAAAGTAGGAATGTGGTCATAAGTAACTCTAGGGCCATTGTTAAGAATGAAATGATGGAAGAAAGATCCTCTATGTCATATAAAGTGCTAATGGACCCAAAGGGTAGATGAGTGTACCACGGTAGTGCCTCATCAGCAAGACTATAGTGAAAAGCCTTAAGCAACAAACAATCATTAAAGTAATCAACCATAAGCGTGTGGTAATGTAGGATATGAGCACGAGGATTGCCAATACCATAAAAACATGTGAAAGTAGGCATGATAAAGTCTTTAGGGAAGGCAGAATTATGAATCTTTTTAGGAACAAGATTGGCATGAAAAGAATTGTTACCAATAGAGGCATAATAGGATTTACTTTCTAAAGTAAGAATATGAACTTACGATTGGAGTTATCCTACAACATGTATGAGAGATAAAATATCATGTGAGGGGATAGTAGTAGATGGAAATAATGTATTAAGTGGTTGAATTTTTCCATTATGAGTGATCATAAGGATATCAAGAGGAAATATAGTGGATTCATATGCTAAAGGTGATATGATAGATGATGATGTAGGAGCCATAATATGACTATGATCAACACAATCCCTGGTAGGGGTAGTCATCAAGGAGGAGAATTCTATAGGAGAAGATGTAGTAGGAGCTATAGAGGATGTGGGGATAGAAGGGAAGAAGCAATAGCAGGAGGTGAATCATTCACAATAGTAGATACAACCTCAGGAGAGGATAACAATGAAGTAAGAGAATCACATGCATAGTATAAAAATAAGGAGACCCGTAATGATGATTAGTAGAATATGGGGTTCCAGAAATAATGTTGTT
This sequence comes from Taxus chinensis, assembly GCA_019776745.2. Classification (NCBI taxonomy): domain Eukaryota; kingdom Viridiplantae; phylum Streptophyta; class Pinopsida; order Cupressales; family Taxaceae; genus Taxus; species Taxus chinensis. Next base: position 915,556,732 of record CM034147.1, on the reverse strand, counting down.
TCGATCAAGATGATAAATAGGATCATCAACGTAATATGAAAGATAATTCAAGCTAGAGTGAGATGTGGTAGGAGTACTAGAAGAAGTAGTGGAAGACATAAGAGTAGCTATAGTAGTAGTTGGAGTATAGGGAGAAGAGGTATGATGTACACCTGATTGTGGATCAATGCCTAATAAGTAATCAATGATAGATTCATCTAAAGCATCAGGTGGAATATCAGAAGGAGGACCAAATGCAATCAAATGACACGAAGTACAATGTGTGAAAGCAACAAGGTCATCAATAAGGCATATACCTATAAGAGAATGAACAAGACTAGTTGGCACATGTTGTTGGCCTTCCAAGAGGGCTTGTTGAGTATCGTTAGGTAAAGTCAAGGGGGTATTGTATAAGGCCTTAAGTTTAGCTATGGTGGCCTCATCATAGATAGGATTGATGCTAAAATGAGACATGATGGGAGAAATAAGAACCGTGCTTAATCACTAAGGTAGTAAAAGGGATCCAAAGACAAAGTATTCGAAAAGTAGGGTTCACCGAAATGATTATCTAAAAATGGAGAAAGATGGATTTTCTTACTTTTTGAGTTAATCTAAATAGAAACAAAATGCTATACTGAAATGATGGAGCTAAATTTTTTGTTTTATTATTTAAATATAGTGAATTAAGAGGGATATGGTACTAACCTCAAGTTGACTTACCTCGCTGTGTGCTGGATTGAAGTAGACTGTTGTGTAGACTAGGAAAGCTGTGACTGGGTGGCCTTGGAAAGGGAAGAAGTTGAGTATTGGAATGGAATGAGGCACATGGGAGGATACTGGAGTGCCTCGGGGCACCCTGGTCTATGATCTGGGTGATGTAGATGGCAGAAAATCTTAGAACCTAGGTCTAGTAGTGTCGCAATATCTCTATAATATATTCATATTTGTCACATGAGTGTCGTAATATTATCACCTTTGTCACTGTGAATGCCATGTGAAGATCCACCTACAAAACCCTATTCAAGGCATCAATTCCTAACAAATAAAAATGAATATGAATAGGTCAGACTGACCTTAGCTGCCATAATGGTGGAATTATGACTAAGTGTTGCACTACATTCCCAAACCCATGTAGTTCTATGTGCGTGTGTGTACAATTGTGTACCTAGGATTCCCTGGCGCCAATGACGTAGAAGTAGGGGGAAATTACTAGATGTAAAGATGTAAATAATGGATAGAATAGAAAGAATATAACCCTTTCCCCCTATGCTTATGTGATGTAGATGTAAAAGATGCCCAAATGAAGTCCCTTGCCTTAGTAGATAGCTTCCCTTGATAGTAAGATGTCTGCCCATAATGTAGTGAGTATGGTATGTTTAGATAGGGATCTATTGTTCAAATTTCAACACTAGTGACCCGAAACTGCCAACTACAACCTAGGGGAATGTATTAGGTAATAACAAAGACTGACCTCAAACAAATAAATTAAGATCACAAATTAGGAAAACAAGGGCGCCTAAAATCACGGACTAGGGCACCCTGGGGTGCCCCAGTGTAACCCTAGGTGCCCCAGTATAGGAATGGAGATGAGAACTGAGAAAATTATGACATTTGAGACTCTATAAAATACACCTAAAACTATATAGACAAGTGATGAATGAACCAGATAAATAACAATGACGACTGACCAACTGAAAACAAGACCAAGGGATGGGTCACTAGTGAATACTTTTATTACACAAGATCCATCTATAAAATAACATACCTGACAATATAAATGTAATATTAAGTGCGTGATTTTATGACTACACCCTCTCCACCACTTCATCATCCGAAGTTGTGATAGACTTAAGCTTGAAGTAGTCCATCCCAATACTCAACCTATGTATGATATTTAAACACTTATTTCACTAAATTGGGACATATTCCAGTGAATTGAGACTCTAGTATTTCAATTATTGGAAGAAATCCATCTCTATTTTTGCTTATATTGGATTCTATTTTTGTCTATATTGGATTCCATTAGTGGTAATATTGGATTCCAATATTTTCATTATTGGAATTATTCTAGTTCCAATTTCACTATTATTAGATTCCAATATTGCTATTATTGGATTCCAATTTTACTATTATTGGATTCCAATTTGGCTATTATTGGATTCGAATTTCATATGTTTTTTAGATTTTCAATGTTGAGAATATGTAAGGCTAGTAACTATTAACTATTATTAGGCATGAGCCAGTTCAAAGTCATGAGTGGATGCTAACTATTATTTTTTGAGCTTGTTGTATTAAGGTGAGTGGTCACTAACTATTACAAGTCATGAGCCTCGATCTAAGGTGAGATGGTGCTAACTCTTATAAGTCACGAGCTTCGATCTAAGGTAAGAGATTAGTAACTATTATGAGTCATGATCCCATTGTATTCAAATGAAAGTGAAAAATCCTTGATCTAAGGTTAGCTACTGGTAACTATTATAAGTGATGATCCCATTATATTCAAGTGCGAATCCCACACTATGAAAGTGCAAGCCTCACACATTTAAAGTTTGAGAGCCTCGCAAATTCAAAGTGTGAGCCCCACGCTCTTAAAATTCTGAGAGCCCCACACTTTCTAAGTGCAAGGCCTGCACTATGAAAAGTCTGAGCCTCACACTTTCGAAGTGATATCCCCGCACTCTAATGAATCCAAGCCTCGCACTTTGAATGTGCGAGTACCACACTTTGAAAGTGCAAGCTCTACACTTTCATACGAATAATGAAAGTGCAAAGTCTTGCACTCACACTTTCAAAGCATGAATCTCAAACTTTGAAAGTGTGAGGCACACACTTTCATTGTTAAGTATGCACATATCCTTAAATTTGACACTGGCCTTAAATGCTAGTGGTGTTATTTTGACTTCTGGTTGAACTCACAATAAAATTATGTTCTCACCCCAAAATATACTTTGTAACAACTAAAGTATTGTTTTTTTAGATTGTACAAGTTCACTAGTGTTTATTATTATAAACTATATCTCTGAGTAATCATTAAAAGAAAACAACAAAGTTGGGAGTTTATGTATATCACAAATTCTATTACTATGAAAGATAGTAGAATTTATGCTTGTAAATTGTTCCATTCTCTGTATAAACTATGAGTCACTTCCATGCGCAAGAAAATTAATCCTTGTGAAGTAAAATGTTTGTGAAAATGTCGTCTTACGCCCTCGGAGATACATTGAACCAATATCGTATAGTTTACATTAATCAAAATCCTCATTATGCCACAAATTGTATTTTTTATGAGTCAAGAAATAACAAAATTGATCTGTCATCATCTTTACATTGAAAGGTTCTATTTGTACATTTCAAATTTGTTACAAATTCATACATATATAGTTGTAGATCTTATATGAGGAGTCGTCACCTTTTATGGAAAATTTTATTTTCATAAAACATGAATATAATCCTACTCGGCAAGTGGAAAAGGAACAAATTTCCCAAAACCCAATATTGCCCCTTCTAAAAGAAATTTGGGCACACTTTTATTTGTTTTAAGGGTTCGAAGTGGTTTGAATTATTATGGAAAAAATCTAGATTGTAACAGGTACAACTAGTCATTTTTACTTGAAAATCGGCTCAGACATTGAGAAAAGTAGACCCCGATAAATCGAGGACTCTAGGGGATGCTTTTTTTTGCCATCACAACACTGTCCAAGTCTCATTCCAGGAAAAAAGTGTTTTGTGAAATCACCTCACTAAATCTCACAAACAAATGCCTTTCAAAAGTGTAGCTTGTGCTCCCTGTAACATCGTTATGCTTACCATCTGCATATCCATCCAAATACATCCTGTAATTATTACTAGGGGTCAGTTGGTTCATTTAGATACTAGGAAATTACGTTGGAGTAGGCACTGGTGTCGTCGACTTTAGAACTATGGTAACTTCATGCATGGTGGGTTGAATAGATGGATGTTTCTTGGTACAAAGCAAGGCCAACTGGAAGTTTTTTCTTACAATCCCAAGATCTGTGCAGGTTTCTGCAACTTTTATATCAACAGTTTTGATGAGTGTGTTGTAATATGATTTTGATAGAATCTGGGTTCACTTGCTAATGTCAAAGACAATTCCATCCACATTTGATTTCTCCTAACAAAAAACCTTAAAAAATACTTAAAAAATGTACAAGGTAAGCTCTGAAAGAAAATTAACAAACATAAATCTTACTAACTTTGGCAGATTTGAGTTATTGGCCACAACTTCCTTCCCATCTTCAGCAAAAGAGCAAGCCCGTAACTGTACAAGCCCGTAACTGTATACATCAGATTTTTTATTCATCCTTGATGTTCTTACATATTATGGGTCAATGTAACAAATGGTTCCCATAACATAGGTAGAGGTGTGGTGTTTGGCCATGGAAATGCAATTGGAAATGCCAAAGTCTGACAAATTTGGGTTGAAATTATAATCCAAAAGAATGTTAGAAGTCTTCACATCCCTGTAAACAATGTGTGGGTTACAGTCATAATGAAGATGTGGTTATCCTTCTTTAGCACCATGAGCAATATTTAGCCAATCGTTCCAGTCTAATCTTAATCTTCTTTGATGATCCTATACGAAAATAAAAATTAATAAAACACTTGTTAGATTTTCCAAATATCCATTTTACTATGAAGGTTAGAGGTTGATTGGACAATTCTATTTCAAAAACTGAATCTACAATGTACAAATTCATTTTTCTTCATAACATAATCATTTTACTCACCATGTAGGATGTCTCACAGACTTTTGGTTACCATGTAATCATAAAACATCAGGTTTCCAAGTGGAGAAAGTGAACATCCATGCAGAATCTCAAGATTCTGATGCTTGATGCTTCCAACTATTTCCACATCAGTTTCAAATGCAAGCAAAGCTTAGTGGGTAGCTACTATACATTCTCTTTATAGAAATTGGCTTAGAATTCTTTAGATCACATTTATAAAGATTTCTTGTAGCACCATAGCCAATTACATATTTCTCTTTAAAATTTTTTGATTTTCATTATGTCGTTGTACATGTAAAGAGCCATGTTCATGTGCATTATGACCAACCTTGGAGAACCTAAATGTAACAAATAGATGTGTCAATAAAGAAATTGTAATATGATATTGCTTTCTGATTTGTCATCTGATAATCTATACAATATGAAATCATGTCTTGCCATGTTAGTTTTAACACCTTGCTCCATGTTGTTTGCAGAGCCTTTTGTAAATACCTTTGGATGATTTGAATGGTACAGAGCTATAATTATGCACAATAGTAGCACTTAACCCTAATAGATGCAAACAATTACCGATTTTGAGATGGATGTTGTTCATTACATTGGGCCACAATTTTGTTAGACAACATCATACATATCCAAGTTTTCCAAATTTTTGATAACAATAGAAGAATGTCTCTATAACCCAAGCTATTTTAAAGACAACTACTATTTCTTGCATTAGTTAATTGGTGATATCCAAAAACCATATGAAACAAAACTGAATTGGTACATAGAGAAAATTTGTGTTTATATCTACAACTGCATGGAGGAAAACATGAAAAGTTTTTAATGACAGGAATTTCCCTAGACAGATTGTTGTAGGAGAGGTTTCTGTAAAAGAAATAGAGCCATTTACAGTATCTTCTATTATTAGGGAAAGAGAATTAAATTTATTCCTTTGAAGACCTCCAGGTTTCCACAATGATGTAGTGTAACTCAATTTTTTTTAAAGTGATGGGAAGATAGCCATCAATCCATTATTAGATTCCTCTATCCTAAAGCTATACAGATTGTTTTTTACATTGACGATAAAGATATTCTATAATATATTGATGCTAGCAGCTGCTAGTCTTCACTTCTAGCAATGAATTGACATCTTTCAAACAAACCAAATTTAAAAGTGATTAATTGTTGAAATTGCATAGTGTAACACACAACAAAAACTTTTTTATTAATGATTTCTTGATTTTTATAACTGTATAGGAGGGTTGAAGGGTCCCTTTCCCTTTACATTACAGATACAATGAGAGGATCAGTCTAAAAAACCCAAACAATGCAACAATATTTGGTGAAAAAATGCTTAAGGGCCTATGCCAAAAACACAAGTGGTTGGGAATACAAAAAAAAACCCCAGACCAATAAGACAAACATGATGATTTGGTAACAATGCAACTGACAAGGCTATATAACAACCAAAACAAAGTTACAACCTGACGTATTTTAGAAGCACTTTTTTATTTGAATTAGATGACACCTCCATAACCTCCACTTTAACAGGGATAAAAATGGTTTCCGCAGGCAATTCCTAGAAAAAGATGCTCTTTTCCAGCAGCAGCCCAACTCTTTAACCAATCGTATGCCTCGCAACCTTCCCGGACGAAGAAGATCCCAACGTGTCAGTTCCTCTTACTAGCAGAGAAAACATATCATCTAGGTCAGGCAAGGGGATCAAACTATCTCCCACCCTCATGGTGTCTCACCCCATTTGGACACATCAGACACGAATCGCATTAGGACGTCAAACCATTTGTACAACTCTGAAAAAATGGCCACATCCAAAAAACCTTCCTCTTTATAATGAGCCTTATATAGCAAGGGCCATGATGCACTCGTTGTTTTGTCCATTTCCACTTCCATGCCAACCCTATATGCTGGCTTGATCTAGTGACGATCCCATCTCCAAAGCCCAATCCTTTACCGGGTGTATGATAAGAAGATGACAAATGAACATCAAAGAAACTTCCACATTTACCCTCAGACATCCCTCTAGAGAGAGATAATCATCTCCAAGAACTCCCTCAATAGCAACTAGGTCTTGCTCTGTTTCAATTCAAAAAATGTATTTCAAACGATGACGCAAAATTTTGGTATAAAATGCCATTTCACACACCAACGCGGAAAATTGCATGAAAGGAAACATTGGAAAGGCCATGACAGATGAAATGAAAGCCAATGAAATAAACATGAAAGGTGTGAAAATAAGGAAGAGCAGATCGGTAAATATATGGAGTGACTATGCCATCACATGCTTGTAATTAATACAAGCTTGCTATCAACTTTTATTGGAAAAGGTGATGAGTCCGGGTGATCAACATATTTATTTCCAATCTTATCACATGATTTCTATAAAATCCACCTTTTTAGTACCCTCCCAATATATAATCATTTAAGGTCCAATCTGTAATTAATGAAAGCATAAAAAAGGAATTTTATTCACACAAGTTTTTTGATGGCGGTGTTGGCAATAATATGAGAGTCACCTCCAATAATTAATTCATTACTATTCAAGTCAATAAAATGAACCAAAAATGTTCCAACACTTTAATTTATTGATTCATACATTTATTAATTTACATTGGGTGGGAACAGGGTCTGTAATCTACTGTCAGGGACAACCTCGGTAATCAATATCATGATACTCCACAATTTAATCTTCAATCTATTAATAATCATTGAAAAATAAAAATTCTATATTTGGTCCTTCGAGTAATCACAATAATTTTTTACATATACTTTTAATTTACTAATTTGGGATTGATGGTGTGTTTTATTTATCAATAACATCTTATATTCTATTAACAAGTAAAATTTTATAAGAATATTCACCAAAAAATGGGTGGTATGGAAGCACACCCCAAAGCCACGAGTTCAAACTAGGCAGACAAAAATCCTAGGAGTACATCCGATTACAAAACATCACACGACACAAAAGCAAAAAATTTAAGCTTCAACTATGAATTACTGATCAGCAGTGACATAGATCTTGATCATGCCATCAAGAGCCAGACAAGTCTCAAGGATAGACAATTCCCTTCTGTTGCTTTCCTTCGAAATAACAAATATGGTGTGGTCTTGAACAAAAAAAAACTCATTACTTAAAATTTAATGAAAATAGTCTAAAACTTCCATACTGCATCTTGTTTCATGATACAAATCATATAGTTGGGCAATACGAACCACTAAATTGGAAAAAAATTGAACGATACAATATTGTATCGACAGGGTTGGTTATAGACAATTTCTTCTACACAAATTATACACAACATGCTTTCCACTAACATTATTTTCTCAATACCCTCTTCAACATTTGTCTGTAATAACACCTTCCACATTTGCGAAATGACTTCTCAAAATTTACTACATATCTGCACAACCACACTCCTCTTACATCAATCAACATTATCAACTTCTATCAATCCAACAAAAATTAATTGTCATTAGTCATGTTATTAATTATGCGATTAGCAACTGGAAGAATGTCACCCTTTTTTTCGAGGCTATCTTGCCAAACTAGCTTTGAGGATTGGAGAGAGTCTGACACACTCATATAGCATGTAGACCCAGATTTTTTAATTTTCCTAGGCCTACAAAAGTTTGTTTATTTTATCAAACTCACCATTGGGCATACTATATCAGAAATATTTGATCAATGCAATAGAATTTCATTTGATACTACATTTCATACTATATCAAAAAGATTGGGCATACTAGGTGGCTATGTTAATTACAAGAAATTGTTGATCGTAGCAATAGCAAAGCCTTCCCTTTCACTAACTAATGGCACGCTTATCGGTTGCAAAAATTCTAGTCGTTAGTCATCCTTCACGAAGGTTTGTATTCAAGGACTTGGATCTCAAGGATAGTCCATCGAATATAATATAATTACAAATAATGACTTCAAACCTGTTGAGATTATTTTTTTGCATGGTTGAAATAGATTCATTGACAATATATAGGATAGCGGCCAATAGCCTTCTCATCAATGAATAATTGACAAACATAAAACATGCATTTCTCTTTACGGACTCAGATCAGTCATTCTTGAGCAAGACCCATGTTCATCTTTGCCTTAAATTTTTAGTAAAATGTTTAGGACTATTTTGTTTAACGGGTTATTTCTGGAAATGTGTAGGGCCAAGATGATCAGGATACGTCTTCATGTTTAAAATATGTACTTCTATTATTATGTGCTAACTCTTATCTTTGTCTGTAAAGACAATCAGTGAATTTTATTAGCTCGATATTTTTTAAAAACAGAAACAATAGAGCCTAGTGAGCACCAAGCCACTCCTTTCAGTAAGTAATATAGATTAGCGTCGCTATGCATTTTATTTGATATGAACCAACATGAAAAATTCCTTGCGACACCATTTCATCCATTCATATGATCTGTTATACGAGTGTTATGTTTTGTAAGTATTAGCTTAGATGGTCACTAAGCAATTTTTAGAATATGAACTTTTTTTTTATTTCTATTTTCTTAGTTAAGAAACAATTTAGCCTAGAGACCGCTAATTTATTCCTTTCTCATTTAACAATAAACAATAAGCGTAGAGCGCTATGTTCTGTAAGTATTCGAGCTTAGCAGTTGCTAGGCATTTCTTTTATATGAAATGTTTTTGATCTCTATTTTCGAAATTAATAAACAATTAACACTTGAGGCCACTAATCTATTACTTTCTCAAAAGACCTCTGTAGCTTTCGACAGTAAACAATTTTTATATCTCACATATTTTGCATCTAAAAATTTCACAAAAATTGCCTAGCGCCCAATAATATCTATTACTATGATATGTTATTAGAGCACTATGTTTGAAATAAGATATTGTTTAGCCTAGTTGCCGGCATATCATTCCTTCCTGAAAGAAATCGAAGCTTAGCGGTCGCTAAGAATTTTCCTTAATACGAACTATTGTTTGATCTCTATATTCAAAATAAAAAATCAGTTGAGCCTAGTGGCCGCTAATCTACTCCTCTTGACAAGTAGCAAAGCTTAGCGGTCACTAATCATTTTCATCGATGCACACCGATGTGTTAAAAAAGAAAATATGCAAAGGTGTGTGCCTAGTAGTCCCTATGGTGTTATATGAGCACCCTGAAAACATTTTTAGTAATCATCTTTCTTCCAGACTATGCAAAGTCCTCCATAGCTTTTGACATTAAAAATTTTCCATATATCACTTATCTGCCATCAAAATATATTATGGAAAATGCCTAGCGACCGCTAATATCTATTACTATGATTTGTTCATAAAGCATCTATGTTATCAAGAAATTGTTTAGCCTATTTTCCACATAATCATTCCTTTTGGTAAGTATTGAAGCTTAGCGGCCGCTAAGCATTTTCTTTCACACCCACTGTTTGATTGATCTTGTTCAAATAATGGAGCTTAGCGGTCGCTAAGTATTTTACTTGATACGAACCGATATAAATTATGTGTTAGACACAAAAGAACTTATGAGTAATATAGAAGTTGAGAAATCCTTCAATGGTATGTAGTGCCACACTTGGTTGTGGAAGGAATGTATTGTCAATAAGATAAGATTATAGTTAATGAAAATACTAGTGATCGAAAACTGTAAAGATATTTATTTACATTGTTGGAAATGAAACATAGGAGTTGTAGAGGCTAGCGAATGCTAGGCTTCTGCTCATCAAAAAGATGGACAACATACGACATACAAAGTTGTTCATTAACACGTGCTGAAGAGAATACCCTGATTCCCTATAAAATGTAAATATTTATTTTTTTTAATTCGGTGTTGCAAAAATATCATTCTAATGGAGCTTAGCGGTCGTTATTTTCTTTCCTATCTATAAGGTACTCTCAAATTCTGGTGAAGCATAAAATTATGTTTTAGTTTTTCTAGAGTAAAGTGTTAATAACTCCAAAATATCATCGATCACTAGATTTATTAGAAATTTCATGCCACGTGGCAACATTTTAATGGATTACAGTTACAACTTAATAATGCAAATTTTTATAGGTAAAAAATATTTGTTAATTCTATCACTAATTAAAAATTTCTTAATAAATTTGTCAATTATATAACTGTGTAATTAACTGGTTCAAACTTGCAAGATGCCACATTTTATTGGATTTTTTTTTGAATTAACGCGGACGATGGCTAAAAAATATCGAATTCGCACTCGTTAAAAAATAATAATAAACGAGGCGTATATCGCTCTCTTAAAATTTAATTTTTTTTTCTTCGTAACATTCAATTCTATTTTCTAAATGGTTTTTTATTATGCTTAAATTAATATTTGTCATTTTCCCGCGAGTTCACAAAGAAACTTTTGACGTTGTCCCAACAGTATCTAAAGTAGGTAGTATTAATAAATTTGATTTCCCGTATCCCACGCTATTCCCCAAATTAACGCGCATTATATTTATAAAATACCAAATTCTCTCTAGATCAAATATCGCTCTCTTAAAATTTAAATTTTTTGTTTCCTAATGTTCGCTTTTGTTTTCTAAGTGGTTTTTTATTACGCTGAAATTAACAATTGTTGTTTTGCCGCGAGTCCACATAGAAAATTTTGTCGATGTCCCACTTGTTTCTAAACTAGGTAGTATTATTAAATTTGATTTCCCTGAATCCCAAGCTATCCCCTGAATTAACACACATTATATTTGAAAAATATCGAAATCACACTCGATAAAAATTAATAATTAACGAGGCGTATATCGCTCTATTAAAATTTAATTATTTTGTTTCCTAATGCTCACTTCTATTTTCTAAATGGTTTTTTATTATGTTTAAATTAATATTTGTGGTTTTCCCGAGTGATCACAAAGAAACTGTTGTCGTTATCCCACTTGTTCCTAAAGTAGGTAAAATTAATGAATTTGATTTCCCCATATCCCGCCATATGCCCCAAATTAAATGCAAATATTAATGATGGGTTAATTCAAGGTACGATATGTGGAATCCCCCACATTGAATGAAAATATTTGAAATATCAAAATCCCACACTTTCTCTTTAAGAAGGGGAAATTCAAAATTTGAAATTTCCTATTCCCACTTTTTTTTTTTCAGTTTTCAGAATTTCTTTCATTGAATGCATTTGAAAAAACTAAATAAACTAGAGAAATATATATTAGGGTTTCTGTTTTATTTTGTAAGCATAGAAAAGGAGCTCTTGAAATCAGAATACAACACGCATATGCACTAATTTACTGGTCCGAGTGCTCGATTCCTGGAGAGTTTTTTGAACGGTAAGTTGAGGAAGTGATCGTAATCACGTGTTTGGGGGCACACAAACAAGACAAAAAATAGTGATAGTGGATAGATCATGGGCATGAGTGCAGATAAGGAGGCTGAAAAAGGATGGAATCAAAAGAGACAAGAAAAACAGGTTGCAGATACAATCTCACTGATACTGTGTTTTAGAGAGAATACAAAGCTTTAATAGACATTATCAATTACGTCAAAATATCAGATACAACTAAAATAGGTATTTATCAAAAGCATCTATGTTATTGTATGTGTACCGTAGTTGATGGTGGGCACTTGCAGTAGCTTTGTATTCGTCTATTCTTAGTTCTTGTGTTTTGCACTACAATCCGTCCCTGCCTTTCCCTTTAGTGCCTTTGCAGTTCCATTCCATCTTCTTGTCAAAATGTTGCTCTCTTTGAAACCACATTTTTGTCTGCCCATGACCGAAGATTTTGTAATCCCTTTTAAAATATTTATTCCTTTCAAAAACCCATTTTTTATGTTCAATAGCTCAAGTATTCGTGTCTATTAAACAGGTTCCCTATTTCAGCCCTTCTATCTGTCTCTCTTGGTTTCTTTTTTGTTGATTTTGATTTCTTCTTCATCCATTTAATTTTTCCCATAAGCATTGACATCTATCTCTAGCATGCAAAACACGAATCACATATTCTTTTTTTATAAATCGTAATGGTTTGCTTTTGTAGAGTTTAGGTAATCATTTTGACTTCCTTTAATGATTTTTTAATATGAAATAAATAGTCATGACTAATTCTTCAATATTCGATTCTCTCTTGATTGTTGTGTTGTTATACATAGTTTTTTATATTAAATTACAATCAGTTTCTCCACATAGAAATAATTAAATGCATTGTCTTTACAATTTTTTTATGTTTTGTAAAAGGTAAGCACATTATATGTTCTCATAAACATTATTAAATATAAATGTTAACCATTCTATTTACAAACATATATTTCACTTACAGTTAGTAACAACTTACTTGATAAATGAGCCAATATAAAGTAACAATTTTTAAATTCTAAATTAACATATTCCAAGACTAGAGGCTGCTAAGCTAGATGTTTACGACATTTCCTAGCTATTACAAGACAACACAAGGCAAAAAATATTCGAAGACAAGACAAATATTAAAGAGTTTCCTGAATACATTTTTCAAACAAGAACGGAGACTAGCGGCCACTAAGATTTCTGGTTGACTGACATATGATATAACTAGGATGGCTCACTTGAAAACTGAGCTAAGCACCATTATTATATTTAGAGTTACATATTAATTTATCATAATCCTGCCATGATATTCAAAGCCTAGCAGCCTGCTAATTTCAATTTTAAAAGTCAAAGATTAGTAAATAGCATTGGTGAAACATAAAAAAACATGAGATTAGCAGCCACTAGGATATCTGTTGCCTTGCATACAAGATAATTAGTAATGACCCGATTAAAAAATTAACTAGCTCCTTTATTATATTTGGATGTTACATTTCTACCTTCTAAGACTAGCGACCACTAGGGTGGATGTTTATTTTCTGTGTAACATAATAAAGACTTAAGATTAGCGGCCACAATGGTAATTCTTTTCTTTGCATTCAAGATATTGATTAATGACCAGACTAAAAAATCAAAACTGAACTAAACTCCAACACCAATTGTTTAGCCAGGAGGACTCTGAGTACAACATGATATTCCTAGTGGACCGCTAGGATATTTTCTGTATTGCATTCAGGATAATGTATAACGACTCGATTGAAAATCTAACTATGCTCCCCAAAATTATATTTCAATTTTAAAAGACTTTTTTAAACAACTGACAACCATAGGGTGGTTGTAATCACTACATTTCTTTCCTGAATAATCATGATTGCAAATGAAAATTTAGGCCTAGCGGCCACTGAGCTCAATAGTATATTCGTAGTCTATCGCATGAATTCCAAACAAAAATATAAGCCTAGCAGCCGTTGGGTTCAATATGGTTGCAACATCATAGAGGCTTGAGGTTAGTGTCCTAGTACTAGGATAGTTGTTGTCTTACATACATGACAATTAGTAATGACTTGATGGATATCCAAATACATGACTCAAGTTCATAGCTATGGTATAATAGAAGTGTTTACCATCTAAAATTTACAATCGGAACATAGCGGGGTGCTTTGAATGCTCCCCGAAATTATATTTCAATTTTAAAAGACTATTTTTAATGACTGACAAATGCTAGGGTGGTTTCTCACTACATTTCTTTCCTGAGTACTCGTGATTCCAAAGGAAAATTTAAGCTTATCAGTATTGAGCTCAATAGAATGCTCGAAGTCTATCGCATGAATTCCAAATTGAAAATTTAAGGCTAGTGAGCCAGTGTATTCAATTTTAAGCCTAGTGGCCTCTGGGTTCAAAATGTTATTTGAATTAGCATTGTTGCAACATCATAGAGGCTTCAGGTTCATGGCTACTGTGGATAATTGTTGTCTTGCATACAAGACAATTAGTAATGACTTGACCCACTTATATTCAAATACCACTCTAGACAAAAAATAAGAGTTTAACATATAAAATTTACAAGTAGTTTGTAATCATGAACTCAAGTTCCATTCTCATTGAGTTCATTAGATGCTTTCAATAAGAGGCCATGTGGACACCTTGAGGTAGGGGTCAAACCTCTCCATATGGACCAAGTGTGGGGTGCTTCAAATGCTCCCCATAATTATATTTCAATTTTAAAAGACTATTTTTAATGACGGCAAACATGCGAGGGTGGTTTCTCACTACATTTCTTTCCTGAGTACTCGTGATTCCAAATGAAAATTTAAGCAACAGCCACTGAGCTCAATAGAATGCTTGAAGTCTATCATATGAATTCCAAAAGAAAATTTAAGGCTAGCGGATAGATGTGTTCAATTTTAATCCTAGTGGCTGCTGGGTTCAAAATGTTATTCGAATCAACATTTGCAACATCATAGAGGCTTGAGTTTAGCGGCCGCTAGGATAGTTTTTGTCTTCCATATAAGACAATTAGTAATGACTTGATGATATTCAATACACGACTAGAAAAAAAATATTTGAAGACAAGATGAACTCAAGTTCTTGGGCTATTGGTGAGTTACAAGTAGTTTGTAATCATCAACCCAAGTTCCATTCCCATTGAGTTCATTGGATGCTTTCAATAAGTGGCCATGGGGACACCTTGAGGTAGGGGTCAAAATTCTCCATATGGACCAAGTGGAACATAGCGGGGTGCTTCGAATGCAGATCACTCGGTGGACATTAAGGACCCAAGCCCACCCCCATGTCCCACTTAGAGAAAGTTGCTCCTCCACCACTCCAGTTCAAAGCTCTGGTATAATAGAAGAGTTTACCATCCAAAATTTACAAGTAGTTTGTAATCATCAACCCAAGTTCCATTCCCATTGAGTTCATTAGATGCTTTCAATAAGAGGCCATGTGGACACCTTGAGGTAGGGGTCAAACTTCTCCATATGGACCAAGCATAACATAGCGGGGTACTTTGAATGCTCCCTGCAATTATATTTCAATTTTAAAAGACTATTTTTAATGACTGAGAACACGAGGGTGGTTTCTCACTACATTTATTTCCTGAGTACTCATGATTCCAAACAAAAATTTAAGTGTATCGGTCGTGATGAGCTCAATAGAATGCTCAAAGTCTATCGCATGAATTCCAAATGAAAATTTAAGGCTAGTGGCCACTGTGTTCAATTTTAAGCCTAGTGGCCATTGGGTTCAAAATGTTATTTGAATCAGCATTGTTGCAACATCACAAAGGCTTGAGGTTTAGCAGCCACTAGGATAGTTATTTTCTTGCATACAAGACAATTAGTAATGACTTGATGGATATTCAAATACATGACTAGACAAAAAATATTCAAAGACAAGATGAACTCAAGTTCTTGGGCTATTGGTGAGTTACAAGTAGTTTGTAATCATCAACCCAAGTTCCATTCCCATTGAGTTCATTGGATGCTTTCAATAAGTGGCCATGGGGACACCTTGAGGTAGGGGTCAAACTTCTCCATATGGACCAAGTGGAACATAGCGGGGTGCTTCAAATGTGGATCACTTGGTGGACATTAAGGACCCAAGCCCACCCCCATGTCCCACTTAGAGAAAGTGCTCCTCCATCACTCTAGTTCAAAGCTCTGGTATAATAGAAGAGTTTACCATCCAAAATTTACAAGTAGTTTGTAATCATCAACCAAGTTCCATTCCCATTGAGTTCATTAGATGCTTTCAATAAGAGGCCATGTGGACACCTTGAGGTAGGGGTCAAACTTCTCCATATGGACCAAACAGAACATAAAGGGCACTTTGAATGCTTCCCATAATTATATTTCAATTTTAAAAGACTATTTTTAACGACTGGCAATGCGAGGGTGGTTTCTCACTACATTTATTTCCTGAGTACTCGTGATTCCAAATGAAAATTTAAGCATATCGGCCACTGAGCTCAATATAATGCTCGAATTCTATCACATGAATTCCAAATGAAAATTTAAGGCTAGCGGCCACTGTGTTCAATTTTAAGCCTAGTGGCCGTTAGGTTCAAAATGTTATTCAAATCAATGTTGTTGCAACATCACAGAGGCTTGAGGTTTGCATACACTAGGATAGTTATTGTCTTGCATATAAGGACAATTAGTAATGACTTGACAGATATTCAAATACATGACTAGACAAAAAATATTTGAAGACATGATGAACTCAAGTTCTTGGGCTATTGGTAAGTTACAAGTAGTTTGTAATCATCAACCCAAGTTCCATTCCCATTGAGTTCATTGGATGCTTTCAATAAGTGGCCATGGGGACACCTTGAGGTAGGGTGTCAGGGTCTTCTCCGCCCAAAGAATGGAATCCACATTTTCTACATAATGGAGTAAATATCTGTATTGGCTCTCCAAGCCACTTCCCCCTCCCTCGAATCACCATCCCTCCATAATACTAGAAGTTAGAAAAGTGCCCCTCATGTAAACCTCCTTGTGAACTGGGTATATGAGGTCAATGAAAATGAGCTTGACATCAGAAGGAACAGGATGGATGAGAAGGTTGGAAAATAAATGCAACCACAATTTCAAGAGTTGGCTCCTGCCCGATTGAGTCATGCATGTAGGAATCACCCAGAATGTTCCAATGGATTCAACTTCTTGAGGTTGAGGAATATTGAGAGATATTCCAGAGATGACAATGAGAAATGGCCAAGGTGAGGGCCATCTCCAACTGCTCACCACGAGGGTGATGAATGGAAAACATAGGAACACCATTAAAATTGAGCCAGACAAGAAAAAAAGAGAGGTAGAGAAGAAAGAGTCCTCACTAGGTTTAAAAAATAAAGATGCATAGGCACCATTAATTATGGTGATGTAGGCCAACTCTCCCTTTGTGTGAAATGATATTAGGTAATCCATGCCAATATTTCAGGTTACATGAAATTTTGATGTTTGGGGCTCATCAATGGTGGCATTAGCAAGAAAATCCGTAAATTGGCATTCACACATGATTTGATTTTCTAAATGCATGATTAATACTCCATGTTTTAATTTTCCTAACCAAAATAGAAATATTGGAAATGTTAAAAATTAAGATTTCAGGAATGTGATGATCCTTTAGTTGGTTTGAACAATGATTTGCTAGTCACCTTCTACCAAAATTGAATCACATCCCCTGGTAATAGCTAATTTGACTCCTTCCATAAGATCTTGAGCTTCTGCTAAATTACAGGTGTCTCTCTGAGTGGGAAGGAGCCCACCACAATTATATATCCATTATCATTTCTCATGTGACACCCTGGTTCCCTATTTACCCGGTTGCCTCTAGAGGCCTCGTCAAAGTTAAGTTTGAAAAATCCAACTTAGTTCAATATGTTATTCAAGTCCACCACATGATATTCAAAGGATAGTGGGTGCTAAGGTCATAGATTATTTTGTGGCAATGGTGTAGCATAACACAGTCTTGTGATTAACGGTTGATAGGATAATTCTTGTCTTGCATTAAGGCCCCTCTAATCTAAACCTATAAAGATTGATTTTTTACATTGATAAAATGATATCTAGGAATATATATACATTAGCGAGCCACTAGTATTCACTTCTACCAACAAATTGACAACTCTAAACAAACCAAATTTAATAGAGATTAATTGTTTAAATTACTTAGTGCAACACATAACATAAACTTCTACTAATGATTTCTTATATTTTATAATTAAAGGAGGGTTGAAGGGTCCCTTTCCCTTTACATTACAGATACAATGAGAGGATCAGTCTTAAAACCCAAATGATACAAAATACTTTGGTGAAAAAAATGCAAGGGCCAATGCCAAGAAAATAAGTGGTTGGGAATACAAAAACCCAGACTAGTAAGCCAGACAATATGATTTGATAACAATGGAAATGGAAATGCTATACAACAACAAAAAAATAAAGATATTAGAACCACTTATTTATCTGAATCAGATGACATCTCCGTAACCTCCACCTTAACGGGCATGAAAATGGTTTCCGTTTGAGGTTCCAGAAAAATATGCTCTTTTCCAAGAGTAGCCCGACTCTTTAACCAATCGTATGCCTCACAATTTTCCTATGAAGAACATCCCAACATGTCAGTTCTTGTTGCAGTGGAGTAGACATAGCATCTAGGTCAGGAAAGTGGAGCGACCTACCTCCCGTCGACGATGTCTCACCCAATTCATCCACTTCACACAAGAAACAATTTAGTACATTAAACCATTCGAAAAAATCTCTAAAAAACATCTGCATGCACCAAACCTTCCTGTATATAGTGAGCATCAGAAAAGCAAGGGCCATGAAACACTCAAGGTTTTTCCATTTCTGCTTCCATGCCAACCCTATACATTGGCTTGATCCAAGTGACGACCCATCTCCAAAGCCCAATCCTTTGTCAGGTGTATGATAAGAAGATGACAAAATGAACTAGTTGAAGAAACTTCCGCATTTACCCTCAGACGTCCCTCTAAAGAAAGATAATCATCTCCAAGAACTCCCTCAATTGCAACCAAGTCTTGCTCTAATTCAATCCTAAAAATGGATTTCAAACGGTGACGCAAAATTTTGGTATAAAATCCCATTTCACTCACAGCCACAAAAAATTGCATGAAAGGAAACATTGGTCTACCATGACAGAATAAATGAAATCTCGTGAAGGAAACCCGAAAGGTGTGAAAATAAGGGGGAAAGATAAGATAAATATATGGAGTGAATATGCATGCCATCGCATGCTTGAAATTAATACAAGCTTGTCAACGGCTTTAATATCAACGTTTATTAGAAAAGGTGATGAGTCCGGCCAATCAAGATATTTATAAAAATTTTATCACAAAATCTACCTATTTAGTAGCTATCTTAATAGATAAGATTTAAGGTCCAATCTAGAGTTAATGAGAGCACACAAAGGGAATTTTAATCACACAAGATTGATTTTCCCTGACAAGGTCTACGTTTTAATGATGGTGTCACATCAAGTCTCATCAATAAATTATCCAATGAAATGGTGCCACATAGACAACCCATAAAAGGTGATTTTATTCTCAAGTAATGGGTTTCCTTATATTCCTTTGTACTCCAAAGTATTTATTTTAAATCCCTTAAAAATATGTTCTCCACATAATTAAAATGTGTAAAAAAAATTGACATATTAAAAAAATCATGATCTATTAAAGGGTATTTTATTTTTTTTTATGATTGTTAAGTGGCTCTAGAAAACCTCTTACATTAGGATTCACGATAACTGGCTCATTTCCTCTACTATGATCTAAACTTGCCTAACTGTGTGTCTATCTTTATTACCAGCCTTAACTAATGGCACTTACATTTCAAGGACTTGGATCTGCGAGGGATATTCCATCTAATATAAATTAATTACAAACAATGACAACAAAACTATTGAGATTGTTTTTTGCATCATTAAAATGGATTCCCTGATATTGTAGAGGCTAGCGGCCACTAGCCTTCTCATTAACGAATAATTGGTAAACATAAAACAAACATTGTCTCTTCACGACATCTGATACTTTATTCCTGAGTCAAGGTTTGTGTACATCTTCTCCCTCGATGTTTAGTAAATTGTTACAGACTATTATGTTTAACGGGTAATTTCTTAAAATATGCAGGGCCAAGATGAACATGATACATCTTCAGGTTTAAAATATGTACTTCTATTATTATGCTCCGACACATTTTTTTTATTTTTAAATGCTTTTGACCAATATTTTAAACCAGAGGGTTACGGGACCCCACCCATACAAAGAAAACCAAACAGAAACCAAACAAAACCAGGGAACCCAAGTCCCACAACAAGAACAACACAGAAGAAAGAAACCAAGCAAGAGCAGGCCAAGATCCAAAACAGATCTGGAAACACAAAATCCTATCCAAAGGTAAGCTAAGAACATGATCACTTATAGAAGCCCACGAGTGGGGCCATCCATAATGCCAATCTTTTCCTCCTCCTCCGCTCCCCAAGCATCTTCCACGGCCCGATCGACACCAGCCCATGGTGGAACCTTTCCAAGAAAAGGAGGAAGGATCCTTTTGCATGATCCCAAAGAGCATTGAGATGATCGATTATGGATCAATAGGATAATGAGCTTTGGGAAGGTCTAGGGGTGGTAATCTGTTGGGATCTGGGCCACCATGCCAGAAGAGAACATGCACACTCTCTGCATGAAGAAGCAATTCCCTGTATTTCTCTCCCAACCAATGAATCCCTCACCCAAAACCAATAGCCTGTTCATCGATGTCCTCCAACCAGAGTAGGGGGTTAGGAAATAAAACCCTAGACAATTCCTCATGTAAACCAAATTTATGAACCGGGATAGATAAAGTTCTCTGCTACTACCTCGACATCCAAAAACCAGGTGAAGAAGAAGACAATTTGAAATAAAGGCCACAATAATATCGGAATTGGCCCTCGCCCTGGGAGATTCCAGAAGATAGTCTTCACCGAGCACACATTCAATCACTTCAGCCTCCCAAATAGATTCATATCAGAATACTTCTTGTAAGCACCTCTGAGAAATGGCAAGGAATAGGCCATTTCCTGCCTCTCGCCACACAAAGAGATGAAGGGGAAGCCGAGGAAAACCATAATTTCCAACACATAAGAGGAAAGGAAGAATGAGGAAGAAAGGAGCTGACATCCATTTAAAATATGGGAATACACAAGTTTCCATTAATGCTGAGAGTTGAATCCATGCCTCCCTTCATGTGAAATGATATCTACTAGACCAAACCAATCTTCAAGTTGATTCGATATCAATGTGATGTCCAACCCATCGATAGCCACATTGGTAAGGAGATTGGTGGTGCTATTAGCTTCCTTGTAGACATGATTAATGCTCCAAGAATGCAATTTTATAAGCCAAAATAAAATGTTGGAAATGAAGAAATCAAGTCTCATCAATAAATTATCCAATGAAATGGTGCCACATAACAACCCATAAAAGGTGATTTTATTCTCAAGTAATGGGTTGCCTTATATTCCTTTGTACTCAAAAGTATTTATTTTAAATCCCTTAAAAATATGTTCTCCACATAATTAAAATGTGTAAAATAAAATTGACATATTAAAAAAATCATGATCTATTAAAGGCTATTTTTTTATTTTTTTTTTGATTGTTAAGTGGCTCTAGCAACCTCTTACATTAGGATTCATGATAACTGGCTCATTTCCTCTACTATGATCTAAACTTTCCTAACTATGTGTCTATCTTTATTACCAGACTTAACTAATGATGTTTACCTTTGAAGGACTTGGCTCTGCCAGGGATATTCCATCTAATATAAAATAATTACAAACAATGACAACAAAACTTGTTGAGATTGTTTTTTGCATCGTTAAAATGGATTCCCTGATATTGTAGAGGCTAGCAGCCACTAGCCTTCACATCAACAAATAATTGGTAAACATAAAACAAATCATTTCTCCTAACAACTTCACTAAAAACTAACTATGCTCAATTATTGTATTTAAATTTTACAAGACTAGCGACCGCCAGGGAGGATGCTTACTACATTTCTTTGATGTTCCAAGACAAGAGAAGACAACAAATACTCCAAGACAAGAAAATGTTTTATAATTTTTTCTGAATATACGTGATTCAAAATGTAGATTCAAGAGAATACAATATATGTAGTCAAACACATAATCTTAAGCCTAGCACTCATTAGGTAGATTAGCCTTTACAAGGATCTAGAAGACACTAGGGTTTCCATGATTTGTTTATTATTCGATAACTAATTTTAAAATAAGAAACTATTAAGGCTTGATACCGGGAAATCAAAACTTTCTGATTACTAATTGAACCTTGCGGTGGCTAGACATTTTCCTTTATACTGGTCAATTTCAATTATGTGATATACACGATATATCACATGAGAACTATAAAGGCACCTAATTATAACAGCCAAACACATCACGACATGTATGATTTGTTATTAATAATTAATCAATTCTCAACCCTTATCACCCATGTTGGATTCCAGGTTTTCATAATGATGTAGTGTAACTCAAATATGTTTTTTTATAGTGATGGGAATATATAGATGCTATCGAATGCTAGTCTTCACTTTTATAAAAAAATTCTCTACTTAAAACAAACCAAATTTAATAGCGAACTAATTGTTTAAATTGCTTAGTGTAACACATAACAATTTTTTTTTACTTAATGCTTTCTTGTCTTTTATAACTAAAATAAGGTTGAAGTATGTCTAGTGACCGCTATGCTATAAATATTTATTCCTATTGACTTGTTACTCTATGAAAATAATGACATTATGATATGGATATCTTGTTGCTATTTCACCGTTGAGAAACAATATTTTTCCTTTCACAATTACTTACAAAATATTAATTTGTTTAATTAGTTTTTTCAAGTAATATGTCTTCCATCGGCCCGCACTCCATTCTTGCAAATTCCTTTGATTGAAGGAGTGGGGGCATTGGAAAAAGAGAGATGATGACTTTTTTGTAGAAATGCATTCCCCAAAAAATTACCATGGTGATATGTGGTTATTTTTTTTGTTAATGTGAAGATGTTGTCAAAGAATTTGATATGGTTGTAACTTCAACAGTTGTTAATGAGAAAGTATTGTGTATTTAGGTTGAACACATTGATGTTGTACTAAATAAGTTCCTTATTCTTGAAATGGAGTTGGAAGTTTCATTGTTTTAGAAACTGGAAATGAAGGCTTCTAGACAAAATAGGGTGTTGTCTTGTCTTAAATATGATTGGAATTTGGGGAGTTTCTTACAGTCAGATAAAACAAGGATGTGGAAATACCCTTGAGTTTCATAATAACATGAATTTGGTATTCAAAAAATTGTATAGAACCGAGGATACCTCTTCTATTTGTCATTATTTTAATAGAAAAAAACTGTATTTCTCCACCAAAACATGTAAAGCTATTTACAATGTTGAAGAGATCATATTTGTCTAAATTATAGATAGATCCATCTAAGTCAAATTTACAAGGGCTTAAAAATAATAATAAATTGGCTTTGTTGGTGAAGAAAGTGACCATTATATTTGATCAAACAAAAACTAAAAATGTTGAACAATCAAAATTGTTTTTGTTCAATGGTGATGCTTTTCCAATTGAAGTTTCTTGGTGCCATTTGGCACCTCCAAAATATCAATTACATGTTGTGCATGATGAGGATGTTGACCTTATTTTCTATTCAATGTTGATTAATGTTATTCCTACACTGAGGGATGCACTACTTCTTCCCTTTTTATCTTCTACAAAAGGAACTTGTGCAACTCGATGATCCATATGACCTGAAAAGGGATGAAGTGCAGTTCTACATTCTTGATGGTCAACATACCATTTATGCCCAACAATGTTTTTTTGGATGAAAGAAAATACAAGTCATTACATACTAAGATGTAGTTTAGAAAGGATCACATTATGTCTTCACACTCTCCTTGCAAAGATATAGTTAAAATTTTCTAGTAGCAAAATGATGTAAACAAAAATTAGATTGATACCAATTTTATTGATGTAATCTGCAAGGATTAAATGATTTGGAGATCCTTAGGATGTCCTCGGAGGCCCAGATCAGGAAAATCAAAGTTAAACGATTTGAAGGTAAGGAAACTTAATTTTAGTGAATTTGTTCTTAAAATTTAATTTTGTAATATGCAGAAAATAAATATACTATTTCATCTTTCAATGTAGTGTTTTGTAGATGTAATGTATTGATATTTTCAAAGTGTCTAAGGAAGAGACCCTTCATGGAAAAATGATATTTCTATATTTACCTAAGGAAATATGGAAAAAATTGAAAAAAACCATTGAGTTAATTAAATCTGGTGGGCTGACTTGTTCTCCTCTTAAGGATAACCAATCTAACTGTCAACCAAATTCATTGGCAAGGTTCACAATGAATTAATTTAGGCCTGCAATAGGAATGAAATGACAAGAGATATCAATTCTACTAGATAATTTGCAAGTAGTGAAAGTATGGCTAACTCACTCTATTGAAGCGGGCGTCATAGCTGAGACTTTAGATACTTATTGCCAAAGAGTAAAAGCTGACAGAAGGATGAGAGAACAATTTCTAAAATATGTAAAAAGTAAATATCCATATAATTGTGTATTGGTAGAATGCACTGAAAAAATATTGTTGAAAAATATGGCGTGCATGAATCTCACTACCACCAGTTGTGTGTACTCTTGGGAGAAGAAACTAAAGGAAAAAGAAAAGATGATTTTGGATGAAGTGAAAAATTGGAAAAGAGAGAGTTTCTCTATAGTGAGAGATCTGTTGCCTTTAACAAATTTATTCAGCCTCTTTTTTAGAGCCTAGCTGCTTGGCAGACTTTAAATATGACTTTGCTTGACTCTAGTCTAGTTATTTCAACTGCGACGGAGAGCGACGATTTTGTAAAAAATGGCTTCGGGGAAACGCCCTTGCAAGTTCGTGCCAAAAGTATTCCATGAGGTAATGATACTTCCCCTGATATTGTTTTACTACTTTCAGAATTTGATTCCTCATGTAAATGGCTAGAACAATTCTATTAAATAGGGTATTTTATTGGAAGGACTCCATTTGAAAGTATGCTTAAATCATGGGTCCAAACTGCTTGGACAACACACGGTATTAAATTGGATTCTATCCAGAACCTAACCCATGGTTTTTTTGCCTTTGTTTTACTGATCCTAGTCATGCTTCCCTTATCTTACATAAGCAACAAACCTGGTATGTAAGAAGCTGCCTGCTGGTTTTTTCAATCTAGACTAGGGACTTTGTAGTCTCTGATCAAATGACTCTTAAGGTCCCCATTTGGGTTGAGTTCCCATGGCTTCCTATGCCTTACTGGAATTTTTTAGAGCGTATTACTGCCACTCTCGGTCGTGTTATCTACACAGATCCTAATAGGTTTTTTGCAGATCGTCCAAAAAAGAGGGTTTGTATAGAACTAAATCTTTTGAAGGACCTGAAAGAGTCCATTACCATCCAGATTGATGATGTGTATTTTTATTAGAAGGTGGTATACATCAAGCTTCTGAATACTTGCTTCCACTGTCAATCTTCTGAGCATAAAATTTGGGACTGTCCCTTGTTGGCCACTCGCCAAGCCACTTCAAAGCCTCTAGGTGATCCTTGCCCTCAACCTAAAGAGGAGGGCCAACACATAGTGGGTGGCTGAAAAGCCAACAAGAATAAAGCCACTCCTGTTGGGCCTTTGCAACATGGTTCAACTATTTAAGCCGGAAAGGCAATTCCAAATGATTCCAGCTCAGCTGTAAAGTAACCTTTGGATACCAAGTTTTCTCTAGTTCATACGAAGGTAATGGTGAGAAACATGGTTGGTTATTCAAGAAAATTGGCACCTTTGACCTCAAACACTCAGCCTGCTCTTTTACAGAATGAGGGTGGTCTTCAATCGTTACTTGTTTCTAGCAAAGTGGTTTCTCTACAAAAGTAGGTGGTTCAGTGTTTTCTTAGACCTCCTTATGAGTGCAAGGAGGGGGAGTATAGCCCTAACAGCTAGTGGGCTACTCAATTGTCTAATTTTTTTACAATTAACCAACAACGGTTTTTGCAGAATAGTTTTGGGGCCCTTGATGGTTTGAGTGGGCTAGACTCAAAAATGCATTTGGAAAATGTTTCCTCATGAATTTCTACTCATGGAATGTTTGGATTCTCACAGACTCCACTCGCAAATACATAGTGCGAGATTTTAGGAAAAGCTTCCCAGATATGGATATTCTATGTTTATTGGAAATCAAAGTTACAAGTTTTTTGCTTGATTCTATCGCCAAGACTATTTGGCCCGACAGTTTAGCTATCCCTAGCAACCATGTAGCTGACAGAGGTGGAATGATCACATTTATTTCTCCAAAGTGGTGACCACATTACGTCAATCATGGATGTAACCTTGACAACCATATTCTTTGGGTGTTATTCAATATTGAAAATCTCTCCTTTGGGATTATTAATTTTTATGCGCCTAATAACATGTCAGAAAGGACGTCACTTTGGTGGTGGGTGGATGATGACCTTCCAAATGTACACTAGTTAATTAATGGGGATTTTAATATGGTTGAGCATCCCAACAAAAAAATGGGCCTTCTACCCATGAGGTGGCCAACTAGAAAAAGGGAAGCTTGGTTTTATATGCGTAATAAATTTGGGTTTTATGATCATAATTATTTGCGTCACACCAGCACGCTGCCATGATACAATTGGTCTAATCTTAGAAATGGCCAAGATCAGGTTTTTAAAATGCTAGATCGTGCCATGATCTCTTTACAGCCTTTCTTTAAATTTTCCAGTTGTTATTCTCTTCTGGTGGAAGCGTTCTTAACCATTGTTATTTCTGAACACATTCCGATTCGGTTCCGTATTAAATGGGATTTTCAACTACCAAAAATTAAAAAGATGAAAATTATTTTAAATACTGATTTACTACATCATGACCCCACTTTGGCACACATCTGCCAAATTTGGAACCTTGCACCTTGCCCTCTTAGTAAGGTGGATTAGATAAGTTGGTGGAAAGACGCTATAATTCAGCTCACTAAATTCCTCCAAATGTATGGTGTTCATCTCACTAAATTACGGTGGTAGGCCTATTCCGCCACCTCCATCGAGATGAGCCACTTGACGGTGGTGCTCGAATAGGCTCCTTTCAATGTGGCTCTACAACTCCAAGTTGCTAAATTATGGTAAAAAATCTACATTGCTGATGACTACATAGCTCGGGGTGCCTAGATTAAGGCTAGGATGCACTGGCTTAAAATTGGAGACCGTAACAACAAAGAGTTTTACCAATGGCTCAAAGCCAAGCACATGAACCAACAAATTTCTGCCATTTTTGATGCTGGTGTTCAGATTTCTGACACTCCTCAGATGGTCCAAGCCTTTGTTAGGCACCATGTTTAGGTTTTCAAAGCGTAGGTCAAGTCTCCTGAGTGAAAATACGCACTTGCTGAATGCCTGCCAGTAGTTCCTTGCAAGATTTCACCAGATCATAAAGTTGTCTGTGAAAGATTGTTTACTCTAGAGGACTTATATGAAGTTGTTTCCCTTATGGCCAATGATAAATCTCCTGGAATGGATGGCTTCCCTTACGAGTTTTACAAAGCCCTTTGGGACATGGTTGGCCAGGATCTGCTGCAAGTCTACTTCGAGGCTCTCCACATAGGGTCCCTCGGTGCCTTTATTAATTAGGGTCACATAAAGTTCATACCTAAAGCAGGAGACTCGAATCTCATCTGCAATTGGTGGCCGATTACCTTGCTTAATGTTTCATACAAGATCATAGCTAAGGCTTTAGCTCTTCGGCTTCAGCCCATCTTTCCCTTTATTGTTAGTCCTGAGCAGATTGATTTCATACAAAGAAGGTACATTTTGGATAATATTTTTGCTATCTGGAAAGGTATGGAGAGGGAAAAAACCTCTAAACAGCCGGCCATTTTTATCAAAATTGACTTTGAAAAATTCTATGACAGGATTGAATGGCATTTCATTCTAGCAATGCTTGAAGTGCTGGGTTTTAGTTCAGTTTTTATCACCTTTGTCAAAATGCTTTTTGCAGATGCCACAACCTCTCTATCTATTAATGGTCATACTTCCAAGCAGTTTGGGCTTTTTCATTCTATTAGACAAGGTTATCCTTTAGTGCCTACTCTTTATGTGCTAGCTGCTGAAGGTTTTGGGTTCCTCCTTGCCCATGCTCGTGATCAACGGATTATGAGGGGTATTCATCTCCCTTCTACAACTCCCCTTTAGATTGTTAATGGCCATTTTACATATGAATCCTTCCTCATGCTCCTCGAGAAGGAAGTAAATATAAACAATGCCATGCAATGTTTGGACCCGTATTGTTTAGCTTTAGGTTCTAGTATCTAATGGAGAAAGACCCAGTGCTATAGGAAATATTTTCTCCCCAAACCTAGTTGGCTGAATCATTTTGACTGGAAATATATCCAGCATGGAGAAATTTTTAAATTTCTAGGCATTCCCTTTGCTTTCGATGCTTCTCCCAGTCAACTCTGGAAATATGTTATTGATAGGGTTTCCCGCAAGTTAAAGTATTAGATTACTAAACCCCTTTTGCTAGCAGGAAAATTTCAGTTTTGCTCCAAGATATTGGAAACCACACATGTTTATTATTATTTGTGCTGGGTGTTGGCTAAAGCATCTTACAAGAAATTGGAGAAACTCAGATATTTCCTTTGGGCTAGCTCGGAACTTGGTAAAGGATTTCACAGAGTTGCCTGGGAATATTGTTGTCTCCCTAGGGATTCTGGAGGTCTTGGTCAGACTGACATTGGCTGCCAAGGGTTTGCTCTAGTAGCCAAGTGGATCATTCAGGCCTACACTGGAAATGAAGCTTAGAAAGTGTTGATTCACAACTGTATTTGTCAAGGCTCCCCTTAAGGGTGCAAAAATTGGCAAGGGCTGGATTTTCAGAGTCTATTAATTATCAAAGCCCCGGTTAAGGTTGTGGGAACCTTTGTTGTCAAAAGCATATGGAAAGATTGGGAGTTACTCAAACCCTTTTTAATCTGGGAAGGGGATGGATTCAGAAATTGGCTATCCATTAATGACCACAACATTTCGTGGTCTCCTCTCATCAATTTTCATGATGTGCCACTTTCCCAAGTGCCCTGGGTTCATGCTCTTAAGCTGTATCAATGAGGATTACACACTCTTAAAGACATATTTTACACGGAGACCAAATTACTTCTCACTTGGCCTTAAGCTAAAGCTAAGTTTCAGCTTGCTTTGGATGACAAATAGTCTTATCAGAAAGTTCTTGATTCCATTCCTGCCGAGATGCTTCACAAAGTTGGTGTCATCTCTCTCAGGCATTGGTGGAAGGATTGGAAATGGTTTTCAGATACCCCTTTTTTAAATTAGGAAAAGGTTATGCTCTGCTCACCCCCAGGATTTCGATGGTGGCCTTGCTTAACTCCAAATGGTCCATCAATTCTAGATGGTTATCTTGGGAAGCTAGATTTCATACCATTTGGAATGCCATCATTTAGCCCAAGCTAGCCTATTTTGCTTGGTGTCTACTTTATCAAGGACTCCCTCTTGGGTGCAGATTAGCTCATTATGGGACTGATCCTTGGCTATGCCCTTTTTGTGGGAACATTGAGATGCTCATGCATATTTTCTAATACTGCCCAAAAGCTCAAGCTATTTGGGATTGGATCCATAATTTCTTTCGACCATTTAGACCAGCTTAATTTCAGTGTCAACATACTTTGCTGGGGGATTCTATTTCCATTCTCCATGTTTTTGCACAAGTGTGGCATACTTTCAGAGTGGAAATCCTTTTTTTTAATACGGAAATAACATAATCATGCTATTTTTGCTAATTTCACAGTTTCTTGCATTCTTTCGCATTATGATAAGTCCATGCTTATCTCGAATGTGTTCTTACAGATCCAGGACCAGGCCCACAAGGTGGAGCTAGAGGTGCAGCACCTTTAGACCCTTATATTTCGTTGGGCCAATGCTCCTTGCACTGTTGTGTGGGAACCCCCTACCTCCCCTTCTGGGAGTGTTCATTCAAGAGGGTGTCATGGCCGTGGTCGATAGGTTGACTAAGCTCATTGTCATCGCTCTCACAGGCGGCAGCCTGAGCATTGGTGTATCCCTATCAATCATGGTGGTTGGGGGTCCCCTCACCATTCTTTGCAAGACAGTGGATGGGGTTCCCAACACCACTCCCCACCTCCTATGTTGAGGGATGGGTGGGATTATGGAAAATTTCCTAGGTTGGCTCTTGCCATTTCTCCTAATTAGTAGGAAGACAAAGATGAAGAAGTTGCTTCAGGCTGTCCACCCCTTTCGGATGGCAACAATCTTCCTAGTAGTAACTTTGAGGATAAGGGGCCTCTACCACCCCCTGCCTCTATGTTTGCTATGACAGCCTAGTTTTTTTTCCTTCATTTGTTGTTAAGTTTGTTGTTGCCCCTTGGGCTTGATACTTTAGTCTACTATCCGTCATAACTAGTTTGTTCATGGGGTGTGCCACTTACCACCCATATTTTTTGTGGATAGGATATAATATTTTATAAAGTAATATAGACTATTTCATAAATTTTTTTTGGCAAAAATAAAATTTGATGTTGAAGTGGCAGAGGTTCTTCTAGCGGTAGCTCAACCAATTATAGACAACTATGTGATTGCAATGGAACAAAATATTCTAGCAAGGATGGAAGACACCAAAGACTTTACCTATCAATGTGCATATCCCTTCCAACCCCAGTCAATAATATGTTCTATTCCATCAAATAATCCATTCAATGTATAATGTGTAATCACAAATTTCTACATTTTGTCTAGTGTACTCAATTTCGATGCAATAATGGAATTGCTTACAATTTTTGGATCTAGTCTATTAAATTGTGTAATTATTGTGCTCTTACCTATTGCTTCTTCAAAAATTTTAAGAGAGACAATACAAAATTACATGCAAAAGGTCAAAGCCAAGGGGGAATCAGTTGTGGAAGGCTATTACAGATTTTATGACAACAATGGAAAATTTAAGATCTTGTGTCTTATGTACAAAATAAATGATGTGCACAATTGTGATGTTGACGATGGGGATATATCTGAAATCACCATGGATTGGATGGATCAAATTTCATAGAAAATGGTGACTGTAAACAAAATTGGCCTACGAGGAAAGAAACATCCTTTTTTTTTATGAGAGATCTTATTTTTTTGGTCTCATATGTTCACTTGACTCGCTTCCGATAATTCTTCGGTTATAGTGTTGTACGAAGGTAGTGTTGTAGTACAGGCTTTGGTTGACTCAGGTCTATTTGTGGTTTTTAATTTTGAATCACTTGATCAAGAAATGTTTGTAAAACATTACTATTGTCATTTGAAAAAAGGTACATTGATTAAGATCACTTTAAACAATTCTATTAGTTTAATGCATTTGACCTGATACATACAATATTTATGTAGACAACCAAACAATAGAGGAAGACACTGTCTCTTCCTCTCCACATACTAAACAAAGAGATGATGTTGATATTATTATATTGTAACCAAGTCAACCTATCGTCCCATATGTCACCGACCATCTATCTAATGAATCTATAATAGGTGACTATGAAATACTCGTTTTATAAATTTATCGCTACAAGATGTTTTTGATTGCCATTGTTTACATATTTTTAATAACTTCAATTTTTTTCCAATTTTATGCTAAATGGGGAGGTTCATGACATGTCATGGACGAACTCGTAGATGGAAAATGGTATGATAGTCATATACAATTATAAAGAAAACCATTTATAAGACCCTCATAATTAAAGGAACCTATGGCAAAGTAGTTTATTTGTAATATGTATTACCCTAGCGGTTGCTAACCTACATATTTTTATTAGATTTATTTTGAATTGAGTAAATTATTGGTTTATTGGTTAGTATTTATTTTCAGACAATCGGAAAAAATTAGTTTTGTACAGTTGAATATTAGCAGTCGCTAATCCCATCATAGACTATCAACCCAAACATAGTCTAGACATTAATGTCTTACGCCTACTAGTCGCTAATATACAACTACATCTATGCAATAGTACATAAAAGTGAGTTGTTCCATGTATTTTTTTTTACATCGACTTAAAATTTATTTTGAATGGATTACTATTTTTTATATAGAACAAACATCACAAGAACCTGCAGAGGGGAAGTTTGAGGGAATCCAAAATGGATTCTCAATTAGTAAGTATTAACATACTGAAATTTTGATTATTTGAATTAGTTAATATCAAATTGCAAAAAATTGAGAAAAAATTACTTTTGTTCAGTTGGCCAAGAGGATTATTTAATTATTTTAGATTTGGAGGGTTTACTCTATGAGAAAACCAACCCTATAAAGACTTTTACAATCAAGTTCGGTAAAGAGACTCTCAACTTGCGATGTGGGATCAAGGAATTTTTAAAGATACTGGCATCAAAATGTGAAGTGGGATTTTGGTCTAGCTATCTCTCTTGCGCTGAAGTTGAAAAGTTGATTAAGGATTTGAAAAAAAAAAATCACGCTTGATTTCAAACCATTTATTATTTTGGGCAAAGAACATTGTTGTGTAGAAGACAAAATTGCAGTAAAAGATCTCCAAAATATTTGGAGTAGAGATGGTATTGTTTTCAGCCTTAGAAACACGTTGTGTATTACAATGGGCCTAAGGGGAAACCCTCCAAAAAAATGTATGATGGGGAAGAAATCCAATGAAGAAAATTGTTTCAAAGATAAGTGGTTAATGACCGATTTATACATAAACATAACATACATACTGTGTCAGGGTTTGAGTATTGTGGAGGGCATCCAAAAATTGTAGAAAACAGAAAATATATAACTATTAACTATCTCAAAATGTTTTTACAATGATATTCATTTGTACAGTCATATGGTCACTCTTTATTTTATATGTTGAGATTACAAATTTAAAAGTAGGTAGTATTTATATCTTCACTGTGATTGAGATGATATTATAGATTTATAAGTTGTTTTTGAGTTGTGATTAAATAATTTGATGCCTTGTTCTTAATCACTTTTGGAAGCTTACATTGATTATGAGTTATTTTTATAGATCCTATTGGGAAGCCTAAGAAATTACTAGTTTTGGGAGTTGAAGGTTTGCTGTTTGGAATTTCTGGTATTGGCGAAAAAATACCTTGTAATATGTTTCCAGATTTTAGATATAGGAATATTGAATACTTTGAATGAGATTTTAGTGCTGACTTGATAAGTAATGCATAAAAATATTTTGACACTTCCTTATAGTCTTTATTTATGGATTTAACAACGGTGAAATACATGTTCATCAAAAATTTTTGTTAACTGCGAGAAACCAACTTTAGGTTCATTTGGGGATGCCAAGAATGCAATTTCAAATAAAAAAAAAGACAACAGATAGTAGACATTTATGGTAATGTATATGGTGAAAAAATATAATTTTAATTGATGATGCAATATTCTTGTCGCATGAGGTCGAAGAAGAAATTACTCTGAAAACCCCAACATACCGGAGATTTTATGAAAACTATAAGACTGATTCCAAAATCTATACTGAATTATGTACATGGTTGAAACATGCAGAAGAGCACAATTTTTTTTAGATTATTGAATTATACACTTTGCTTCCAAATCCAACAATGTATTGTGCATTTTTATGGAATAAAGTAACTACATTAAGGTTCTTAAAGATTTGCAGTGCGTAATCGTTTTTTCGGTTCATTTTTGGGCAAGAAAAACATTTTTCTCTAACTTGGGTGAAGAGAAAATCATGGATAATATACCAATAAAAGAACAAGTTTTCCCAGATCTACATAGTTTAAAATTTTGTTTCACACATCGATGTTGGATTCTGTGAAGTAAAAAGTAATTTTTTCCCTAGTTATGCATGGTTTAATCTTAAAGACATTTTGAAATTGATAGGAACCTTATTTACAAGAAATAAATAATCCTAGCGGCCGCTAGACCATATAAAATAGAAAGATGTTAGACTTATTGATTTGTAGATCCATGGAGGCTTCCCTAAAATCATAAAATGATTTTTTACCAGATCTTCATATGTTAATCTTATTGACAGTTTTGATAATCTTATTCTCAGAGTCGAATGGGCCACTCATGTGGTATTTTTCTAGATGATTTGTATTCTACTTTTTTTACCCCTTAAGACAATGCAAGATGTTTGAAGTTATGTAATGCTTGATGTCTTCCACCGAATTTAATGTAAATGATGATACAAAGGATTTGAGTTGGTGTCTTTGTTCTTATAAGAAACATGTTCTCCTAAGATTAAGTAAAATTGAGTAAAATTTTACGTCCACAAGATTGAAACAATAAATTTAAATGACTTTCTAAAATTAAATTGAAATAAATAATTATAAAAAAAATGATTGCTACCTTATTACATACAAATTCCATTTTGGTGCAAATTCAATCTTCAAATTTCACATTTAATGCAATAATTGCAGTTTCCAATATTTATTTGTAAAAAATCAAAAAAATAATAGTAAAAAACAATTACAAATCAAAATCAAGAGAAAAAGCTAAAAAAAAAATCAAATAAAAGTATAACATAAATCAAACAAAATTGAAAATCAAAACTAATAGATTCTTCTATTTCATAATCATTAATAAGATAGTAAGATTTGATTATGTTTATTTTCTTTATATTTAAAAATTTCTATTTTTATTTCAATTGTATTTTTCATGAATCTCAAAAATATTTAATACATAATATAACATTAAATTTATTAAATTTATTAATTATTATAAATTTAATACACACACACACACACACACATTGACGGTTAAATTTGTAATATACATGTCTTTTTGATATTTAAATTATATTATTGAAATGCCATACATCGTCACTCTCAAACAAGATTATCCTCTATTGATTATGTTCAACAGGTATCCACTTTAACAAACACGTTTGTTTAATTTTATTTGTAATAGTAATTTACTAGTTAAATTCACTTAAATCTAAATAAAATAGGAAGAGTCGATAGGACCATAACCCTAATTTGATCATGATAATTTTGGCAGAGAGAATACGAAGCCCTCATACCCCCTCAAACCCTACAAAAATATTAAACTTGAAAACCTTGACAAGAAAGTTTTACGTGAGTATAAGTGTTTTCTTATTTTTTATTTGTAGGGTTTTACTGCAATAACCAATGATTTGAGTGATTAAGGAGAATGAGACAAGCGTTACATATTGCACTCTTTACAGGAAACATGTTATACATTTTAAAACAAAATGTTAATGACATTTTTAAAATAGTTTATAAACGTTATTCCAAGGCAAAAAAATAGAGCCTAAGCGGCCACTAGCAAGTATAAAATAGAAACATTGATGGCTTCTGATAGAGTGTATGTATAACACTGTTTTTAACATAAGTTTCTATGATATCTTGCAATATACTTCACCCATACAAATTCTGGCTATGTGAAAAAAAAATTTTGGTAGAGAATCAACTCCCACGTCATCTTTTGCCTCCCGAAAATACTTTCTAAGCAAAATCAGAGAACACTTTTTCTAGTAGAGGCTGAGGAAAGTTTGGGAAGGCATGTTTAGAGATAGAAAAAATTGTAGCTTAGATGCAAATCAACATAGAGTTTCATGGTCAAAAACTAGAGGGGCATAATGATTTCCCAATACAAACTACTACTCTTGTAAAAATCATAGCAAACTAGAAGAATTTTGTGATTGTGCTACTTTTGGCTGGGGACACTTGCACTCTTCTACTGGTGTATTTAGAATTAGAGCAGATAAAAATTTAAGGGAAAACATAGGGACATATATAAACTTCATTGTGTTGTGATTTATTTTATTATTAAGTATTGGTTAGAGGAAACATTTTGGAAAATGGGTGAGGACGGTGTGCACCAACCTTTACAAGAGTTAAACGTATATTTCCATAAGAAAAACAAGACAATGATGCAAAAATCCATGTACTTGCGTCATTTTTAATGTAGTGTGGGAGAATTTCTAAGAAATATATCTTAGTATTGGTTAAACAAGTATTTAAATTTCAAAAATTTATATATATTATTGCATCTCGTGGGATTTCTTAACATCAATAAAAATTGTAATATAAATAAAATACAGTTTATTTTGATGCCCAAATTTGAAAAATAAGTAAAACAAATTGAGTTCCATAATTTGGCAACAAAAAATTATAGAAACTTTTTAATTATTTATAGAACTAAATTTGCATTTCTCATTTTCAAGCATTCAACCAATTTCACTCAAGGAAAGTATTTTCGTTGATGGACATATTATATTTTACTCGTCCACATATTAAACCTAATTTATGGATGATTGATACTATCAAATACTAGACTTGAAAGTATGAAACAATTTAGTACTTTTGTAATTCTACCTACCTATGTCACAAATCTATTTCTCAACATTTTTCAACTTCCATGTATTTGCAATATATTCATTTCAACATATATTTTTATATGCCTATTGGCCTTTCACATGCACCTATGGATGCATTTGCAAGTCAAAACAATTATAGATCGTTATTCCAAGGAAACAAATAGAGCCTAACAGTCACTAACAAGTATAAAACAAAAACAATTGATGGCCTCCAACAAAGTATGATTGGGGGGAGCTTAAAGAGGAGGATAACGAACACCTGGATTTTCATCAACCACCACTGAATATCATTAGGCCAGATGAAAAATGGTGTGAAGAATATAGTGGAATACAAGTTCAACGAGCATGGCCAGAAGGTGGTTCACACCACTACCACGTGCATCCACAAAGTGGCCAAAGCATGCCTTAACAAGCATAATCTCTAGCTCTGCGGGTGGTGCAAGCTTGAAGCTGATACCAACCAAGAAATCCTCAGTGAAATTTACATGCATCTCCTTAGAATAAATCCTACTGTAGTGCCCTTGCGCACTGGGATCTAAGGCCGATGATTCAAAATCTGTTATAGACGCACTGTCCATCCTGGCTGGCTCTAAGGGTGGTGTGGTAGATTTAATTAGTAACACCTTTCTGTATAATGTGAAATGTGACTATCTCTAGTAATGAAATTTTTTTATAATGTGTGTTTATTAATCAGTGGTAGCCTTTATTAACCAATCTATCCTTTGTTTTTTGGTGTTCCTCATAACTCTCTTATAGTTGAAATGCTTTGTTGTTTTGCTAGGCATGGCCTAGTGTGCATGTGGATTTGGCGTCTTTTCTCTAATACCACCCTGATTTATTTTGTTGATAGAAATAGTGTATCATGTTGAATTTAATATAATACAAGATACTTTTTTCATTAAAAAATCTGTCTATATGCATGTGAAAAGCGTTGATGAATGCCATCCATGTTTTTTACTGATAGTTTGACCTTCCTCAAATGAGTCGTGGGGGACTATTTAATTGTTGGGTTGTGATTTCACCCTGTCATCAGTCATTTTTATCACATTTTCTATATGTTTTTTTTCCCCTTCCCCTCTCATGGGATCTACCTATGTTCCATTCATCCTCTTGTATGTAGCAAAAAAATGGGAAATGAATTTTCATCTCTAATGTGTGATATTTCATCTTCGCAAATGTATTCTGCATAGACTTTGTAGATGTTATGATTTTTATTATGAATTTCCTAGGTGAGGATTATCTCCAGAGTACAAGTAAGATCTCGTGTAAACGACGATTGTAAGGCATCTTATCATGTTCAATTTCCTAGTGCTATGTGTAGATAAAGTAGTGGTCCATGAAGTCACAATCCAATTTCATTTACCCAGATAATCGTGTGGGTTTTGGGTGAAGGATTTGGTAGGTATTACATGAAGTTCATTATCTCTTTTGTAAAGATTAATCCTTTTTCTCGTCACCATATTAGGTTTGAAAGTATGATTTTGTGATGCCTAGGAAATGAAAAATTCAGGTCCTAGCTTTAATTTTCTAACATTGTTTCAAAGCATCTGAATCAATCGTGATGTGGGCATGTCTATCTCCGACGTGAGCCATCCCTAGACCTCAGCAGTCGCTCTATGCACCACAATTAACCCTCACCTCTTCATTGGGATTGCGTGAGGTGTACTTGAAAGTAGAGTTGTACTAACATGTCATTTTTCCTTTCTCAATGATGTATTACAATGCTTGGTTGGGTGGAACCCCTAGGGTTTTCTCTATCATTCGTGATCATTTGTTCTGTATTCAATGACTTTAGGTTTTTTACAGGCTTGATTATTCATGTGAGATGTGTAGCCCTCGTGAACATTCATACTAATAATATTTAGTGTTTTAGAAGGCGTGCAAGGTATGGGTGTCATCAAAGCACAAAACATGAGGATGATGCACATTAGATAGGAGATAAGGATGGACCCGTCATAACCCTCCGTATCATAGCTGTGGTGAAAAGAGTGTGTTAATGTGTAGCATGGAATAGTATTTAATTTGTCCATAGATGTGTAGATTATGATAAATTGTAGTATAGTGTAAAGCGTCGTGTAATAGTGTGTATATGTATAATTTTGTGTGATGAATGTATAGGAAAATGTATAATATAGTACAAAGTACATACGATGCAGAGTACATGGATAGAGTCTTAATATATAGAAAAAGTGTACATGAGGGTATCGAAGACTGGTGTAATTCTGTAGTTGATAAACTGTGCAATGTGTGAGGTTCGATAAGCATAGGACTGCCCTCAACAAGTCAAGCATGATGTTTTTAACTCTCTTAGAGT
Organism: Taxus chinensis; assembly: GCA_019776745.2. Taxonomy (NCBI): domain Eukaryota; kingdom Viridiplantae; phylum Streptophyta; class Pinopsida; order Cupressales; family Taxaceae; genus Taxus; species Taxus chinensis. The sequence goes on along the minus strand of CM034147.1, from coordinate 915,518,002 downwards.
GATGTCATTAGGGTCAGTGACGATGCTAGCGTACTGTATGAATGATGTCCTGCTGCAAAAAGTTAATTGTGTTCACAGAGGGTGAATGTTAGACGTGTATATCAAGAATGCTAGGGGGAAATAAGTCAGTAACTGCTCCCCATCAGTGTGTGTTCATAGATGAGGGTGAAAAACATTTTTTAATTTTGTAATGAATCATTTCTAAGGATTTTGGTCATTCTATTGTGGACTAATAGTATTACAAAACGGAAATGGCGAATTCATCTGAAACTTGATTTAGCGATAGTGTCTGGGTTTAGATCAAGTAGTTTTTAGTTTATTTCATATCGTAGGTTGGACATTCCCATAAAGCATATCCTGCTCATCAGTGAAAGGAGGATAATTTTAAGTGTCATAGTGTGGTGCAGGACTAAATGTCCCCCAGAGATTTTGTGGTCCCTATCTTTCGAGGTACGCAAAGATGGTGGGAAGGTGTTGCGGGGGGTTAATGATGAAAGGACATGACACATTTAGGGCATAGGAAATGAGATATCAATATGATTAGGGTCTAATGTGCTCCATAGTGTAATTGTAGACACCAAATTTGTGTCATTACGACACCCTGTACCCGCATCCCATTTCGCAACCTAACTCATCACCTAAACCTTACACAATTATTTATTAATTACCTTATAATTAATAAATCCACATCGCCATACCTGCCACCCTCATTTCGCCACCTCATCATGACCTAGTCTTAACCCTAAACTAACCTAATTAAGACCTATAACTTGGTCCAAATCCACACCCATGACTAATTACTCCTCATCCGCACCTAAAACCAACCTCATAATGACTTGACCAAGCCCGCCAACTAATCCCTCGGGAGAAAAGGAGGGAAAGCTGGCTATTTTACCAAAAATAGCCCGCTTTGACCTGACCGATACCGGTTCCTACTCGACTCGCTGTCGGTTGCGTAACCACCATCGGTTCCCTGTAAATGACCACTTCCAACCAAAAACAAAGGATCAGATTTTCATTTGATCGAGAAGAGGAGAAATCATTGAAAGGATCCGGATTTGCTTGGCCGAGCAGAGACAAGTGAAGAAACAAGAAGAGTTTGCAGAGAAGGACATCAAGCCCAAGACTGCAACTGAATAACCAGAGCCCAGTGACACTCATCTGAGCATCAGAAGAGGAGATAGCTCATCTTGGATTGTCAGATCATCCTACTTGAGTCCCTGTCTTCGTCATCACAGTCCTGGAACCTGCATCTTCATCAGGAACGAGTAAGTAGTGTCTTGTATGTTTCTAAGCACCATTTCTTGAGCCTGTGGATTGATAGTAATTATAAGCTCATTCCTAGATCTACCACCTAGCAGCACCCTGCACTTAACCTTCATCCATACATCCTTGTATTGCCCAGAAGACCATTTTATCACACTCTGAGTCTTCCCTGTCCTCTCACTATTCCCCTCAGCCATCCACCAATCTTAATAACCCCACAATCACCTTGCAACCAACCTCTATCCAGAAGCACCTAGATTGCTGACCCTACCGGTGTCGTTTATCCCCTACCGGCAGCGGTTCTCTAACCGCGGTCGGTTATCCAGTGACCGGCATCAGTCACTGTGACTTATACCCCAAAACCTTCCTCTCGCCTATTTGTCACCTAACAACCTCAGATCTAGTCTGGTTTATCCCTGTAACTCAACCTGAATGTATCAACGACCAGTAACCGAACAAACAACGTGACGTTTTATTATTGATAGTTTAGCCTCTATTGCTTTGTAACGAGGTACCTAAATCGTGATTTTGCAATAGCTTTCTTTGTTATCATTTGTGTTAATTCGTATTAAAAGGGGAACTAACCACCTTCGAAAAGGAAGTTTTATATTTCCTGGGCCTAAGGCAGCTCCCTCATTTATTGTCTAATTAAAATCTGGTGGTCTTGTATTCTTACTTGCAGGTAGTCCTTCCAAGACAAAAAGGAGTTCTTCGCAGTCGATCTGATCTTTCTCTACGGTACGCGCACACCATCTCAACATTCAACAAGTATTCCTCCTAGCCCTAACCCTTATCTGTTTCTCAAAGGAATGATAGGATAGAAGCAAGTCTATTCCACAGAGCCGAAACATTCCGTGCGAAACATTTTGGCACGCCCGGTGGGACCCATTTCGGGTTTCTGTTTCTCTTGCTTGCTTTCATTTGGGGAGCATACTTGTTGTTTGTTGTTTTTTGTTATATTCAGTAAAAGAATTTGTCTTGCTTTCCCAGTTTTGGCATTAGTGAAAGTCATCTTCTTTGCTTCATCGAATATCATTTTTGATTTGGGTTTAAAACACGTGCATTACATTCTTGCTTGCTGTTTTCAATTCTAGTGAACATAGACTAAGTAACAAGTCGTACACGTGGGGGTGATTTCCATGGTATTAACAGGAAAATTAATCTTACTTTCACTACACAACACATACCGAATCACTTCATAATTAACACAACAGCTCAAAACATCCCCCCTTTTCCGCGGTATTCCTCCACCTTGATTGAGGTAACCTTATAAGCCAAAACAAACTTGACATTTCCCCTAAGTCTTTTGTTTAGGATTGACATCATTCTGCGTCTAAAGGCATAAGCCCAAATTGATTAAAATTAACCCTAGGGTTAGTCTGTTAATTTGTTTGTGCATTCTTGCTTGTTTTCAGTTCTGTTTCTCTGTCATACACTGTTTTCTGTGATCACTACAGAACAGTTTGGTAGGCATATTAATTACTATTAACACCAAATCAACAACTTCTTACTGCTTCTTACACCAGTTCTATTATACCGACATCGGTTAGCTTACCGACGCCGGCTATAGCCTGACCGACATCGGTTATCTGGCCGATATCGGTTACTGTCTTTTACAGTTCCTGACAAACCAGCAACCTACCAATTTCAAACATCTTCTTGTCTGTTTCTGTTCCTGATAGAAAGAAACCCTACTGTGTACTCCTGTCCATGGTTGTTATCACTCGAAAGCAAGCCACCGCCATGGTTTCACATGCTTGCTCTGTGCCTTTGCCTGAATCACCCCCCTTCACATTCTATGGGGAATCCTACGGACACCAACGAGGTTCCTAAAATTCCTGTAGGAGATAAAGAATTTGCCAAATTTCTGGATGCTAATCCTAGCGTTGTACAATACTATTTGTCTCATGCCCCTGACCGTACACCCGACGGTCAACTCCTTGTTGGCATGCCTATCAGTATAGCTACTCATTTAGCTCCTTCTCCGCCTGATAACTCCGCTTTGACCTTCTGCATCCTTAGTCCCGTCTCCTAGCTCAGCAGCTTCAGGGGTTCATACGGCACAGATTAGCTTTCCTTTGGTTAATCTTGGGCCCAACATGTCATTACCACTGACTGCTCCTACCTCGTCTCTCTTGCAGACTGTTCCGTTCATGACTTGCTCTCTGCCACCTATCCACACGAGCTTTCCTTCTCAAGCTCCGCCCACCTTTTCATTTCCACACACATATCCGGTAACCTCAACGTCTTATATAGGACATCCCTATTCGGGTCGCCTCAACACATTCGTCCTCCATACCTTATCAAAATTTAACCCCACCATTGTCTAGCGGTGGCCCTTGGCCCAATTTTCCTCCGTTTACCACAACCACACCATCATCTCATCCAACTACTGATTTAATTAAACAAATGATGGACAAAATGCAAAATCTGGAGGCTTCTGTTTCAGGAAGTCATAGCGCCTTGACATACGAGCAAGTTTGTCAGGAGCCTATCCACCCTTCAGTCCCCCTTCATTCATATCCTCCTCAATGGGAATTACCAAAATTTTACCCGTTTTAATAGTAAGGAGGACCCTCAACAACACTTGCGATCATTTAGACATGCCTGCTATCTGATTGCTCACGACGACGCTTTACTACTCCGCACCTTTCCCATGTCCTTATCAGGACCCGCCTTGGAGTGGTACAGTGCTTTAACCCAAACACTCAATCTTCTCTTTTAACCAGCTAGCCCAATCTTTCTTGGATCATTTCTCCATTAACATTGCCAAGAAAGTATCTATCACCGACCTCTATGCCATCTGACAATTTGAAGACGAATCTATCGCAGATTTCGTTGGACGATGGCGGGGCCTTATCAACCAACTTACGTATGCCTTGCCTCAGGCGAACTTATTGAACTCTTTACGTGGGCCTGCGCTAAGCACATCTCTCCTACCCTCCAAATTCAAACTTTCCGTACATTTGACGAGGCCTTTACTATGGCTCGAAAACTAGAGATTCGAGCCTTAGAGGAAGAGAAATTGCGGTTGCGCAACAAAAACCCCCAATTTCCGAACCCAAGATTCCACCAACAAACCTAACACCACCAATCCTCACCCATCGACTGCTTCGAAATCAAAAGGAGCCGTGCACGCAGGTGATGGTCAAATCCCAACCACCGTCTAATACCCCCGCCAAAAACCACCTATAAGTATAAAGCAGAGCCCATCAACTACACTCCCTTGGGAGAAACATATGGTGTGATATTGGAAAAATTGCTTAAAGCAGGAGCCATTACCTTACCTCCTGTTAAACCTCACTCCGGGTTTGATTCCACTCGCGCCATACCTTCTTGGTACAAAGAAAATGACTTCTGTAACTTCCACCGCGTGAAGGGACACAGTCATGAAAAATGCAAGATGTTGAAAAACATAGTGCAGGAAATGGTTGATGTGGGGTGATATAGCCCTCGATAATCCTAATGCCCCTGCTAACCGAAATTTGAAAATATTCAACAAACCATTCCCAAATCATTCTTCTAACAGTAACATAAATCAAGATATCTTAGCCGAGGAGAGTGTTCATGAGATCCATGCAGTCTTCGACTCCCCAGCCAAAAACCTCTATCGAACAAAATTCTAAATCAAGCCTCTTCACTAACACAGGAACCCGAACCCCCTTCCTCACCATCAAGACAAACTGAAATCCTTGCCGTTCCTTTACCCATCAAGGAATTAACCGCCCAGAGTTCCCTTCTCACAAATGAGCCTTCTTACACACCACATCCTTGCAAGACTGTGAGCAGATGTTATCTAATTTATCTATTTCCCAAATGTCTCCTTCTACCATTCTTGCTGTACAAGAGGAAGGCTCGCCACTTCTTTTGTCATCCTTAGATGAGAAACCTCTTGAACCGACATCACCACATTCTTTAAACATGACGGATTCTCTCAAACACGCCCTCCTACCTATTAGTTCTTCATCGCCTAAATCTTTTCAGCGACCCTGATTGACCTCTTAACGCCCATTGATACAGTGCCTCATCTACCCCCTGTATCACACCCACAGTGGACCGAATCACAACCCACCTTTCTTCCATACAAAAGTTCCTATTCACACGTGAGGACTGTCATTCCCCAGAAGATAGACGAGTCCTATGGGAACGTTTGAGTACGCCATATTCTACTCAAATGCAGATGACCGATCCAGATGCCTCTACCATATACCCGAAGTGTTTACAGAAGCTTAAAATGCCTATGTCCTCATCTTCACCCCCCTCATCTATACCAAATACCTCATCCACTTCTATTAACCTAACCAAATCTTCCCCTACGCTTGGGACCTCACCAATACCCAGTCTAACACACCCACCTAAGCGGCTTGATTTATCTAAAAATAAAGCCGTCCATCCCATTAGGAGACAGACTCAATCTCCTCAATCTATGCCGCTATCACAACTAAAACCCTCGTCGTCACACCTACCTTCCATATTGGGACCCCCATCCCTCTACCTTGCATCAATATATCATACCTCCTGCTGTTTTCTTTAAAGCGACCTACGCCTTCTGCACCCATACAGAAATCCAAGGGTATAGCAACACCGTCACCCCCACGTATCCTGTCCACCTACCAACCCTAAACAAATTCCATCATCAAAAGATTTGTTTGCTGTCACTCCTATTTCTCCGTGGTTGTTTTCTGATACCACATCATCTATGGCCTCATCATCTAACCAGCTAAACATAGCTTCTGTGCCAAAGAAGCCACGTTTAGTTAAAACCCATTATCAAAACCCCTTGGCTAAACCACCACCCATACAAACCAACCATACCCCGTCATTACCACAAACGACCTAGTCAATAGCCTCCTCTTTCCTCTGACTTTGACCCACTCAAAGGGTCTTACACCAAAATCCTTGCTATGTTGGTAGAGAATGCGACCATTTCCCTACCCCCCACTTAGACCTTATGATCCATCTAAACCTCGACCTATAGGTTACTGATGAGTCTAAAATCTGCGCTTACCACCGCACACCAGGACATGATGTAGAGGGATGCAAAGCGTTGAAAGCCATACTTCGTCAGTCACCTCTCTCAGATAGAAAAGTCAAGAAAGACAACTTACGAAGAGAGAGACCTTTAGCTTCAATTCCCTCTCCTATACCACCTGTCCCCCCCTCACCAAGATCTATCATTATTACAAGCCCCACCTCTCGAAGACCATGACCTATCCCTACCATCTTCCTCCTCTCGTATTCACGAGATCAATATGATTAGTGTTGCTACTCGAGGGCAGAAAAACAATGGGAAAACGAAAGAAAACACACCTGCGGCATCTCTTTCTCCGTCCACCATCCCGATCACACCACCACCTAAAGTGGTTATTCGTGGACCCACCTACCCCATCTCTAATGGAATTGCCCACCGAACCATGATCAAACAGCTTCACTCAATCACCTGTAAAAATGACACTGTATGATCTCATTCAGACTTCTGAATCTCATCGACAAGCTCTCATTGAAATCCTTCAAGGGATAGAGGTCTTACCTAATGAAACCTTTCCTGTTACCTCTATTCTAACACCCAATCACGTTGCTTTGCTCACCAAACAATCTATCTCCCCAACCACTTCTGTCTCTGTACAGCAAGCCGCTGCTGTCAGTTTCTCCGAAGACGAAATTATCGACTTTGGTGCTGAAGATCCTGACCCTACTCTTTTCATCTCAGCTTATGTCTGGGACATTTGGGTACATCGTGTTATGATTGACGGGGGCGCTAGCCTAAACATCATCTCTTCAAAAGCCTTCCAACAAATGAATATCCCTTCTAGCTGCATGTGTGCCAACCCCATCATGTTGCGGTCATTAAATGATGCTATTACTTCTACCTTAGGCACCGTGATCCTTAACATTCATGTAGGGCCATGTACTTTACCTGAACTCTTCTATGTCCTTGAGGGAGAGTTCCAATACAATATGTTGTTAGGCCGCCCTTGGATCCGGGCTATGGGATGCGTTCCTTCCACCTTACATAGATGCATAAAATTTGAGTACAAGGGGAAAGTCCTACACCGTAAAAGCTGATCCTCCCCCCTTCAAAACCTATAATATGTTGTATCACCCTAATGATGTGCTTGTACCAGTCAAGACACCCATTCATCCAACCCAACCATCCACTTCAACCGCACCTACACCTTCAACCAATGAAACCCGCCGTCACAAATACCACTTCCTTTCCCGCAGATAACATCCCAACCTCTGACCCCTTAGTAGATGTTTTTCAATGCCTTACTTTGGGGGAATACCACCTATATAATGTTAGCTCTTTCCATACCCCGCAGGAGTACGGACAGTTACATGCGCATCCTACCTATGACCGTTGCGTGGGGGAGGTAATCTCTTACGGACCACCCCCATTTCCGCACCAACCTAACGTATGGGGGTGTCGACGCATCCTCTGTTACCCCTGAACCTCCTTTTGAGTGTGGTTCCCTTCCAATCCGATTTTCAATACTTGACAAATCGTCATTTTACCCTCAACCTTCTTGACTCGCTGTGCTTGGAAAGGCTTTGGTTTTGGTCTTTATGAACAAGGCCGACATACACTCATTCCCGTGACTACACACAAACACAATGATCGTAGTGGTCTCGGTTTTCCTGAAACACTTACACCAGAGAAACCTCGTGTCAGTTGTATCCTGGAAGATGACGATGTCACCCCTACCAAACCATCATCACCCATTTTTGCCATCATCACCCACAGAGTCGATAGACCCTGAATCTATCCCTCCTAACTTTTTTTTTTTTTCATAAATGCTATCTTCCTAGGTCCTCTCACTTATCAATGCAGATAATGAGGACCCATCTTCTCTTCCCCTTCTGTATCTAGACATGATCGAAGAGGATTCACCTTTGATTAATGTTTGTTGAGTGCCAGGATGACGAATCCATCCTCACTTACCTTGGTGCGGATGACTCCTATATTCAACGTGCCTTACCATCTGAAACTCAAACCATGTTGAACGAGTCAACTATAGAAATCAACATCCACATAGAGGAGGATCCTCACGTTGTGAAGATCGGACAATCCCTTAGCACATCAGAACAAGCCACCTTTACTACCTTTCTCCGTACCCACAACCAAGCTTTCGCTTGGTCCTATGCTGACATGCCAGGAATTGATCCTGACATTGCTGTCCATAACATTACCCTAAATCCTGACTCCAAACCAGTCAAACAAAAACTGAGAAAAATGCATCCACGCATTGCCCTCTTGGTCAAAGAAGAGCTTCAATGACTTCTTTCTATTTCCTTCATCTTGCCTATTGACTATCCTCAATGGATTTCTAACATCGTACCTGTCACTAAAGCGACGGGGGGACTTCGGATATGCACGGATTTCTGAGACCTTAACCTCGCTTGCCCCAAGGATGAATTCCCCCCTCCCAAGTATTGATCAACTTGTTGATCTCACTGCGGGCCATGAAATGCTTTCTCTCATGGATGGTTTTTCGGGATACAATCAAATTTTGGTAGCCCTGGCCGATCAACATAAAACTACCTTCATAACTCCTTGGGGAACCTTCTGTTATCGTGTCATGCCGTTTGGCCTTAAGAATGCTGGTGTGACCTATCAACGGGCTATGACTTACATTTTTCATGACATTATGCACACTATCCTTGAGGATTATGTCGATGATCTTCTTGGCAAATCTAAACATCACAGTGAACATCTCGATGTTTTAACCATTATTTTCGATCGCCTGTTACAATATTCGGTCCGGCTTCAACCAAAGAAATGTGTCTTTGGTGTTCTTTCAGGAAAAATTCTTGGCTTTATCGTCTCTTTGCATGGCATTGAGGTCGATCCATCTAAAGTCAAAGCTATCCTAGAAATGCCCCCACCCAAAAACCTCAAACAATTGCGTAGTTTACAGGGTAAACTTCAATCCATCCGGCGTTTCATCTCCCAACTCTTGGATCGATGTCAACCTTTCCATCACCTTCTTAAAAAGGACATTGCCTTTCAATGGAGCGAAGAGTGTCACCAAGCCTTTGAAGCTCTCAAAGCCTATCTCTTGCAGCCACCCGTGCTTATCCCACCTCAGGATGATCGCCCTTTCTACCTTTACCTTTCTGCCACTGACCATGCTATAGGAGCCATGCTCGCACATCGGGACTCGAGCACGTCGAGAACAAGCCGTTTATTATATAAGTCATACTCTCGTGGATTACGAGACTAGGTATACACATGTAGAAAAATTGTGCCTAGCCCTATCATTCGTAGCCACCAAACTCTGACACTACCTCCTGAATCACAAAAACTTTTGTCATCACCAACATGGACCCCATTCATTATATGTATGCCAAACCACATCTAAACCAACGCATCGCCCGATGGCTTATGCTCCTCGCTGACCTTGACCTTGAGTTTGTACAACAGAAGTCAATCAAAGGACAAACTATTGCAGACCAACTTGCGGAGGCCCCTTTACCTGGGGAACAATTTACCAATTTTAATTTCCCCGACGAACTCATCGCCACTCTTTCACTCAGGGAAGATTCGTATCCAATGACCCTCTTCTTCGATGGATCCAAATGCCAGCGCGGCGGAGGGGCCGGACGTTGTTCTCATTCCTCTTGACGCTGAACCTATGCCTCTTTCATTCCGGCTCGATTTCCCCTGCACTAATAATACAGCGGAATACGAGGCCCTTGTTTTGGGTCTCCAGGTTGCGTTACACTTAGGTGTCAAATCTATTAATATTTTTGGTGACTCTCAATTGGTAGTCAATCAAGTTATGGGCATCTACCAATGTAAAAATTGAGGAACTTCAAAAGTACAAACATTACGTGGATTCACTTTTGATCTCATTTACTCGTTATTCTATCCAGACCATTCCCCGCTCCACTAACAAATTTGTGGATACTATGGCTTGCTTAGCCTCACAAATTCCTGCCTCACCAACTGACTCTGACATATTCGTCTTGGTCCAACAACTCTTTGCCCCATCCTATTCAGCCCCAGTTGTTTGTATGATAAATAATGTGTCTGCTAATTCGCAGGATACCTGGTACCACCAATTTCACGACTACCTTACAACCTCCGTTCTCCCACCTGACCTTACTAGTACTGGCAAAACACACTTTTCTTAAACGTGTTTCTCGTTATGTCGTCATGGGGGGGACTCCTTTATAAACGTGGCTTTGATGGCATCCTCCTTCGATGTCTAACCGGCATGGAGGTCACCTATACCATCCAACAGGTCCATGACGGTATTTGTGGTAGACATTTTAGTGGCCTTGCCGTGGCTAAACGAATCCTTCGCCTAGGTTATTATTGGCCTACTCTTAATAACGACTGCTATGAATATGTTAAGTGTTGTGTTATGTGTCAACAACATGCCAACCTTCAACATACTCCTAGCCATCCGCTACAGGTCACACGAGATCTTTGGCCTTTCTCACAATGGGGTTTAGACCTTATTGGTGAGATTCACCTGCCCTCTTCGCAACGTCACCATTGGATAATCACGGCAACTGAATATTACACAAAATGGGTGGAGGCCATTCCACTCATTTCAATCCAAAAAAGAAAAAATTGTCGAATTCATTAACCATCACATTATCTATCGTTTTGGTATTCCTCATCGCCTAATAACAGATAATGGTAAATCTTTCAAAAATAAGTTGTTACAAGACCTTTGTGACAACTTTGGTATCAAACTTAGTTTCTCATCACCTTACTATCCACAGGCCAATGGTCAAGTTGAATCTTCTAATAAAACCCTAACCAAAATCCTCATGAAAGTTGTTAATGATTCTGGAAGAAATTGGCATGATCACATTCCCTTTGCCCTTTGGGCTTATTCGTACTAGCATTCGTACCTCCACTAATGCCACACCCATTTTCTTTGGTATATGGTACCGAGGCTGTCTTGCCTCTCGAAATACAAATACCCTCCCTCAGAATATCTCTTAAGGATATTCTCACCAACGATGATTTCCGCCAAGAGCGGTTAGCCCAATTAGAGCTTCTTGACGAGCGTCGTCTTACGGCTCTTGACCACCTTCAAATCTACCAAAAACGCATCAAGTGTGCTTATGATAAATGAATTCATGAGCATACCTTTAAGGTTGGTTATCTTGTCCTCAAACGAGAATCAACATGTAACCAAACTAGAAAAGAGAAAACATGGAAAATTTGCTCCTAATTGGATTGGGCCTTACATTATCACTCACACTTATGGATCAGGCACTTATCGTTTAGCTTCACTTAATGGTAAACCTGAGCCTGAGCCCCTTAAATGCCTTGCATCTTCGACCATTCTACCTATTGAAATTCAGTGTTATTATCACTTCTTATCTACCTTACGCTCCTCCCTTGAGCTCATTTACCACCGCATACACTTTGTTTCTTGCATCTCACAATCAAATCAGGCTCACATAGTTTTGATCATCACCTCCCCTTAAAAGATGCCTTCCCCTTTTTAGTCTAGTCCATGACTTCAAAGTATCAAAATGACACATTCTTAATTAAAACACTTATGGGATTTTCTTGAGTCAAACTTCCACCAAAACTAGATGCTTTATGCCCAATGGACATCTAGACCTCTAAATTATAAAATATACTACTCCCTTGAAGGACAGCTATATGCCAAAATATTGCTACTATTATATATATATTGCTCCCTCGAAGGATAGCTATACATAAACAACCACATCTGCTACTATAAATAGACTGCTCCCTTGAAGGACAGCTATACACAGTCAGCCTTTCTCAGAAGCTTCTCGCATTGATTAGCTTCGTGAAGACCTCAAGAACAACAAAATACATTATCCCATGTAGACTTCCCACATCGATCAGATCTATATCCAAAAAAATAAAATAAAAATAAAAGCAATATTTCAAAACACTTTTGAGTCATGGACTTGTCTATTTAGGTTTGGTTCTCTTTTGTCAAAATAATCATTCTTATAATAAGTTCTCTCCACCCTCGCCCACATCAGCCACCTCACCTCACCATTTTTCAAAGCAACAAAACTCAAGGGACGTGACGTATATCTGATATATTGTGATTATACCACTCTTTTCACCTATCGACTTCTCGCCTATGCAAGGTACCTAGGGACTCAAGCTCATCCTACATTAATATGTGGTTTGTTTAGCTCTTCTCAACTATGAGACACTCTGGCATCTTTTGCTCAACTCTAGGATTATGTGTTGACCTTAATCAGGACACGGTTCCCTACTGCTTGGGTATGCTAACTTTCGCTTCACCTATTACCCTACCAACACCAACAACATTACCCTACCAACATCAAATTTTTTTACCAACCAACAAATTACCTAACCACAACCAAATTGCCTGAATTCACCTCTCCCTGGTCCTAAGGGGAGAACTACATTGGTCCTGAGGCCCCTCCTTGCTTTGTGCAATGGGCTATGTAGGTAGCACTTAGGATACATGGGGTCTCCCAAGGTTAGCTTGACCATCCCTTATCATACCCTCTCATGTGTTGCAAATATAAATAATTTTTGTGTATTTCTATTTGCCAACATTCATCTTTTTTCCTTTTTCAAACACAAACAAAAACAACATTCAAAACAAAACAACCATTCTTACTGTTAATCATCACTCAAAACCACATACATATTTAGTTTTATTTTTAGATGTTAAACAAATACATCTTCTCTCTCATCAACTCACAGGTCGGAATCCTTATTTATTCTTATATTCCTATGAAATTCACTTAGACCCTTGCACCTCCTCCCGAATCAGGTGGTGATCGTGATCGTCGATGCCTCTCAATTGGCATCTCCATCCTCAAAGGTGCCACTGTCATTGGTTCCTCCCATTGAGTCCACCAACATCTCCTGTAAACATATGAATACGTCCTCTCGCGTGGAGGAATCTTACCTACAGTCTCTCCACTCGTAACTGTGAAACCTCTAACAATCCCATTGTCTCATTCACCTGTGTTTGAAGCTGGTGAGCCAAATCCTATAGACGATCTCTCTCCGCTGTAATCACAGCTATGTTTGGGCGCTCAACGTGCACCATCACAGCTCTACTACCCACCATACTCTATAGACCTCTGTCGTTCCTGCATCCATTATCCTATGATCGGCTGCTATCTCTTCCTGGCCCTTTTGGAGGTATAGACCGGGGAGGTGAGAATGCTACCTCAGCGTCGATCCTCATGTATGGTCTATATGTCATAGGTATATATTGAACGAACCCAAATTGTCACCGCACGTGATCTAGAGGAATCCGCTCGTACTCACCTGGCCTATGCCCTATGATCCACCTCAATCTCTCTACACCCCTCAACTCCTCAACTATGTGCTCTATCACCATATAGTTCCCGTAAGGCCTCCAACAAATATCCTGCAATCATCACCATCTCCCATACCTATCTATAATACTCGATGTCATCTATCACCGGCCTGGGATCTCGCTTCTTGTTATGTCTAGACCCATCGTCTGAATCCCAACCTTTGCACTCCTAGCTCTCTCCTAACTAGATAGGTCAGCCTATTAGATGCACATAAACAATATGCTCATAGGCCCAACAATGTAATAAGTACGAACGAATCTAATGTCGTCTTGTGTTTTTGCTTGTAGGCCCATAGACCCTTATATAACTCTGCTAGATATGTGGGTGCCCATGCGAAAGTCATGCTCATTTCTATCATTTCCCGAATAACACTCATCAACACTTTTGGAAATCTTCCACCTTCCACCCTCGGTAATGCATAATACCCCACCACTATCATTAATAACATGGCCAACCTTGTCTCTCAGGTGTGTTGCATACATTGTACCATACGTAAATGATTAAACCTCATTGTTTCAAATCTCGTGTAGCTGAACCGAATACTGCTGTTATCGCTGCCCGCCCCATGCTAGGCAATGCCTAATACACTGTTTTTCCTATCATTGGGAGTCTCAAAATACGGAACACATCTTCCAAAGTCACTGTCATCTCCCCTGTTGGCAAATAGAAGGCATTATTTTCTGGATTCCATCTCTCAATCAACGCCTGCAACATAGCATGGTTACGCGCGATTCGTGAATAATAGCGGATTCCACTTAACCCCAAATGATTTATCAATGCCCATTCAGCTGGTGTTACATCCGCTCAGATTCGTGACAACAACGCTAGCACAGTATCATTCATCCTTAACCCTACTTCCGCCTGCATACATCAAAACGACACATAATTATTCAATAGAACAAATCTCCATGGGTTTTTTCTCAAATTCTGGAAACTCCTACAGTGACCGATATCGGTTATGGATAACCGATACCGATTTGCTGACCGATACCGGTTATTTCTAAACGATACCAGTCCCTGTCAAAAATATACCTACCCTGCTTACAACATACAACTATGATAATTATTTTTCCCGTTTACTCCTATTTATACCTAAAAACATACGTGACCACCCTATCTGCCTACCCCATAGCACTCACCCCATCCCTAATCCTTGGCTATTACCTTTTCTTTCTCATCTTTACCCACTTACACTTCTCTCATCCTATTCACAAAACATGCAAGAATCAAATTACAACCAAACAGTTTACCTTTCGGGATGCAGCAGCTTGGGGCGGAGCATGTCTTCCCCCTCGTCCCTACCTGCTGGATGCTTCTCCTCGTTCAGCCATGTTCACCACCCTCTTCAAATATAACTTGTCTTTCTACCTTCTGAATCTCATCCCACACTCACTTCACCTATCTCTTTCCTCCTTATCACTCAAATTCTTTCATGCAATTACCTGTATCAGTTGTCAAACAGCGTCGCATTCGCATATTTAACTTGTTGCATGCATCTAAAAATAAGAATGCTAAAAATAAGAACTTAAGTTGCCAACCAAGCAATTCTATTTTTAGGAAAATAATTCTGGCATAACCGATATCGGTTACATAACTGCTATCGGTCATATAGCTACCGACATCAGTTACATAACCACTATCGGTCATGTGTCCCCTTTTTGCTTAAACTTAAGCCATTTCTTCGTTTTTGCAAATATTTGTGGCGCCCGTCCATTTTACCTGCATAAACAACACCATTATCTATAATTTTTCATTAAATCCATATCTCATCACAATTTCATCAACATCATCTATCCATATTACGAACACAAACAAGCCATCAACAAACGATATCAAAAACCATCAATCTATACACCATTTGGATCCAACTCAGCAGCTACATACTTTCAATTTCACAAACCAGCGACACAACACATAAAAATAAACACAACATGTCAATTAAACTCATCATCTATATATACATACATTCCATTTCAAAAAGCCATCAACAAAAGACATCAACACCATAATATATAAACCATGTGGATCAAAATCATCATACATTCAATAAGACAAACCATCGACAAAACACATACACCATTTCATATACACTATGTGGGTCAAAATCATCATATATATATATATATATATATATATATATATACCAAAGGTTTCAAATATACAACTTGCCCTGCATAGGGGCCTCTGTGATCTCATAATAATACAAAGCCGGCACGTAGGCTGCAATAACTGTCAATAATCTCGACTCGGCTCGCAGGCCGGTCTCTCATATCAAAAATATACTCAGCTCGCAGGCCGGTATATACAATAAATGAATAAATAAATGAAAGAATCATCTGTGGGCACGTAGGCCTCTCTATACATAACCGGTTCGCAGACCGGTGCCTCTATCTAATATCCAATATACACACAAAACCATCTAACTCTGACCCAGGGATGTCTCAACTCTCCCCACTGCCCTCAGCACCTCTCCCTGTGGGTCCTGGCCCTGGCTCCCGCCTCCTCCCTGTCACCGACCCACCGGCTATAGCCGCACCACCCTGGGATCTCTGACTCTGCGAGGTCTTCGCTCTATGCACCGCATACGGCTGATAGTCAGCCCCGGTACCATTAAGGATGTCCTGATAGTACCGGGCCTCCACTCTCGCCTCCATATACCGAGCCCGTGCCACCAAAGCTGCTGGGGCTGGTCCCCCGACTCCTAATACTAATGGCCCCTGTCCTACCAGTACACCCTATGCCTGTGTCGGTGCCTGTGGCTGCGCCGGTGGTGGTGCCTGTACCTGTGCCTATGCTGGTGCCGCTGGTAGTGCCTGTGGCGGTACCTATACCTGTGGTGGTGCCTGTGGCGATACTTGTACCTGTGGTGGTGCTTGTGGCTAGGCCTGTACCTGTGCCGGGGCTAACTGCCCCTGTAGGACACCTATCTGTGCCTGTGCAGCAGCAAGCTGCCCCTATAACAACTGTACCTATCCCCTGAGCTAGTCCCTCTCTGCTCTAACAGCCGCTAAGTCTGGCTGTGCGGGATGTGCTCTCCTCGCAGCTCTCTCCCCTGCCCACCATACCAAAAATGATCCTATACACCCGGCGTCATCCACTGTATCATCTGCCTGCCGCTCGGCTACCCAATCTAGGTCCATAGGCTGTGGTGCAGGCAGTGGAGCCTCTACATCATCCCTCTGGTACTGAGGGAAGGGAGGTGGCTCATCCTTTCGTAGCCCCAGCTGTCGTCGTATCCTCTCTAGGGGTATCTTCTCATACTCTCCCGGCCTCCGTCCCGCTATCCAGAATGTAGACTGGATCCACTGCAATTGTGATCGGGATCCTCCGCGGGGCTGATGACCTCTGTAAGGCCTCCATACAATATCCAGGGTAGTCATGCCCTCTAATACATGCCGGTAATATACTACATCCCATCCGGCGAGAACTACCTGTGGCTGGCCCACGACCCCCAGCCACCTCTGAAAGCCATATCTATAAATCACCTGTGGCCCTGGCTGCTGGGGCAGCCCTACTGGTCGAATGCATATGATATGCTCATATGCCCAACAGTGTAACAAAAACGTAGAGCAAATCCCAAATCACCTCATCCGGCGGTAGCCCCACAGCTCTCGGTATAACTGCACCAGGTATACTGGTGCCCAAGCATAACATGTATGCTCCTCAACCATCTCGTGTAATACCCCCATCAGCACCCATGGAAAGCAGCCTCCCTCTGAGTCCGGGAGGGCGAAGCATGTAATGCTGATCATCATCAACATGGCAAGCCGTGTCTCATGTCGGTGGGCACGATACATATCCCCATAGGCGATGCTCGCGCTGTGATAAGTCAATAGCACGGCTGCATCCCCAAAGACCTGTAAGATGCTGTCCATGGCTGTCTCTGCATCCACCTGGAAGACTGCCTCTCCATCAATTGGTAATCTAAGGATGCGATACACATCCTCCAATCTAATGGTCATCTCTCCAGTCAGGAGATGGAACACATTGGTCACCGGATCCCATCTCCCGATGAGGGAAACCATCAGACTGTGATCCCTATCGATCGCCCTATACCACTGGACTCCGCCGAGTCCCACCTCGCGCATAATGCCCCACTGTGCTGCGGACATGTGTGGCTGCATCCGTCTCAATAGCGGGGGCATCCTATCCTGCATCGTCAGCTGCTGTCGTGCCTGCAAAACCAACTCACTGCATTATCCCAACTCTATAACACACACCTCCACCCACCTATCTTCTACAATATCCCCCTCCCTCTTCACACCCAAACCACACAACCCAATCATAAACAACAACAAACAACACAACCCAACAACCCCAACAAGAACTTAACATCCAAAACCACAACGATAACCAAACCAAACCAACCCTAAAAAAAAATCCTAAGGACCGGTACCGGTCAACCATTACCACCACCGGTCCTCCCTTAGCCTATCTCCATCGACGCCGGTCGCCATATGACCGACGCCGGTCAATATACAACTCCCCTCCAAACTGAAAAATGTGACCGATGCCGGTCGCTTAGCGACCGATATCAGTCACTGTTAAAACCTGGAGCCGAACCCGACGCGGCCCCCCAAATTGAATTTTGCCTATTTTTTCCCTATCTACCCACCCAAACACCCTAAAAATCTACCCACCCTGCCACCTTGGCCTATTTCACCCATCTACCCTCTCCTTTTTTCAAATAATTTCCATTTATTAATTATTTTCTCAAAAACCTTGAATTCCTACCCAAACCCCAAATACAGCCTAACAACATCAAATTCACACAATAAAGGGTTTCAAACCTACTGGTACAACGACACGTCGTCGTGGTGGGATGGGTGGTGGTGGTCCAGCTGGTCCAGCACCTCCTACTCCTCCTGGCTGAGCCATGGCTCTAACTCTCCTCTGTTGGGTCCTCCACCAATCAACTGCTGCCTCCTACTAACTAGGGTCCACCAACCACTCACTTCTCCACTCAAATAGCACTACCCTCAACCAACAAATGCTCCAATCTCAACAATACACCTCAGACAACTCAAATTGGGTTTCAAATTGACACTGTGATAATTACAGGCCCGTATTTTTTTCTTTTTATAGGTTTTTCGACCTATAACCGATACCGGTTATATTATGCCCTAAGGAACCGATATTGGTCACCCAACCGATATCGGTCATCAGACAATCGATATCGGTTTTATCCCACCTCTTCCCCAATTTCTGACCTTATTTACTAATCGCCCTTTCTCACAATATCACCTATATCCACCTTGGCTGAATACCCTTTGTTAACTTCATTGGCCCGACCCAAGGCCGTAACCAACAAATTTGACTCAACCCAAGGCCGCAACCAACCAATTTGGCTCAATCCAAGGCCACAACCAACCAATTTGGCCTGACCCAAAGCCGTAACCAACCATTTAGGCCGATCCAACGCCGCAACCAACCATTTGGCTCGATCCAAGGCTGCAACCAACCAATTTGGCCCGACCCAAGGCTGCAACCAACCAATTTGGCCAGACCCAAGGCTGCAACCAACCAATTTGGCCCGACCCAAGGCCGCAACCAACCAATTTGGCCTGACCCAAGGCCGCAACCAACCATTTGGCCTGACCCAAGGTCGTAACCAACCATTTGGTCTGACCCAAGGCCGCAACCAACCATCTGGCCTGACCCAAGGCCGTACCCAACCATTTGGCCCGACCCAAGGCCGCACCCAACCATTTGTCCTGACCTAAGGCCGCACCAATTAAATACCTCGCCCAACATCAACACAATACAATTTTATCCACCCATCATGTAGCTTTTTGTTCAATCGAGCTCACCTGTTCGTGTTTTAGCATGATTAGGGTCCTTGACTTGATCAGTTGACCAACTTTTCCTAGACCAAGACCGTGACATTTATCTCAAACAAACCAACCATTTGATACTACCGCACATGCCTCAACGTTCCTGTACCTTACCTGTTATATCCCCTGGAGCTACTTCCTATGCCTTGGATACTAGGATTATATCACCCTTGTTTGGATAAACTATTGACCTTTGCCTATGAATTACTTGTTTTCTCTTCAAATCATTTTACCCTATTCGCACTACTGCATGTCAATGTGTGTCTGCTTCCTTGGACCTACCCCACCATCTTACCATTATCTAAACACCATTTACCCTTTATCAACCCTATCCCTGATTTCACGACTACCTCAATCCGTGATAGATTTGAGGGGGATTACCAATACCCTTAACAAGGGGAAACCACTTCTTATTAGTGTCCATGCAGCTTTAACCAAGACAAGCTACACGACAATAAGGGGCTAATGTAGACACCGAATTTGTGTCTTACGACCCCCTGTGACCCGCATCTCATTTCGCAACCTAATCTCATCACCTAAAACCTTACACAATTATTTATTAATTACCTTATAATTAATAAATCCACATCGCCATACCTGCCACCCTAATTTTGCCACCTCATCATGACCTAGTCCTAACCCTAAACTAACCTAATTAAGACCTATAACTTGGTCTACATCCACACCCATGACTAGGGACTCCTTACTCACACCCAAAACTGACCTTGTAGTAACTTGACCAAGCCCGCAACTAATCCCTTGGGAGAAAAGGAGGAAAAGTTAGCTATTTTACTAAAAATAGACCACTTTGACCTGACCGATACCGGTTCCTACTCAACTGTCTGTCAGTTACGTAACCACCATCGGTTCCCTGTAAATGACCTCTTCCTAACCAGAAACAAAGATCGAAGGATTTTGGGATGAATCAGATTTTTCATTTAATCAAAAAGAGGAGAGAATCATTGAAAAGATCTAGATTTGCTTGGCCGAGAAAAGACAAGTGAAGAAACAAGAAGAGTTTACAGAGAAGGGACATCAAGCCCAATACTGCAACTGAATAACTAGAGCCCAGTGACACTCATCCGAGCATCAGAAGAGGAGATAGCTCATCTTGGATTGTCAGATCATCCTACTTGAGCCCTGTCTTCGTCATCACAGTCCTGGAACCTACATCTTCATCAGGAATGAGTAAGTAGTGTCTTGTATGTTTCTAAGCACCATTTCTTGAGCCTATGAATTGATAGTAATTATAAACTCATTCCATAGATCTACCACCTACCAGCACCCTACACTTAACCTTCATTTATACATCTTTGAATTGCCCAAAAGACCATTTTATCACACTCTGAGTCTTCCCTATCCTCCCATTCTTCCCCTCAGCCATTCACCAGTCTTAATAACCTCAAAATCACCTTGTAACCAACCTCTATTCAGAAGAACATAAATTTTTGACCCTATCGGTGTCATTTATCCCCTACCGGTAGCGGTTCTCTAACTGCGGTTGGTTATCCAATGACAGGCATCGGTCACTGTGACTTATACCCCCAAAACCTTCCTCTCACCCTATTTGTCACCTAACCACCTCAGATCCAGTTTGGTTTATCCCTATAATTCAACCTGAATGTATCAACGACCAGTAACCGAAAAAGTGACATGACGTTTTTATTATTGATAAATTTAGCCTCTATTGCTTTGTAACGAGGTACCTAAATCGTGATTTTGCAATAGTTTTGTTTGTTATCATTTGTGTTAATTCGTATTTAAAAGGGGAACTGACTACCTTCGAAAGGAAGTTTTATATTTACTAGGGCCTAAGGTAGCTCCCTCATTTATTATCTAATTAAAATCTAGTGGTCTTGTATTCTTACTTGCAGGTAGTCCTTCCAAGACAAAAAGGAGTCCTTCGCAGTCAATCTAATCTTTCTCTACGGTACGCGCACACCCTCTCGACATTCAACAGGTATTCCCTCCTAGCCCTAACCTTTATCTATTTCTCAAAGGAATGATAGGATATAAGCAAGTCTATTCCACAGAGTCGAAACATTCCGTGCGAAACATTTTGAGGTACGCAAAGATGGTGGAAGGTGATGCGGGGGGTTAATGATGAAAGACATCACACATTTATTACTATTAGGGGGGTGTTAATTTTCTCGTAATCTGGGTTTATTCCTCTATTGGAATCCAGGTTTAGGGGATGTTAATTTTCTTGTAATGTGAGCACCGTCGAGGTTTATAGCTATTAAGGGGGTGTTAAACCTGGATTCCAATAGAGGAATAAACCTAGATTACGAGAAAATTAACACCCCCCTTAATAGTAATAAATGTGTGATGTCTTTCATCATTAACCCCTCACATCACCTTCCACCATCTTTGCGTACCTCGAAAGAAGGGACATGAAATCACTGGGGACATTTTCCTCACACACTTGACACTTAAAATTAGCCGAAAAATGTCCCCAGTGATTTCATGTCCCTTCTTTCGAGGTACGCAAAGATGGTGGAAGGTGATGCGGGGGGTTAATGATGAAGGACATCACACATTTATTACTATTAGGGGGGTGTTAATTTTCTCGTAATCTGGGTTTATTCCTCTATTGGAATCCAGGTTTAGGGGATGTTAATTTTCTTGTAATGTGAGCACCGTCGAGGTTTATAACTATTAAGGGGAGGTTAATGTTCATGTAATGCTAGTGCCATTGGCGTTTCTAAATACTAAGGGGATGTTAATGCACATTTACTCCTCTAAAGGAATCTGGGATTTATGTTTCTACTTGGTGTATTTGGTATTGCAGTTATGTGGTCGGGTCTATGTAGCATTGAACAATAAGTTTTTCTTCGCGATAGCTTGGATTTTAATAGGAATATGGTGGAAAATTTTGTTGAAATTGATCCTTGATATCTTAATGATGTTAAATATTAGGTTATGGAGGTGTTCAATTGAATGATATTCTCCCCTTTCTCAACTTTAGATTAGAGCTGTCCACATGTTTCCTTTGCGCAACTGCAAAGGTGAAGTACATAGGAAAGTTTCCAAACAAGCGTGGGCCTTCCACGTGTCCCACGCCTTATAAATTTACTTGAAAATTTTAAGTATAGAGAGGAGCTAGCGAAAGCCTCCACATGTCTCCTTGGCGTAATTCTAAAGGTCAAATCAAGACGTGAATTTTTCAAATGAGCACAAGCACTCCATGTGGACAAGACTTGAGTTGAAGTAGGCCTTACAGTTTCAAAATGCCCCGCCGAGCCATATCCAATCAAGAAAGGAGCACGTTTCCATAGATACTGGGACAAAAATTTTTGGGACAGGGAAAACAAAACATGACTCTGGAAAAATGGAAGGAAGGGAAAAAAACCAAATTTACGCCCAAATTACAAATTATTTCTCATGGTGAGAGGAACGGAAAACAATATCTGGAGATAATGTGATCCTCGACCAAAGGAAATGACTTGTCGTGGCAACCAAATGAAGAAAAGAGCTGTCACGCATCCATTCGGGGAAATAGAAAATACGATAGAGCTCGTAGACTGGGACATTTTTAGAACAAACAGGGTGAGATCAAATTGAGCACCAACGATAGGTACTAACTATTTGGCTACAAAAGGTCTCTAATAGTTTGTTCTTATGATTTTTGAGGTCAAATATTGCATGTGCAGTGTAGAGTAATTATTTTCCAATCACACCAACGATGTCAAAATGTCATTAGTAGCACATGTCAGTTAAAAATACCACTATTGTTTTGTAGAGTTTTGTTTATACAGGAGAATTGTAAAGGTATATTTATTCAAAGTTCAATGATGTTTGGGAGAATAGGCTAAACAACATAGGAAATGTAATTTAAATTACATTCATAAATTATACTCAAATGATTGGAAAAATTATTTATTGTCAAATGTCTAGCTAAATGTGTTCTTACCAAATAATTAACAAACTACTTGAAACCCAAATGAATGAAAAAATGTATGCATGCAAAGTATTGCAAAAAATGAAGATATGTTGATTGTATAACAAAAGGTTTCCCTATCATATATGTGAACTGTTCACCAAAAGCCCTTAAAGAAATGTGGAAGACTGCTTTGAAACACGGCGTGGACATCTGCCAAAGCATACATGAGTTTCATAAAATTATTAAGTTATAGGTGCCGTGGCAGATTCTGCAGAATGTGGAAGTATGTGAATTGTTTAAAAAAATGCTTGAAAGATATATTATCTCAAAAACTGCAATGATTGTGATATATATAGATTATGGGTTTCTTGAAAAGACATTAGAAACTCCTAAGGTAAATGTAACTAGCATTCGTATAGATGAAATGAGCTTCCTCAAACTTTGATTTGAATGTACGAACCTCTCACTTGCTTCCCAATCTCCCGTTGTCCTTATTTCCCTCACCATATTTTTCAGAGCTCTTGGTTTGTTGTCACTCCTCCAAACCAATTTCTCACAACCCTCATTTTTTATTGTCTTCTCAACTGTCTTCGTAAATGATGGACCTCAAAAATGTTATATTGAAAATTTGCGTAAGTAGTGACTCATAACGATGGAAATCTACAATATTTCGTTATATTTTAAAATTGTTCAATCTGCTATAAAATATTGTTCACCAAGAATAACTCGAACATATTGCGTACGAGAATATACGCATAACTTTTAATTTTATTATTTTTAGAACTTTTCTTATTGAATGTCTGATTGCATACACAATAGGGATTTTTAAGTTATTAAACCTAAGTTATAAAGGACATTGGCATCCTCATTAAGCATTACCACTGTTTCACAAAATGTAGCTAAAACGTGTCCATGGAATATATTTATTAACTTGTTAGCATAGTCTTAATGTGCATTAAAATCAGATATTTGAAATTGGGTAGGGACATATTTCAAAACGTAATGGAGATGTGACATGACTTTAAGCAAATATTTTAATTATATGTACTCTGGTAAATATGTACGTCAGACATGGAAGAATGCAATTGGAATGTCAACTATTTGACTAAATGGCTTTAGGATATGTTGCCTTATTTTTATAGTAACTAACAAAAGACATGGGTATCCTCACGTAACGTTGAATTTTTTTTATCAAATGTAATCAAGTGTCCTACCTAATCAGTTACCATTTTCTAGGATACTCCCAACCTATGCCATATTTTGAAATTTGAAATAGGGTGTCAAAATTTATCTTGTAACAACACCATATTCTTTATAAAACAAAAGGGGGTGGCAGTTCTTCCCGCATCCTCACTGAGCATTTCCACTATTTTGCCAAATAAACAATAGAGTGGATAACATACTAGAATTTTTCCAAATGTTGTAAATGTAGGTGCTCTGAGAGATATGTATGAAAAATGTAGGAGAATGTAATTGGCCTACAAACTGTTCACCTAAATGCCTGGTCAAAATATTGAATCATGGACTGTAATAATTTTAAGATACACACAACATGGGACAAAAAAATGCAAGAATCAGTTGTAAATCTAGAGTCAAAAACCATTACTAACATCCTCTCAATCTATTTCAAAAAGGGAATTTTAGAAAAAAGACTTTTCTAGTGATTCACATTTTGTAAAATTAGTAAAAACATTTTGTTATCTTCCACAACCTTCCCTCTCTCTCAAACCAGTACTCAACCAAAGCTATTACTATTGGGGGATGTGGTAAGCCCTGTTTGAGCCATGTGAAATTTTGAACTAAATTTCTAGTAGGACCCTATTAAACTATTTCACCAAATGTAATGAGTAGTTAATCAACTCAATCAATTCACCTTTGTAAGTAGACTTGCATCCTCTAAAAAAAAGAGATTTTGAGTAGAGTATGAACATCCATAGAGGCATAGTAGGAAGTGTGATTAAATCTATGTAGTGGTAGATAGTGCCCTATTAAACATGTATATAAAATGTGGTCAAAATACCTTGCAAAATTTTAAATATCAAAATATGAGCTTTAGTAAATGGACACGAAGTGTTTGACCAAAGGATTGGAGGTGATAACTTGTTATGGAATATCATACTTGTAACAAAACTCATTTTTTAGGTGTAAAGCCAAAGTCTGTAAACTTTTCCAACATCTTATGTCGTGCCTAAATTGGAACATTAGAGTAGGTCATGGACAACCATCCAAGCATAATGGTAATGAAATTTTTTCAGATATAGTTGGAAGTACCCTACTAGCCATCTTACATCCCTTTCGGATGTAACTTGCAACTCATGTGTAAATTTTAGTTACGGAGGAGGTGCTTTTACAATGATAACACCCCCAAACAAAAGTGTTTGTTTCAATAGTATGATATAATGTGACAATTTTCCAGTAGTCTTTTCCAACCGATGAGGATATAATCAGTTCATTTCATCAATTGATGAAATAAATATGATCCCTAAAAATCCTATATATCCCTTCATATATTTGGTCAAATCAGGTTATGTTTATTTAAAGAAGCCAAATAGGAGTACTTCGAAATTTTCTGGTACCATCAAAAAACAAGGAATTGAAAATGTCGAGTCTTTCTATAAGATAATGGGTGATGTATCCACACAATGTTTTTACTATTTTTTGTTTATACTTTTGTTAAAATTGTGGATTTGAGTTTGTAGACTCCACCAACAAAATTTTTGTGTAATATTAAATTGTTAAAAAATGTGTCAATTATCATAAATACAAAAATAGTAGATTATGGCAAAGCTACAATAATAGATTGTGGGTATGCTACAATATTAAATTGTGACAGTGCTACAAATAAAAAACCATGACATTATCATGATTCAAAATGTGTCACATTACATAGAGATTTAATTTTTGGGAAATTTTGGGAGTTTAAGTCTCATATGCTTTTTATGAAACCCTAGTTTCCTTTATTTAACCTAGTTTGTGATTCTCTGTAAGTTAAACCAGTGTGGATACATCTTCCTTACTTTCCCCTCCAATTTTGTTTTGAGAGTTGTTTAATTTCTATTGGAAATACTGCTGGGGATAATGTTTAGTTATTAACTCCTAAAACTTGGAAGAGTTTGAGCATACTACTTCATGCTCGAATATTAGTTGATATGGACTAACATATGTGGATTTCTCTATATGAAGCCTTGTTTTTGAACTTGAGAATTGCATGGAAG
Source organism: Taxus chinensis (assembly GCA_019776745.2). Classification (NCBI taxonomy): domain Eukaryota; kingdom Viridiplantae; phylum Streptophyta; class Pinopsida; order Cupressales; family Taxaceae; genus Taxus; species Taxus chinensis. Next base: position 915,491,480 of record CM034147.1, on the reverse strand, counting down.
TATAGAATTTCAAGGAAATCATTGCAAAACTTAGATTCACGAGCTGGTTTCAAACAAATAGATGCAGATCATGCTTCTGCTACTTGGCCATAAGTAGCATGAAATAATACAAAGCATGTAGTCTGGGATCTTGATTGAGATGTATTGATTCATTTAATATTGTGTGTCATGATAGGAAGGTTCAATGCTTATGGCAGACAAGCTTGCAAGTATTGGGATCAATCGGTTTGGATAATTGTGCAATGTTTCCCCATATTGTGAATATGATGTTGAAGTGTTAACAAGGCCATCTGTCCCTGAACAAGATTAAAAATTTACAAAAATTTTCTCATGATGCTTAGGTCAAAAGATTTATCATGATGCCATCTGTCCCTAACATAGATTTCTATGGGGAGTTTGTTGTTCAATGATATTGATAGCGAGCCAATGATGTGTGTGATTGCAAAGGGTAAGATAAACTTTGTTTGGCAAAGACATCATCTAACTGAAATACTAATACCATTCTTAGAGGTCTGGTTGCTCTTGAATCAAACTTTGATAATGTTGATTGCATTATTAACAGAAACATATAACAGCCTCAAGGGATGTTGAGGAGCATGACCTTGGTACAAATGAAGAAACAAAGGAAAGATATGGTTGGGCAGCAATCTGAACAAGGAGGAAAAATAGTCCTATGTTCTAATTGTTGAAGAAATATCAGGACTGTCCTAGCTTGGTCTTATTCTGAATTGAAAGCATACAAAGAGGATTTGTTTCAGCATGAAATTCCTCTTGGAATCTAACGCAAAACCATTTAGAAAAAAGTAGATGTCTGATTAATCCACTCCTCTCTGTGAAGATGAAAGATGAATTGAACAAAGCTGAAGAGACGGAGGGATCATTCAGCCAACAAGGTATTTTTCTTGGGTTGAAAACCTTAGTGCCAGTTAGAAAGAAAGAATGGATGATATCAGGATGTGCGTGGATTTTAGACATCTGAACATAGAGCATCAATGAAGGATAATTATCCTTTACCAAACATGGAAAACATGCTGCACAGTTAGTGACTGGTTCTAAGATTGCTTGTCTACCTTGGATGGTTTCTCTGGCTATAATCAATTTGTTATGAAGGAATCAGAAATAATTAAGACAATGCCTTTACCACTCCTTGCGGGAGCTTATGTCTATGTTAGAATGCCCTTTGATTATGATGAATGATGGAGCAACCTTTTAAAGAGAAATGTATGTTGCTTTTGTTTGTTACATTAATGACTTTATTTCTAGTTTACCAAGACAATGTGACTGTGTTTTGTAGAAAGCAGAAGTGATCACTTGCTAGCACTTGGAAAGAATGTTGATGAGAAGATACAGAGAGTATGGAATTTCACTCAATCCAAAGAAGTGCCATTTTGGAGTGCTAAAGTCCAAGTTTCTTGGTCACATTATGTCAAATTATGGTGTCATGATTGATCCTGAGAGGGTAGAGGCCATCAACAAGGTCCCAATTCTAAGAACCAAGAAGGGAATCTCAATCCTTCTTCGGGAAAATAAAATTTCATCAGAAGATTCATATAAAACTTTGCTGAGTTGACTCGTTCCAATTACTTGCATGCTAAAGAAAGACCAAGTTATCAAATGGGAAGAGGCTATACAATTCAAGCTTTTGAATGCAATCAAAGAAGCACTAAAGACAGGCACCTATTTTGGCAAGCTCCAAATTACAAGAATACTTTTCAAATGTTCTCCTTTGCATCAGAAAACACCATGGCGTATGGGTTGCTGCAAGATGATGATGAAGGGGCTAAGAGACCAATTTCCCTTATTTAGTAAGGCATTGCAAGCATGCTGAGTTGAAAGTAAACACATCATGGAGAAGTAATAATTTTCCTTCGTGAAAGCAACAAAGGTTTTCAGACCTTATATCTTGAGCTCTAAAATTTGTTTCTTATTTTCCCCACACAAAGGTGAAAGATACATCTTGTCAGAGATGGAGGTCTCAAGAAAAAGATGTAGATGGGTGAACAAGTTGCAAGAGTATGACATGGACATCCAAACCACAAAATTCATGAGAGTTTTGGGCCTAGCTAAGCTTATGACTGAGAGCAAGTTGCAAACCATTGAAGTGAATGAAGTAGAAGAAGAAAGGGTTCAGATGTGCTTTAGAAAGTTGGTAAGTTCTGAATGGTACAAAGATATAATCTTTTATCTCTGAAATCTATGTGCTGTCCTAATTATTTAAGTAAAAATAAAAAAAGAGATCTGAAGCTAGCCTCCCAAAAATATGTCATGCTACTGATTTTGGGCTGATCTTAGAAGAACCCTAGAGGGAGTGCTCTTGAAGATGTATTGTTGAAGATGAAGCTCACAAAGATACTTGTTGACTTCCATGGAGGAGTTTGTGGGGGAAATTTTGCTGGAAGGGTCACTACTCATAAAATTTTGAGAGATTATTATTGGTGGCCCACCCTTTTCAAGGATATGCAACCATGCTAGTTGGAAAATGTGAAAGTTTCCAGCATTTTTCTAGAAGAATGAAAGCTTCAGGTTCCCTTCCTTTGCATAGACTGTGTCAATTGAATCTCCATTCAAACAATGGGGAATGGAATTCATTGGTGAGATTTCATACCCTTCCAATGTCTATCCATAAGTGGATTCTTGTAGCCACATGATTACTTCACTAAGTGGCTGGAAGCAATCCCCGCTAAGAAGGCAACACACCAAGTTGTCATGGACTTCGTGCTGAATCATATCATATGCAGATTTGGAGTGCCAAGTAAACATTGTTGCTGATAATGTCATGTGTTTCAGAGCTAAACCTTTTATGGCAATGTGTAAAGAGTATGGAATCAATCTGACATATGCTTCTAAATAAAACCCCCAAGGCAATGGACAAGCTGAGTCTAGCAATAAAAAATTGTTGAAGATCATTAGGAGAACTTTGGAATTGAACAAAAGGAAGTGGGGTGAGCAACTGATTTTTTTTGTTTGGGTTGATAGGATCACTTCCAAGAGAGCTACTAGTAAAATCCTATTTGAGTTGGTATATGAAACTAAAGCTTTTTTTCCCCTTACATTTACAATTATATTCATTTCAGTTTATTCAACAACTTGAAGATCAAGAAGTTAGTCCATACGATGCTAAGGATCAATCAGATTGTTGAGCTAGATGAAGAAAAAAGGGCATCCCACCAAAGGCATGTAAGAGTTTAGAGAAAAATTGAAGAAGTTATTTGACAAGAAGGTGACTCGTAAGAGCTTTCAATGTTGTAGATCTTGTGCTATTGTGGGATAGCAGACATGAGGATAAGTTCCAACATGGTAAAGTTTGATGCATTGTGGATGGGCCCTTACTCCATTGATATCCAAATTGGTGAAAATATCTTTTTTATTAAGGACTTAGATGGAGAATTAATTGAACTTCATGTTAATGGTATACATCTGAAGAATTTCTTGGATTAATCCCCAAATTTGAGGTATACACTGCTTGTATAGTGTATTGTCTTTGTTTTTTGGCTCTATTTTTGCTGTTTTTTTTTGGTTTGTGGTTTGCCCTATTCTTGGTAGCCATTTTTTGTTGATTGGGTTTGGTTTTTTTGCCCTGTATTTTGACTTCATTGCTTAGTGGTTGTTTTTAGATCTTGGTCTGCTTATTTTCTTCTTGTGGCACTCGCTGGGAGTGCCCATCCCCTGAGCAGGAGCTGATGTTGGTGCCATTATTGAGCTTGCACCGTTTTTCCCTAAATTTTTCCTTCATTTTGCGTGCTCTGAAATGTTTTTTCTCTCAAATTGGTGGTCTACAACTTTTTCCTCCAATGGAATGCCTTGAAATGCTCATAAACTTGTTTTTTGCCCCAATTTGAAAGAAATTTACATGTGTGCCCTATTTTGTGCCCTAATTTTTCTAAAATATGCAGGATCTGCCATTTTTCCTTTTTTACCCGATCATGGAAGTTTAAAATTAATCAATTTTCACTTGTATGCCATTGAAAATCCAATTCCATGATAAAAAATTCTTTGAAATCATGTTTCAGCTAGTTCAATTTCAAGAAATTTGTCGTCCTTAGCAAAAAAATTGAATTCTAGGGAATCCCCTGGCATTTTCTGTGTTTTAACAGTCAGAAGGGTGTCATTTTCCTATCAATTTCTTCTTTAGGATTCATCAACAACGTGGCTTGTTCTAATTGGCTGAGGGACAATGGGAAATTGTTTTAACTTATCACTTTTTGCTTTTTTGGCAAAAGGGAGAATTTGGTCCTATGGCTCCACTTTACTCTGATTGGTTCTAAAATGATGATGTGTCCTCTCTTGATTGGATGGGAAGCAGCGGGTCTTTTTGTGCCTTAAGGCATTTTGGAATAAAGAGTTAAAGAGAAAAGAAAATATCTAGGGCCCACAATGAATTAGGAATGGACACGTGGCAGGATCAAGGGCAGAGGGGAGTGTGGGCTACTGGTGAGTTTTGAAAACTTTAAAATTTTGTGAAGGAGGTATGAAGCAAAAAAGGGAGTTATGGCCCCACAACGAATCAGAAGGTGACACGTGGTAGGGAAAGGTGGAGGTGAGGGAGTACAGAGGAAATGGTGAAAATTTTCCTTTGTGGAAAATGTTGTTAAAATATAAAAATATAAATAAGAGCGCTGCCCCGCAACCAATCAGGTGAGGACACGTGTCTTGCGGGAGGGCAGAGCCGTAGAGGAAAAATAGAAAATTTTATTTTTTCCAAAAAGAGGGAAAATGTTTAAAATTGAGCTGCGACTCCGTATCCAGTCATATTGTGCCACGTGTCAGGCTCAAATCTCAATAGTGGAGGAAATCGAGAAATTTTGCAAATTTCCAAAAAAGGTGGAAATGTGTAGAATCGGTCCGCGATTCCAATGGGACCCACATTGGGACACATGTCAAGGTCATTTTCAAAGGGCAGAGGGGCGGAGAAAAATGTCAAATTTTTACATTTTTTTAAAAGTGTTAAATTTTAAAAAGTGATCCCAAGCCCATTTCTAATCACATTATGACACGTGGAGGGCTTAGATTAAAGGATAAAGGAAGATCAACGGTAACTATGTATTTTTTAGTTTGACCGCCATTTGAGATCCAAGAAGCTTGGAGATGTGATTTTTGCATAAATTGTCACCAAATTTTTGGTGAATTCATGTCGTTTTTTGCTGAAAGGATCAATGTAATCAATTTGAAAATTCAATTTGCATATCTGAGGTAATTTTGAAATGAATTTTTTTCGGGCTCGAGCAGAAACGTGAAATACCAGATCAAAAAGTTACAAAGGAAAATTTGGAAAGTGTAAAGGTGAAATGATGAAAGAGGAGCATGCTGCATGAAAGAAGGAGGAAAAACATGCTCCCAGTTGAAACTATGATGCAAAAATCCTCAATGATTCACCTTTTTCGAAACACCTGGCAACTTTTGTTGCAAATATGTTAAACGTCCCTGTATGTGAATCATGATGGAGTTTTGTAACAAATTTGATCCTTTAGCATATTATTTTCTTGGGAAAGAAGGATTGAAGGAGATTTAATGCTATATATTGCATGAATTTGTCATGTAAAGGGTTGGAAGAGTTTAAAAAATCTTGGAAAACTAAAAATTTCTTGGGAAAATCTGGGAAGAAGTCCATTCTTTGAGTGACCACCTGAGAAACTCATATAACTCTCTCTGTATCAAATTTAAAATCATGTTAAGTTGGTTACACATGTATATCCATTAACAAGCTCTGAGATTATTTTTCAAAACATTCCCTTGCTAATAAATCTGATCATTTTTTGAGTTATTATGTATTGTCTTTGGAAAAATATGTGAATGCTTACATTTCAGAATGCATTTCAAATTTGTGTTTCTTGTTTCTTGTTGCAGTCTTGTGTTTAAAATATCTCTTGATCATACATGGTCTCATTTCTCGTGATAGTTTAGTGGCATTTTCAATCTCACATTCAGAAGAGCTTTCATCTGATAAAGAGATAAAAAAAATTAAAATCACTTTACCTTCCTTGACTTCAAAGATTGTTTGTAAACCTTTGGGTGCACCTTAGGTCATGATTAAATAGTGATTGCTAAATGCTTCATTGGTTCATTATAACTCAAGATTTTATGATAGATGATCAAAGATTGTGTGGAAAAGTGTAGATCTAGGCCTCCATTTGATGCACATATCCTGGTTGGAGGGATGATTAACCATTTTGATACTTTTTACTGTTAAGTTTCTCCATATTTTACTAAAATCCTCAAAGAGTCTGGCAGACCTTGGTTTGTCTTATCTAAAATCCCACCCAAAAAATAATTCAAAACAACTAATCCTATCCTATTTTACCCCTATTTTCACCTGTATACCCACAGAAGATCAAAATACATTTGCTAAAGTATGCAAAACAGATCAGGATTTCAAAATGTCTTCAGTAACCCTTGCCTTGCATTGAAAGTATCTCCATAATCTGGAAGTGACAACTTGTGAAAGTTCGATTTGGAATGTTGATAATATTTTCCCAAGGCCCTTTTCATACTATTTGCACAAATTGAGGGATATCTTTATCTCTTTCACCATTTGAGGGTTACAAAATAGGTTCTCTGACCTTGGTTGAAAGGCACAACCTAAAACAATTAGGACAAGATCAAGTCCTATTTGAGTGCTATCCATATCTCCACAAATGTGAGTGCTAGTTAGATCACATGCCCGACTACAAAACAACATACATCATGATCTATTTGTCTTCAAGCTTCATGCCCATATCTTTGATGCTGCTCAGATTGAAAAGGAGAAAAAATTTGGGTACTAACATATTGAAAAATAAAATTTCATGAAAATACATTGTTGAAAGATACACTATTAAATTCTCGCACATGACCTTTCACATTCTATAGTTTCCGTTTGTATTCCCACTGCAATAATTTCCAAAATTTGGTTGAAAGAAGATACACCAAGTTGAATAGATCAAGAGGTATTGTTGACCCCAATTTTAAGGATTTGCAAAATCATCCAAGATGAGTTAGAGATAATCCCTACTATTTTTCTCAAGCCTAATCCCCATCTAGGTCTTTAAGCAACTCACCTAGCAATCCTATCCAAACTCCCGTTGATACTCCCCCTTCAAATTCTCTTATTTTTTAACCACCATTGAGCATCGAGTTCCTGGAAGAAGAATAATTTAAAGAATAACTTGTAGAAGCAAGAGCTGAAGTAGAAGCGTAAAAAATGATGAACAAAGTAGAAAGACCTCAACGCATTGTTCCATGGGGAAGAATACAGGGCCACTTACTCTTGAACCACCTCTTCATGATCTACCAACAACTTCCCCACAATAACTTTCCAAAGTTCAAAGGTGATGGCACATAACTCCTTGAAGAGCACATATCATCCTTCTCTACATCATGTGGGATTCTTGGTGTCCAACATGAAGATGTCGCTGTAAGATTGTTTATGGAGTATCTCCAAGAAAAAGTAGTAGAATGGTTCTACCTCCTGCATGTCCAATCCATCAATTGTTGGAATGCAATCAAAAGCTAGTTCTAAGGAAGATTCAAATTTACTGAAGATTGCTAGGACCTCTTGGTGTACTTAGATCAAATGAAGAAATAAGAAAGTGAAACTATAAGAAACTTCGTATCTCATTTCTAATGGTTACTTCGTAGGATACCGAAAGAATATTCACCGTCTGAAAACAATATCAAGAGAGTCTTCATCAATGATCAATCACTGGAGGTAGGATTTTTTCCTACGAAGAGTTCAACCAAGAAATATTGTAGAAGCATAAAGGATGGCCATCAAAGTCGATGATGATCTCATCCTATCAGGGAAGATAAAGAATCCATCAAAGGGCAAGGCCCAATGTCCTAGAGATTAGAGAACTAATATATTCCTACAAAAATTGGAAAACGAGATGAAATATTTGAAGAGGGAATTATTTGAATGAGTATCTTCTAAAAGAAACAACACAAATAAAATTACAGGAACACCTTGAAGGCTTGCCTTCAAAGCCCCACCCTTGAACACAAATTGCAGGATTTAGGAAAGTGAAGCAAAGCTTGAACAAGAAAGTGAAGGCGATGATCTCCTAGAAGTTGATGAGCTTGAGAATGATACAAAAATCAGATTTTGTGAGTATTCTGGAGGTGATGATGAAGAAGAAGAAGATGTACCTTGTTTCTCATGTGTGGTATTCACTCATTCTTAGTCTGAGAAAGGAAAGCCTTCCTCCACTACTGCTAAGAAAAAGAAGACTGAAGACCTGTCATCACCAATCCGACACTATGATAATTATCCACTGGGAACTCCTCATGCTATGATTATTTACTAATGCATAACCTTTAGTTTTATGGATGTAATATGGAAACACAACAACAAACATAACACAAGAATACCATAGACTATGATACGAAGGAATGATGACAAATTTGAAATATAAGTGTAAATTATAATCTCAACATGAAATTGTTACAATCTCACCCATGAGGTACTTTAAGTGTTACTGAATTCACTTGCCTTCCAACAATAACTATGGGAGAAAATTCACAATGGATTCTTTAACACACATTCTAAATGATGGCTTTCTTTACACACTTACTCATACAATATTTCTCACTACTTCTCTCTATGTTAAATGAGGGGGTGGGCTCTTTATTTATAGGAATTCAAGCTTATCCACCCTATCTATAAGACAGGATAGGAAATATCTTCCGTCAAATCATATTCCATGCCTAAACTCTTGCCTTTACATGTAGGCTTATCTTCTAAGATAAGATAAACCTTATCATCTCACATGGGTTCCACCTTCTAAGAATTTTCCACAAATAAAATACACAAAATATTTATGACATCACTCTTTGTCCTTATTACAAATATAATATTTCTAATTCCTAATCATGTAGAAACCTACTTCTCTACTTACCCCAACTTTGACATTTTAACATTACCGGACCACTTACGACAAATATTTACTTTTTACCACAACATTCCTTTTGTACTTTGAGTATTACCGTACTTTACTTAATTGGTGGCACAATACTGATGGCGCCGTTATTTTCTATTAGACGCCACTATTAATCATACTTAACAACATCCTATTCCTAATACATACATAATAACATAGAAATTACGGAGGAAAATTTTAATGTCGACATTTCCCCCCTTCGTAGCTTCTACTCTGCCCTCGGAGTAGACTATTCTAGTGCTTGGAAAATATTTACCTTGTCGTGGTTGACACATTTCATAATGGGAGTGCCATCTAATTCCTCCAGTCGATATGTACCATTTTCATGTACAACTGCTATTTTGTAGTGCCCCATCCATTTGGGAAGAAATTTTCTCTGCCTTCTTTTTTTGTATCTAGAATCATATACTAGAACCAAGTCATTCACATGAACTGGAGACCAATGGATCTTTTGATCAAATTATTCCTTCTGCTTCATTTTCATCTTATAGCTTGTATCCTTCGCTATTTCCCTCATTTCCTATAGCGAATGAAGATGCACCAACCTTTCTTTTACGGAATCACTTTCATACATCCTTTCCTTTTTCATAACTCTCACAGTGGGAATATCAAACTCAATAGGAAGAACTGGATCAATGCCATAAGCCAACTGAAATGGGGAGTATCCTGTTGCTGACTTTGATGTTGCCCTATATGCCCACAATGCTGCATGAATCCTTTTATCCCACTTATGTACGTACAAGGCTGCATCTTTTGCTAGAATTTGACACAACACAAAAAATTTTCGTTCCACCTGTCTATTTTTGCTTGGCTTGCATGTTGTTGCCTTCCTGTGCTTAATAGAAAACTTGTTGACTAGGGCCTCTACCACCTCATTAATGAAGTGGCTTCCTTGATCTATTAAAATTTCTAATGGGAAACCAAATCTGGTGACAATGCGTTCATATATGAACCTTTCCACTTCATCCATGGAAGCTGTTTTCAATGGCCTAGCTTCAACCCACTTGGTTAAATAATCTGTGGCAACTACAATATACTTATTTTTACATGGGGTAGTTAGAAGTGGACCTACAATATCTATTCCCCACTTTTCAAAGGGACCAAGTGGAATAATATGACATAATGGAGCTGATGAAGTCTTACGGTTACCATGTGTTTGAAAAATATCACATGTCTTACAATAGTCATAACAATCTCTAAAAAGAGTTGGCCAGTGATAACCTGCATCCAAGATCATTCTTACTATAAGTTGTCCAGAGAAGTGTCCTCCACATGTACCATTGTGAAATTCTTATATCATCTCCTTCCCTTCATCACGTCCAACTACCCTCTTGTACTATCCATCAGGTTCTATTCGAAATAATACTCCATGCAGAATAGAATATGGACGAATGGCTTGAGTAATCTTCCTCTTAGTCTTTTTATTGGCACCATTAGGAAACTTGAATTCATTCAGATAATTCCAAATATCTATGTATTCACTAGGGATTGTGTCAAGAGATAACAATGCTGCATCTGGGAAATCATCATCATCACAAGATGATCCTAAACCATCATAGGATCGAGAGAGTGCATCTGCATTGACACGCTTCTTTCCTAGCCTATCTATAATATCAAATTCAAATTCTTGTAGAAAAATTATCCATCTTGCTATCCTCCCTAATGGGTTAGGCTTATTTACAATATATTTTAGAGCTTGATGATCTGTTAACACTAAATTTTTGCCCTAGCAAGTAATTTCTAAACTTCTTTAAAGCAAAAATGATAGCTAGAGCCTCTTTTGTAGTTATAGTATAATTTACCTCAACATTTCTCATTTGTCTACTCCCAAAGTAAACTGGATGATCATTCCCATTTTCATCCTTTTGTTTCAGAGTAATTCCTAGTGCTGCATTTGAGGCATTAGTATACAAAATGAATGGCTTGCTCCAATCTAGATTCTTTAAAACAGGTGAAGACATCAGGGCTTCCTTTAGTTGTTCAAAAGCTTCATGCGCATTATTTCCTAGTTCATAAATAACATCCTTCTTCAAGAACTGGGTTAGTGGCTGTGTAATCTTTGAGAAATTCTTGATGAACCTTCTATAGTAACCCACATGGCCTAAAAATGATCTCAACTTACTTCTATTCATAGCAAATGGTAACTCTTTGATTTTTGAAACTTTATTAGGATCAGTACCAATACCATCTCTGGATACAACATGCCCTAAAAAAATACCTTTAGAACATCCAAAGACACACTTTGTAGATTTTAGCGAGGCTTATGCTTCATCTAACCTTTGAAATGTTTTCTCCATCTGGTTCAGGTTTTCCATCTTTCTCCCATAGATGCAAAAATCATCCAGAAATACTCTGATGAAGTTCTCAATGTAGGGTTCAAACACCCTATTCATCAAGAATTGGAACATTGCTGGATCACTACACAACCAAAAAGACATAACTCTATAAGAAAACGTTCCCCAAGGAGTGGTGAACGTGGTATTCAGCTGATCTTTCTCTACTATACGAACTTGGTTGTATCCGCTATATCCATTAGCAAAACTATAACACTCTTAGCCAGCTACTTCTTCTAAGATCTGATTTGAGAATGGAAGAGGGTAATGATCCTTCTTTGTTGCCTTGTTGAGCTTCCTATAATCAACACAAATGAGTAGTTTCCCATTCTTTTTTATTGAGATCACAATGGGAGAAACCCATTCTGAATTCTCCAAAACAAATATGAATCATGCATCAAAAAACTTATCTATTTCTTATTTTACAGTCTTGGAAAAATTAGGATTCATTCTATATGGCATTTTCTTTATGGGCTTAGCACCATCTACCAGCTCAATAGAATGTTCTACCCAAATTACTTGACAGAGTTCCTTTAATCAAAAGCGATTAGGTGTATGTAACTTCGAAAGAGCTAGAGGTAAGATTCCTTCTCATTCTCTATCACAACATCACCAATATTTATTTGTTGGAGACAATCATCAATTTCTTCTTTAGATAATTTTATGGGTTCATGAGTTGGTGTGACTAGAAGGATATCCATGACCGAAACATCAACCTCACTTTCTTCATCTTCTGTGTCCACTTCACTGGTACTAGAGTAATCAGAAGACATAGCTATAAGTTGACCATATGTAATATTAGCAGGCCTTTTGGATAGATCTTCTAAGATGGAGTATGGTGATGAGGGGCGATCAATTTTTAAACCCAACATATTCATTACAGACTTGATTATTACATTAACTGTAGCACCTCCATCAACTCCTTGTCCCTGTGAAATTAGAAAATCCTACACACCCAACTTTCTTCTCCTATGTTTCTTACTAGTTTCTTCTTTCATCTTCTTAGGATCATTTCCATCTTGGTTATCTTTTTCTTTCTTTCTTTTTGTTACAAACACATCTACTTCATTAATTATGCTCTTATCTACTACATCAAAAGAATTCACAGGTGATTTTCCTTTATCATTATCTCTTGTACCAGATGTAGAAGCTCTATCTGGACAATTATACTTATAATGACCCTTTTTATAACAACCATAACATACAACTTCAGAAATATTTTTTTGGGCCTCTATCTCCTCCTTGAGAACTAAATTCCTTTCCTTGAAGAATATTAATAGTTAGCTAACCCATATTATTGAGTAGATCTTTATACTCAGTAGATGTACTAGGGAAAAGATTTTTTCTCACCGAGAGTGTTTGTGGATTCTGGACCAAAGGTGTTGGTGTAGGCTCTACCTTAGCAGTAATTTATTTGGGCTCCTCTTCCATGCTTTCTTCTTTCCTTCTTTCAATCTCCTTTGCTTGTTCAATGGTAGCTGGGCGGTCATAATTCACTCGTTTTCTGATCTCTGGTTTCATCCCAAGAATGAAGTGCTTATAGATGAGATTATCCACGCCATTCATCAACCCATCCGCTAATCCTTCCTTCCGGATCTAGGCATCAAGCTTCCTCCTTAGCTCTATAAAATGAGCATGATAATCCCTTATCTTCTCCTTCTCTCCTTGGGATACCTTTGTGATATCAATTATGAGATCTGCATATTTTTTTTTGTTCACCAAATTCTTCAAGAAAAGTTTCAGTTAATAAATCCCATGAATTTTTCACATTATCACCTAGTGTTTCAAACTACCTAAGAGCTGAACCATCCAAAAAGGTAGGAAAAAATTCAGTCCATTGTTCCCTTCTTATGAGGCCATTACAAATGCAAGATCATTTAAACTCTTGAATGAAAGAGGAAGTATCTTCATTAGATTGGGCTGAAAAATAGGAATCTTCCCCATTTTTAAAAGTAACCACAGTGAAATACCAATTCACAAGTATAATCAATAAGACTTGTGTGCACAAATAATTGGACTCACTACAATAGAAAGTGACTTTACACCTTTGTACAATAAAAATAGGAATGACCATGGTAAAAATTGACTTACTGCGGAAAAAACTGACTTTATTGTGGTAAACACTATTCACAGTAAAAAGTGAAGCTACTGTGGTAAATACTATTCACGATAAAAAGTAAAGTTACTGTGGTAAATAATATTCATGGTAAAAAATGACTTTACCATGGTAAATACTATGCACGGTAAAAAACAAGGTTACCCTCCAAATGATTTCTGACTAAGGGGGAATATTTCTCCAGAAAATCCACCAACGAGGAATGATCTCAGCAACGGAACTAAAATGTTATCACCAATCTGGCACTATGATAATTCTCCACTGGGAACTCCTCGTGCTATGATTATTTACTAATGCACAACCTTTAGTTTGGTGGATGTAATCTGGAAACACAACAAACATAAAACAAGAATACCATAGACTATGATACGAAGGAATGATGACAAATTTGAAATATAAGTGTAAATTATAATATCAACATGAAATTGTTACAATCTCACCTATGAGGTACTTCAAGTGTTACTGACTTCACTTGCCTTCCAACAATAACTATGGGAGAAACTTCACGATGGATTCTTTAACACACCTTCTAAATGATGGCTTCCTTTACACACTTACTCATACAATATTTCTCACTACTTCTCTCTATGCTAAATGAGGGGGGTGGCCTCTTTATTTATAGGAATTCAAGATTATCCACCCTATCTCTAAGATAAGATAGGAAATCTCTTCCGAACAATCATATTCCATGCCTAAACTCTTGCCTTTACATGTAGGCTTATCTTCTAAGATAAGATAAACCTTATCATCTCACATGGGTTCCACCTTTTTAGACATTTCCACAAATAAAATACACAAAATATTTATGACATCACTCTTTGTCCTTATTACAAATATAATATTTCTAATTCCTAATCATGTAAACCCTACTTCTCTACTTACCCTAAATTTGACATTTTAACATTACCGGACCACTTACGAAAAATATTTATTTTTTACCACAACATTTCTTTTGTACTTTGACTGTTACTGTACTCTACTTTTTTGGCAGCACCGTACTGACGGGTACTGTTATCTTCTATCAGACGCCACTACTAATCATACTTAACAACATCCTATTCCTAATACATACATAGTAAAATAGAAATCACGGAGGATAATTTTAATGTCAACAAACCCTCCTGTGGCAAACATGCAAAAAAAAAAATCAGTCAAGGATCTCCACTCCCACCCTCCATGGAGTCTGCATTATTGAAGCCTAATCTTATAGCAAATAAGAAATCTTCAACAATTCCAAGTAAGTCTTCTGATGCATCTTCTAATTCTAATCTAAATTTGCTCCTATAAAATATAGTACTTTGAAAGCTCCTAGTGTACCTTTCAAGATCTCCTCTGTTTCCCAAAAATATACTCATGTTTCAAAACCTATTCCGACTCCAAAATCAGTCCCTTCATTCCCCTTGTCCACATCTTCTCCCTTTGAATTCGTAGAATATGCGAACAAAGCCAAGGTATAGATTACTAAAACTGAATATCTGTGGACTTACCTCGAACAATTTGAAAGGTTTTTTCAATACATAAGGAGTGGTAGTTAACACCCAATGATGTAGCTCCTAGTTCTATAAGAATAATACCAAACCCACCCCTCCCTCATAGAACATGCTTTCTTTGAGTTCATAAAATACCGATAAGGTTGAGCCTTTTTATGTTTCCCTTATTGTTGGAAATTATGTATTGAACAATCACATAATAGAGTCTGGTGCCTTTGAAAATGTAATGCCTATAAAGGTTTCCAAGGCTCTCTAACTCACCATGAATCCACCAAGTGGCTGTTGCTACTCCCTGGAGTCAAAAGAAGTCCCACTTGTAGGGAAGGTCAAAGATGCACAGGTGGCTCTCACCTAATTTCTAGACAAGAAAGTTTCAATGATAATTTTGGTAGCAGAAATTCTGGCTTCATTTGGAATGTTGCTAAGTAGGGGTTTCTGTCACCAGTTGGGGGTAAGATCTAGATGAACTAGTCTTCTACAACCATTCCAGTTAAGGGAGACATGGAAAAATTTCTTCCAGAGAAGGAGATGAGCTACATAATGCAAAATTATGGAAGTCTGGGAACCTATATCTTATACCAAGATACCAAGCGGATGAATCACTTTGTGAAAACTAAGGAGGAAGAGGATATTCTAATTTTGATAGGGCCAAACATGACTTCCCAGAGAGGTATGGACCTTGAATAAGCATTGGGGATATTTCAGTTATAAGAGGGCAGCCCCAAATTACCAGATGATGCAAACCATGAAGAAGAGGAAAAGGTTCTTGGCGAATCTCAAATGGAAATATCAGCTTGTGTGCTTATCCACAATGAAATTGAGGTATTTTCATTCCCATTTAGAGATGAAGATGATATCAGTCATGCCATTCATGGAGGGACAAGACCAACTTGTGATGAACCCGTGAAAGGTTTGAAAGAACTTGTATGTACAAGAAATTCTTAGAGCCATAGAAGAATGAAAAGATCTTGAGCTCAATCTCGAACTCCTGATGCAAGCCATGAATCTACAAGACAAGTGAAAATCTGATTTGAAAGCTTCAATTAGTGTGAAGGTTGGCCATGTTGAAACAAAACAAGATGAGAACTATGATTCACCCCTAAGCTAATGGTTGACGGATGCAATGATGAAATTGAGGTATTTTCTTTCCCATTTGAAGAGGAAGACTCTTTCCACGATGAAGAAATTGAAGAAAGGAGTTTTGAGGCCTTTTAAGCTGAAGCTCCTCTTGATGAAGTAGTGATAGAATGCAATGATTCCCAAGATGATGAATTAACCCCTCTAGATAGTTTCCTTGAGCTACAAAATAAAGATTCTTCATAGGAATACAAAGATGAGCTATAGGAAGTAATAAAGGAGATATCTGTGCAAGAACTATTAGATGGAGTAGAAGTTTCAAAAGACCCCGAGCTATTCTTGTTCTCTTAACTCGTGCACGACCATATAAGAAAAAGTATGAGTTTACCTCTAATCCTACTGATAGTAATCAAATTCCTCATAGTGGAGTAGAGATAAAGGATGAATCTAAGGTTTCTCATGGAGAATATGTAAATGGGAATAAAGAAAGTAACTCAAAATATTCAAGTAACTTCAAATAAAAATGAAATCTACCATGGAACCCTCATGATAAGATCTTATAGAAACTAACTTCTTTAATGCATAAACAACTAAATGCTAAGCTCTTTCCTGCTCTTTATATTGCTAACTAAACATGAACCTAGTTATATCATTTAGCAATCAAAGTTGATGTTGGTGACCTCAAGAATTGAGGATGGAATCTCACCAAGAAATGGCTACAAGGAAAATTTTTTAATCTTCCCATACTACTCAATTTTGAGTGAATGGATGCAATATGGAGAATCTATTTCCAACAATGGAGAATGGATCAAGATCAAAATGCCTATAGTTTACACTAGAGAAAATAAGGTGTAAGAAGAAAGGGTAGGAGGTGGGTTATTTACCTTGTAACCACTAGGTAACTGTTAGAGAGAGTTTAACATCTTAGTGCTATTGTGAGATAAGGGTAAAACAATATTTAGTGAATGTGATAAGTGTTTTCTTCTAAAAAAGTTGAAACCTTGATGTGTAAAAGAGTTTAATTCTATGCTCTCTAGTGACTCTATCTGGAGTCATAGGTTGCACATAATTAATGCAAGTGTGATTAATTAGGATAAGGTAGATGGTAAGATTATAAAAGATTGAGATTAGAGGAAAATTCATGTCATGTATTCGTTGGAGATATAAGATAGGAATTTCACATCCCCAATCTAGAGCTAATTGTTGTCGTGTAAATGTGCAACAGGGAAATTGACAATTTCTAAGTATGACAACGATACTCTTATAGCAATTTTTTTCATGTTTTATCATTCCGAGGTGCCCCTTGTGTCTGCCCAATCAGTCCTAGTAACCTCCCAATTTTTTTTTAATTCATTGCCCTAAGTGATTTAGGAAATTCAAATCAACCCCCTTAGGTGATTTTAGGAGTTCTTGAAAAATGTTATCTCTAGGTAGTATGTGAGAAGGGCTATCACTGACCTTCCAAGGATTGGAGCAACCCCTTGGAGTGGAATAGAGGAGAAAAATACAACTTGAAGGTTAATTGACAACTTAGAGACATCATGGAAGTTATTATGGAAGATTCAGGGAAGATTTGGAGAGTTTAGAGAAGTTTGATCAAAATCAGGGTTCACAGGCCTAGGTAGTGCACAAACCAAAACAACTACTAAGCTTCTGAAGGTGATTCTGGGAGTGATAGATGGAGTTAGAAGAAAAAAAAACATCATTGTAAATGGAATTACAATCCCTGAAATATGGTGAAATTATTTTTTTCACAACACTTTTGCGCAATGGGTTTGTAAGTGGTTTTTCTCATGCACATGTGGAGTACCAAATCAAAAATCTGATTTTTCAAGGATCAAATGAAGGAATAAAGACTTGAGATCCCCACCATTGGATTTAGAAGGATATTTTAAGTCACGATCATATAAAATTTCATAAAAAATTCCATCGTGAGCTCAAGTTATTGTTGTTTCAAGTTGCCCTCTTGGAGCGAGTTCGGGAGCTAATCAAATTTTTGAAGGACACGTGTCAGCTCCAGAAACCTTGTGGGATTTTATGTCCCTCACATCCCTAAACTTTAGGGACATAAGACATGGAAAAATTCATCCATCCCCCATGAATCCTCTGGACCCACATACGACCTCCAGGATCGCCAGTTCAACCCCTAGGTGCTTACGGGAGCTTAAAGCCTTCATTGTTGAATCTCTGCCACGTGTCATCACCTAGAGTGCTATGGAATTTGATTCCCCTCATTTTTATTTGAGGTGAGGGACATCAGACATGGAAAAATGCACCCAAACCCTAAGGAAACTCTTAGTCACTCATGTGACCTCTTTAAGAGCAAATTTCCAGCCCCCAGGTGTTTGCCAAGCCTTCATTCTCAACTGTCAAATCAAGTGCCATGTGTCATCACCTTTCTCACCATGGAATTTGATGTCCCTCATGTCCCTTTGAGGTGAGGGAAATAAAACATGTAAAAAATTCACCCCACCCTTGCTGTGTAATTTTTAAATGTTTGAAATCCGACACTTAGCCATTTCTCCCCCATTTCTTCTTCAAAGCTTCATACCTTGCCATAGCTCTGTTCATGCTTGTCTAGACACCCGGTCCACCATTGTTGCTCCAAACTAGCTCCACCATGGCCAAAAATATCCTCCATTCCATGAAAATTCATATGTCTCAGAGAAAAAATGGGTTGAAAAAAGTGAGAAACGAAAGATAATGAAGAGAAAACAAAGATTTTTACCAGATAACCACGAAGTCACCCAATTGAAAAATCTTCATATCTTGCAAAATACACGTTAGATTGAGGTGCCATATTTTTTAGGCTTCCAAAATTTTCAATACAATCAAGATGTAATAAATGGGAGGTTGAATCATGCTCCGATACATTTTTTCCAATAAAATCCCCATTTCGTGCACCGACTTAAATTTGTTGCATTACCCATCAATCTGACAATGGAAACAAGCTAAAAAATTACACACGAACTCCAAATGAAAAACCTATTTCAATGGAGTTGTTTTCTTCATGAATGGAGACAAAAAATAGACCTGAAAATTTTGAGCTCCATTAATGGATGTCATGGAAGCTCCGTGCTTGAAGCCACTGTCAGGTGAAAATTTTAAATTTTATTTCCAAGCATTCTAGTGAATGAAATCATGTGAAATTCAGAGGACGTGATCACAACGATGAGTTGATTCCAAAAAAATATGTTCCATTACAAACCGAGTAGTGGAAGTCCAATTTATAAAAATAGTAAGTTTTCCTATATAGACTTGCTATGTTTGGGAAGTCACCATCAAAAGCGGTTATGGCAAAGGCAATGTTCACTGAAGATCACCAGGATGCCATAATGGTTGTTCGGAGAAAAAAATAGTTAAAATGACCACTTACTAATAATAGTAATCCCTCTATATGGCTCCTTACTAAAAATAGTAAGTCACCCCAAGAAGTGGTTGAGGTAAAGGTAGTGTGCACATGAGTGAATGAGGGAGATCATCGCATCAGGATGGTTAAGAAGAGGAAAAAATCACCTCTTACCAAAAATAGTAAGTCTCCCATCTGGGCACTTACTATTAATAGTAAGTTACACTCAAAGTGTAGTTTTGGCACAGTGGGACATATAAGGATAATCATTTAGGGGGATATCATTGTTCAGGATCATCATAGGCATTTCTCACAGGGAATTTGAGATCCATCTCAGGAACTCAATAGTGTTTTTTGATGTCCACTTCGTGGCTCGAGTTGTAGGAGTATCTTGTGTAGGGTAGAAGTTATGGTCATCAGTAGAACCATTCAACAGTGTTTTTAAAAACTCATTCCAAAACATCTGTGGGCCAATTTGAAGGTGCATGGAGTTTTAAGATTCAAATTTTCACTACATTTGAATCTTTCATCGACAAGGATCAACGAACTTCATCAGGAACAACATCTCCTCTTCTCATTCTCTCTCTCTCTCTCTCTCTCTCTCTTTCTCTCCCCTCTTCTCCAAACTTTCTCTCACTTTCCAATATTCTAATTTCACGTTGGGGTTGCATTTTTTCACATGCCTTAATGTTCCTAATGTAATAAGTCACCTTTATGTTATAAAAAAGGACTTACAAGTTTCCTAGGAAGCTGAAAAGTTTTAAGTTGTGTGAGGACATATGAAAAGGCATTGGGGGTAGATGATGAGTCATCTCTCATTCTATAAATTTTAAAGCCATTCCCATTTCAAAGGGTTGGTGATTGGTTTTGTAAACTCAAGAGTGTATTGTACTTTGAGAGAACAAAGGAGATAGCCATTTTCTTCCATTTCCCCCCTCACAAGTTTTCCTCCATTCCTCACACTATGTACAACTTTGGTTTAAGACAATCAATACAAGAAGAAGAGTTTATAGCCTTTCTTTGACTAAGAGATTTATTGATACTTTGTGCTCATCAAATTCTATTCAGTCTTGTTGCTATTTGTAGAATTTGTTTCTTCTCATAAATGCATGTGCTGAAATTTCTAACTAGTGTGTGTGCAGGAATATGATTTTCTACCTACAACATTAGTTCTCCTATCTCATTTCTCATTCCCCTTTCCCGCTTTATAGACCAAAATCCTCTCTAGCAAGAAATTGCTAGCTTTGCCGCAAGGTTAGTGGAGTGCCCCTGTTGGATCCCTGACCACAAGGCCACCAGGAAAATACAACTTTACTCATACATGCATATACGATAGTTGCACCGCTTAAGTAGAGGGACTTAGATTCCTAGAGAGTTGGAAAGAAATCCTCAAGTTTTTCCACCCAAAATTTTTTCTCACCAACAAAACCCAAAAATGATCTAGTGGATGAAATGAAGCTATTTTTGTGAGGTAAGGAAAAATTCATCCCTCATTTTGTGGGATTTCTTAGGAATTCCTTACCTCCCCCATTCAACAAAGTGGCCCTTAACCTAATCTAGTTTGTCACTCTTGAGGGATGCCATAAATGTATCTATGCTTACCATCTTCCCATGCTCAATTTCCTTAAACATGGGTATAGTTTTAGTTTTCCATACCATATACTTCGTTCTTCATGTGCTACCTTGGACCATTACAAAAAGGAAGAATCAATATTCCCCTACGTTAAGGTTTTATTATGGCCATTGTGAAGAGATCAATATTGGATATGGATAAAATGGTTAATGGGGATAGTGTCCTGTCAAAATCCCTTGAATATTATTCTATGGAAGATGAAACTAATTATGAGAATGAGGAGTGTAGCGAATACCATGATTCGTGTGAAGGGGATGATCAAAATGTGGTTGAAGTTGAAGCAATGCAGGGCCTCCAAGACGTAAAACTAGATGACATGAAGGTGGTGGCTATTAAGAAGGATGAAAAAGGGGAACTGAGTCAACAGAGGAGACAGGTTTTAGTTCACACCTAGGAAAAGATCCAAATGGAAGTGCTGGAAAAGGTGGTGTGGAAGATGAAGTTAATCTTGCTAATTTGGTTTTAGACCTTGAAAATGTGAAATGTGACACTCAAATTACTAAAATCACTATCCAATTTATCCTCAATGACTAGAATGCAATGAAGATGAAAGTTGAGGATGTGGCTCAAGTCATAAAGGGTGGTAGTATGGAGGTTCTGCAAGAAAAGCATAAGAATTTAAACAATGATGTGGATCAGCTTAAGGATATGCTTCAAAGCTTCACTGATTGGAGTATTCTCACTGCCAAGTGCACGTTACAAAACCTTCAAAATTGTGAACAAATGGCTAATGCCTACATGAAATATTTAGAGCAGGGGACATCGAAGAAAAGGAAAATGACACTATCTGAAGTTGATGTAACCATTGTGGGCATTAACGTTAAATCACTGGCTAAGGAATGGGCCAATCTGGTGGACAACTTGGAGAAAATGAAAAAGTAGTGGTTGTTGTTAGGTTATTGTTTAGTGCTGTTAGTTCTGTGTTTTTATTTCTATTTTTTTACTGTACTGGATGTTAGTTTTGATTATTTTTTGGTTCAGACTATATTTTTGTATGGTTTGGTATTGAATATCTTCTCTATTTGGGAACTTTTTTATGTATGGGGTAGGGTCCTCTCAACCCTCTTTTACCTAATTTCAAAAAAGAATATTACTTTCTGAGTGGAATGGTCCACTCCAAGGAAATTTGTCTTTTAAATTGAAGCAAGGAAGACTTAAAAACAGACATCTTTCCTTCTTTCTATGGATTCTTGTACTTATTTATGCTTAACATAAAGAGTTTATCTCAAATTCAGTTCAATATTTCTTCAATGTAGACCAAAATCCCTTTGGTTCTAACATGCTTCTTATCAAATCATGTGAAAGCAACAAGTACTATAAAGTCAATTATTATTTTCTCTTTATGGTGAGAAGTGCAGGTTTTAGATATATGATTCTTAGAGGACTGTGACATGAAAGGATATTTACCTATTCTATGAGTTATATTATGGTTCCCCCAAAAATAATTATTCCATAATAAAAGAACTATTTTTTAAAATTAAGTCGTACCAAAATATGCAACATATATCATTAAGACGTACTAAAATATGTAGTAGATACATACATTTAATTATATTCTCATAGTTTGGATCAACACCCTCTAATAGTTTCTTTAGACTATATTCAATCATTATCTAGTTATAGTGAGGTTCAATAACATCATAGTAAATTGTTTTCGTGTAAATGTGCAACAAAGAAATAGATAATTTCCAAGCACGACAACTATACCCTAATGCCAAAATTTTCAAGTGTATCACTCCAAGCAACCCAAAATCTATCCAATAAGTCTAAGTGACTTCTCAAATAATTTTATATCACCCCCCTACATGATTTAGGAAAGTCCATTCATTCCCCTAGGTGATTTTAGGAGTTCATTTACAAGCTACATGTAGCTATGGGAAGGGCTATCACTGGCCTTCCTAGAGCTGGAGTAACCTCACGAAGTGGAGAAGAAGAGCCCAAGTGGACATGGAGGTGATTAAAAGGTATTGAGACATCATGGAAATAATTAAAGAATGTTTTGGAAGGGCTCAAAGAAGTTAGGGAAGTTTCACCAGAATTAGGGTTCACAAGCCTAGTCAGTTTACATGTCAAAACAACCACTAAGGTTTGGAAGGTGATTCTGAGAGCTCTAGATGGAGATAAGAGCAAAAAAAAACATCACTAGAAAGAGGATTATAATCCCTACATGATGGTGAAATCATATTTTTACAACACTTTTGTGCATTAGGTCTGTACGAAGTTTTTCTCAGGCATATGTGGAGTACTAAATGAAAAATCCAATTTTTTAGGGATCAAATGGAAGAATAAAGAAATGATACCCCCACAATTGGATTCAAAAAGGTCATTTATAGTCAAGATCATATGTAGTTTCACCAATACATTCCACTGGGAGCTCAAGTTATCATTTTTCCAAGTTACCCTCTTGGAGCAGTTTGAGAGTTAGTCAATTTTTGGGAGGACACGTGTCAGCACCAAGAGCATGGTGAGATTTTATGTCCCTAACATCCCTGAGGTCAGGTACACCAACTTTAGAAAAATTTACCTATCCCCCATGTGACCTCTGACACCCTCATGTGACGTTCAGACTTGACAGTTCAACCCTTAGGTGCATTTTTGGAGCTCAAATTCCTTACCGGTGGGGGGTCAGATCAAGGATAGGTATCATCTCCAAGACCACCATGGAATTTGATGTCCCTCACATCCATGAGGTTAGGAACAAAAAACATGGAAAAATGCACCTAGCCCCTATGGGGAGTCCTTTGGTCATCCACGTGACCGGCTTTCAGCCCCTAGTGCTTCTAGTATTTTTTCATGTAAATCCCCCGCCGTCAGATCGAGGACACGTTTCATCCTCTTGCTCACTGTGGAATTTGATGTCACTTACTTCCCTAAGGTCAAGGACACTAGACATTAAAAAATTTTCCCCACCCTTGCATGAGAATTTTTTTTAAATATTCAAATTTGGCACTTAGCTGTTTCTTCCCCCTCATTTCTCCTTCACAGCTTCTCACCATGCCATGGCCTTGTTCTTGCTTGTCCAGACACCCAATCCACCATTACTGTCTGAACCAGCTCTGCCATGGCAAGATAAACACCCAGTCCATGAAAATACATGGGTTTTAGGGGAAGGAGATGATCAAAAGTGCTGAAGAAATGAAGAACGTGAAGAAAATGAAGGTTTTTTGCCAAATAACTATGAAGTCACCCGATCGTGAAATATTCATATCTCACAAGATACAAGTTGAATCAAGGTTATGTCTTTTGCATACTTCCACATTTTTCAAGATAATCATGATGTAAAAAAATAGAGGTCACATGGTGCCCATAGTTATTTTTTCCAACAAAATCCTCACTTTATGCACCCACTGACATTCGTCAAATTTCCCATCATTCTAGCAATGGAAAAGATCTAAAAACTTTCACATGAGCTCCAAATGAAAAACCTATTACAATGGAGTTGTTTTCATCACAAACAGAGACAAAAACTAGACCTATAAATTGTGAGCTTCGTTAATGGCCACCATGGCAGCTCTGTGCTTGAAGCTCTTACCAAGTGAAAATTTTAAATTTTATTTCTCGGCATTCTAGTGGGAAAAACTATGTGAAATCCGGAGGATGTGATCATGATGATGAGATGAGTCTAAAAAAAATGTTCCATCATAAACCAAGCATTGGAAACACACTTTCTAAAAATAGTAAGTTTTCCTATACAAACTTGCTATGTTTGGAAATTCATCATCAAAAGTAGTTGTAGTGAAAGCAGTGTGTACCCAAGGTCACCAGGAAACCAAAATGATTGTCCAGAGATGAAAATATTTAAAATTACCACTTACTAAAAATAATAAGTTCCCTATATGGGTACTTACTAAAAATAGTAGGTCAACCCAAAAGGCAACCAAGGAAAGGGTAGTGTGCACATGATCAAATGAGGGATGCTCATCTCAAGGAACTGGAATTTTTTTTTCGGTACTCACTACATAATTTGGGTCACGGATATATCATACGTAGGCTGGGAGTTGCGGTCATCAGCGGAACAGTTCACTCAACTTGGTAAGCATTCACAAGATTATTTGAAGGAGTTTCTTAGTGTGCAAGGAGTTCTAAGATTCAAAGTTTCACTACATTTGGAGCTTTCCATCAACGAGGATCAACAGAATTCATCAGGAATGACATCTCCTCTTCTTCTTCTCTCTCTCTTTCTCTCTCCTCTTCCCCCCAAATTTCTCTCACTTTCCAATATTCTAATTTTGTATTGGGGTTTACACTTTTTGATATGCCTTTAAGTCACCTAAAAGTGACTTTAGAAACATAATGTAAATTAAGTCACCTTGATTTTATAAAAGGGACTTAAATATTTTGTAAGAATATGAATAGTATAAAGTTGGAAATAAGACATATGGAGGGTCATGAAGAAGATGAGGAGTCGATTCTATTTTATAAATTGTAAAGCCATTCCCATTTCAAAGGGTTGGTCATTAATTTTGTACACTCAAGAGTGCATTCTACCTTTAGAGAACAAAGGAGATAGAAAAATTATTCCTTTCCCCCACTCTCTATTTTTCCTCCATTCTCATACTATGTACAACTTGGTTTAAGCAATCAATACAAGAAGGAGTTTCGAGCCTTTTTTACTAAAGGGTTTATTGAGACTTTGTGATCATAAATTCCATTTGGTATTTTTGCTATGCGTAGAGTTGTTTCCTCCTAATTTTGATGCATGTGATAAAACTTATAATTAATGTATGCATGAATTTTATTTTCTACCTACAACATTAGTTTTCATATCTAATTTCTCACTCCTCTTTCCCTCTCTATAGACAAAGTTCTCTCTTGCAGGTATCTGCAAGCTTTTCCGTAGGGTCAGTGGAGTGTCCCTGTTGGATCCTTAGTTGAAAGGCCGCCACATAAATCCACCTTTTCATGTGCATGCATATACGACAGCTACACTGGTTAAGTAGATGGACTTAGATTCCAAGAGCGTTAGCAAGAAATCCACAAGTTTATCCACCTAACAAATTTTCTCACCAACATAAATTAACCTAGAAGTGTCTCACATCTCTTGAAATTCATTATCCTAGTGGCCGATAGGATGTAGAAAAATGATAAAAAAATGTCTAAACGTGCGTCAAATTTAACAAAACATTGTGGTCTTTGTTGCAACCATTAAAGGACAAGAGAATATGTTTGCTATCCCGTATAAATCATGAACATTTTCTATACATAATATGTCATAAATAATGCCTAGTGTCAGCTAGACCGTATAACACAACATAAATAATGGATGGTAGTCGTTAGCCCTTATAACATAACATAAATAATGGCTGGTAGCCGCTAGCCTTTATAACATAGAATAAATAATGGCTGGTGGCCACTAGCCCTTATAAAACAGAGACATGTTATGTACATAACAAATCATAAATAATGCATAGTGAACATTATCCCGTATAATGGATTCCATTCTTTTGATTTTTGGATTCCAATATATGGGACTTTAGAGTACATATAATTCCAATATAGGTGATTTAGGATTCCAATATAGGTGATTTTGGATTCCAATAAATGCGATTTTGGAGTGCAGATAATTCAAATATTTGACATTTTGGAATCCAAAATAGCAATATTGGATTCTGATATTGGCTATATTTTTTAGGTGTTGGCACTGGAATAAGTCCCAATTTAGTGAAATAAGAATTTTTATCAATTAATGTCTTTCTCTCCTCTATTTTCCCAGACACTTGGTTGTAGAATTCTATAATTTCCTTGATCACCATGTTGCCCTTGCTTACAATTTCTTCCTCCCATTTTTTAGTGGCCTCTCCCTATACCTCAAGTGGTCAACATTTTTTATTATCTTAGGAATTAGGGATGTAGTTATTTCTTGATTGCTCTAGGGATTTTTTTACCAAATTTTACACATATGATGACAAGATATCAACCTTTCATTCAATTATTTCTTGGTTTCCTTGTCCTTATCCATTTTCTAAAAAAGTCCACCCATAACCACAATAAATTCATGTTTTAGGCCCTCAATGGTTGGCTTTCCAAGTGGGATCTTGGTTACTTGGTAGTATTAAGGGGAAGCTTCATCCCTTAAGACATTAGTATGTGGAGTGAAAAATTCCACAAACCTCTCTTCTTGAGGCCCCACCATTTTCCTTGACAAAGTTCTTTCTTTCTTTGGTGGTTTAGAAGGCTTCAATGAGATGACTCTCTGAAGGTCAGCTTCATCCACCTATAATTTTCCCTCTTTATTCCTTTGGAGGGCTTCTACCAACCAACCCTTAGTCTGAGTGTTTCCTTCCCCTTGTTTTTGCAGCCGAGGAACCCTAGGTACTAGAATTTGTGCTTGGGGTGCAACGAGAGAAAGAATAAAGTTTTTAATATGTAACTCTTGCCAATCAGAAGTTTCAACAATATGTTCTTGAAATTTTTCCTCTTTTGTTTCCAAGTCTTTCACCTCTTTGTCTGTCATTGTTGAAGATGGTTGAGTGTTGGTATCATTCTTTGTTTTTTCCTCAACATCTTCTTCTCTAGAGGGAGAAGGTTCCTTTTCTAGCTAAACTTTTGGTTGTTCATGCTGTTGGGTTTCTTCTTTTACAATTTCATGAGTTGTAACTTATTTTTCAACTATTTTTAGGCTTGGCTAAGTGGATTCCTCAACACTATATTTTTCAACTTCAACAAGTGTGATCTCTTCAACATGAGATTTCCCAACATCCTCTACAACAACCTTTTCTTCAACACTTTATTTAACCTCACCACCTTCAACTTTCTCAGTAGTAGGTGCTTATTGTTGTGCTTGATCTCCCCTTTTCTCAATTGACACATCTTATATGGTTTCATGGGTGAGTTCAGCTCCAACATATTCTCCAAACCATGTAATATCTCAGTGAAGTTTTGCTCCATGTATGGTTCAAACATTAATGTTTTCTCCTCCACTTGATATTCATGCTCCTTAACTTCCTGAGTGAATACACTTACAGGGACCTTTTGTGTGTTATGTTGTGGAGTTTTTTTTCATGTGTGGAAGTGTTTAAGACTGTACATTAAAAGTATTGTACACTCTCCATAGTTTAGCCTTGAAAAATGTTCCTGATATATCAGGAAATGTGCTCTTCTCATATGGGTGGGTTTTTTGACCCATAGGTTTATGGGGTGGTTTTGGACCATGGTTTTGGTAGCCATGGTATTGTAAAACTTATTAAGAAGTTGCATATTGATGTGTTTTCATGCTTTTGATAGGGTAGACATATCATTGTAGATGTGTGTGTGTGTGAGTTTGAGTGTGAATTCAGGAGAGTTTTTTCTAGCAAAGCTCTAAAACAATCTGGGTATTGTATTGAGAGAAAGAGGTGGCTTGTAATAAAAATATGAGCAAGTGATTCTTTGTGGACTTATCCCAAATTGGGCAAACTACATTAAATATTGTCTCTCTGTTGTGTTTTTTTAATTTTTTGTACTTTTATTTCATATATGTAATATCTTTCTACATATTAGTTTATACTATTGCGATTCTATGTGGGATTGTTCCCCATATTTTATCCCTTATTTCCTAACAATTAGTATCAAAGCCTGGTTTTGTTTACTAAAGTATTGAATCACAGGGAAAGTTTTAGCTTGAGTGGGAGCTATGGCAGATGATGGAATATCAAAGGTTGATAAATTCAAAGGGAAAAAATTTAGTCTTTGGAAGATGTAGATGAAAGATTACCTTTATTAGAAGGATATTTATATTTTTTAGTCTGAGAAAGAGGACAAACCCTTGACTATGATGGATGTGGAGTGGGATTTTCTGGATAGGAAGGGACTTGGAACAATCTAGATATGTATTTCATCTTCAGTATTATTTAATGTTTCAAAGGAAAAGACTACAAAAGAACTTATGGATGCACTAGGAAAGTTACATAAAAAGCCTCTTCCTCTAACGAGATAATTTTAATGGAAAAGTTGTTTAATATGAAGAGGTTTGAGAATAGTTCACTAGTAGATCATTCAAATGATTTTGATAAAGTTGTGCATATGCATGCTAGCTTTAGTTATAAGAGAATTTGATGAAGAAGTTAGGGATTTATTAATTTTGTGCTCTTTACCTGAAAATCAGAATAGCCTCGTAATAGCGGTAAGTAAATTAGTTCCGACTAACTCAAAGTTGAAGTTTTGAGGATGTTGTAGGGGTGATTATAAGTGAGGGAATGTGAAGAAAAATCTCTAGGGAATATTCTACTTCAAGGAATAATTTGACGGTGGAAATTAGAGGGAGATAAAAGAATAGAGGAAGTCATGGAAAATTAAAAGATTAGGCAAGGTAAAAATCTAAAACCAAGATGGTATGCTGGAATCATGGAAAGACTAGGCATGTAAAGAGGGACTGGTGAGAGCTTCAGGACAAGAAGAAAAAATAGGAAGAAAACAAGGAGGAAAATGTGGCAACATGTAATGTCTGCCAGGATGCTTTGATTCTTTCTTTACACAATATTACTGAATCTTTGGTTTTATATTTGGGGGATTCTTTCCATGTTACTCCACATAAGCATTATTTTGTTGATTATGTTTAAGGGGATTTTGGGCATGTTTTTCTTGGTGATGATGAGCCTTGCCACATAGTTGGAAAATATTTTGTTTAGGTTAAGATACAAAATGTGAATACATGGCTATTAAATGATTTCAGACATATGCCTACATTAAGACAAAACTTGGTTTTGATAGGGAAGTTGGGAAATGATTTTTGTATTGTGATATTTAAAGCAGAATCTTGGAAGGTTACCAAGGGCACTCTTGTGGTGGTAAGAGGTAAGAAAGTTCAAACCTTGTATTTAACAACCAGTAGTACTAATGCTAATAATCTTGTGGCTTTAGACATATATACAACATTGTGACACTATATGATTGGTCATATGAGCCATAAGGGCATGCAAATCATAAAGAATTTTTTTTCAGATTTACATAAACATGTTTGGATTTATGTGAGAACTATGTATATGGGAAACAAAAGTGAGTAAAATTTCTCAAGGTTGGACCTAAAAAGAAAGAGATTAAGTTAGAGTTGGTACATTATGGTGTGTGGGGGCCAACTCATGTATCATCTCTTGGGGCTTCAAATTATTATGTTACTTTTATTCATGATGCAACAAGGAAATTTTAGGTATATTGTATTAGAAACAAGTCTGATGTATTTGAAAGTGTTGTTAAATGGAAATCCTTGGTAGAGAATGAAATAGGTCTTAAGCTAAAATGTCTCAGGTTAGATAATGGAGAGGAGTATTGCAATAATGAGTTTGATGATTATTGCTCTAAGAATGGAATCTGTAGGAAAAATATGGTTCTAGGAACTCCACAATAGAATGGGGTGTCAGAAAGGATGAACAAGACAATAATGGAACGAGTTAGGAGCATGAGGTTACATGCATCACTGCCTCTTTCTTTTTGGGAAAAAAGTGAAGAGAACAATTGTGTACTTTATAAATAGAGGAACCTCAAGTGCCTTGGATGAAGGCATACCCTAAGGAGGATTGGTATAGTAAGATAGTTGATTGCTCATTTCTTATAGTCTTTGGATGTGAGGTGTTTGTTCATATAAAAAAGGATGATAAGACCAAGCTAGAGGATAAATCAGAAAAATGCACTTTTATTGGTTATGGTGGTGATGAATTTTGATATAAATGTTGGAGTATTAAGAGACAAGAAAATCATTCAATCTAGGGATGTGGTATTTAATGAGAAAGTTATGTATAAGCAACAGTTGCATGAAAACAAGGAATAATCCAAGAAACAATATGCAAGTGGTAGAAGATCTTCTGGATGGGAAAGTTACACACGAATCAATTTAGGAACCTACTCAAGAGGAACCCTAAAATCCTATATTGAGGAGGTATTCTAAGGAAAGAAGATAACTTGAATGTTTTTCTCCTTCTCTTTATTATTTATTATTCACTATTAGTGGAGAGCTAGAAGGATTTGATGAAGCAATGCAAGTAGATGCTAGGAAGAAGTGGGAACAAGCCATGAATGAGGAGCATTAGTCTCTCATGGAGAACCATACTTGGGATTTGGTGAAGCTACCCAAAGGAAAAAGAACATTGCAGAATAAGTGGGTGTATAGAGTTAAAGAGGAAGAAGGAGGAAAGAAAAGATATAAGGCCCGGTTGGTGGTCAAGGGGTTTGCACAAAAAAAGGTATATATTTTGATGAGATGTTTTCTCTTGTAATAAAAATGAATTCTATTGGAACTATTCTTAGAATAGTGGAAGCTGAATAATTGCACTTAGAACAACTAGATGTAAAGACTGCATTTCTCCATGGTGATTTGGAGGAGGATCTATATATGCAGCAACCAAAGGGATATGAGGTCAAAGGTAAAGAGGAAATGGTGTGCAAACTGAAGAATAAATTATATGGTCTGAAATAAGCTCCATGCCAATGGTATAAGAAATTTGATAGCTTCATGATGGGGCAAGGTTATATTAGATGTCACTCTGACCATTGTGCATATATAAAGAAATTTCAGGATGGAAGTTATATTATCTTGTGTGTGCATGTGGATGACATGTTGGTTCTAGGAAAAAATATAAAGGAAATAAAAGTAATCAAGAAGTAGCTAAGTGACTCCTTTGATATGAAGGATTTGCGAGTAGCCAAAAAAATCCTTGGTATGAGTATATCTAGGGATAGGAAGGAAATGAAGATGAATTTATCTTAAGAAGAGTACATTAAGAAGGCCTTGGAGAGGTTTAATATACAAGATGCTAAACCGGTTGGGAATCCTTTGTCACACCATTTAAAGTTATCAAAGGAGATGTATCCCAAGACAAAGCAGGAGAGAAACCACATGTCTAAAGTACCTTACTCATATGCGGTTGGCAATTTGATGTATGTCATGGTTTTCACTAGGTCTAATATTTCACATGCAGTGGGAGAAATGAGTAGATTTATGAGTGATCTAGGTAAAGATCATTGATAGGTAATAAAGTGGATCCTCTGGTACTTGGGAGGGACCATGGGGAAAATTTTGTGCTACAGTGGATCAGACACCACTTTTTGTGGTTATGTAGATTTTGACATGGCTGGAGATGTAGATAGCAGGAGGAACAAGACATGATATATTTACATGGTAGGTGGGAAAAAAATGAGATGGATTTCATGACTATAGAATCTTATGGATTTGTGAAAAATGAAGGTTGAGTATGTTACTGCCATAAAGGAAAGTAAAGAAATGATTTGGTTACAATAATTACTTGAGGAGTTGGGGCATAAGTAGGAGGAAGGGAATCTGCATAGTGATATTTAGAGTGCTATACACATAGCTAAGAACTTTTATTTTCACTATAGGACAAAGCATATACAGTTAAGGTACCATTTCATTAGGAAAAATTTGGAGGAAGATAAGTTGAAGCTGAAGAAGATTAATGCTAGTAAGATTCTTACAGACATGATGACCAAGGTGGTCACAAGGGAGAAACTGAAGCTGTGTTCAACTTTGGTTGGTCTTCATGGATGATAGTGAAGGTTTGAGAAAATTTCTCAAAGGAAAAATAGTCTCCAAGTGGGAGATTGTTATGTTGTGGAGCCTGTTTTCATGTGTCGAAGTGTTGAAGACTGTACACTCTCCACAGTTTGGCCTCAAAACTTGTGCTTGATATATCAGGAAACATGTTCTTCTCATATGGGAGGGATTTTTGACCCATAGGTTAATGGGGAAGTTTTGGCCCATGGGTTTGGTACCCATGACATTATAAAACTGCTTAAGAAATTACCTATTGATGTGCTTTTGATAGGGTAGACATATCATTGTAGATGTGTGTGTGAGTTCGAGTGTGAATTCAAGAGAGTTTATTGAGCATAGTTCTAAAAAAATATGGGCATTGTATTGAGAGAAAGAGGTGGATTGTAATAAATATATGAGAAAGTGATTTTTGGTGGACGTAGCCCAAATTGGGTGAACCACGTTAAATATTGTCTTTGTGTTGTGTTCTTCTTTATTTTCTACACTTTTATTTTAGATCTTTAATATCTTTATGCATATTAGTTTCTACTATTGAAATTATGTGTGGGATTATTTCACATATTATAACCCTTATTTATTAACATTATATGGGAATACTAACATATGCCCCTTGTTTCATATGATGTGGGGTAGTGAGTACTACCTTTGGGGTTTGAACTGTAGTAACATATGTTTGGACCAATGGATTTTTCCCTTGAATTGTTGCACTTGTGGTTGTATCTTTTGTAGGTGTTGCCACATTTGTTCTCTTGGTCCTCACAAATGTGCAATGTGATTGGTTCCCCCTCTTCCTCCTCCTTATGGATAATCTCCAAAGATGGATCTACCTTTAGTTAGCTTGAAGCAATGTTTCCTCTGATTCTCTTTCCTTTGCTAGATGATGCCTTGGAGGAGGTGGTTGGAAATTTAAATTGAGAAATATCTTTGGCCATAGGTGCATTTTACTTTTAGAAAGGTGTTAGGAAATCATTATATTATAATTATCCATTATAATAGTTAGTATATTTGTGAGGGTTGTTGAATAATTAGTTATATGATTTACGTGTATAATGGTTGTTATAACCACACACGTAAATAGGGTTAGAGGTATATTGGGTGGTTTTGAAAACACCTGTGGATAGTGTGTTCGAGATATATGTGGAGTTTTTTTCTCCTTGAATGTAGGAGAAAATCCTATATTTTTGTATATTGCTACACTAAATAATAAAGTGAAACTATTATATTGTGTGTTTATTAATATCTATGTATTTGGTCTCAAGAAATATTATTATAAAATATTTCAAATAATAGCATTGGTATCAGAGAAGGCATGCCATATGATCCATAAGAAGAAAAATTAAGTATAGTGAAGAGCATACTATAAAGTTACATAACCACCACTTTGTGTAGAGTAGTGGTTGCATAACTACCCCTACATAGAATGGCGGTTACGTAACCACCCTGGTAGTTGTGTAATTTCTGGTCTACATACACCGACATTCATGTCACTAATGGATGAAAAATAAAAACATAGCCATGAACGGTCTCAAATTTCAAGCATCCAGAGCATGACTCTTCCTTAGAGGATGTTTCTCATTACCCAGTGCACGTGTGGATAAGGGAAGCATGATATTTAATGAGAGCATAGGAAAGAGTTGGATCATGGAAGTGGGAATAAGGAAAATTGAACAAGAAGCAATTGGAGCTCTAAGTGTTTTGTAGAAGAAAGGTGTGAGAAACAAAACAAACAAGTAGAGAAGGGAGGATATGGACATTGTTTTCCTTACTTAAACTTTATTGTAATTTGTATTTTCATTTAAATTTTCCAATAAAATATTGGGAAGAAAGAGAAATTTCCCTTCCCGGATGGTTTTCCCTCAACTTAGGGGTTTCCAGGATAAATATTGTGTTGAATTGTCATCTTTCCATTGCTGCAAAATAGTTCTAAGTTTCATTTTTATTCACTAATAATTTAAGACTATCATTTTCAAGGAATTGAAAGTAGAACAATAAGTGTTTGTGGTCTTGTAAATTTCCAAAAGCTAGAGGTTTATAGATCATTTTGGTATCAGAGCTAATTATTATCTAAGACTGTGGTATTCATTCTTGTGATTTGTATGACAATGAAAAGGTCTAAAGGTGAAGAAGTTTTACCTTGAGATCTAGACATATCTATGAAGAAGTGGAAACAAAGGGTCCTGAGATAAAATGGAGGAAGAGAACTTGGTCCGTAGAATTGAGATGTTGGAAACCATGATGGATAGGTTGTATAGACACCAACAAGAACTCTCATATCTACAAAAGACAGCTTCAGTCAAGAAAGATTTCATGGACTCAATGGTTTGAGCTTTGGCCAAAAATTTTGGCATAGGAAATATATGAAATGAGGAAGAAGATGTGGAAGAGCATGAAGAAGAAACTCTAGTTATAAAAGAGAAGGTAAAATATGATCATGTTACTTTTAAAGTTGAAACTAAGGTTGAGATAAAAATATTTGAAGGACAAGTAGATGCAGAGTTTCTTGATAAATGGTTAAAACAATTGGAAGTTTACTTTAGTGTTCATGATGTTATAGAGGCACAAAGGATCACCTTTGTACATCTCAAAATGGAAGGACATGCTCTGGTTTGGTGGGAAACCCATCTAGCCACTTGTGAAAAGAAGAAACATCCTATTGTAAGATCTTAGGAGGATTTTAAAGAATTTCTTAGAGCTAAATTTTATCCTATTGGCCATAAGACTAACCAAATGATTAAATGGCAGTATTTTAGACAAGACAAGTGGTCAAAGTGTACAGGATTATACTACAAAGTTTCAGAGACATACCATGTTGCTTAATATGGAATTGGAGGATGAGGATATTATGACCAAGTATTTGGGAGGAATTCACACTCACCTTCGAAGGAAGGTCATCTTCATGAAGCCCAAGGATCTCAATGAAGCATGTGTGGAAGCCTACTATATTGATGATGAAAAGAAGCAAGGAGAAATGAGAGTCTAGGGAAAAGTAGTCAACAAATCAGCCAAAGAAAGAGCAGGGACAAACAAATAACAAAGGTAAATGGAAAGGGAAAGGTAAACATACCACCACTACTTTGAATACTTGTAAAGATCCTAAGAATTTTTGTAATAATTGTGATATCAATGGTCATATTGATGCTACATGTTAGAAGTTACATCTAGAATTACACCCAAAGAACCGAACCAAGGATTCAATGAAATCCATGAGAGTTGTAAAGATAGATGGGGAGGTAGATGTAGAGGATGATTTAGATGTAGATGAGAGGATTGGATGAATAGGAACCAACATGAATAACCAAGAACAAGAGGAAGAGACGAGTAAGTTATTTCAGATCAAAATCCAAATCAAGAGAACTAAGGTAAATGCTTTGGTTGATACTGGTTCTCAATCTAATTTGATTTTTGATGTGGTTGTAAAGAAGATTGGTCTTGAAACTTATGAACATCCACATCTTTATCCTTTGGGATGGGTGAAGAAGGGTGTAGAAATTTAGGTAACAAGAAGATGTAAGTTCAATTTTGGGATAAAATTCTCAGCATATAGATGTATTAAAAGCTACTGATGTATTCCACTTGATGCATTTGATGTTGTTTTTGGGAGTCCTTACTTGTATATTAGGGATGCTATATTTACGAGAAGGGAGAACCGATACATATGGGTCAAGGATGGAATCAGTTACAACATCTGGGCACACCAGTGTAAGACAAAAACTGCTATGGTAAGTGCTAACCAAGAAAAGAAACTAATTCAGGAAAATCATAATCAATTTTGTTTACTTTTATTGAAAGATAAACAAGATGGGGTAGAAATTTCAAATATTTCTAACAAAGGGATGAAGGATTTGGATAAAATTATTCATATCTTTTCAGGAAGTATTCTAAGACTCCCAGATAGGTTACCACCAAAATGAGAGGTAGAGCATGAGATTCAGCTATTTCCAGAGTCCCCTCTACCAAATATCAGGTTGTATAGGCAATCCTTATTGGAGAGTACAGAGGTAAAGAAACAACTCCAGGAGCTATTGGACCAAGGGGTAATATGCCCAAGCACCTCGCCATGTGATTCACCTATTGTGATGGTGGAAAAGAAGGATGGTTCTTGGATGGATGTGCATCGACTACCGTGCCTTGAAAAAGATTACCATAAAGAATAGATATCCACTCCCACGCATAGATGACCTCTTGGACCAAATTCAACATGAAACTTCTTCACGAAGTTGGATCTCAAGTCAAGTTATCACCAAGTCAGGATGAAGGAGGAGGATATATGGAAGACTTACTTCAAAATGAAACAAGGGTTTGTATGAGTGGTTAGTACTTCCATTTGGTTTATGTAATGCACCCGATACATTTATGAGATTGATGAATGATGTATTGTGGAATTCATAGATTCATGTGTCATTGTATATCTGGATGATATTTATAATTTTTAGTGCCACATGGGAGGAACATCTAACACATTTGCAACAAGTATTGCAAGTTCTCAGAGAGAAACAACTGTTATGCAACATGAAGAAGTGTGAATTTTCCAAACAATCACTTGTCTATCTTGGGCATGTGGTTAGAGGAGGAGAGATATGAGTGGATCCGAAGAAGGTGGAAGCCATCACTAACTGGAACAACACCAACATGAGCCACAAAGACTAGAAGTTTTTGTGGGAGTAGTACAATACATGAGGAAGTTCATTTCGGGCTTCTCCACTATTGCAAAACCTCTACACATAATGGCTATAAAGAGTAAGGGTTTTGACTAGGGTAAGGAACAAGATTAGGATTTTGAGTTATTAAAGTACAAAATTATTCATGCTCCAGTATTTTCTCTTCTTAATTTTCAGTATCCCTTTGAAGTAGAGACATATGCCAGTGATTATGCTATGGGAGCAGTGTTACTATAGGGAGGTAATACCTGTATGTTATCATTCTAAAAATTTCACTTCAACGGTTAAGGGATATTCAGTATATGATAAGGAAATGTATGTACTAGTTTAGGAAATAAAGAAATGGAAACATTATTTGTTGGAAAAGAAACTATTCTGCACACTGACCACAAACCTCTCTAGTATTTGCAAGCACAGTCTAAATTGCAGCAGGAAAGGCACTACAAGTGGATGGGATTCCTTCAACAGTTCCATTTGGTGATCAAGTATAAGAAAGGTAACACAAATTTGGTGGTAAACATGTTGTCTAGGCCACCCATACAAGATAAAATATCTAGTTTGGACACTATCTCTTAGATTGAGCCCTTCACAAAGGAAGCTTATGGAGAGGCATATGCTCAAGACAAATATTTTGGGGTAACATATCAGTAGTTGTAGTCTCAAGGGGATGAAAGGATGGGTATTGAATATTTTTATCTCAAAGATGGGTTTCTATACGATGGGGGAAGCTTTGTGTGCCAAAGGAAGAAAGGCTTCTATTGATGAGGGAAG
Organism: Taxus chinensis; assembly: GCA_019776745.2. Classification (NCBI taxonomy): domain Eukaryota; kingdom Viridiplantae; phylum Streptophyta; class Pinopsida; order Cupressales; family Taxaceae; genus Taxus; species Taxus chinensis. The sequence goes on along the minus strand of CM034147.1, from coordinate 915,453,659 downwards.
CACATACCTCAAAAGTAGTAGGACATTTTGGTGTTGGTAAGACCATGGAAAACTTGCAAAGGTACGTGTATTGGCCCAATATGTAAGAAGAAGTATCTAAATTCATAAGAGGATGTAAAAAATGTTGTACTAACAAGCCTAAAATCTGGAAGGAAGGTTTGTATATGCCTTTACTGGTCCCTACTCATCCGTGGGAAGATATTTCTATGGATTTTGTAGGAGGAATACCTATGTCTAAACATGGCCATGATTATCTATATGTTGTTTGTAGATAGATTCAGTAAGATGTGTGTTCTTATGGCATGTAAAAAGACAATAAAAGCATATGAGGAAGCTGAACTTTTCTTTGCTAATGTATGGGTACATTTTGGTTTGCCAAAGTCTATTGTTTCTTACAAAGATTCTAGGTTCTTGGGGAAGTTTTGGACTACTTTGTGGGACAAGATGGATACCAAGTTACAAGGAGCATGACCTTCCATCCACAAACAGATGGAAAAAAAAGGTGGTGAACAAGACTTTGGTATAACTAATTAGAGGATATAATAGAAAATATCCACAGACTTGGGATGAGTCCTTAGCCTACATTCAACATTCCTACAACCGTACATAGACAATACATACATCCACTATGTAGTCACCATTTGAAGCATGCTTGGGATATCTACCTATAATCCACTAGGACATGGTAGTTGGGAAGTAGGAGGAAGGGGAGATACATGATTTGGAGGTGACTAGAGAAGTGAAGTTTGTTGAGAGGATTTGGAAAATCCATCTCAAGGTGAAAGAACAATTGGAGAAATCCCAAGACAAGTATAAGGCTAGACACGATCAACATCAGGGAGAGCATAAACTTCATGTTGGAGAAATTTTTTGTCTTTACTTGAGTAAGGAGAGATTATAAGGCCAGACAAGGAAATTCAAGCCACTATGGTATGGACCCTTCACTATACTGGAGCAGGTTGGAGAAAATGTCTTCAGGCTTGATTTTCCACCATTCATGTGGATGTAATCAATAGTAAATTGTGAGAACTTGCACCTATATGAGCCATCCATGCTTGATGAAGAAGAAGAATGCTAGTTACTACCTTCCATAGAGGATTGTGTCTTGGACTCATGAGGTGAATTTAGAGGAGGATGTAGTGTTGCAGTAGAAGATCAGAGAGACAAGGAGAGGTCCATAGGAGTCTTGGTAGGTTGGACTTAAGGGGAAGACACCAAGGAAGGCCTGGTGGTACTCAAAGGAGAAAGTGAGGGAATTATTTCCTCATCTACTCCCCCACTAAGCTTTAGTGGGACCAAAATCCTCTTGAGTAGGGGAGGTGTGATCCATAGGGATCTAGAAGAACACCACTTCATCAGAATAACCAGATCCAGAAAAAAAATTTAAGTAGAATGAAGAGTGGACTGTAAAGTTAGAGAACCACCACTTTGTGTAGAGTAGTGGTTGTATAACCACCCCAGTGGATGTATAACCACCCTTGCACAAAACGGTTATAACCATCTGGTCTTGCGTAATCACTGTTGGTCTACATCCACGGTGGTCCTGCCACTAATGGATGAAAAAATAAAAATAGAGCCATGAATGGTCACGTATTTCAAGCTTCCTAACCATGACTCTTCCTTGGAGAACATTTCTCATTCTCCAGTGCATGGGAGGACATGGGAAACATGTTATTTAAGGAGAGCATATTATAGGAGTTGGATAAATATCATCGAAGTTTTAATGAAGAAAAGTGAGAAAGAAACCATTAGAGATAGAAGTGTTTTGTAGAAGCAAGGTGTGAAAATAGACCAAACAAGTAGAGAAGGGATGTTGACATTGTTTTCCTTACTTTCCTCTTCTTGTAATCTGTATTTTCATTTAAATTGGCCAATATAATATTGGGAAGAAAGAGCAATTTCCCTTCCCGGATGGTTTTCCCTCAACTTGGGGGTTTCTAGGATAAATATTGTGTTGAATTGTCATCTTTCCATTACTACAAAATAGTTCTAAGTTTTAGTTTTATTCACTAACTTTAAGACTGTCATTTTTGAAGAATTGAAAGTAGAACAATAATTGTTTGTGGTCTTGTAAATTTCCAAAGCTAGAGGTTTACAAATCACCATATCTGTGAGATTATCTCAGAGGAATATTCAATTTGAATATTTCCTTTGTTTATGGTTGTAATGTTATATAAAGTTCTCTTTTATGTATTTTTTTTCGATCAAATTAGTCTGCAATGAAGAGATTAGTATTGGCAGATAAGCATTGTATTGTGATATTGGTATCTTGAATGGGTTATCACAATTATATATGCATCTAAAGATACCTGATATGAAATTAAGCGTAGAGTGTGTAGTAAATCATTTATTCCACATTCAAAGGTATCAAGGTTTATCTTAGAACATTAATCAATCCACCATTGGTATCCCTCAAATAGAGTGCAACATATTCTCTATTTGGATCAAGCGTGGTGGATGTATTTTTCCTTCAAATAAGCATTATTATTGACAACAGATCCATCTTCTTGCAATTTGCAAATTCTTTAGTGAAAGTCAAATATTGAAATTATTTCCCAGCCGCCTACTCGAGGAGAGTTTCACCTGGATCTATTATAAATAATAGGAACATAAAATTTTAGTAATAGCTATGATATTTTACCTTGTAATGTAGAAATTATATTCCTTCTTAGAGATAAAGTTCGGTGACCTTTTCATCAATATCACATCAATTTTATCCAACCTGGAAATGGTCACGATCATATTTTTTCATCATATTTTTATTGCATTGGTGACATGGATTAATTGCAGTGGATTCACCACCATTTGCATCAAGGTTTCAACCTTGTATTAGGTTGAATTTACACTACAGCTGTATTTGAAGATCTGTGCACTCACTGCCAAAGCACGAATCTTGATTTATGGAATATAAATTTCTTCAGTATATTGGTATTATGTAATGAGTCATCCTCCCTGTGATCCAACATAGAATGACACCATTATTCCAAATTCTATCCTACATAGACGACACCAAAGTAATGCGAAGACTCAATCAAAACCATATCTCATGCCACTAGTAGAATAATATTTTACATTTTTAATGTTTGATAGTTAATATTTCATTATCATGTCATAGTCACATGTTACATTGTCTAGTTTGGTCATATGTCTATTCTAGGCATTTTGTACATACCTTTTTTTTAAAATTTATTTTTAAACGATTTTGACCGAAACTTTAAACCGGGGGTTATGAGACCCCACACTTACAATACAGTACCATAATGAAAAACAAGAGATATAAAAATCAAAACTCCCCACAATAAGGAACCCAATGAAGAGGGAAATAAAACAAGAGAACAAACTAAAGAACTAGAACAAACCCAGAAGCATCATAACCAAGACAAACCATGAACCAAAAGAAAGGCACTAACAACTACTAAGAAAGCCACCAACCTGAGCTAGTGCCCATGAGCGGAGTTGGTCCATCCATAGCGTTGAGCTTGTCCACCACCTCCACTCCCCTAGCACTTGCCATTACATAACCAACATTACCCGCTGTTGTACACCATCCCACAACATAGCCTTGTCAAGAAAAAGGAGAAAAGCACTCCCTAGCGAGTGCAAAAAACTCATTAAGGTGATCGATAGCTGAATCAATGGGAAAATGAGCATCACATGGTAAATCCAAGGGGGGCAATCTAGTGGGATTTGGTTTGTCATGCTAGTAGGAGAGAGCATGCACATTCTCATCATGAATGAGAAGTTCCCAGTATTGATCCCTGAAGCCAATAAACCCCGTGCTTGAGATCTGAGAGCTTGTTCGTCAACCTCTTCCACCCAAATCAAAGGGTCAGGGATGCAACATCCAACCAATTCCTCATGCAAGTTGCCTCTGTGCACTAATAGATAAAGTACTCTGTAAAAAATTTGAATTCTGTCCTTTTCAGAATGAAGTAGAAGACAATTGGAGACAAATGTTGCGGCTATATCGGAATTGGGCTGCCGCCCTATTAGAAGCCTGCATATAAGAATCACCCAACACATGCTTGATCGCTTCTACTTCGAACGAGCCATAGCAAAAACATCCTGAAGACACCTGCATGAGATGGCTGAAGAGAAATTTGATTCCCACCTCTCACCATGCAGAGAAATAAAAGGAAAGCCCAGAAAAACCATAATTCTCCAACTCAAAAATAGGAAGAAAGAAGAGTGAGGGAAGAGGAGCCATCAACCCAGCTAAAATAGGAGATGACACGAGCCACCATTAATGATGAAAGCATGTTCTGTGCCACCCTTTGTGTGAAATGATATCTACTAGACCATTCCAATCTTTAGGATTGCGTGAAATCAATGCACCATCCAGAACATCGATGGCCGTGTTGGCAAGAAAATTAGGGACGCTATTAGCTTCTCTAAAGACATGTTAAATGCTTCTGCTTTGCAATTTTCCAAGCCAATAAAGAATGTTGGAAATATATAAATTTAAGTGCCAAGATAAGGCCGAGCCCTTAGAAATGGCATGAACAATTACTTGTGAGTCTCCTTCCACTTGGAGACAATCACAACCATTGGAGACAACTAATTTGATACCCTCCATGAGAGCTTGAACTTCAGCTAGGTTGCAAGAACCATCGCTCAATGGAAAGGAGCCAGTCACTAATACAACCCCATGCTCATTTCTCACAATACACCCCACCCTCAATTTACCTAATTACCTCTAGAGGCTCCATAAAAATTTAGTTTGCAAAAGCCAGGGGTGGAGTCTATTTTGTGTTTCTTCTTCTGAGAATTTTTTCAATTTGAGTCAATCCTTGATGAACAATCAAACTTGGGGGAAGGGATTTTGACAAAAGGCCAAGATTTTTCTGATCTCAACATCTTTCGAGGTGAAATTGGGATTTTTTAGGCTGTGTATATTGAAATTCTCCAAGATAACTACTTCCAATTTGCCTAAGAAATTATTGAAATTCCTGAGCCTCCTCCCGGAAAATACGAAGATTACACTCCCACCATAAGTGCCATATCAAGAAGAAAGGAGCAATGGTCTAGATGGAGCTGAAGGCTCCTTTTCCCCCCAGCAAAGGCCAACCACCAAGGACTCAAGTGATATTCCTACTAGGAGCCAGGCTAAGCCTAAATTGCAGGTTAACCAATTCCATAACTCCTTGCCGCGAAGGGACATAAAAGTAACAAATGATCGATATCCTCTTTAGTGTTATTGCAAAGGACACATTTAGTTGGCCTGACATAACCCCAGGATTTTCTTCTCTGTTGTGTTAAAATCTTTCCTTTGACGAGTAACCAACCAAAAATAGGATCCACTTTCGGAAGAATATTAGAGCTCCAACACTCGGTCTAGATTTTTTGGCCAAGCCCTGACATGGAAATCAATTTGGCATAACCTGCTTTAAGTGAATACGCACCTGAAGGGGCTCCTAGCCAAAGCAAGTTATCCTCCTGGGCCTTGCAAGCGGCCCTTCTCTGCGAGATGGACTCATGAAAGTCCATAATTTATTTGCTCAGACAATCTGAGTGTGGATGGATCTTTCTAGCGCATAGTGGATGAGCCATCCATGGCCATAAAGTTGTAATCCTCCACTTTGTTACCCCTAAACAACCTTAGTGATCTACATAACCTGAGATAAATTTTGATTAAAGATAAGAGGCTCGAACCCACTCCAACTATCTTCCTAAAAATTTGTAGATTTCCCATTACCTATTTGCCAAGAAACATGATCCGAAATAAGATGCCTGCACCTGGAAAGGAAGTTCTAAATATGCGATCCCCTAGGTAACTCTTCACTTGATAAGAGAAGTTCAGGCCGGCCCGCTCCAAGTTATTTATGGAAAAGCACTTGAAATACCATCCTGTGTAGATCAGAGATGAAATTCCACACAAATTTGGCACTGAGAGCTATGTTTTGAAGCTCCAAATCCAAAATACCCAGACCACTGAGCGCTTTGGGGAGCTTAATGTTTTCCCATTTCACTAAATTAAATTTCCTAGCCTTGTTGTTTCCCTGCCAGAGGAAGGACCTAATGATTTTCTCGATTTTACTGAGGACCAACTTGGGGATCTTCATCACAAAGAGCATGTAAGTAGGAAGGGTGCACAATAACAGACCAAATTAGGAGAGATCTACCTACTAGAGTGATCCATTTCCCTTTCCACGATTGCAACCTAGAGGCTAAGGACCACAAAAATCATCCCATAGAGAGGATCTCCCTACCCTATAGAATAAAGGAATACCAAGATATTTGTGTGGAGGGTACCAGTTTCAAAGCCTAAGACAAATCGGATTCTTCGCTGAAGATGCAGAGGAACATTGAAAAATAAAATCATAGATTTGTGGAAGTTGATTACCTGACTTGCAACTTTGGAGTAAGAGTCGAGGACTGAGTCGATGGCTCTAGCTTCCTGTACTGAGGCGGCGCCAAAAAGAAAATTATCTTTTGCAAACTTTTGATGAGAAATAGGAGGAAGACCAACAACCATTTTAAGCCCTTGCAAGGAACCCTGGGCAATAGTGAGTTTCATTTATCTGCTCAGTGCCTCGGCTATGAGAATGAAGAGAAAGGAAGATAAGGGATCACCATGCCTTATCCCCATGCTACTAGAAAAGAAACCTTCAGCCGATCCATTGACCAAAACTTAAAAAATGAGGGGAAGAAACATAGTTGAAGATCCACTCACAAAAGAAACCAAAGAAACCCATCTTTTTTAATGTCATTACAAGAAATCTCTAGTTGAGATGATCATAAGATTTGCTGAAATCAAGCTTAATCATCATGCTGAGGGAATGCATAAGAATTCAAAGAGTGAATAAGCTCATGGGAAATGATGATACCATCTGAGATAGACCTGTCAGGAATGAAGCCACTTTGTTCTTGGGCTATAAACTGAGCAAGCAGAGGACACAATCTAGAGGCTATAGCTTTAGAGATAATTTTATAAGAAGTGTTACACATACAAGATGGGGCGGAAATCGTCCATCAACTCTGCAGGATTTTTCTTAGGAAACATACAAATGAAGGTATGATTCATTTCCCCAGGATCTTCCCCAACCTTCTAGATTCATCAACGGTAAGCTAGACATCTTCACCTATCACGTTCCAAAAATCCTGAAAGAAGGTGACTGGGAAGCCATCTGGCCCAGGGGCCTTATCTCTCTCCATCGAGAAGATGATGGAGCGAACTTCCTCCCGAGAGAAAGGTGAGAGGAGCTTAACATTATCTTATTCGCTCACTACACTGATGTATCTGATTAAGGAGAGATTGTTAATGGTCAAGAAAAGAATAAACTCTCCATTGAGAAACCCCTGAAAAAAAGGAGATTGCTTCTTTCTTAATACCCTCCTTGCAACGAAATCTAGTCATCATTTTCCAACTTCAACTTAGAGATGTAATTATGGTTCCTTCTAGCCTTGATCGAGGAGTGGAAAAAACTTCATGTTTTTATCCCCATCTTTTAACCAGGCCTCTTTGGATTTCTGCCTCCAAAAGGACTCTTCTTTGAGAATAAGTTCCCCTAATTCTCTGAGTAACTTCTTTTCCTTCTAGTATTCTTCTTGACCCATATTGTCCCTGAAGATAATTTCATTCAGCTCCTTGATCTCCATTTCCACTCTCTTTTTTTCCATGAATATTTCTTGAAGGTGGTGGAATTCCATTCTAACCCATTATCTTTGATCCGAGCCAGTTTTTTGGAGAGGATAAACATTCTAGTCCTTGCTATCACGTAAGAAGACCACTAGCTTTTGACCAAATCGGGCAACCTTTTATCTTGCATCCACATTGATTTGAATTTAAAGGGAGATCTTCATGAAGGGATGTCCACCTAAACAATGAAAGAGATGGTAAACTGATCGAAACCTAAGAGAGGAGGACTTCACAATCTAGAAGGTGGTTATTTTGAAACCAAGCTTCTGACACCAAGAAACTATCCAACGTGACAGCCAACCTACCAAATCCTGAGACGTCTATTCGACCAAGTGAACCAACCCCTCTTCAACTCAATGTCCACTAGATCAGAAGTCACTACAAAGGAGGTGAAATCCTTGCTGAGAGCGAGGTTACCAGTGAACCGTACCTCTTTTATCTTTATCTAAGAGTGTAACGTTGAAATTCCCTATGATAATAATTTTGTCCTAGAGGAAAATTCCTCATATCTCCTTCCAAACAAGACCAGAACTTCCCTTTTCCTCATAGGATTGTTAGGACCATAAACATTACAGAGAAGGAACACCTCGTCTGAGTGCTTAATTTGAATCTTACACCATTGATGATTACTAATTTCGGAAAGAAGCTCGACTAACACCTTGTTGCCCTTCCACAAGAAACCCAAACCTCTGGAACGCTCCTTCCGAATCAAAGAAAGAACCAGACCAACCCTTCCAACTCCACTGCCAACCATCTAAACATTTAGATTTAGACATTTTTGACTCTTGTATTAAGAATAAATCCGCCTCTTGTTCTAAAGCACACCATTTGATCAGGTGTTGTTTGTTAGGGGTGTTCATGTCCGTAACATTCCAAGAAAGAATCCTCATCCTTTCTTTAGAGAGGACCCACCTCTCCTACTGGAAGACTGAAAGAAAGAGCCTAGTTGTTGTTGTTTCCCTACAACTATCTCCCACATAGTGATTTGTTCCTTTAAAGGGTGATCCAGAGGATTCTTAAGACCACAATCTATTTGAGAAAGTGTTAGTGTGGGAAGGATGCCTCAAAAAATTATCCAGAGCGACTCTCTCATCACCCTCTGATACTGATGTTTCTTCTTCCTCAACTCTACCTACATCCATGGAAGCCACTACTGCTTCATAGTTGTAAGCCCATTTATCCAGTAATTCTTCGAGGCACCTTGATTCACTTCTAAACCTTCTTGCATTAAATCCAAAAGATGAGTGGAGTCTTGAATGATCGAGACTGTTTCCTTAACAAGAGAAAAAGTGGCTGGATCTAACCGTGTTGGAAGAGAGGTCTCTGTTCTGCTATGACCGACCTCCCTCCCAGCTAAATCTAGGCTGGAGATTTGTACCAGCGCTAGATACCTCAGCGCGAAGCTCGACAATTTTCTACCAAGATGGGTTGGATCGTGGTTGGATTGTTTTTACAGTCCCTTTGAAAGTGACCCTTCTACTTGCATTTATAACATTTAAAGGAGATACTCTCATAATACACTCTTTGGACCCATTTTTATGAAGGGAAAGATAAAATACTATAGCAAACTCTTGGACAAGTCAATGGATACACAAACCCTAGCAAAGGCAACTAAGGATCCTTTGAGGGTCATGAGGTCTATACGGATAACCCTACCCAACTTTTAACAAATTTTGGTGAGGATTTTGGGATTCCAGTATTCACTTGGAAAATCATAAATTCTAACCTAGAATTGAAGCACCTCCATCACAACTTGCTCCAGATCAAAGTTAGCCAGCGAGGATATGATATGAATGCCAGAGTCGAGGAAAAAACTTTCCTTTTGGTTAAGGGTATCCTCCCGCTACGCTTCTCTCCTAAAAATAATGAAAAAAATATTGGACATGAAGCATACTCTAAGGCCATTACCCCATTAGGATTCACACCAACTGTGAATGTCCTCTGTCAATAACCATTTACTCAAAAAATTCACAAAGATCACCCACTTTCCTAGAAGGGTCAGCTGTGCAGACAGGCCATCCTGATCTCTAATTAAAACTGTGACATTCTCCTCTTTATGAAAACAACGTGTGACTTTTTTGTGCTCAGAATCTTCCTTGGGTGTTGATTTAGCTGAGCCCATCCTCGGACCCAAGCTCCTGGGTAAAACTGACGAAGGGCCTACCCCAAAGAATCTCCCTTATTCGCCGATGAACAACCCCATGTGGAAATCAAGCTATTAACCCTTTTGAAATTTTAATTTTTACCCCACACCATCTCTCCCATTCATTTCAATTTGTATTCATGTATATACCTTTGTTAATTTCTTTTATTAAAAGTTTTCAAATGTATTTTAGGTTAATAGTTGATGAGTCCTGTTTGAGTCTATTTTATAAGTGATTCTTGGAATAGTGTTGTTTTAAAAGGTGTTAAATAGTGTATTTATCATTTTTTTCACGATAAAATGTGTTTCATTAATGTCATGGAGTCTATTCTAAGTCAATTCACTCGTCAAAATTAAAAGTTTCATGATTGTTGAGTCTATATGTCATGTTTTATAAAAAAGAGTCAAAGTCATATAGGTGATTTTAGGATTTTTTGATATTATCTTGTTAATAGTTATTTTGTAACCTATCATCATGAGCCAAAGTCAAAATAAAAAAAATTGCCTCGTGGATGCATATTCGGTGTTACCCGATGTCTGGGAAAATAAATTTTTTCACATTGCAGGAGGGAATAAAAGAATAATCACAATGTAGAAATAGGTTTGTGACTTGTTCATATTTGCTGAGTAAGAAACATCATTTACTAGAGGAAAGAGGCATCAGAGGATGGAGGTTAATCAATGACCTCTTTCTAGTCACCAATGATTGGGACAAAAAGCATCCGTGGTGGCATTTTTGTGTTGTGATTTTCCTTTCAGTATTTGAGTTCTAGGTTTAGTTGTGTGTAGTACTATTTCAGAGTTCCTATTTTGCATGAATAAGTGGAAAGTTCACATGGAGGGGGGGAACATGGTCTCAATTTTCCATTTCATTTTATTCATTTTTTATATATTTATTTAGTGAGTAGTAATTTCCTACAGAATTCCCTAATGTGAAAATATAGTGGAAAAGATGAAAGCACAAGGAAAAGAAACATCTTGATATTTGGGTTGTTGGTTGTCCTTTAAAACCATTTTGTAAGCTTTGGGTTGTTGGTTGTCCTATTAAATCATTTGTATGTTTTGTGTTTTTGATTGTCTTGTAAAACCATATGTATTTTTTGGGTTGTTGGTTATCTTGTAAAACCATCCTTGTTGAGGCTGTTGGATTTCCTGAAAAACCATCCAAATCATGAGCATGCAATGGGCATCAAGCCGTGAAGGAAATGGGATTATTTTTCTCCCATGGTTCGCAATAATGAGGGAGTTTTAGGAAATAATTATATTATAGTGCTCCATTATTATATTTATTATATTTGTGAGGGTTGTTAAATAATTAGTTATATGATTTACATGTATAATTGTTGTTATAACCACACACGTAAAGAGGTTGGGAGGTATATAGGGTGGTTGTGAGAACACCCATAGGATAGTGTGCTGGAGAGATTTAAGGAGTTTTTTCTCCTTGAATGTAGGAGAAAATCCTCCTATATATTTTTATATTGCTACACTGAATAATAGAGTAAAACTATTATATTGTGTATTTATTAATCTTTGTGTATTCAGTCTCAAGAAATATTGGCATGAGATAAATTTTAGTATAAGTTCTTCTGAATACTACCAATAGGAGGGGAATTTATTAGAAAGGTATAACTATAATGACTGGGGCATCCTACATGGGTTTCTCTAATATCTTCTCTGTCATTTGTGTTAACTTTGACATTAAAGTCTTTGTTTTGCTTGTTGTTGTACTTAACTCTTTAACAACCCCTGAAATTAGTCCTTTGATTGAAATTTTTGGGGACTTCCCTTTCAAAGGATCAAAACCTATAGATTCCTTTATATAGGGAAAAACAACATCCTTGATAAGCCCACTTACCTTGTATTCCCTTAGGATTGTTGTGTTTTATAGTGTCAAATCAATCCCCTTATTGCTCATCCATACCAATATCCTTTTAATGACGTGGGAAGTTTTGTCATGTATAGAGGTATTTTATTTTCTTTCCCAATCTACACATGGGATGAATTGATATGTTATGTTTTGGTCTATATATTATTTTCTTACTAAGTTCTTATCATCCAATAAGCCTTGAGGAACAACAACACGTTTGTAATCAACTACCCAGGTGAGGGTCATTCTTAAGTAATCCATTAACCTAACCTCCTCCTAATCCTTGTAATTCATCCAATAATTCTCATAATGAGGCTCATCTTCATATGAATTTCCCAAGGATCCTTGAAGAATCCATTTGATATCATAGTTTGACCTTGGTGATAGTTTTTGTAATGCATCTCTTCCCATTTCTACTTCAAGGAGTATTTCCTTAACAAATGTTGTGCAAGTACACCTTCCAATGTTTATTGGGAAATTATTTTATTTTTTGCTTTCATGTAATAAAATTTTGTACTACTACTATCTGTATACACAAAATCATGCACTTGGGTACGTTTCTAGGTCATAGTACATTTCTAGGTCATAATCACATACTACTATTTATATGATTCATAAGTGAGAAAAACAATAATTGACTACTATCATTGGCCTATTTCTTGTCTTTCTTGCTTTCTCTTTGGTCTTGCACACCCCATAACCCAATATGAAATTCATTATTTTATCTTTCATGACTCTGGACACCAGCACCTAGCCATAATGCCAATGCCTATGCACCCTTGTCCTTTTGGGAACTCCTAACCTCTTTGTATCTTACTTGTATCTTTTGGGCCTCTTTTATCTTTTCGGAATATTATTTTATCATGAGTCAGCATTCTAGCTGTCAATTGTGAAATTGAAACAATGGAATCATATAAATACAAAGCTATGTGATCATAATTTAAGACCAAGGTCTAAGCATATATTATCATCACCTAAGGTTGTATCCAAAGGTATCTAAGAGCATTAATGAAATTAATCTAGCTTTAATTCAAGGGACAAGGGATTTCATTTTATGCATACACACATAGGAGGGGATGTTTTTTTTTCCATCCACACATCTATTTACATTGATACATCTAGCTATCACTTTCTATCAAGTGCATCTTACACAAGATCTTCCTAGGTCACCATTTTAGACACTTCACAAGAACTACATGGAGTCTGAGATGTAGTGCAATTCTTGGTCATAACTTCACTCTGTTAGGTGACCTCTGGGTTCAGTCTAAATCCCTATTTACATATGTATTTTTTAGGATTTTATGTAGTTTGCATTTTTGCAAGATATCATTTTTTCTCGGTCACATGTGAATATAACGAACATCCAATGACATACAAGTGACCAACAGTGAAGGTTAGTGACCACCTTGCGACACAAGAAGAATAAATTTTTGAGATCGTGCATAGTCACAAGCATCCATAAAAGGTATCTAGAGCCTATTTACCCTTGCCCTAGTCCAGGATCATTTGACAGTTACATAATTTTCTGAGTGTGGTTATGACCGTATCCTCCTCATGTTCATCATATTTTTAATCTAGAACACTTTGGGATTTATTAAAAAATCATGTAAGTCTTACATTCCCTCTCTTGCACTTAGGGTTTAAATTTTCATTAGCTTATTTCTTGTGTAAAATATGTGCTATAACATTTATTTATCATATGTGAATTTGTAATATCTAGGGTTTAACAAATGCTATATTTTTTAAATTACTATCTATCTTGACACTTCTAAAAGTGTCCACTTATCATTTAGGTATCTTGGAAACATGTAGGAAGGATGATGGAAACCACTAATTTTGATATATGTGAAGGTTTGAAATTTAATGAAATAACATCCAAATCTAATGATCACCTTCTTTTCTTGTGCATATATTATGTTGTTCTCCCACAAAGAATGGAAAAGGAATATGATGGGAGAAAAGGTGTCATGCACCATCCTGAAATAATTGATGTAATTTCTCAAGTTTAATTGAGGGTACACATCATATAATATGTAGTTTCCAAATTCTCTTACTCTGTCCAACCCAGGAAATTTCCTATGCCTAACAATGTTGTACACCAAATATGAAGCCATGTAGAATTATATGTTGCTTGTGGAGCCTTCCTAAACTTGAATTTCCAATTTGAGCATATATACTCATGGATATAATCACTTATAAACTCTCCCTATTGGATGTGCAGCTTTCTAATGATTATAGTTTAGATGAACTTGAACATCCAATCATTGTAATAGTAGGTAGATTCTTTCCCCATAACCCCATTTAACATGGTGATTATATCCCTAATTTCTTCCACAATTATTGGCTTGGTAATCCAATTTTTATTTAACAAATTATATCACTTAATAATGTTGGTATTACAGTACTCTTCTACACTTTTATTTGAAATATATGCTAGGTCTACATTGACTAAATTGGTGTATGTGATCTTATCCAAATCAGACAATAGGTGGGAAGTGGTGTGGAAACTAGCTAATTGGATATTCATTTTTATAAGGTGTAAGTTTGGGAAGACCTGTGAAGGGGAAGTTTTACAATCACTTACACTCATTAATCCTCCAACACCATCTACTAGGGCACAACGAGACTTAAAAATTCTCAAAAAATCAAAACAATCCCTTACCCATGCAAATTTTGTCATTGTTATCATCCAAACTATCAAACAACTACCAAATATTTCTTAGATCTCAAAAATCAACGTTTAATCAATTAAAATGCACAAATTTAGTCTATTCATTGTTTTAGGTCTTTAGAGCTTTATTTGAACTCAAAATTTGGAGGAAACGTGATGAGTTTGAAAAAACTATAGCTCTATATTTCTCTTCACATGCTTCCATTAATGGAGACATCTACCTTCATGTTTCCTTCATTAACAACTATCGATTCATATCTTCAAGTTTGAATTATGACCTTACACACGGACATTTGAGCCACCTACTTACCTTTTTTGGGTGTCAGGGCTTCTCTAATAGTTTGGAGTTTTGAATTTTTTTTAAAATTATGAGATGCATTGCTGCTTTTATTTCTAGGGGTTCCGAGATACTAACACATGTCCCACCTATCAGGGTGTGGGAGTAGAAATGCATCTTGCAATATTACATCTAGTGCAAAGCTGCAAACTACAAAGCTATGTATCCTCTTTCTTGATCAAATGTTACCAAATCATGACATGTTCCCCTTTATAACCCATAAGGATGTACGTACAATTTTTAGGTTTACAAAAACTGTAAGGCTATGAACTGCACAACTAGAAAACTTCCTTTCATGATTATAGCTCTAATAGTGTGCCACATGTCCTTCAGACTGCATGGATCAAATTGTAGTTTACATAAATACAACAACTAAAAAAATGCCAAATATTCCTTTTTTATGAAACGAGTGGAAAATTAAAAAAGGTGGGGAAATAGTGAAAAAATGGAACTGAGGAAAAATTCCTTGAGTTCCTTTCTGATTCAATTTAACAGATAAAGGCAAGGACTCAAAAAAGCATAGAATAGGGTGGAGTGGGGAACAAAAGTAGGGGAGGAATGTTCCATTTTGTGTATAAAAACATGACTTAACCGATAAAAGGACTTAAAAGGTTTTTGTAAAGGGTTAAGCAGTGATGTGGTGAAAGAGGGGAACACGGGTAAGAAAGGAACAATTTAATGAGTTCTCAAAAAGCCCGATTTATTTGACAAGGAAGGGATTTTGGAAAAATTAACTAAATTTTTGGCTTGAATAAAGTATAAGAAGAGGGGGAAATGTAAATGAAGCAATATTTAAGCTCTTTAGATGGAAAATACACCATGAAAACTGTAAATCAACCCTGCACTTCTCCTCCTCCCTTTTTTATGCCACAAAAAATTAGGATGAAGATAAAACCTACCAATTAACATTGAATTAGAATTTATTCAACTTGGAAATGAGGCTAAGGGTTCCCTTCAAGTCTTCTTTGAAACATGGTAGTAAGGATCTATGGGAAACATGAAGACCATGACAAGGTTTACATCAACATGACTTTAAACAAGACTCAAAATTTATATATGGAATGAAAAACAATATGGGGAAATGTAATACCATTCCCAAAAACAATGGAGTACTTAGAAAATATGGTGCTAGGGATACACAAGGATCAAAGTGGGCACCAACACTATCATTTGGTCCTCATGACCTTTTGAATCCAAATATCCCAATTAATAATTCCTTGTATATAGAAGCATTCCTCACTCATCATAAAATCAAAAGAGTGTTTATAGAAAATGGAGCATTGTTAAATATTTATTCCATGAAACTATTAATATTCCTTGGCTATATTGAGGAAAGTATAGGAAATAATGTCATCACTATTCGTGGTTATGATAACAGTGAAATAAAAGCCTAAGGAACAATCACATTATCCCTAGAGGTTGTACCACAAATATTGGTAACCTTTTGTCATGTTGTGGACATTAATACCTATTATAACATTCTCCTTAGTTTTCCATAGATCCATGTCATGGAGGTCGTTCCTTCAACTTTCCACTAATGCATTGAATTCCCCTACAAAGGAAAATAATTTACATTATTATTGATGTCAAACCCTTTGAATATTGCAAAATTATAGAGGGTAGATATAACCACATGAATTATTGCCATTTTTTAGATAAATCCTCCATGACCTATATCACTCCCTTTACTGATATGAAAACCACATTGATCCTGATATCCTTATGAAACCATAACCTTTGACATATTTCACTCCACCTGAAATCAAGATCCTTGAAAAAGGTATTGGATAATATGAACTCAAAAATGCTTTCCACGTTGGAAAATTACCTTTATATCCATGAAGTTATGGAAAACATAATGCTTCTCACCTCATAGTGGATCCCATTTACAATCTTGGTAGTTCCCCTTGGAAGAGATTCAAATATCTAGAAAATGAAAAGATTTAGGGTTCTAAGGGCTCTTGGCTGTATGGTGATTGGTTAACCACATGTTATGAATCTCTTGAATATAGTAAAGCTAATAAAATGATGAAGACTATGAATTTAAGGGTAAGGGACTCATCAAAAATGAAAAATATCACCTTGACCCTATCATGTATATATAAAACCACTATTGTTATGGTCTAAGTTTTAACCATTTAAAACCAAGCTAGTATTGATCGATGTCTTAACTAGTGATAAGGATATTGACTTGGATGTTGAGACATGTTTCACACATAATCTCTGCGATGACCTAGCCAACACAAATCTATTCCTTGAAATCCATTCCATCTGGACCATTGAGTTTAACCTCATACATCATAGTCTCATAAATCATGACCAATCAAATCACATATCCATGGACCTCTTCTAAAATGATGAGGCCATTGAAGAGTTTTTAGGGACTTGGGAACCTATACCCCTTTCTGATCACATGAAAGGGATTTGATATTGACCTAGATGCAAAAAAATATTTTAGTGAAGAACTCGAGTACCCTAGTCTGTAAAAAATAAGAAAATCAAAATAAAAAATGAAAAAAAATATCTCGCATAGTAAAAACCTCACCGAGGCGTTATTCAAGAAACAAAATGTGAAAAAAGAAGAAAAAAATGAAAAGAAAATAGGACGCATCACCTAGTGAAATTTATTTCGAGGAACTAGAGAGAGGGGAGTCTCCTTCACATCAAACAGATGATCTACATTAGCATACAACATCTTTTCTAGAATAAGACACATCAAAAAAATCTAGTAGAAGAGACCATTGACATAAATATTGGCACAAATGAGCACTCTAAACTATTACAATTTGGTGCTTGTCTAACAAAAGCTGAAATATAAGTATTTACAACACTTCTTGTTGAGTTACAAGATATATTTGTATGGACATACAAGGATATGCCAAGGTTGGATCCATCTCTTTTTGTACACCACCTTGTGGTTCATCCAGATGTAAAACTAGTCAAACAAAAAATAAGAAAAATACACCCAAAAGTTGCATTACTAGTTAAAGATGAACTATAAAAAATCTTAAAAGAATATTTTATAAAACCAATTAATTATTCAAAATGGATATCAAACATTATACTAGTTACTAAGAAAACCCCAGGAATCAAAATCTATACAAAATTTTGTGATATAAACAAGGCATGTTTGAAAGATGGCTTTCCATTACCAAATATCGATATGATTGTTAACTCTACGGCGGGCCATGAATACTATCCCTAATGGATGAATTTTATTGATATAATCAAATATAAGTTTCTGAAGAAGATCAACACAAAAAAATATTTACCACACCATGGGTCACATTTTTTTTAATGTCATGTATTTTGGCCTTAAAAACACAGGTGCCACCTATCAGAGAGCAATGAAAGTTATTTTCCATGACATGCTACATGACATTATGGAAGATTATGTAGATGATATCCTTGCAAAATCAAAAAACAAGATTTGATCATCTAGTAGTTTTAAGGAACATCTTTGAAATATTATGTGAATATAAGGTCAAACTTAATCTAAAGGAATGTGTGTTTGGTGTAACATCAGGAAAAATCTTGGGGTTCATGTTCGTGTGAGTCATTTTCCACATTACTTGACAAGTCATATCACTTAGGTGAAATCATAAGTCTTAGGTTTTGTACGGGTCCATCATTAGGTTTGGTGTGTTAGTGTACATCAATGCATCATATGGGAGTTACTTCTATTTATGGGAATGTAACTCCCCTTCTCCACTTAAGGAGGTCATAATCACTTAGGCATTGGGGGTTACACAATACCCCCTATTTGTACCCCTTACCTCTTATCAGATCTATGAAAAGACACTGTTAGATAGTTTATTTTGCCCTTCTTTAATTCGTTACATGCACATCTCATGGTAGGATGCTTGTTCTTCTCTATGGAGACCTCATCATGATTCTGGAGTGTAACTCAATCGATGTTTGACGTCATCTTGCATGATCCTCGTGCTGTCACATTTTTGCAATTCTTCTTCAAGGAGGATCAGGAGTGCCTAGACGCTAGTGGGATCCACATCTGGGTGCTAATGTCTGTACAAATATTCCCTGATCTACCTGTGTTGTTGGGTTCTGCAGGGTCTTGTGCTGCTAAGTGTCTTATTGGATCTCTTCAACTTCGTTGTCTAAGGTTTCGATGTCACGTGGGTAACCTATAAAACAAACCCTAGTTCAATCTGCACAAGCTCACAAAAACATTAGATCATGAAATGTTAAATACAATATGTGAAGTCAAACTGACCCCCACGGTCACCTGAAGAGTGAACTTAAATACTGTAGTGTTGCACTCCATGTTCAGAATCCATTTGGTTTTAGTTTTGTGATGCTTATGTGGTTGAAGCTGGTATCCTTAGGTTTCCCTTGTGCCAATGATGCCCCAGACTAATAGAGCTATCCCCCATCTCGCTTAGATGTTTAATGTGTGATATGGAATTCAACTGCATTCCCCTTGACTCTATCATATTGTATGCAATCCAAAAATGTAGCTCACTCTTGTGATAGTAGTGGTAGTTCATGTAGTATGAGATAGCCCCTTAGAATTTACCCTATGTCATGCTTTGTATTTTGTGCTTCACATATGCATTTGGATTCTCTTGTTATCGCTCTCTATTTGGCTTCTATTTTCCCCAGGCTCCCCACTCACTGTTCTTTATAGCCGTTCACCCAAACTTGGACTAGTTTGGCCTCTGGCTTTGCATCTCCTTGGACCATTGCAGGCTTGTCCCTTATGTTCATATTTTGTTCAATTCCATTTCTTTTCTGTTCCATCTATTTATCCGTGATTCCCTTCATTTCTCAATGTGCCCACATTTTCTTCCCTACGTGCTTTCTCTATCTACTGGTTCACTTTGGTCACATTCTCGAGCTTTTTTTATTTTTGATCTGTGCATTGGGATCTCTTGCTCGATGGTCACTCTTCCTTACATGACTGTTACATGCGAATCAGACTTGGAAATCATATTTTTAGCATCACCATCTGGAGTTTAGCTTCCAACTACTAGACCCATCTCATCCCAACCCACGCCTTCTAATGGTCAACCTCACACTAGACGCGTGACACTCCTTACCTCTAACTCAAAAATTAACTTGGCATGTTACTTGGAGATACCTATCACCTTGGTGCATGCATCCACCTACCTTGGTGACTACCCCTACATCCATCAAACTCTCTGGAGACAGGTCTCTAGTCTTCCTTGACTTGTCAAACACAACTAGTGCTCAAGCTCTCCTAGTGCAACTCACCTCATGGTTTGACGCTTAGCTCACCTCCCCTAAATTGGCATCCCATCTAGTCCAAATCTCCAAGTCAACTTGGCCTAGCCTACTTCAACTCCCAAGTTCCTCCTAGTTTAGCTCACCCACCAAGCTCCCTAAAACTCATCGGGATGCCTATCAGCTCACCATTCGAGCCAGATCCCCATCTCCCCTTTTTTGGTATTTTTTACTTCTTTTCTGATCAGTCCACTCTAATTAAATGGAAAAATAATAAAATTCATCATTAGAAGGGGGATTATATTTTTTTGGGATCCATTTATAGGGTAAAATTGGGGGTTTTCGAAAGGACCCTTTTTTGGATCTCCTGTACAAGTGCTCCTCTTAAGGAAATGATATAGTCAGTAAAACATAAAGCCAGAACATTGCCCGAAAGAGCAGCCAAAAACTAAAATTCAATGTGAGACACCGCTCTCATAGCTAAGAAGGTCATTAACTAGTATGAATTTTATTAAGAGCTGTCAACAACATATTTAGTTGCATTGATTGTAGTCATTTTTTTCTCAACTTTTGACATCTGCTAACTTGATTGATTTCAAGACAATCTTTTATTGATGTAATTTCCCAAGTCCTGTCATGTGTAGTTCTTCCATTATCCCAGATGGCACGAACAGGCACCTTATTGTAAGTTTCACACTACTCGTAGAAGTGCTATGAACACAGAGGGATTATCATTGTTCATCAGTGCTTCTGTTGAGTGCAGGGGGATATTTATCCAGATGATTGCTTCGACAGCTTACAACAATATGCTTGTATCCGCACACAGAGATTGTAGGATTCACCCAATGCTTATTAAGGAGGGGAGTTAGGGTAAGTCGAAGACAAACCCAAACTTGAACATCAACAAGATCAATGCTTACTAACTGTTTCCACTATCTTCATATGGGAGACAGAAGTCTACAAGTTAGTGTCAACTGTAACTCCCTATGGAATGGTACATTGTTCAAATATGGGGTGTCAATCATTGCTTTTATGTGAGTTGTTACTCCCTACATAGAGGTCATTATCAGATGATCTCCAAATCATAGAACCTATGAGTGTAGAGGCACACACTCTTCTTCTCATTCACCTGGTGCTGATTTTGGACATGTCACCTGCAGGATGATATTTCTTAGACTTGAGTCATTGTATGGATAAAATTTAACAACCTTTGCAACTTCTTCTTGGGAGAGAGAAGTATACAACTCAGGGCAAAGCTTCTATGTCACACTATCTTATGGTTTTTATTGAGGAAGTTATCAAAAAATCCTTCAACGTTTTTACCTTGACACACAGACCCATTAGTCAGATGATTTTGATCATCTCTATAACCTTATTTGTATCAATCACCACCCTGTATTCACAATCACCTTTAATTTCACATTGCAAACATCATGGAGGATGCATATGCTTCTCTTATTTCAAATCAATCAAAATATGAACATTTTTGTCAATATTTTTTCCATCCTCTTCTTCCTCTGGGAGAGAGTAAGTATACAAAAAGCCATGCTTCTAATTCGTTAACAATATGCTTTAGTAGTACAGATGAATTATCATTAGTATTTTGTGGCTTGTTTTATTGCACACAGATGCATTAAAAAATGATTCTGACATCTTACAACCTTGTGGCCAAGTATCCACACCAAACATCAACAAGTCACTACTCACCTAATGTACATATATTTCATATAACGACTCTACATGTTATGTTGATTATAGTTCCAGACTTGAGCATCATATGGATCACGTCAAATATGTTGTGTCAATCATTGCTTCTATTTAGAGAGTTTGTCCCTACATCAAGATCATGCTCAAATCTAAGGAACATTACTTCATGTTCAGTGAAAGGACCTTACCTCTTTCTACATGGGCTAGTTGCTACACCCACTGATTCTTATCATCTTATGCAACTATCTTAACACATGTAAAACATGTTGTTTCTCACAATGATGTTGCATGTTCTAGACCTCTCTAAACTCATGTGGAAGTAATCATTGATCCTCATACCATGATATCAGAATGCATATTTTAGTCCTTAATTGGAGAGCCTTAAACATACTTAAACATAACAATTGCTAGTGGTGATACAATTATATCTCTTCTACTTCTTTATGTGATGAAGATTCTAGCACTTCAATATAGAATCACTTAGTTTCTATCTTAGATGAACTCATAAAATTAGCACTTCTATTTTTGATGATCAAAGAGAGTAATACTGAGGATTCCTCATCCTCCTTCTCTCACCTTTCCAGAGTATGTTGACACTCCTCCCTTCATATCAGACATCAAGAAGTCTCCATTCCCAGCCTCATACCAGCATTACATCATCCTCCTTTCCAATTTTAGTGTGCGAGGCTCCTTTCCACTCCTCCTCCTTTGTTGATGATTCATACCTATCATGACATCGCTCTTCTATTTGTTGATCCCCCTTATTGGGATGAGTATCTACCAAACCTTGGTCATCTTTTTGCAATGTCTACTTGTGATGCAATAGGGAGTGTTCCTCATCCTTCTACATGTGTTTCAGAGGATTCCTTCATCTCCTTTGTTGGGAGTTCCCCTTCTGGGACTTTCATCACTTCCACTTTTCAGGAGACCATCATTGATCCACCCTTGCTTATGGATCCTCTTTCTATTGTGGGAGTTGTTGCATTACCTTCACTTCACTTGGGAATCCTTTCGGTGGATGTTCCTCCTTCACACTCTGAGTAGTTCTGCACTCGTGGCATTACCTTCAGTTGTTGTGCACTCATTTGTATAGACCTATGTCACATTTATGTGGACAAATTCAAAGTTTTTTGTATTGTTTCCTTCGGCTTCCTTCATGGAGTAGGCGGACTTCAAGTACACCATTTTTATCCTTCCTACGGGCATGACATAGTTCGATGTGGGTGGCTCTTCTTCGGTCCAGAGGTAGAGGATCCCATGTCATCAACACTTTTTTTGGATACTTCCTAGAGTTACAGAGTTCATATTCGTCCATGGCATTATTCTGTGTTCCTCTCATCTCCCTTTTGTCCTCTCTTCTTCTTCTTCTAGAGAGACTACCATTTTATACATGGGTACCTTATCAGGATCCTCAGTGGTCAGGACCCATTTTTGGAATATTTCTTAGATTGTTAGAGAGTGTTTTTCATCTCTTGTGGTGGATAGTTTTTTCCCACTAGGTTTTCCTTCACTGCTTGAGATTCGTGTTGTTTCATGGGTGCATCATCAGGCTTTAGTGTTAAGCCCCATTTCTCATTTCTGACGTTTTACCTCATCCTAAGTTATGATGAAGGGGGGTGTTGGTGTGATTCATTTTCCTCATCAAGGTGGTGAGTCATCTCACTTAGGTGATGTTATAGGTCTTAGGTGTTGTAATGGTTATGACAGGTTCATCATTTCGTCATACTTCATATGCATCATTGTGCATTAGTGTGTCATATGGGAGTTACTTTCCATTCCAAGAATGTAACTCCCCTTCTCCACTAGAGGGGGTATGATTACTTGCGTTAGGGGTTACACAGCATCCCCTATTTTATACCCCTTCCCTTTCTTCATATCTATGTGGAATGAAAGATGGTGATATTGAATTTTTCCCTTTCCATTCTTTTTGCTGCACATTGCAATGGTTGATGATTGCTTCCCCATGGAACCTTTTCACACTACCAGAGTACAAATTAGTTGATGTTTGTGTTGTCCTGCAAATTCTCATGTTGTCACAGTTTTCACTTTCTTTGTCATAAGTTTATTAGTCTCAGAGATTTTCTATCCTATTTGAACCTAAAAAATGTCAAGGTTATCATGGAAATAGCACAACAACACAATCTTAGATGGTCCCATGATGCCTTTATAGGTACCAGAGATCAAATCCATCATGAAGGTTTCATATCTGATTGAGGGAGTAGCATTTTTTTACCATTGCGTCAACTGTAGAGATATCTTCTAGGAAAGGACTTGGTACTAGTTCCATAGAATCAGAGAATGTCAAGGATAATATTCTCCTGGTGGACCAAAGGATATCCTTTAAGTGGTTTAGGTGTGATCTAGAGGTTAAATATTGGGAAATAAAAGTTCCTAATATTTCCCCAAAACTTTTTCCTTACGGGATAAAATGCAAGTATAAGATATTTTTGGCATGGTATAATGAATGCTAGGGAAATAGACATCATATGCTCCAGATATAGTTCACACAAGAACATGATTGATCGTACAACTTAAATACTCCCATGTTGAATAAGCAACACAGTAGCAATAGGAATGTTGTACATAAGAAAAGTTAGGTCATTGATTTTATGTCAACCAATAGTACCAAGACTTATCACAAAATGATAGGCCATTCAAGTATCTTATCAATCCAGACTCTGTCCTGAAAAATGAAAATGGGGTTCATAACATTGGGTTCCAATCTTGTTTCAGAGGGCACTTAGCCACCATGAAACTATAAGTAACTCATTGAGCTACAAACCAATCTAGTCAAGAGACCAAGACCCTTAATGAATTGCAACTTGAGACCAATACCTAGCTACTAAGTGAGATCATAGACCTCTTCAGTTTGAATTTACGATACGAGGAAACCGAGTATATTGCATGCGATTCCCTAATGGAGTGAGTTCAACATGACTGAGCTCTAACAATAATCCACATTGGTCAAGTCACCGAGTATGGTCAAATGACTGCACACCAAATCATGCTGTCATTCTAAAATATTTCTTGCTTAGGATTCACCGGTGAGCACCAAAAATGTCACTGAGTATAAAGCCCTCATAGTTAGGTGAGAAAAATAGTAAACCAATTCATGGCCAAATCTCATGGTGTTGAACATAGTGCTTATGGTGCTTATGTTATTGCCATCATCGATAAACCATTCCATGGTGAATATCAAGTTAAGGATGACATTTCAGTACTATTAACAAACCTACAAAAAACCTATGTGGTAAATGGATAATGTAGGTGGAGCAGCCATGATGAGTCGAATTTTGAAGCATGACGATGGGAAAATGGACATATAAACAAACAGTCAGGGCACATGGCATAGATGATTATAAGATCCTAATTTAACGTGTCATTCACAATCAAACACAACGGGGAAAAAGTATAATAAGGTAGGACAAACCTTCTGACCTCATGGGCTACGCATTTTTCATAGGCAACCATGATATGTAAAATAGATGGTCCTAAAAACTAAGTTGGTATGCATTGAGCAAGCCAATACAGGCTTCATAAATGATTATAATTAAGGGCCTAGCCCTAGTATAAAAGGGGATCGAGGCATAAATGAGCCCTAAGAACACTTAAGATTATTCAAACGATCTTACATACGATGTGTTTGGATAGACCCCTTAGGTAATTTATGAAAAGGATATAATTAAAGTCCTATCTTAAGGCATTTTTCAATCAAGATGAAGTTTGTCAAACTCTAGTCGAGGTATTCAATCCTAGTATTTCTCATTCCGTGCACACATATGCTCGAATGTGAATCTAGCAGAAATGAGTTTTCAGTCACTGGAGTTATTAGTGTCCCAATACGAGAGCTCTGATATCATGTCATTTGTTGGGAAAGTCTTATAGCCAAGTTCATATTACTTGACGATCTCCATGGAGGTAGGATCAAAATGTCTGTTGATATTGACCAATTGAAACTATCAAACTTAGCCTTTGTGTAAATGTTGGAGTCAACCTTGTGCAGTAGAGGGGAATTTTATAGGACATTTTGTGAAGTTGGCCATGCCATGTCATAATTATTGCAATCGAATATTTTACCAAGACTTGATAGAGCAAATGCCTCTCACTTATCGTCACTGGGTATGAACAATTTCCAAGTTCATATTTAACCATGTCACATGTTGTCTTTGACATACTTACGATCAATTATTACTGATAATTGATTAGTTCATTTAATTAACAAACCCATTAGACGTAGTAATTTTCTAAACTTTGTTAACATACTATCCTGCAGTTGGTCTATTCCATTATTATCCATTAAAAAAAATGGCCAAGTTGGTTCATCTATTCAGAGTTTTAAAATCCATCTTGGCATAAAAATAATTTTCTCTATAAGGATTTATTGGTTGTAAATATGGCATATTAAAAAAGTCTATCTAGTGTACGGATCATGGAGGGTATCACACATCTTACCAAACTCCAACATGGGCCACTCCCCTTTACACTCATCTAAGGCCCTGATTGCTGAGAGTAGCCATCATAATAACTTTCTTGAATGGGTATGTTGTGACCTTGTCTAAATCATTTCAAACAGCTAGGAAAAAATGTTGATGCAACATTTTTGACCAAGTACCTGTCTAAGGTCAATATGCATCATGACCTGGAAAAAATATAATGACTAGGATGGTAGTGGTTCTGGGAACACTTGAGAGAAAAATTTCATCAATTTGTTTGAGTCCTAGTTGTCATGCATTGAAAAATTAAAATTTTGAGATAGTAAATCAACTATATGAAAACAACATGAAAGTAATACCCCTCTAATGTTACTAAAGCATTTACTTTAAATTTCTTAGTACTAAACTATGACTGACCTCCATAACTTGTCTTGGTGCAAGTATTTAAAATAATGCACCGGTATACAAGGATATGTAGAATGCATTGCATAATGAAGTGTGACATAATGTAGAGAATGAAAAATGCTAGAATGGAGAGATAGCTATGAAGGGAGTGTAACTTGGCATAGAATTGAAAACACTGGAAAAGTAGAAAATTGATAGATTTGAATAGCTCGATCATGAAGATTAAACCTTTCTGGAATTATTTATACAAGAGTACAATGAAGTGATCAGATAAATACTACATGTTGTAAATGTTTATTTTAAATGTGTACTCAAGAATGTGCAAGAATGTGTGCAACAAATGAAGATAAATACCAAAATAACCAATTCTTGTAGTCTCAAGAAGTACCTTTCTCTCCCTAATGGAGTAATGATGACTTGCTGAAGAAGAAAAAGATAAAACTCAGAGCAAGATTGAAATGTAAAATCACTAAAGATGAAAGAAGTTGAAATCACAAGACGGAGAATTAGATAATGAGAAGGAAGAAAACAATGACAAAACTTGCAGGAAAACTATAAATATATGAGATTTATCTCTATAGAGTCAACTGAGATCAAGCAAATAAGTATCTAGAGATAGTATACTGTGGCCCATAAATCATGCCTAACAAGCTAGTGCAGATGGAGGTGAGAACAAGTTGTGTAGTTGGTTACATCTCATGGAGAGCAATATGAACCGTATTCCTTGATATTAGTCTTCATAAAATTCCCTCTAACAAAGCAAGGTAAGCATGAAGTAGACCTGGTAGAAATCTTGACTGTTGACATCCTTGTAATTGGCAGTAGAAGTGAGTGACTGTGTATTGAACCTACATGGAGATCACCCATGCATGAGTCTTCAAAGAATCTAGGTAGAAAAACATTGATGAATAAATCATTAAGAGAAACATTCTAATTGGAAGAATAGGTACATAGTAGCAGTGAGTGTTGAAATTATGAATAGATCAATGAAGAGTAGATCCAATGGAGATTTGATTAATGGATCTATATGTGAAACTAAGAAGAGGTGATTATTATTTCAACATTTGAATGGAAGTCATAGGTGTTATGCAGAGTGAGTGGATGAAAGTGTGAACAATACCTTTTGAGAATTCCTCTTGCAAAATAATATTGATTTCACCTAATTGGAATCCAATGTGCCATAGTTGGAAGAATGATGTGATACTGATGTTTATACATTTTTGAAGTTGTAAATCTTGACCATACCCAATGTTCAAAAACTAAATCAACCCACTCTTTAAATTATCCTTTCTATTGTGGTGCAATATTTTGCTGTGATGTCATATGATTGAGAACCAAAGGTAATCTGGTCGTCATTCTCATCCATTCATCATTTTCTTCTTGTGTTAGATGTTGAATTATTTTTACCATTGTCCTTTCTCTCCTCATGCTCTAGGGGAGACTTTGGGGAGAGATTACCTCCCTTATTTTTAATGGAATATTTAATGTTTCCCATATTGTGTTACATGCAACAAGAGCTTCCTCGTAGTATGCCATACCATAAGAGTTGAAATTTTCAATGTATGCTTCCATAATTTAGGGCTAGATATGTAGAAACTTAGGCTGGTAATAGTAAGCTCTAAAATTTATCCTCATCTGGTATACACTTGCAAGTTGAGGCCTTATGTCGAATCCAATAGTTATGGCATTATTCATAAAATCATCAATATTTTGATTCCATAAAATTTGGTTATGAAATAGAAATTTAAAATATTTTAACTGAAACACTCCCACATAAAAATTTAGTAGAAAATATAGTACATTAGGAACAACCTTATTGCACAAAAAGAATTCATAGAGAAAATTTTATTTTTCCTTGGCAAATGTTTTGTAAATATCCATAAATTATTTTGCATCACCTGCTTCATGAGGTAGGCCATAGTAGAGTCTGGTGAGTTAACAAAAATAAAACTGTTCCTAAAGAAATAAACTGTACATAGAAGTTGGCCTCCTGCAAGCTAGACTTTTTTGAGCTATTTCATAAATGGTTCCAAGCTTGGATTCTAATTTTATTTTTGAATTTAGATTTTTATTTTAGTTCTTTATTTTCATCTAGGATCCTTTTATTTTCTTGAAATTTTATCCCATTTTGTAGTTAGATCATGCCAATCTTGGAGCCCAATATCTATTTGATTTCTTAAACTAGAAAATTCTAGTTTAAATTCAGAAATATTATTATCTTTATCTATACCTTAGATATTTTTTTATTGAAGATCATTTTACAAAGAAGAGTTAACTTCTTCCATACCTTTTAATTTCATATTCAACAATTCTATCTCCTTTTTTTGTTCTTAGATTGTGGCTTCAACTTTAGATAACTTGATTGCTTGTTGAAGTTGTCTTTTTTCTTCTTGTTTTTGTTCTTCATGGGAGGAGGAGATGATCTTTTATTCAGAAAAATATGGTTCTTTCCACTTTGAGACAACAAGTCCGGGTGTAGAAAAATGAACTACTTCTTGTTCCTCCTATTGTTATTCCCTAATTTATGGAGCTCCACCTTCCATTTCTATATCTTTTTCTCCCATTTATAGAGCATGAGACCTTAATTTTGTAGCTTCAATATAATTTTTTTGTAGATTTCAATTTGAGCCAACTCTTCCAAAATTTGTGCAACACCTTCATCAGTTAGCACATATTTTTTTCTTCCATATTGGGCTCTCATAAGATGTTGTCTTGTTAGTCCTTTTCCTTGAAGTATTTGGACTAGGGTCCCTTACTGCCTCTCCTTTTGAAGCTGTGATCAAAATTAATTCATGCTGAGGTTTTTGTTTTGTATTTTACGTATAAATTTGACCTGGTTCATTAATTATATGTCTCAAAATATTAGGACTAACTTGGTGATGGGTAACAATAACTTCAGAAGAAAGCCTAGGGGTGGAAGAAGTGTGCAATAAGGGCCTTATGCGTTTTTTATATTTTAATATTTTTGAATAAGTTTTCCTTTGCATTCTCCCCTCTTGGTTTCTTTAATAAATGATATTTACATATTAACCTTATTAGTCCATGGTGATTTAGCTCTTTCCCTTCTGTATTTTGATGTTATGGTACTGATGGCGTCTTGTCTACTCAAAATTCGCTGCTCTTAAGAAAGTGAATTTTCAAAATTTTGAGTTTAAGTGTCTTCTCTATTGTACTGAAAATGTTAAAAGTCATGGAATCGAGAAAATCTACGTTTTTGGGTCATTTTGTGTGTTTTTCAGGCCTGTCAGACATTTTTGTCCCGCGTGTCCCAAGTTCAAAAGTGCGCTTTGTTCCCCGATCGGCCGATTTCCTCGAAGTTTGTCTTTTCAGGCCCGTTGGAACCTTTTGTCCCGAATGTCCCAAGTCAAATTGTGCAAGTTGTTCCATTTCCGGCCGAAACACCCAAATCATGTACTTCGCACTTTCTTGTCCCAAGTGTCCCAAATACAATTTGACAAGTTGTTCCATTTTCAGCCGAAACACTCAAATTGCATACTTCGCGCTTTCGCGTCCCAAATGTCCCAAACTCTTCCGGACCCATTGTCACCTTTTCGTCTGATTTGGCCGAGTCGCGTGTTTCGCATCCTTTCATTTCACATGTCCCAAAAGGCATTTGTGCATCTTTTCCCCACTTCGCCTGAATCGGCCGAGCCGCGTGTTTCGCACCATTCGCGTCTCACATGTCCCAAATGAACCAAGTGCCATTCGTGCTTATTTTTTTCCCGCTCTACCCAAATATCATGCTTATTCAAATTGGTAGGTATGTATTAAATGTGCATTCATCATCTTTCTCTCTCCTAATCGGCTATATAATGAGCGACCCCCCTATGCATTTTTCACATTGCTTTCATGTTATCCTTTGCTCAAACCCTTGCAATCTAAAAACCTGCGCGTGTATCCTTTTCCTTTGTATTTCCTTCCCAAGTCTAGTTTGCGTCTCTGTCCTCTGAGTTACTATCAATATGAAGATCAATTTCAGGGACAGGAGCAAATCTCGCCACTAGAATCTACCGTTCCCAATATTGGGGACAGTGAAGCTCGTCATCTTGATTTCGATAATTTTTGGGCAAGGATGGCAGATGAAAACCCTACACCAATGGCGCAGATGATTCACGACAGATGTTTGGCTTTCGTTGGATGTTTCCTGATCTCGGTACAGTGTGCTGATACAGTGCTTCATGCGGAGCCCACTTCGACCATGATTCGAGTGAATTAACCAATGTACATAGGGAACTCATCGCCAAGCTAGATGCTGCCACCATTAGCACTGCTCTGAGGATCCTAGAGATGAATAATGCCATAGATGTTTCCCGGGATCAAGCACAGGCCCTGTTTAATCAAGACAGTGACAAATACAAGGTGCAGGTGGCAAAGTCATGGCTTTAAAAACCCTAAGAAGGGAGCGTCTCATCTATCCAAGACTCTCTTCCAAGTAGATTTTCAATGAAGAGTTGTCAGATTTCATAATCCTACTGGCTTAGGTTATGGGATTACCTTCTACTAATGAGTTCCATTTCTGGATGTGCCCGCTCATCAGCATGGTGTGCAAGGGAACTCAAAATATAAACTAGGCGGAGATCATCAGCATGAACTTGGTGGAGCAGCTGTCCAATGTACAACAAACGAAGATGTTCTACATGACTTCGTACCTGATGTATACTCTGACGGCATCAAGGCAATGGTTTGGTTTTTCTTACATTGATGCCCACAAGGATGATCCAGTATATGCATACTGCCGGCAGTTTCACCCTAGAGACCGGCAATCACAATTTCAGAAGGGTTAAATGATGCTTTCACCATGTACGTGGTCAGGCTACTTAAAGGTGACACTGCTAGAAGGTTTTTCTGATGAAGCCATGAACTTGATATCGCACTACGGTGCCTATTTTATCCAATTCAGAAAACTTCTCTTATATCAGGCTTGCTGGCTATGAGAGCACTCCTTTGAGGATTCCCATGTTCTGCATACAATGGTCTTTGATAGAGGTTGTAGGCAATTAGACAAATTGCAACAGAACCTGCAGATCAAATAGATTTTCTGGTTTGCATGTCCCATCTCTTTAGGAAACCTACAACTAGTAAAACAGCCCGAGATGCACAGAACAAGATAAAGAGCCCTGCTTCCTATCACTGTCATTTCTATCTTGAAGCCACTAGAACCATACGTCCTTGAAGAAGTTCATTGAACAGAATATCATCAGATAATCTAATCATCTGAGGGCAGATAACGGAAGACTACTGGGGCTGAATGTGTAGACTATTTTTTAGGTCTAGAAGAGGCACTATGGAAGTTTCTCCTGCAAGTGATCCAAGAACTGGCTTGTACGCAATTTTTCCTGAAGGACTCCAGGTTAAAAATCTCATCTAATACTCATATGATTATGACACATGTGGTTAAGCACTAGCACAATTGGAGGAACTTTGGATTTGTAACAGGAAAGAGCAAGATTGAATCTGAGCTGAGATCCTAGCTCCATTATTAGTCAGGACTAAGGTCTTGTTTGAAAATAAAGTTCGAAGAGCTCAGAAGGCACTCAGGAGAATCCTCTTCTAATGATGTTTCAAAAACACCAGGAATGGAGTCAATCGACTCCCATATTCATATACACACCCGGTGGCAAACCCGCCTGCCTCTCAACGCAAGGACCCCTGCGCTTTTCCACCTCCTTCTCATCACTCAAGTGTACCAGAAGAAACTCAAGAGGTTAAGAAGGAGCCTTCGGAAACAGATCCTCAAGTAACATGTAGAAGTGCCTTTGTGTACTACGATAAATACGAACATCATTGTTCTCAGTGAAAATTAAGAGAGTTGA
Organism: Taxus chinensis; assembly: GCA_019776745.2. Lineage (NCBI taxonomy): Eukaryota > Viridiplantae > Streptophyta > Pinopsida > Cupressales > Taxaceae > Taxus > Taxus chinensis. The sequence continues at coordinate 915,421,436 of CM034147.1, read as the reverse complement.
ATGCCACAGCCACCTACAAAATGCTCGCTTAAGAGCCAACAAATAAATATAAGGACAAGCTCAGACACTGAGCTTCCAAGTGCTTATCGA